>CM036313.1:53516008-54116008 GCA_020567845.1 Rhododendron henanense subsp. lingbaoense
TCAATGCCAAAATACAGCCCATGGAAATCACAAAAGTGAAAATTGAAAGAAGTTGCAATCAATGGACAGGCAGGATATACCCAAACAACTGATATGTGAATACAAGATTCGAACAAAACCATAAATAACACTCTCTTTTTCCCTAGTAGCCATTGCTTCACTTTCTTTCTTCTTCTTTTTTCCAATCGATAGAAGAGATCATTTACATTGTATAATATAAGAAGTACAAAGTACCAACTCGGGACATTACATTAATTGTCACTACTACAATAATAGATATGCGTCACACTAAGGAGATTCACAAAGATCACGATTTTTAGTAAAAGCGTGATAAAAAGTGGTGCTTAAAATTTTTTATCACAGTTTAAGTCCAAAACTGAGATAAAAAGTGGGTTTTAGCGCGGAATAAAAGACCTCGCTATTGCGGCGAGATAAAAGAAAAACAACCTCACCCTTGCGGTGTGATAAAAGATTTTAGGGCGAAAAAAAATGAGATAAAAGATCTCGCTCTTGTGGCGAGATAAAAGAGAAAAGATCTCACCCTTGTGGCGTGATAAAAAAGAGAAAAGACCTCACCCTTGTGGGGTGATAAAAGATTTTAGGGTGGAAAAGAATGAGATAAAAGATCTCGCTCTTGTGCCGAGATAAAAGAGAAAAGACCTCACCCTTGTAGCGTGATAAAAAACTTTAGCGCGGAAAAAAGCGAGATAAATTATCTCACTCTTGCGGCGAGATAAAAAGCCTACCCATTTTAGGCACGCAGTCTGAATTTTCACGTGGGCGGGCTGGTACTCATTTAGGCGGGCTTTGAAAAGTTTATGTGATGAAAACGATGTCGTTTAAGGACTTTGAAAAGTTTTTTTTTTTTTACAAAAGGTAAGAAGATAAGCCCTAATTACACTCACTCCTAAAGATCTTTACGTTTCATCTTCACTACTACAATAATAGATAAAGGTCACACAAAGGAGGTTCACAAAGATCACAATTTTAGTAAAAGTGTGATAATAAATTGTAAGCTAAACATTTAATCTCAGTTTAAGTCAAAAGCTGAGATAAAAAGTGGCGCTTAATATATTTTATCTCAGTTTTTTAAAAACTGTGATTGTATATAAAAGACATAGCTCTTGTGGTGAGATAAAAGATTGACACCTTAAAAAGATTTCTTGCGGTGTGATAAAGATTGACATGCGAAAAAGAGCGATATAAAAGACCTCGCTCTTTTGGCGAGATAAAAGACCGAAGCCTAAAAAAGATCTCACTCTTGTAGCGTGATAAAACACTGACGTGCGAAAAAAGCAAGATAAAAGGCCTCGCTCTTATAGCGAGATAAAAGAGTGAAGCCTAAAAAATACCTCACTATTGCGGCATGATAAAAGACTGACTCTTTCGGTGAGATAAAAGACTAAAGTCTAAAAATGATCTCACTCTTGCGGCGTGATAAAAGACCGACTCTTGTGGCGAAATAAAATATTGAAGCCTAAATTTTACTCCCTCTGTCCCACTTTGTTGCGCCCGTTTCCTTTTTTGGACGTCCCAAAAAATTGTCTATATCTCACAATCTATAATGTTTTTTATGATTTCGAAAACTTAGTTTAAAAAAATAAATTGAGATCTATCAAACAAGATCCATATTGAATATATAAAATATTGAGTATAGATTATGAGATATAAACAATTTTTTGGAACGTCCCAATAAGAAAACAGGTGAAACAAAGTGGGACGGAGGGAGTAGATATTAAATTATGCGCTTGGTTGTCTCGTGGACTCTTACAATTGATGTAGTGTCTCGGATTTGTACTATGTACTTCATATCTGATGTAAAAATGATATCTTCTATTGATTGACCAAAAAAAAAAAAAAAAGAAGTCACGAGTTTTAGATCAATTGAATGCGTACAATGAGATTTCCATCACACGTTAAGGCTTCCAAAAGTTATCGTACATGGAGGGGTAGACTTGACGTTGGGCTCGGGTCCCGGTCACAACCCAACATGTACTGAAATTCTACAGTTGTCTGGACCATAAGGAGGATGATTGATGATAATGATTTGCAGAAGTTGCCAAAATTGATCGGTATCAACGGCCATGTGCAGCCAATAAACATGGAATATATAAAAATTATTACTCCTACTACATAGCATTGGGAAGAACCGGGAGTTTTCAATCAATTATCACCATTAATTTTCTGGGCCCGCATAGACTTGACTATGGTGGCTATTGGTCACCTTCTCTTCCCATGGAGGCTTCAGGGAGGCCAGATGAGAGGCTCAAAATTATTCAAAAGGGGGCAGAGCACACGCGATGCGTACTTGTGCAAGTCGAATTTTGTATATTTTTGTGAAAATTTGATCAAACAAATAATAAACGGAATGCTATAAAAAAAAGTTTTCTCACTTTAGGAAGTAAGTATAAATATTTTTGTTTTCCTGATGTAACAGAAGTTCTTGGCTAGCTTAGTAGTAAGGGCTTGGGAAATCAACCAATGGCGCGTGGGTTTGAAACTTGGCAATGACAAGAAAAGATGGTCTAGTAGATACAAAGAAAAGATCACGCGTAATGGTTTTCCATCTCAGTTTGTGGTGTGATTATTTTAAATTTTCAATCACGGTTATAGATCGTGATCTAAAGTGACTTACAATCACACCCAGAAAAGAGAAGCGATCACGTCCAAGAGAAATAACCTCGGCTTATAACCGTGATAAAAGAGAAACGATTACGCCTGTTGGCCATGATTGTTTTTCTCTTTCAATCACGGTTTATAACCGTGATAAAAGAGAGTGACTTACAATCACACCCAAATCCACCACAGTAGTAGGAGCGTGATGAAAAACTTATAATCACGGCCAATAATTGTGATCTTTATGGTTTATTGTTGTAGTGTGTGAAAGTCAACAAGACAACCAAGCCCAACAATGCAACCAATAGAACAAATAAGCCCATTATAGACAGGGCTGCCCCAAGGGTTTTTAGTACTCAAGGCCTAATAAAAAAAATGTGTCATTAAAGAGTTAATACTTAACAATTTTTACAGTAACAATCACAATACGAGAAAGCCAAACCAATATATAGTTATACTAATCATTACATACGAACACAAAATAAAAAGTCTCCAAATAGACAAATACATATTATCTCAAGAATGCATGAGTATCACTTGAATATTACTCGTATTGCATTTCTAAAAGCAAAAGTATCAATTAAATTTGTATAATCCACCTCTTTCACCAAGTCATTTTCAATTGATAACACGGATAACCCATTTAATCTTTCTCTGTGACATGGGTTGATCGAATGTAATTTTTGATCAATTTCAACTTTGAAAAGCTTCTTTCTCCTGTGGCAACCGGTATAGTCAACTTGGGGAGGTGTTATTCGGTGGTTTGGGGGAAATGATTTTCAAGGATTTAGTGGGTTGAGCACTTGGGTTGGGTTATGGGATGGTGGGTTGGGCACTTGGGTCTATGGGATGGTGGGTTGGAGGGTTGGGCTAACTCATTACCTCCAATTGGGCTTTTTTTTCTTTTCTTTTTTTTTCATTCTATTGGGTTTAAAAAGAGTCATACTCATCCCAACTAATTTTGTCCCTCACCCATCTCAAGAAGATGCAGTTATTTGGGATCTTACCTCAAATAATTAATTCTCTATCAAGTTTGCCTAGAATGCAATAAGAAGAGAGCATCCCAAGGTTACCTGGTACAAAATCATCTGGTTTAAACATGGTGTCCCTTGCTGGTCCATCATTCAGTGGCTAGCTAATCAAAGGAGGCTTGCTACAATGGATAGACTTCTTAAGTGGGGTATGACTCTGGATGATTAATGTGTCTTGTGCTCTGCTACAGTGGAAACCCATGAGCATTTTTTCTTTCAATGCTCTTTTTCTGTTCAACTTTGGAAACATTTGCAAAGGGACCTGCAACCTCAATGCCCCTTCGATGGATTACTCCAAATTATGGATTGGATGACTCAAGTTGATAGGGGTTCTCAGTTTTCTTGCTTGTTATCAAAGGTTGCTTTGGCTGCTCTCCTATACTATGTTTGGGGAGAAAGGAATTGTAGGATTTTCAAAAGCCATGGGTGTAATGTTGCTGGAGTCTAAGGTGAGAACTGATATCCGAGCTTATGTGAGCTCCTGGAGAAGTATTAAGAAGTCAGGATCTAATATAGCTCTGTGTTCCTTGAGGAATATTCCAATTAGGGTCTTTGAATGTAATTTTGTTGTTTAGTCTTTTTTAGTTTTGTATTTGTGTTGTTTTCGCGTATAGCCTTGCTTGTTGTTAGGATGTTTGGCTTTGTTTGACTGGGGTATGTCTCAGAATTGTGTAACGTGAGTTCATTAATAAAATTTTACCTTACCCAGAAAAAAAAAAGTCATACTCAAACCCAAATAGTAAAAATATTGGAGTGCCCATAAAATTTGGGATTTTTGAGATGCCCAAGGCCTAGGCCTCTTGGGCCTTGGAGTTGGGCCGGTACTAATTATAGGGTAGAAGGAAAAAAAAAAAGAAGAAGAAGAAAATCCCCTCTAAAGGAAGAACACCCACGCACAGGTGGAAAGATTCAAACTCTTGACCTACTAGAGAAAAGCAAGAATTTTGACAACTTGCGCTAGCCCCTGTTGATTATTGCTTCACTTAATCTACAAGAAGACAGTTCCCTCCACATAATGGAGACCCAAACCAAGTAACCAACCACGTATCCATTAATTCAAAGCTTCAGTTTTTTTCTTCTGTAATTGTATAATTACATCTTTAAAATGAGAAAAGATTCAAAAGGATTGTGCAAAGGCCACAAGTTTAGAAGTTAATACTACCATGTTACTCTTTAATTTTCAGCATTATTTTACTCATGCAAATAAAACGAAAACAGATCCTAAACCCTTTTTTCCCCTCTCTGAAAGTTAGTGTTGTTAGTTGTGGTTAGCGAAGTTTGAATTCCTGTCAAACGTAATGGAGTCTATGAGGCCTACCACTCCAATTATCCTCAACCCTTTTTTTTTTTTTTGGTAATATGCTAAACCTTGTGGCAATAGGCGCTAATTGGATTTGTTACCTCAATGATGAGAAATTTTTCTGTGCCGGGTGGGTACCACTTGGTGCCCACTCGACTCATCTGGACCGTCCATTTTGGTTTTGGACGATTCAAATTTGGAGAGAGATAGAGGAGAGAGAGTGGCGGGTTAAGAGGAGAGAGAGTATTTCAATTTGGGCCGTCTAACACACTTTCGGCAGCCCGGATGGGCTGCTCTGGCACCACGTGGGCTTGCCCACATGGTACCCACCCGGTACCCAAAAATTTCTCCCCAATGATTGTACGTTATCCAATTATCAAAAATAGAAAAAAGAAAAAAATTGTAAAATAGTCTCTGTCCTCTTGTCCCCCAAAACAGAAATCTTTGACCTCCACATTGCCACAACTAGAAGATTTACACAACAAATCTAATGGCTGGCCATATTTTTCTCCGGAACTCTCTCACCCTCGGCCCTGCCCTCTCTATATAAAGGGAACATCCCTTATCAGTATAGCACACACCAAGCCTAACCAAAATGGCAAAGACGGTAGCCCTCATCGCTTTTGCCCTCGGCCTCTTGGCCATAGCCGGCAGTGTCCAAGGCATCATAGATAATTCCGGGAATTTCATAAAAGAAGACAAGTTCGACGTGGATTATAGAAATAGGTCTTCGGTCGAAAGCATTCGCGCGGTCGTTTGCGCCACATGCAAACTGAATTCCAAGACCGATTTCAAGGCGTTGAAAAGTAAGCATAACTGTTTATCGCATAGACGTTCTATACGTTGAAGACATTTGTGTGTACCACCCGTTACATACCATCAGATGTGTACGACAAAATCGGTAGTAATATGTCGACGATCAATCACAGCAAGTCTTGATTCCATTTGAAAAACATACTACCAACATGGCATAAATTTTCTTGAAAATGACCAAAAGCGCAACTCCAGCCCACAACATCTTAGTCATTCATTTTTGTATGAAAACACTGCATGATCAAAATTACTTAAGAACCAAAGTACCCTAATTCATGAACTTAAACCCTATGGTCGCTATTGTTGTTTGCAGGGGCTGAGTTAGAAATCAAATGCAGAAATCGTAAGAGCGGAATGGTAACGTATATCCAGCCTTTCTTAGCAGACAACGGCGGGTTCTACAAAACATACGTCGAGAATGGTCACCATGATGACTTATGCATGGTGAGGGTGAAATTCTTTTTTTTTCCTTCTTCTTCTTCTTCTTCCCTTCAGTCCTCTCTCTTTTCCTTATATTTTACTACAATTATCGAACGTACTAATTCCTTGACATACAAAGGTGAGGGTCGTCGCCAGTCCTGACCCTCAATGCAATGTGAAAGTGCCCGGATTCAGAAGTGCAAGGATCACCCTCGGTAATTTTAACAACATCAGCGACCCCAACCGCTACACTGTCCACTTTGAAAAGCTACTGGGGTTCATGAATAATGAAGCCCTCCCCAACTGCCGTAAGGTGCGGAGCAAGAGGGGTAATCTAATCCCGGCGATTACACGGGCTTGAGTGGAGAAAGAAAGATGAAGAAGAAGGACAATGAGGAGGGCTACTATTTATATATATATATAGTAGTAGTAACTTACTACTATATAGGCATTTAATTTGCCGAGTTGATTTCCTTACAATGACTTCTTTCTTCTTATATATATTTGCCAGCCACTGATATACATATTAAGAAATTTCAAAATATTAATGAGAATCATGACAAGTTCAATATCAGCTGTTTTTTAGACTTTGGCGTAACTTTATGTGTGTAGTGTGTCATTTATGTCTTCCTGTCGGTGTAACTTTATGTGTGCAATTGTATACCGGCATGGTTATCGGCCGATGATGTGGAACACGTGGAGGTTCAATTCCATGATCAGCTGGACCATGCCAAACCTCGGAAGCGGTGTTTAGTTTCAGATTACCCAATTTGGCAAAATTCGGACGAGCTCGGAATAGGCCCAAACTTGGTGGGCTGACTTAATTTCGCGCTGCGGTCAAGACACACCACCCTAGATCGTGACTGGTGGTGTTTTTCGGTCTAATTCCTTCGTTTAGACCTTCGATTTACGTTTTTTTGCCGTTTTAGAAAACCTTTATTTCGTTAATAACTCGTAGACCGTAATTCTGTTTTAGTTGGTTCTTTTTGCAAAAGTCTTGTCTTTCTTTCCCGTTTTCAATTTTAGGAAAAGCCCCAAATTTTGGGACTTTTATTTTTCCGAGTTTATTTTTAAGATTTCTAGGGTTTTGGCCTATATAAGGGTTTATAACCTAAAGTTTATGCAACTTTTTCATAATGAATATTATAGACTTTTGTCTTTCTTCTTGAGGATTCAAGAACTGCTCGTTGCTACGAGTTCCTATCTCGTTTGAATTAGTACGCGAACTAATCACTTGTTAATTCCGCTGCGTCAGCTGATGACAATGTCATTCCTCAATAACCATGAGATGAAACATCGATCGATTACATGTATCGGCTAATTCTCATTATGTATCGATCCATTTCCATTTCAAATGGCCCGTACTCGAACGTTAGCATACTTCGAATTTATGTCGGCAAAATTGATTTTTAAAAAATTCACGTCCACTAAAACCAATTCATGTTACATATCCTTCGATACTCCCAATACCATTAAACAGCGAACGTCACCGTTATGTGTTTCGATACCGTAATTTAAAATTTTGATCTTTATACTTCGTCTCCCTCCCCCAAAGTCACAGAGAGATCGATATAATGAGAATTGAAAGTGCCAAGCTTGTGTTTTATTTTATATATATATTGAGTCCTCATTCCTCTAACAAGTTTGGCTCTTTCCAATAATTCGCCAATATTTCGGAATTCATAAACAAACCAACCATCTAATTTAAGCTTAAACAACCACTCCAGTATTCCACATACAACAATCACTACCCTGACCTAATAGCTGGAAGCCTGGAACACAACTACTCGCAGGGATGAATTCAGGAATGTTGTTTATTGGGGCACCTTGTTAATTATAATGGCGAAAATTTATATTTTTAGTTAACGACAATAAGATCGTACACAATTAAGACATGCATTACAAACTACAAACATATATAACACATACTTTCATTTAAATTATGTAAAAATGAACACAGAATCTTAGACAATTTTTAGAGTTCGTTTTACATGAACATCGACAAGTTTCAGAATGATCGACATAGTTTTATTAATAACATTATTTAAAATATTGCTCTTAAATGGTTAAAAATAAATACAATTAAGAAAGAATCGATCTAACTAGACAAAGAGTTCAGAAACCAACAAGAATAAATGCACCATATGACGAAATTGAAACATAAAACTAATTATGTATGTATATTTTTTAAATATATGCAAGTATGTATGTGTAGTAGCACACTTAATTTCATAATTAAGCTAAATTAATATGCAAAAAGATAACAAAATTATTTTAATTTTGAGTGGGGGCACGTACCCCATGTCCATCCATCCTTGACTACTCCTAAAGTACAAACCCATAACAATAACACGAACACACACACACACAAAAATCACTACAAAAACAAAACCTGAAACTGGAAAAGTGTACCTGCTCACGCATCCGCCACATTATAGAACGTCAGAACCCGAGGGCTGGTCGCTCACTTAAGGTGGGTTTGGATTGAAAAGTTAAGTAACTTATATTTTTGTCTTTATTCAATTTTTTTTTCATTTGTTTATTTTCGTCAAACTTTTCTGACTTATTGATTCGTCTCAACGAGAGGAATCGGAAAAGTAAAAAAATTTGATTGAAACTAGGGCTGCTCAAAAAATTCGGTGAACCGTAAAACCGGTCCGGACCAAACCAATCCGAACCTTTTGGATTTTGTCCATAGATTAATGGTCTGGACACGGATTGAAAAATTAGAAAACCGTGACTTGCGGTTCGGTCCACGGATTTTCATTACGAAACCATGGATTAATCGGACCGGACCGGACCGTGAGATATTTATTTTATATAAATAAATAATAAATATATATATGTGTATATTTATATTTATATAATTAATTGTTAGTAATGTTAAAACTTTTTTCTACCAATTGTAGTGTTTTATCTTAATAATGAGATATAGTGTAGATGTATATAAAATATAGGGGGTAAATCGTAGTTTTTTTTGTATAAATTACAGGTAAACCTAGTTCAGTTTCAGTAGTTCGTGTCTTTTTCAAAAAAAAATTTAATCTTATTTACTATATAATGATACGATCTACTAGTGTTTAGACTCTTTTGAATATGATTTCTGAAGTAAGCCTTTGATAGTTTATGTAACAAATACTTTCTGGTGTTGTTAAACTTAATTCTGAGTGTAACCTTCTTCCCTTTTAGTGTGGGATATATGCTTAAGCTTTATTTTTGCTAAAATCCATGGACAAAACCCTAACCGATCCGTGAGTCACGGATTGGATTGGAACCAAATCGTAGGACTTTTGGTCCGAACACGGATTTCATTTTGTAATAACCGTGACTAGCAGTTCGGTCCTCGGATTCTTAGAAATTCGAACCGAACCGAACCGGACCGCGAGCAGCCCTAATTGAAACTCATAATTTTTTGAATAAAGAAAAAAAATAAGTCAAAAAGACAACTTATTTGACTTATTTTTGTCTTTTTTAAAAAAGTTACGAGTTTTGATCAAAATATTTTATTTTTCCGATTCTTCTCGACAAAACGAATCAATAAGTTACAAAAGTTTTACGCAAAACTAACAAATGCGAATTTTTTTTAATAATGACAAAAAATAAGTTACTATTCTCTCCTCTCTCTCTCTCTCTACCGCTTTCAACAGCTAGGACTTTTTCGCGCGGGGAGGGGGGAGACGGCGCACCTCCTCCCTGGGCTCCCCTCCGCCATCTCTCTCTAACTTTCTCCCACCCTATTTCCCCCAAAAGCGTGCTCTCTACCTTTCTCCCACCCTATTCCCCCCAAAAGCGCACGTATTCGTGACTCCAACTACCACGTGAAGTTGTGACCCCATATCTCGAAGGACTATGTCGAATCAACCAAATCTGCTGCTGAACTTGTGAAGTTGAATCCAACAAGTGAGAATGCTCCCGGTTTGGAGGATACCCTTATCTTGACCATGAAGGGTATTGCTGCGGGATGCAAAACACCGGATAAAATGTATTTCGTTTTCGTTGTTTTTCTTCCATTTGTCTATGTAGGTTCTACGTACCCGGCAACATTGGCAAGTCCTGTGTCGGAAAACTATGTTGTTATCTGTTGCAGGCGGTAAAATCCGAGTTATTCGGAGAGACTATGTTTTTCCAATTTAATTGTCTCTCATTCTATTCTAACCGGCTAAAAAACGAGTTATATCTTTAAATTCGTAGTGAATTTCATATCGAATGTGGATCTTATTTGATAGATCTCGATTAGTTCTATAACACAAAATTTTCGAAATCACATAAAATATTGTAAATTACAAGATATCACTAATTGAAAAGTGGCACAAACTCCCAAAAATGATAATTAAATTGGAACGGAGGGAGTATGTTTTGTCGGACCGCTTTCCACCATCACTCCTAAAACCAGTTGGTGGTAGGAAGGGTTTCAATTAATTATTTTATGGCATTCGATATTGTACCCGCAAGTCTGTTTTTAAAGCGGTCGCAGGGAGTGGTATTATGTAACCAAATCCATGGGGGCACTCTGAGTCCAACATGTTTTATTCAGGTTGAGTCCAACAAGGCATGATGATCACATTCCTATTGTCAAATATGACTCTTTAAGCATGTAACTAAATGAATTAAGCAGCTTATCAGTGGTGCCATGAGATTGCTCTGTGTCTTGATCGATCCTATCTATCTTTTTCGGTAAATCCCATTAGCAGCATAAAGAGATATGCACATTTCATGCGGCCCCTTCCATTTTGATTTAGGGGTGTGGGCAGTATTCCTGTTCCAAGAGGACTAAATATCAGTATGAGTTGCTTTTGCATGATACAGTAGAATCTCTAATATTTCTTAATCTCCTTATCTTTTTACTATTTCCTTCTCAAATTTAAAGCCAAAATACAGCCCATGGAAATCACAAAAAGTGAAAATTGAAAGAAGTTGCAATCAATGGACAGTTACCACTATCCTCATTACATTTAAGTACTATCCGTGTGTAGAGCATATTTTCATGTGCATTTGTGAGTGTCCACCCTTCGTCTTGGGGATTCGTCTTTGGATAACCCAGTCATTGATCAGGACTGTGTACCCAACGGCGAGCTCTGGTGTTTGAGAGTCTCTAGGCTCACACAGGCAATTTTCTGTTATTTCTTGAGCAATGAAATTTTCTGTTATCAAAAAATAAAAAATACAAGATTCAAACAAAACCATAAATAACACTCTTTTTTCCCAATACCCATTGCTTCATTTAATCTCTCTCTCTCTCTCTCTCTCTCTCTCTCTCTCTCTCTCTCTCTCTCTCTCTCTCTCTCTCTCTCTCTTTAATCGATAAAAGAGATTATTTGTATTATATATATGAAGTACAAGGTACAAACTCAGGACATTATATTAATTGTGAGAGTCTACAAGACAATCAAACCTAATGACTCAACAAATACAAGAAATAATCCAATCATAGGTTAGAAATAAAGAATGAAAAGAAAAGCTCATCTAAGGGAAGAACACTCGCACTGACGCAACGGAATTCACATGAGACTAATTAGCGTACTAGTCCAAACGAGATAAATAACTCGTCGCAACGAGCAAATCTTGTGCACAAGAAAGAAAGAGAGAATCTCTATAATATTATTGATTAAAAGCTGCATAAACTATAGGTTACAAACCCTTATATAGGCCGAAACCCTAGAAACCCTAAAAATAAACTTGAAAAATAAAAAGTCTCAGAATTTAGGGTTTTTCCTAAAACTGAAAATGGGAAAGAAAAACAAGATTTTCCCAAAACAAAAATACTAAGAGCAGGGACAATTTGCAGGGATCCGTGCAGAGACAATCGCATTTGGCCCCATTTCGGGTCCCAAAAAAATCTAGAAAAATATCCATGTTCGCCCCTACGAATCCAAAAGTAATACTTACCGATATCCGCAGGAGCTGATTTTTTACAAGGCTCTATAAAATAATATTCAAAAATTTATGGATATTTTTCTAAATTTTTTTGGGACCCGAAATGGGGCCAAACGCGATTGTCTCTGCACGGATCCCTGCAAACTGTCCTTGCTGTTAGCAGGACTGTTCCCAAAAAGAATCAACTTAAAAAGAATTACGGTCTAAGAGTTATTAACAAAACAAATCTTTCCTAAAACCGCAAAATAACGCAATTGAAAGCCTAAACGAAGGAATTAGGCCGAAAAGCACCATCGATCATCAACTTAGAATTATGAGTATTGACCGGAGCGCGAAAATAAGTCAGCCCACCAAGTTTGGGCCTATTCCGAGCTCATCCGAATTTTGCCAAACTGGATAATCTGAAATAAAATATCGTTTGGGTTTTCGGGGCTTGGCTCGGTCCAGCTGATCATGAAATTGGGCCTCCAGTGCTCCACGTGTTCTACATCACACACGCAGGTGAGGAGATTCGAACTCTCGACCTCCTAATGAGATGAACAAGTTCTAGCCAACTGTGTTAGAGCATCTCCAGTAGTCTATCCAAAAATTTAGCCATTTTTCTTAGAATTTTCCTCTTGGCTAGCCACCAAATCAGTGCAATACCCAACAGTCTAGCTATTTGCCTTTAAAAAAATAAAAATAAAAACCATACATATACACTTGCTGACTTGCATATATACATATACATACATACAGATACACACGTATATGTGTACGGCAAGGCCCGCAAGAGTTTTGCTCTCGGATCTGGCCATAGCCGACGACGCCCGGCGACCGCGATGACCAAAATGACGTCCAGATCCATGAGAGACAGAGAGGAGGGCAACTGTGAGATGATGGGTTTTGCTTTCGCCTAATTATCTCGACGCACGACCACTGTTCTTACCTTCGCCGGAGCAACTCAAAAAAGCGGATCTGACTCGTCGGCGTGAGAAATATTCCGTCACCGATCTGTTTTTGGGGAGAGGGGCTCAAGCGAGCTTTCCGTACTCGCTGGGTGAGGCGAGGGTCCGGAGCGAGGGGCTTAATTGGCGAGGCTCAGTTGAGGTTGCTGGAAACGGAAAAGATGGAGTATTCTCGCCAGTTTGACCTCGCCGGAGTGTGAGGCGAGGCTCATGGAGATGCTCTTAGCCGGCCCCAGTCGGTTATTGCTTCACTTTATCTACAAGAGGAAATTTCTCACTACTACAATAGTAATAGATAAAGGCCACACCAAGGAAGTTCACAAAGATCACGGTTTTAGTAAAAGTGTGATAAAAAATTGTAAGCTAAACTTTTAATATGGCGGATCAAAAAAAAAAAAACTTTTAATATGAGTTTAAGTCAAAAGATGAGATAAAAAGTGACGTTTAATAAATTTTATCTCAGTTCTTTAAAAATTGTGATTGTAGATAAAGACATCGCTCTTGTGGTGAGATAAAAGACTGAAACCTTTAAAAGATCTCACTCTTGTGGTGTGATAAAAACTGACATGCAAAAAAGAGCGAGATAAAAGACCTCGCTCTTTTGGCGAGATAAAAGACCGAAGCCTAAAAAAGATCTCACTTTTGTGGTGTGATAAAACACTGAAGCACTTATGGATAAATGCTCCATTGACCTGAATTCTTGATGGACTCCCTACAAATCAATCTGACTTGCACACGTATCGCGTGTGCCCCGGCCTCCACATAATGGAGATCCAACCCAACCACATATCCATTAACTCATGCTAATTTACAAATCTTCAGCTTTTTTCTTTTGTAATTGTATAATTACATCTTTAAAATGAGAAAAGATTCAAATTAAAGGATTGTGGAAAGGCCCACATGATTAGAAGTTAATACTACCATGGTAACTCTTTAATTTTCCGCATTAGTATATAACTCATGCAAATAAAACGAAAACAAATCCTTAACCTTGTTTGTTTTTTTCCTTTCTGAAAGTCAACATTGTTAGTTGTGATTAACGAGGTTTGAATCCCCATCAAATGCATTGGAGTCCAATGGGTCTGGTACCTCCACCACTCCAGCGCTATCCTAAACCTTATTCTTCTCTTTTTGGTAATATCCTAAACCTTGTTGCAATACACCCTGATTGGATTTGTTACCCCAATGACTGTACGTCATGTCGTCATCCAATTGTCAAAAATAGAAAAAAAAACAAAAAACGATTTTTTTGTGTGAATATTCTGTGTCCTCTTGTTTCCCAAAACAGAAATCGTTGAACAAGAGTCTCTCTCCTCCCTACTTATGACAAATAGAAGATTTACCGCAAAAAAATTCTAATGGCTGACCATATTTTTCTCCAGAACTCTCTCACCCTATTTAAAGGGAACATCCCTTATTGGTATAGCACGCACCAAGCCAACAAAAATGGCGAAGGCGGTAGCCCTCATCGCTTTTGCCCTCGGCCTCTTGGCCATAGCCGGCAACG
The DNA here is from genome assembly GCA_020567845.1 of Rhododendron henanense subsp. lingbaoense. NCBI lineage: Eukaryota > Viridiplantae > Streptophyta > Magnoliopsida > Ericales > Ericaceae > Rhododendron > Rhododendron henanense. The sequence continues at coordinate 53,530,517 of CM036313.1, forward strand.
TCCGACGGGAAGTTCGTAAAGGAAAATAAGTTCGACGTGGATCCTAGGAGGAATAGGTTTTCTGTCGAAGGCAATTTCTTTTGCGCCACATGCAAAGTGATTTCCGAGACCGATATCGAGCGGTTGGGAAGTACGTATAATTGTTTATTGCATAGATAGATGTTAAATATGTTGAAGACGTACATTTGTGTTTGAAAATGATCGAAATCGCAACTCCAGCTAGCCCACAACATCTTGGTTCATGTTTGTGTGAAAACACTGCGCGAATTATCAAAATTACCTAAGAACAAATTAAGGTATCCCGAATTCGTGAACTTACACTCTATGGTACCTATTGTTGTTTGCACTTTGCAGATGGTGAGTTAGAAATCAAATGCAGAAGTCGTAAGAACGGGACGGTAACGCTTATCCAGCCTATCTTAGTGGACAACGGCGGGTTTTGGAGCACACGGGTGGAGGATGGTCACCAGGATGACTTATGCATGGTGAGGGTGAAATTCTTGAATTTGTTTTTTACTTTCCCTTCTCTCTTTTCCTAATATTTTACCACTGCAATTATCGACGTACTAATTTCTTGACATAAAAAGGTGAGCGTCGTCGCCAGTCCTGACCCTCGATGCAACGTGAAAGTGCCCGGATTCAGAAGCATAAGGATCACCCTCGGTAATTATAAAGAAAACGGCGCCAACACCCTCTACGTCAAAAAGCCGCTGGGGTTCTTGAATAACGAAGCCCTTCCCAACTGCCGTAAGGTGCGGAGCAAGAGCGGTAATCTAGTCCCGGCGATTACACTGGCTTGGGCTGATCAAATCCCGGCGACTAAACTGGCTTGAGTGGAGAAAGAAATGAAGAAGAAGAACAACGACGAGGGTTAATACTATAGTAGTACGTAGTGACTGCTTAATTACTACTACTGCTATATAGGCATTTAATTTGCCGAGTTGATTTTCATACAATGGCTTCTTCTTCTTATATATATTTGCCAACAGCTCTTATATATATATTAAGAAATTCAAAATATTAATGAGAATGACAAGTTCAATATCAGCTGTGTTTTATGAGACTTTCCCGCAATTTTGTGTGTGCAGTACTGTGTCATTTGTATGCCTTTCTGTCATTTTCTGTTGGAGCTTGTCCCACATCGGTTAATAATTTCCTCCAAAACTAATATATGAGCTTGGACGACCTCTCCACTTTTTGCAAATTGGTTTGGAATTGGATGCTTTACCATTTTCATAAATAATTTTGTCATGAGTATTGGCTTGTTTCTTTAAGTTTATTAGTAATTCGAATGTAAGAAGATTTAAATGGAACTTCTCAAGATCAGTCAACTTTTTACAGTTGATTTTTGTTCCACAAATGCGAAGTACTGAAAGTTGTTTTTAGTACTTTGTACTAAGACATGACATGGCTATCGGCCGATAACCATGTCAATGCCTCAACAAGCATGAGATGAAACATCGCATGGTTATCAGCTGATTCCCGTTATGTATCGGTCCATTTTCGTTTCAAACAGATACTCGACCATTAGCATTCTTTAAAAAAAGGTATCGGCAGGATGATTTAAAAAATTCACGACCACTACAACCAATTCATGTTACATATATCCTTTCATTACTCTTGATACAGCTATACAGCGAACGTTATCGTTACGTGTCTCGATACCGTAATTTAAAATCTTGATCCTTATACTTCCTCTTCCTCCCCCTAAAGAGATCGAGATATAATGAGAATTGAAAGAGCAAGCTTGTGTTTTATATTGAGTCCTCATTCCTCTAACAAGTTTGGCTCTTTCCCATGAATTCGCCAATATTTCTGAATTCATAAACAAACAAACCATCATTTAAGCTTAATTAAACAGCCACCCCAGTATTCTATATGGGAAAATTTCAAAATACAATAGACACCAAAACTTTGTTAAACTTCAATTATATACGCAATCTAAGGAACCGTTATTCAATTAGGCTCCTGTCGTCTAACTCCGTTAAATTGTTGACAGATTTTGCTGAGGTGGATTATTTTCTCCGTTAGAGGGGAAGTCAGACGATGACATGGTTTGATTTGGGAAAAACCTCATCAACACGAACAAATTAAAGACTAAACCACACCCAATGAAACAAATTAAAGACCTTAAACACACCTTCATTTTTCTTTTCTTTTCCTTTTTTTTTTGTCAAAAGTTTAGGATTTCCATCGATAACGAAGAGCTTACAATATAGGGCATATTCTTCCTGAGGGAGAAAATAGCCGAACAGGCGGGTAGGCAATCATTCAAGTGGTTCAAAGATTAAACAAGTTAAAGACTAAAAAAAAAATCAAAAAAAGAAGGAAAAAAACACCAAACGCAAGAACATATGACTCTAAGGGGGTGTTTGGTAACCTTTTTATTTTCACTTTTTTGAAAATTAAAATAAAAAACTTGTTTGGTAACATATTTTTAATTCAACCCCCGTCCTTTGATAGCATCCCGCATCAAATCCGACGCAATGCCAAGTACTTCCCTTTTTTCAAGGTATTGTGCCACAACTCAGCTCCTTTCGTGGTCGTTTCATCACATTGATAGTTTTGTTTGTCCGGTTATATCATTACATATTCTGTTTCTTTAGTTTCTGTTAATCTTACTTTGCATGTAGTTTGTTAGCAGTATAATGTTTGGGTTATGAAAACTGTGGAGATGCATATTCTGTTGAGGATGGGTTGTTCTTGGGTCGCCAGTCCTTCAAAGGACTTCTGTAACCTCTTTGACCAGTAAAATTTAGTTGCACGAGGAACGTGAAGAAACAATTAGGATTAGAATGAACAAGACTTGTTTATAGATTTCATATGTATAAGGTTGATGAACAGTCATAGTAGAGGTTAATATGAACAGTCATAGTAATTTTGCATGATTTGCATGAAGCAGCTACTGCTTTTGTTGCTAGGGACATTCTTTTGAATATTTTCAGTGGGTTGTCTGTGTAGATTTCACAACCTTTTTCAGTTGGGTGTCCCTTGTTTCTACGGGGATGTTAGTGGTCTCCAATTTAATCTTACCTCTTCTTTTTTTTTGAAACTAGGACTGTGTTGGAGCGATTGACGGTACCCACATATCGGCAAGTGTTCCGGCATCCGATCAAATACCATATCGTGGTAAACACACTGTTACGACCCAGAATGTAATGGCGGCTTGCTCTTTTGATATGCGGTTCACATATGTACTAAGTGGTTGGGAGGGAACTGCTAATGACTCGAGGGTCTTTTTAGAATGTGTTAATAATCCTGCTATGGGATTTCCCATGCCTCCAGAAGGTGAACTAGAAACTTGTTACAACTAAATCTTATTATCAATTCATTGCTTAGGCTAATGGATAATATGACTTGCAGGTAAATACTATGTCGTGGATTCGGGTTACACTAATATGCCTGGTTTTTTATCACCATATCGAGGAGAGAGGTACCATTTGAACAATTTCCGTGGCCATGGCCGACGACCAAAAAAGATAGAAGAGTGGTTTAACTTTCGTCATTCGTCTTTACGTAATGTTATCGAGCGATGTTTTGGAGTGCTAAAAGCTCGATTTCCTATATTGAAGCAAATGCCACCGTATAGTGTTCGAACACAAAAGTATATTCCCACAGCTTGTTGTACGGTTCACAATTGGATTAGGATGCATGATGACAATGATGATCTATTCAGAGAATATAGCCAAGAGAATATGGTGATGAGACAATGTCAAAGAGCTAGCGGGAGTAGTTCCCAAAATCCAGTTGAGATTGATATCACTCGTGGACAACTCCGTCGTATGTCCAATGTTCGTGATCGGATTGCTGAACAAATTTGGGCTAGTATGAATCATAGTGGATGATACCCTATGATTGATAGTGGATGAGACAATGTAATTATCATTATTTAAAACTATGTTACCCTTATTTGAGGTTTGAACTCAAAGTGAACATTATTTGTATGTGATTGATGGATTTGAGTTTTGGTTTAAGTAAATGTCCTTATGCTTTTTGTTGATAGGTGTCTATGCAATTTCATTCAATTTGCAGAATAAAAACAAAAACAAAAATGATACTACCAAACATGTTTGTGTTTTCAATTTTTGTTGTTTTCAAAAAGATTATTACCAAACATGTTTTTTGTTTTTGTTTTTATGAAAACAAAAACCTGTTTCTATTTCTAGTTTTTAAAAAACTGAAAATTGAAAACTGAAAAGGTTACCAAACGCACCCTAAACTTTCCCCTTCTCTCTAAACTTTTCAGTTTCCAATCGTTTTTCTCAGCCTGGGGGGGAGGGGGGAGGCACTCCCTTCTCCCTCCTCCCCCCGGGCATTCCCCCCTCTCTTCAGCTCTCTTCGTTTGTCCTTTCCCGGTTCACCTTCCACCTGGATCGTCTTCTCCGGCCACCGTTTGCCCGCCGGTAACCACATCTGTGGGGTTATCGGTTGTCCTAACGGCTAGGTGCGGCGGTGTTCGATGGAGGCGGTTCTCGGGGTCTCCATGCCGGCTGCGCTGTTGGGTGTAGTCGATTTTGTGCTTAACGGCTTGGTGGCGACCTCGTGATGGATGGGTGTTTGCAGATCTACTGTGGGCGGCGTCGGGTGGCGGAGCTGGTCTGCATTCGTTCGTTGGTGGTGGACTTCGGCTCAGCGGCGTTTAGATGCTCGGCTTCCTGTTTTCCAGCCGTTTGTGAGGGCCGAATCGACGGTTTCTTGGCGGCTTCTTTTGGGATCCGGTGGCTCATGGGTGTCGCGGCGGTGTAGGCGGCTGAGTCATGGTCTGGGTGTGTGGTGTTGGCGGCGGCGAGTGTGGCGGAGTTCTGGGGCTGACTGAGTTTAGGGGCGTTAGGGTTTGGTCTGGTCCTCTTGGGCCAGATCTTGGTGTTGGGCTGAATTGTAAATCTGGGCTTTTGGCCCTTTGGGGTTTGAGTTTTATTGTTTTATCTGGACATCTTGTGGTCCATAAGGTGTTTTGGACTTTGTCCCAATAGGTGTTTTCATCCAACTTTTTGTTAGTTTTCCCTTCCCTTCCCCCAACTTGATGTACCCCTTACCAAGTTTCTTAATAAAACTTTGTTGCCTGTAAATAAATAAAAAAAAAAGAGAAGAACATATGACTCTTTCTTTAGAGATCCAATATTCCTGCACTTTTTAATCACTCTGATTCTCAATTCCCATGCTTCCCAAATTCCCACCTCATTTCCACTCCTTGAGCGATTCGAGTCGCACCTAATTAATGCCCACCGATTTCCACCTCATGAACAACGATGGCTTCAATTTCGATTTCTCCCAAACGCAAGTCGATGAACCCGATGAACCCGATTTCTCGATTCAGCAATTGAAAAAAGGTATTGCATTGATGGAGATTTTTGTGGGGGAGGAACATGTGTTGAATCTGGAAGTAGAGACGGATGCTTTGGGTGTTATATATCCAACTGCTTCAAAATCAAGAAATGGTTAATCACCCGCTTGGTAATATCTTACTTGATTGCAGGTCCCCTATGGAGGAATTTGAAACAGTGTCTATCAACCACATCTTTTGAGAAGCTAATCGGTGTACAGATGCGTTGACAAATGATGCTCTGATCTCGGTTGGAAATTATTATGTTTATCTTTATTTTCCTAATTGTATTGCAGATGTATTTAGATTTATCAGAGTGGTATACCCTAGAACTGTTGTAGACTCTTAATTTCAATGCATTTCCATTTTACAGAGAGAGAGAGAAAGAGATTACAGCAATATGAAAGGAAAGGAAACACTTCCAATTCTTTTTAGGAAACTAATATTCGCGCTCCACTTTTAATGTGAAGTTAGCTATCAGTAAAAAATAAAGCGCGAATATCAAATTCCTTCTTTTTACTGTCCGTTCTTCTTTTTGGTGTTTTGCTTTCTGGAAATGGACGATTTTTTGGAAATTAAGGGCATATTCGCTGTCCTCTTGTACCCCAAAACAGATATGGTTGAACAAGAGTCCCTCTCCTTCCTACATATGACAAATAGTAGAAGATTTACCGCAAAAATTCTAATGGCTGACCACATTTTTCTCCACAACTCTCTCACCCTCGGCCCTGCCCTCTCTATATAAAGGGGACATCCCTTATCGGTATAGCACACACCAAGCCTAACCAAAATGGCAAAGGCGGTAGCCCTCGTCGCTTTTGCCCTCGGCGTCTTGGCCATAGCCGCCGGCAATGTCCAAGGCTCCGCCTATACGCCCAACGGGAAGTTTAAGTTCAAACTCCGTCCGGTAGAAAAGTTTATGGTCGTAGGCCAGGTCGCTTGTGCCACATGCGTAGCGGGTTCCGCCATAGCCGATCTCAAGCCGTTGATCAGAAGTACGTATAATTGTTTATCGCATAGATGTTTAATTACAATTGAAGACATTTGGGTGTACATACATTACATACCCTCAGATGTGTACGCAGTACTATAGTGCACGTGTAGGATGGCACACAGCCGCCGATCTCGTCAAGCAACGGTGCATATTTAAAATAATTTTTTACCGGTAAAAGATATTTTTTTTGCCGATCAGAGATTAAAAATGCATCGCAACTGTTGATTGACGAGATCAACGGTCCGCGTTCTGTACTACACGTGTTGCGGAACAAAGGACCAAACCAAAACACAAACACACACACAAAATAGAAACAAAGATTTACGTGGTTCCCTATGAATTAGGTACATCCACGGGGGAAAGCCGGATTATATTTAGGAGGAGGAGGATTACAAATCACTCTACTCACACTCTCACAAACTGATACAAATAGAATACAAAAACCAGATACGTTTCTGATTTCCCACACCAAATACAAGTGCAGATGGCTCAATTTATAGGCAAATGATAGAGCCCTGTTCACAAGCCATGCTTATGGCATTAATTGTAAACCATGCGTGATATCTTCCCAGCCTAAGATCTTCCCACGCCTGGGATTTCCAAACCAATTGCATTCAATGCAACCCACACCAAATCTTCTGCAAATGTGCAGATCTTTCTATTGTCAAGAAAGACTGCTAATCTTTTACAAATGAGAATGAAGCCAAATCTCAACAACACGTGCACTACACCGGAGTGCATTACTGTCGATCACAGCAAGTCTTGATTTCATTTGAAAAACATGCTCCTTCCGTCCCAATTCTTTTAGTCCTTTTCGAGAGTTTGTGTCATCTTTCAATTGATTATATATTGCAATCTATAATATTTTAGGGGATTTTAAAAACTTTGTTTAAAAGAGCTCATTAAGATCTATCAAACAATATTCATATCGCATATAAAAAGTACGTATTAGTACCAATTAAAATTTTTAATCAATATTTCATCCGGTTATGGTAGAACGAGAGATAGAAGAATGGCCAAACATCCGATCATTCATTTTTGCATGATCAAAATTACCTAAGAACAAAGGTTTCCTAATTCATGAAACCTAAAACCCTATGATGGATCGGTATTGTTGTTTTGCAGGCGTTGACTTAGAAATCAAATGCAGAAGTCGTAAAAACGGGACGGTGACACTCGTCAAGCCTGCCTTATCAGACAGCACCGGGATCTTCAGAGCATACGTCGAGGATGGTCACCACGATGACTTATGCATGGTGAGTGAGGGCCGAGGGCGAAGCCATGGGGGGTGAATGAAATTCTTGTTTTGTTATCTTCTTCTTCTTCTTCTTCTTTCCTTCTCTCTTTCGGTACTAATTTCTTCGCCAATCAACAAAAAAAACACACAGGTGAGGGCCGTCGCCAGTCGTGACCCTCGATGCAACGTGAAAGCGCCCGGATTTAGAAGTGCAAGGATCACCGTCACCAATTATAATGCCAAAGTAACCGGCAATATGCTCCAGATCGAAAAGCGAATGCTTTTCTTGAATAACGAAGCCCTGCCCAACTGCGGTAAGGCGCGGAGCAAGGAGGGTAATCTTTATTCTAAAAGGTGGGCTTGAGTGGAGAAAGAAGATGAAGAAGAAGAACAACGAGGAGGGTTAATTACTATAGTAGTAGTAACTTACTACTATGTAGGCATTTAATTTGCCGATTTGATTTTCATAAAATGACTTCTTCTTCTTATATATTTATATTTGCCAACCACTGTTATACATATTGAGAAATTTCAAAATATTAATGAGAATCATGACAAGTTCAATATCAGCTGTGTTTTATGAGAACAAGTTCAATATCAGCTGTGTTTTATGAGATTTTCTCGTAACTTTGTGTGTGCAGTAATGTGTCATTTGTATGCCTTTCTGTCATTTTTCATAAATAATTTTGTCATGACTGGCTTGTTTTTGGTCCACGAACACAGAGGACTAAAAGTTGCTTTTAGTATTTTGTACAAAGGACATCGACATGGTTATTGGCCGATAACCATGTCATGCCTTGCCTCAATAACCATGAGATGAAACATTGCATGGTTATCAATTGATTCCCATTATGTATCGGCCCGTTTTCATTTCAAACGGCCCATAGTACTCGACCATTGGAATACTTCAAATTTATTTCGGCAAAAATGAGTTTAAAAAATTCACGACCACTACACCCAATTCCTGTTACATATCATTCAATCCTCCCGATACCATGATACAACGAACGTTAACATTACGTGTCTTGATACCGTAATTTAAAACCTTGATCTTTATACTTCCTCTTCCTTCCCCTAAAGCCACTCAAGATATAATGAGAATTGAAAGAGCCAAGCTTGTATTTTATTTTATAATTGAGTCCTCATTCTCTAGCAAGTTTGGCTCTTTCCCTTTAATTCGATCTCCAATATTTCTGAATTCATAAACAAACAAACCAAGATTTAAGCTTAAACAACCACTCCAGTATTCTACATATAACCACCACTACCCTCACCTGATAGCTTGAACACAAGTACTAGTGCAAACCCACAACAACATAACACACACACACACAAAACCTGAATTTGGAAAAACATTACCTGGGAGGGTACCCTTATCTTGACCATGACGGGCATTGCTGCCGGGATGCAAAACACCAGCTAAAACGTTTTATCGTTTCCGTTGTTTGTCTTCCATTTGTCTATATAGGTTCTACGTACCGGGCAACATACGTAAGTCCTGTGTCGAAAAAACTATGTTGTTATCCGTTGCAGGCGGTAAAATCCGAGTTATTCAGAGAAACTACGTTATTTTATGTTTTATTCAGGTTGAGTTATTCTGTAATTGCGCAATGCATGTTGATCACATTGCTATTGTCGAATATGAAAATACAGCCCATGGAAATCACAAAAGTGAAAATTGAAAGAAGTTACCCAAACTACTGGTATGTGAATACAAGATTCGAACAAAACCATAAATAACACTCTCTTTTCCGCTAATAGCCATCGCTTCACTTTCTTTTTGTCTTTCTTTTTCAATCGATGGAAGAGATCATTTACATCGTATATATGAAGTACATAGTACCAACTCAAGACACTACATTAATTGTGAGAGTTCACGAGACAATCAAATCCAACAACTCAACCAATGCAACAAATAAACCCATTATAGGTTAGAAACAAAGAAAGAAAGGAAAATCTCCCAATGGAAGTACACTCATGTGCAGATGAAGAGATTTGAACTCCTGACTTCTTCTTTTTTTTGTTAAGCAAAAAGAATTTATTAATCTTTATAAAAGATTACAAAGATTAAAAGGAACAAGAGCACACTGGCATAAAGCCACGTAAGACCTAAAGGAAGGCAAGATGCCAACCGAAAAACCAGAAAAAAAAAACCTAAAAGAAAACAGCCAAGAACCTCTCGAGTCTCAACCCCAAACAAGCAAACAGAGACCAAAACACTACAACCAAACCAAAGACACCAACCCAAAGATATCCACACACCAAGCCCGAACAAAAAAACTGCCCAAACTACCTAAATCTGGAGGAGAAAACCTAGCACAAACGCAAACCGAGGGAACAACCGAAAAATAGCAAGACTTGACGTTAAAACTCCAAGGAAAGAGAGGCGCCTTCCTCGATATTATCCAGATCCTCGAAGTCAACATCCTCCTCTAGGTTATCAAGAGCGTTAATTCTATCCCCTAATTCATTTTCCTGCATTTCCACAAATCGCTTTAACAAAAAATTCCTCCCCCCTCTAGGCTTAATGCCTAACTTGAGACCAAAATCCAGAGTCTTCCAAGCCTCCTTGAAAAGAAGCGAAGAGGAAAGGCCTTTCTTTTTTTCTGAGGATTAGATTATCAGTCTCAGCACCAAACTCCGCAAGATGTTTTTTCTTTTTATTCTTCCTCTTTGATCTTCTCACTCTCCTTTCCATTTTAATGATGGCTTTAGAGGACGATCTATCACCGGTAATATACCTCCCAACTCCTCTCTGGATACCAGCCTCCAGAGATTGAAGATCACATTGGTCCCTGCTCTGAGTTTGTTGTGAAACCTCCTCAGATTGGTCCCCTCTTTTTTGGAGGTACTCATCGAAAGACTGAGTGCTCCAACGCCCTCCACCATCCTTAGGAATCAAATCTACTAAAGACTGGCTTTGGGGTTCTGAAGTAGAAATTTCCACAATCTCACACTCTAAATCCTGAGTTAGTCTTTGATTACCTGAGTTTCCCACCGATTCATGCTCAGGAGAGCTCCTGTAGTCATCATCTGACTGGTACCTATCACTCCTCCTGATCTCTTGAGATCGAAAATCCACCATTAAGTTAATCCCTTCTATGTGAGGATGCTCTGATATCAGAATCAAGGACTATAGGTTCATGCACCCCTCCAATATCTTGAGCCTCATGGAAGAGAGAAAGAAGGCCCATTGAATCCTCCACAATCGAATCCAGCCCCTGTGTAGAAATTGAGTTGATATCAATAGACTCCTCAACTGATCCCTCCATATCGCCATTACTAACCTCCTTATCATTCGTTATGTCCCCCTCCTCATTCTGATAACGGTCTCTGACATCGTTCCTTCCTTTGAATCCGAACTCGAATCTATGAGATGATTGCTCGATTCCATGATTTCCACCTTCAAAAAGTTCAACTTTTCCTTCTATCCTCTGATTTTGTTCTGTAGCTATTAGAATTCGCCCTTTTTTGCACGATCCTTGGCTCTGGGTATTCTCATCCACCTGAATAAAGTGTCCCCAAATACTTCCAATGTCTTTAAAGGTTTGCAAAGACCATGAGCTTATTAGAGGCATTCCAAAAAATGAGATCCAAACAAATCTTTCCTCGTTGGCTTGTTCACCATTCCATGGTTTGAAATCTTCAAACCAATTCTTCACCCATCTTTCTTTTAACACTGAATCTCTAGTTCCTTCATTTGGGAAGGTAACAATCACATACCTTCCACCCATAGGTCTAATCTGAACATCAAAAAATTTCTCTGTATTGAACACCCTTTCCAGATCTTTGGTAGAAAGAAGCTTTCGAATCTTTGCTATGGCGCTCCTGAACAGCCATCCATGTACAAGAGAGTGAACTTGGATGCTTTTTACAATACCAAGCATACCATTGCTTACCTTGTCATTAACCACCTGAGCATGAGATCTTTTATCATCTTTCAACAGTCCATTTGACATTGGATGCTTATGAGCCTGACCTTGTGAACAATACCCATTTGATACAATGCCCCTATGATCATTACCCAGAGGATAAGACTGATCCTTCGCTGCATGAAGTTGAAAAAGAGATCCTCTTTCGTTGGTCTTCTTGGCAAAACTAGCATATTTTACTAACAATCTTCGACTCCCAATCCACACTCGTCCAACTTTGATATGGCCAACCCAGCTTCCTGATTACTACCAAATCTCACAAAGCCAAACTTACACCCTGAACTTTTACTTCTTGTTGGAACTTTGGTGTGTATTTGTAAAACATTGTGTTTGCCTCTTGTCCTACATTGCCTAGTTACAAAACTCTTTTCCTGCACTCTAGTGGGCTTGTGAATGAGGACCCAAGGAGAGGTCTCACGCGCTCAAGAAAATGGGTGGCAATTTGGAAAACTGATTCGGAAACCAGTTAACTGAGTGCGCGATGATTTCGGAGTCCAAATGTTTTTCAAATGGAAAGTTCTTGCTGATTAAGAAAACGTGTATGATTTCGGATTGATTAAAAACATGTGCATAATTAGCGGTATCTGATTTGTTTTCCTAAACCAACGCCACAGCACGCTCCTCCTGCACCTATAAATTCAGCGTTTCAGAATTGGTTTCAACACACAAAAAAACAACTCTCTCTTCCACCCTTAAAAATGTTTTCAGTTCGAGCAATAGGTCGATTGTGTGTTTTGTTTTCGGTTTTCTTCTGTGCAAAGGAGGTGTATTATGGGCTGTTTTTATCTTGGGGACGGCGTGGTACTCAACGAACTGCTTGCACAATCTGGATAGAGCCGCGAAACGTCTTAAAAAGAGCAACCTAATCCGCAACTCAACCCATCAGTAGTTCTTCGATTGGTAATTTGTTTTCGATTACAGATTCTTGAGGCAATCCATTCCTTATTTACAGCAGTTATTTCAACACTTCTTTTAGCAGGAATAAAAGAGTCTTTTACCACACCAAATTTAGAAAAAAGACTCTTGAACCATAAGGCTCCAACATCCTCAGGAAGATAATCAACAAAAAGAGTGACTGGAGAGTCCTTACAAATGACACCAGAACCCAAATTCATTACTTCTCGACTAACATCAAACAGAGATCAGCCCCCCCAATAGCAGCTCAGACATAATCAGCAAAAACACAGCAGATCAAAAAACCAGCAACAGTGACATCAACAGAACACGGCGACAGCAAAAGAGGCAAAAAGAAACAGAACCTGGTCATGAAAAAAGCAAGACAGGATGCCGAAGGTCCTACGGAGGCCGGTGACACGCGATGGCCGACAAAAGATGCCTGAGAGTCGCGAAGGACGGCGAAGATGATTCACAGAGTGGCGATGAGGCTAAGGCTAGGACGATCTGGATTAGAGGGTTAAAAATGTCAAGCGGTGCTACAGAGATCTCTGGCGAACTGCGGTAGCCCAGTTGATTATTGCTTCACTTAGGCTCTATTTGGAACTTAGAGAAAGGAAAATAAAATAAAAGAGAAAGAAAATGAAAGGAAAATGGAATGAAAAATTTACTATTTATTACACTTGAAATTTTTATTTTCTTCATTCTTTCTCTTTCAATCAAACAATGGAACTTTTCTTTTCCTTTCCATGGGTTCTAAACAGAGCTTAATCTACTTGAGGCAATTCCCTCCACATAATGGAGACCCAACCCAACCACGTATCCATTAATTCAAAGCTAATTTACAAAGCTTCAGCCTTTTTCTTGTCTAATTGTATATAGTGTTCCACGTCCTCTTATTAAAAAATAAGTACTTATTTTACATTTTTAAATTCAAATATAATGAAAATAAAAAATAATTTTTAATTTTTTTTAGACCGTTTAAAAGATCTCAATAAAATCTATCAAACAAGATTCATATTGCTAGGAGAATTATTTGCATAAACACATGATTTTTTAGTTTAAAATTGTCTTCTTAAAAAATAAGTACTTAATTTTGAATCTAGAAATTACATAATTAAAAGGAGAAGATTCAAAAGGATATTGTGCAAAGGCCACAAGATTAGAAGTTAATACTACCATGTTACTCTTTAATTTTCACCATTATTTTACTCATGCAAATAAAACGAAAACAGATCCTAAACCCTTTCTTCTCCTCTCTAAAAGTCAGTCATGTTAGTTGTGGTTAGCGATATTTGAATTCTAGTCAAATGTATTGGAGTTCATGGGACCTACCACTTTAGCTATCCTCAGCCTTCTTTTGTTTTTGTTTTTTGGTAATATCCTAAACCTTGTGGCAATACACGCTAATTGGATTTGTTACCCCAACGATGAGAAAAAAATTCAGTGCGGGATGGGTACCACGTGGCGCCCGCTCGGCGCATCCGGCCGTCCATTTCGGATTTTGAGAGAGAAAAATGAGAGAGAGTGGTTGGGTGGGAGGAGAGAGAGTGTTTCAATCTGGACCGTCCAATAGCACCACATGCCCACCCACGTGGTACTCATCTGACGCCCAAAAATTTCTCCCCAATGATTGTACGTTATCCAATTGTCAAAAATAGAAAAAATGGAAAAAAAATTGTTGAATAGTAGTCTCTGTCCTCTTTCTTCCCCAAAACAGAAATAGTAGTTAACCTCCACAACTAGAAGATTTACCGCAACAAATCTAATGGCTCTCTCACCATCAGCCCTACCCTCTATGCAACAAATCTAATGGCTGACCACATTTTTCTCCAGAACTCTTTCACCATCAGCCCTGCCCTCTATATAAAGGGAACATCCCATATCGGTATAGCACACACCAAGCCTAACCAAAATGGCAAAGGCGGTAGCCCTCATCGCTTTTGCCCTCGGCGTCTTGGCCATAGCCGGCTGTTGGAAAAAACTTGGTTTTGCTCAACTTTGAGCTATTTATTGAGTGGGTCCCACGCGTCCACGTGGACCGACCCACATACCGTTGTGTTCGTCTTGGTTAGGAGATTAAGATTGAACACATAAGTGGAGAAAATCAAGTCATGGTGAATGAGAAATTGCCATGGAAAGTTGCCCCTCACATGGTGTTTGGAGGAATGGAAAATGGCTAGTCCCACATTGGTGGGAGGAGGAAAGCTCATTGGGAATAAATAACCCAAGTGGAGAACAAAGGGTTGGCCCTTTGGGTCATAGAAGTTTTGTCGGGGGAGAGGACATAGATAATGTATGCTTTACTCTTATAAAACACACGCCGGGCCGGGCTAATCAAAAGATTAAGCTTGGCCCAATACGTTGTTATCTTTTTGCGGCCCGTCTGTTCGAACTGGGCTGGGTCAGAGCCAACCTATCCGCGCGCTTCTGTTACCGTTGCCCCGTTTCTTTCCATTGCGTCTGTTCGACGAACAGGTTCCGACCAACCGGTACCGTTCTGTTCCGAACAGCCATGCCTGCCTTTTCCGAACGGGTCTCTTGATGCCTATATAACAGACCCGTTTCTGCTTCATTCATCACGGAAAAAACCTGCATACATTCTGCACTTTCACACATCCATACTGAGGGTTCGATACAATTTCGGTTCGCCTACCAACCCGATTGGAGTGCTGCTTCCGGTTGGTGAAAATCGGGTAGTCCTGGGAAGCAGACGTCCGCAGATTCCATCAGCACCGTAGTGGAGGGCGAATTTGCTTTAAGGACAGAGTTTTACTCGCCTCGATTAATCCATCCATCGCCAATTTCCGGACCCCTGGAATTGGCTAAGTACGTTTCGCATTCCTTTACTGTTTTGTTGCGTTTCTGTTTTATTTTCCAGAAGGTAGAAGCCGGGTTGATAACACCGGCAATGTCCAAGCTGGCTTGGATAATCCAGAAGGTAGAAGCCGGGTTGATAACACCAGCAATGTCCAAGCTGGCTTGGATAATCCCGGGAAGTTCACAAAAAAGGATAAGTTCAACGTGTTCGATACACTTAGGTTTTCGGTCGAAGGCAGAGTCATTTGCGCCACATGCAAAGTGAATTCCGAGAGCGATTTCAAGCCGTTGGGAAGTATGTATAGTTGTTTATCGCGTAGATAGATGTTATGTTGAAAGCTTTTGTGTGTACTATCCGTTGGGAATCGTTTCCCATCATAGGCATCAGAAGTGTACGACAAAATTGGTAGTAATATGTCGATCGATCACAGCAAGTCTTGTTTTCATTTGAAAAACACTTCAACATGGCATAAATTTTCTTGAAAATGACCGAATTCTCTCCAGCCCACAACATCTTGGTCATTCATTTTTGTATGAACACACGCGCATGATCAAAATTACCTTAGAACGTACTACAGAGGTTCCCCTAATTCATGAACCTAAACCCTATATATGGTGATCCCTATTGTTGTTTTTGCAGATGTTGAGGTAGAAATCAAATGCAGAAGTCGTAAGAACGGGACTATGACGCTTATCCAGCCTGGCTTAGCGGACGACGGCGGGTTCTTCAAAATATACGTGGAGGATGGTCACCAGGATGACCTATGCATGGTGAGGATGAAATTCTTGTTTTTTTCTTCTTTCCTTCTCTCTTTCGGTACTACTAATTTCTTCGCCGGTCAACCAAAAAACAGGTGAGGACCGTCGCCAGTCCTGACCCTCAATGCAACGTGAAAGCGCCCGGATTCAGAAGTGAAAGGATCACCCTCGGCAATTTCAACGGTGGCAAGGCCAGCGTCCTCTACATCCATAAGATAATGATTTTCATAAAGAATGAAGCCCATCCCAACTGCCGTACGGTGCGGAGCAAGAGGGGTAATTTTATCCCGGCGATTAAACTGGCTTGAGTGGAGAAAGAAGATGAAGAAGAAGAATAACGAGGAGGGTTACTATAGTATAGGGCTGCTCGCGGTCCGGTTCGGTTCGGATTTCTAGGAATCCGAGGACCGAACCGCTAGTCACGGTTTTTATAAAATGAAATCCGTGTCCGGACCAAAAGTCCTACGGTTCGGTTTTTACAAAATAAAATCCGATCTGTGACTCGCGGATCGGTTACGGTTTTGTCCACGGATTTTAACAAAAATAAAGCTTAAGCATATATCCCACACTAAAAGGGAAGAATGTTACATTCAAAATTAAGTTTAACACCACCAGAAAATACTTGTTACATAAACTACTAAAAACCTATTTTAAAAATCAAATTCAAAAGAATCTAAACACTAGTAGAATTGTATCATTATAGTACATAACATTAAAAAAATGAAAAAAAAACGAACTAGTGAAACTCAACTAGGGTTACCCGTTATTTATATGAAAACACTATAATTTACTCCTTATATTTTATGTACATCTACATTATATCCCATTATTAAGATAAATACTAAAATTGGTAGAAAAAAGTGTTAACATTACTAACAATTTATTATATAAATACACATATATATTTATATATATTATTTATATAAAATAAATATCTCACGGTTCGGTTCGGTTAATCCACGGTTTTGTAATGAAAATCCGTGGACCGAACCGCGAGTCACGGTTTTCTAATTTTTCAATCCGTGTCCGGACCATTAATCCACGGACAAAATCCAAAAGGTACGGATCGGTTCGGTCCGGACTGGTTTCACGGTTCACCGGATTTTTTGAGCAGCCCTACTATAGTATTAGTAACTGGTTAATTACTACTACTATATAGGCATTTAATTTGCCGATTTAATTTTCATAAAATGACTTCTTCTTCTTATATATATTTGCCAACCACTGTTATACATATTGAGAAATTCAAGATATTATTAATGAGAATGGCAAGTTCAATATCGCCTGTTTTTTAGACATTCGCGTAACTTTCTGTGTGCAGTGTGTGTCATTTACAATATAATTTTATATGCCTTTCTGTCATTTTTCATAAATAATTTTGTCATGACCGGCTTGTTTCTTTAAAGTTTATTGATACGAATGCAAGAAGATTCAAGATCAGTCGACTTTTTACAGTTGATTTTTGGTCCACAAATACAAAAAGTAAAAGTACTTGTGATCGACATGGCTGATAACCATGTCATGCCTCAATAACCATGAGATGAAACATCGATGGCATGGTTATCGGCTGGAAAAAAAAAAACCATGTCATGACTCAATAACCATGAGATGAAACATCGATGGCATGGTTATCGGCTGATTCCCGTTATGTATCAGTCTTTTTCCATTTCAAACAGTGCATAACGACCGTTAGCATACTTCAAATTTATTTCGGCGAAAATGATTTTAAAAAATTCACGACCACTACAACCAATTTCTGTTACATATCCTTAGATACTCCCGATACCAATATACACCGAATACTACCGTTACGTGTCTCGATACCGTAATTTAGAACCTTGATCTTTATACTTCGTCTTCCTCCCCCTAAAGTCACAGAGAGATGGAGATATAGTGAGAATTGAAAGAGCCAAGCTTGTGCTTTTATATTGAGTCCTCATCCCTCTAACAAGTTTGGCTCTTTCCCATTAATTCGCCAATATTTCTGAATTCATAAACAAACAAACCAAGATTTAAAGCTTAAACAGCCACTCCAGTATTCTACATATTACAATCATAACTACTAGTACAAACCCACAACAATAACAGAGACACACACATAAATCACTACAAAAACAAAACTTGAAATTGGAAAAATATATATACCTGCACACGTAACAGAACGTCGGAACCCGAGGGCCGGTCGCCTGCTTAATCCTCTTGCTCGGCCCATGAAAGGCCGTATTCATGGGCCGAGTAGAGTAGAGTAGTCCTGGGCTATCGTCGGTCATTACCCTGTCAACAACAAAACTCATAATAAAATAAAACGTGACCGACGTCCTTTACATACCCAGACAGACAGAGATATTAGGACACAGATTTCGTGATCCTACAATGGGGTCCGCACGTTGTGGGACCCATTCCTGCAGAAGGCCTGTGTCTGATGCGTCCGGGCCTTCTGCTGAGAAGGGACCCACTGCCCATTCTCGTACTCCTGATGAACCCTCAGAACAGAAACAGGGTAAACGTACTCATCCCCGGAGCACTCGAAGTGCACTACGTACCTAGACCCGTCTTTCCTCCCGGTGACCCGACCCACCCACCACCCGTCAAGATCGTACGCGTCCACCTTGTCCAGCACGTTGAAACTGGAAGCCCCAATCCGCGGAGGCTCCGGCCTCAGATCAGAAGCCCGAACCACCTCCTTCAATGGCGACTTCTGGTCGTTTGCCAGAAGGGTCGCGTACTCGACCCTGAATCTTGCCTTGCCCGCTCTCGAGATCACCTTGGCCGCGTAGTAGGAACCCAGGAACCCGTCTTCGTTGCTGCAGATTTCAACGTCGCTGCCCAAGGAGATATCCATGGGTGGGTTCGGGGGGTTTTCTTGATTGATTCTTGGTCTGCGTTTTTTCTTAATTGGTTTGCGAATTTGGGGTTTCGGATTTTGATGGGGGAGTGGAGAAGATTCAGTGGGGTTTGGGAAAGTGGGAAGAGAGTAGAAACCTGGTTTTGTTCGGTTTTGGTAATAAAGTTATACTCGTACCAGTTGTTGAACGTTTGAACTTTCCTAAAGAGAAAGAAAGAGATCTAGTGGGAGAATGCACGTGAGATGTGGGTTGGTTGAAGAGGGAAAAGTATACTTTAGTTTCAACTTTCAAGTACTAGTTGTGCTGTAAAAACACCTGTGGTTGTCAAATCCAGTAATTATGGAACCTTTCTTTTAACCGGGTTCCCGATCCGCTTTCTCTCAAAACTTTCTTTTTAAAAAAGAAAGTAATTTCAAATTTAAATTTAAATATAACAAAAATAAAAAATAATTTTTCAATTTTTTTTGCACCGTTTAAAAGATCTCAAATGAGATTTATCAAACAAAATCCATATTGGTAGGAAAATTATTTACGTAAGCACATGATTTTTAACCTTGAAATTACCTTCTTTTTTCCAAAAAGTGGAACGGCGTACACTCCGGTATATACTCGTTCCCCTTACATAACATGTGGGTCCCACGTAAGCTTCACATATACACCGGAAGTATACATAATATGGAGCCCTGCTATACACACAAACAGTCTGTGAACAGATTGTGCACAGATTTTGTTGTGGGGTTCACTACGGGTCCCATATAAATAATCTGAGTCGTTCATTAAATGTAAAAAATATTTTGAGGGTCACCGCAAAAAAGTAGCTCAATTCGATACTTATAAATGCTCGATCCAATCGTCTAACTTTTCATTATTCTAAAATTTGAATGAAAAGTTAGACAATTGAATCGAGTATTTATAGGTATCGGATTGAGCTGATTTTTTGCGGAAACCCTTAAAAAAATGTTTTACATTTAATGAATGGCTTGGATCATTGTGTGGGACCCGCGGTGGGCCCCACATTGAAATCTGTGCACAGATTATCTGTATGTGTAGATTTTCTGCATAATATGTGGGGTCTCGTGTGAGCTCCACATATTATGTGAAAGAAGGAAGTATTGAATAATTTCCCCTTTGAACCTGATTTAATTTTGAAAGTAAAATCCAAAAGGAAGTTGATTTTGGCATTCTAATTTTAACTGTTGGCCTTTCACGTTTTGTGTTTTTTCTTATTTGAAATTACAATAATAACATTTAAAGTGGATTAACACTAACAAAAGAGAGGGTAATTTGGTAATTTTACATAGAACAAAGACAAAAAAAACAAAGTGCCAATAGTTAATGTGGAGTGCCAAAAATCACTTTCCAATTCTAAAACAATTTGATTAGTAATTTGTTGTACGTACATAAAAGTTCAAGAATTAATCCTTCTACATTTGTCCAAAAATTTCCGATAAATCCTGAACGTTTTCATTTCCTTTTCTTTTACTACTGTACTTGCTCAAATTCTTGATCTAAAAGACAAATGCCCTGTTTGGACCTTAAGGATGGAAGAAGAAAAGAAGAGAAAATAATAGTAATGAAGAAAATGAGAGGGAAATGTAAGAAGAAATTGATGAGAAAATTGAATTTGTTTTTCAAACTTTCTCTTCTCTTACTTTAGAAACCAAACAATGGAAAGAAAATTTTTAAAACTTTTTTTTCCCTTTCCATTTCTTTTCCTGTGTTCCAAACACACCTTAATCTTCGATGGAAATCCGATAAAAGGTCGTGGTAATTTCACCTTTTGATTCATTTGAAAAAATGGGAATGCTAAAAAGTTCTTCCTCTGCTAATTCTCAAATTGTGTCTTCTTCATTGTGTGGTTTTGAGAATCGATTCCAGACAAATTCATTTTCGGCCTACGCTACCAAACAACCACTTGAGAAGTACTCCAAAAACTGATTTTGTAAAAGAATTTTATAGTAAAAAGGTATAATCAAAATTTAAAAAAAAACTCCTCCAGAGGTGATTTTTGGATTATGGATTCTCCAATTCTTTTCGATTACAGATTTTGAGAGAAGGAATAAATAAATAATAGAAGTGGCTCCAAAACATAAAATTCTACTATATTCTATAATCCAATAAACCAAGGGAAATAATTTTGTCACTTCCTTTTTTGCTAACGCCACTCCCCTGCAAGTGTATTTTTCACCAAAAAATACACTTGCAGGGGAGTGGCGTTAAACAAAAAAGGGAGTGGCAAAATCAGCAACCTAAACGAAAGGGAATTGATATTCACACTCTCTTTTTTTGTAATCCACACTCCCTTTTTTGTCTTTTAGCAAAAAAAAAATACATACACTTTCAAAACTAAAAAGGGAAAATTTCAAAATAGCACCTGACCTTTCACACAAATCACACATAGGCACCTGACCTTTTAAAATTATCAAAAAAACACCTGACCTATTTAAAAACTCATCAATTTTCCACCCGCCGTTAAGTTCCCATCCAAAACTAACGGAAATGTTGAAAATGGGACAACATTCATTTGTCTTAACGTTTTTTACACTTACCATTCTTTGTTTTCACTTTGCACAACTACTTTTTTTTCTTTGTCGACACTTTTCACACCTACCCATGACTATTCTATGTTTTTTGTTTTTGCCTTTTCCTTTGTTTAATATAGAGTAATCTTGTTTGGCTGCATAGTTATGGATATTTAATTACTAAATTCAGCTTGATTTCTTATTTTAGGTGGGTTTGAATTGAAAAGTTAAGTAATTTTGGTGACTTATTAATTCGTTTTGAAGCAAAATTAACAAATGCAATTTTTTTTTGAATAAAGACAAAAAATAAGTCATGGATAGGTTATTTTTTGTACGGATAGTCAATTAATAACTTACTACCTCCATCCCAAAATGTTTGTCTGGTCCGCAAAACGAGACGTAAAAATAATTCAAGTTTTGCAAGAAAAATTTCAATTTTTTCAACAATATACTAGATCTCGACGAGTTCTTTTAATTTATGAAAAAAGTTTAGAATTTTTCTTAAAAGAAATGCATTGTTTTTTTGTCCTCATTTTGCGGACCGGACAAATATTTTGGGACGGGGGAGTATTTATTTTTAGTTGATGAGGGTATAAAGACAGATAGGGTTACCAAAGATCATTTCATGTGGGACCATTCTTCTTATTCGCGCCAAAATGCACATTTTCAACATTTCCATTTGAAACAAGAAGTGTGGATAACAAAAAAGGGAGTGTGAATATCAATTTCCTAAACCGAAAACATAAGAACAGAAAAGTAGGAGATGGTTCGTTGCATCAATTTTCTTTCCTTAACAACCGGGGGTATGGCATGTCATAAAGTATTTGAAAGAACCTTTTCTGAAGTGGAAATCCAATCCTACTTCTAACCCAAAATCCCCAGCAGATTCAAAATATGCCTCAATACCAATTCCCTTCCTCAAGAAACTGGGAGTTGGTTAGTGGTATGGGAGTACAGAAAAATGATTGGGACACAGATGTACGGATACAAATCCGAAGACATATCACATATGTGCTTCGAGCACTCCGATGTGTGTACGTCCCACATGTTTCTTGTGGGGTACACCTGACAGCTCATATCACATTCATGTCAGGATCTGTCCAGACATCTATGTCCCGTAGTATTGCTCAGAAAAATTTGGGCTTTAGATGCCAATTCACACGTTAAGTATTGCTACGGTGGAATCGTAAGTCATTTGACATCAGCTCCTAGAAGCCGAAGCTTCATCTCGAAATTTTCATAACCCCGATCAATATGAGCAATCCCATTGACCTCAGTAGTTCCTTGGGCAGCCAATCCGGCCAAAACCAGTGAAACACCCCCTCTCAAATCAGATGCAGCAACTCGAGAACCATACAACCTGCCGACAAAAGTAAAATTCCGGCTCTGTTTTAGATCCTTCAGTACATGCTACATACTATATGCATGGAAAGCAAAAGGAAGTACCTTCCACTGTCTTTTCCAAAAACCAACGCGGTGCTCCCACAAACTTGAATTCTTGGGCCGAACTTCTGCATCTCTGTCACTGCAACAAATTGTTGAAACAAATAAACAGCAAATAGTAGCCAACAATAAGACGGACGAGACTATTTGTATGTATACCAGTACGCAGAGAAATGGATGTAGAGGATGTGTGTGTATAATAATAAGCCTCGTTTCTGCTTTTAGCTCCTTTAGTTTGTTCAGCTACAATCTAAATGGTCAAAATAACAGCAACAACTAAACTGTTCAAGAAATGTAGACACCAGGCATGGTATGAATCATGCTCAAACTCTAAGACAAGTGCCCAGATGACAGAATCATACACCATCTTCAGTGCTTCCTGAGTTGATTTCGAGAAGCATATGTTTAGTATGTTTCATCCACTTTTGCATGTAGTTTCTGACGTTATAGGCCTATAGCTAGAAGGTCTAGCATTTGGAAAAAACCTTCTATTATCTAGGAGAAACTGAATTTGTAACTATATCTTACTCGCTGCCTAACTAACTAAGAAGCTCATAATCAGAGGGCAAAGACAAAAAGCATTACCATGGTTCATACGGTTCTCAAACACAGATTCCTCCACAACACTTAAACCCTGGCATGTTGTAAGCAGTGCCATTGTCTGAGGTTGGAGATCGGTTGGAAATCCAGGAAAAGGGCTTGTTCTAACATCAAAACCATGCAAACCATCTCTACTCTTTGCAGGTACTGCAGAAAACTGGTGTAACTCTTAATGATCATGCTGCAAATGAAAAGGAAAAGAAACATAAAACTAGAAAAAAAGTCCTTATACCTCCAAGACATCGGGGGTGCATTGAGAAATTTTGCAACCAGCAGTTACCAGCTTGTTTATTAAACATGATAAATGGGAAGGAACAATGGGTGACATTGTGATGCAAGATCGAGTAATTGCAGCAGCAAGCATAAAGGTGCCAGCTTCAATGCGATCTGGTATTATGGAATATTCAGAATCATGCAACTTTCTCCTTCCCTTGATAAGTAGCTTGTCAGTGCCTGCACCTTCTACACATGCCCCAGTGTTCATCAGAAAATGAGCAAGATCAATCACCTCAGGTTCCTGTGATGAAAGTATCGGCTGCCTATCAAGTACCAAACAGAATCACTTTGGCCGCTGTGACAGAAATGAAACGAAATTTTGTTCCTCGAGTTTTGACCAGAAACAAAAGAATTTAGAGAGATTCTTGATATCATACTTGAGCTACATTAGAAAGCACGGTCATGCCATCAGCCATACAAGCTGCCATCATAAGCGTTTCAGTTGCCCCTACGCTGGGGTAATCAAGTCGGAACCTTCCCCCCACCAATCCTTTTCCATTTGAAGCATGTGCAATTACTTTCCCATCCCTGTAATGCCACATAAGGTCCAATTTAGCCCCGACAGTACATTTGCACCAATCATAGTTGGTTTTCAATAGATCATGAAGCTATGACAGATGCTATCAAATGGAAACTTAAACAGCCAAGGTTGATAAAAATAACCAGAACCATTTATTTCACTAATGTCAGAAATGGAGCTACTTTCCCTTGGACGAATGCTTTTCCAAGCAGGAAAGGACACCTTCGCCAGATGTTAACTTCACCGTGGTGTTCTCTTACCCCCAACAGAATGCATATGGACTTTTATTCATTATTCAAAACACAAACAAAAGTGCACCTAAGCTAGTACACTACATATAATTTCATCTTCACAAGCAAGCAATACATTCGTATAGGGAACCATGACAGACTTAGACAATGTGGGAAAACCTTCATTATAAGTTTCTGTTTTGTTAGAAACCATGCAGGGGAATGAAATGCCGCCTGTTGCGACCTCTTGGATAGAGACTCAATTTTCTTTTCCGCCAATATTCTTATTACGCACCAAACTAGGGAAAATGAGAGAACAGACTTTATCAAAAACTCCCGTCCCGTGAAATGACCATGAACATACATTACATCCAAATAATTCTGGTATTGTTATTGGATTAACCATATATCCTAATCAGACATGCAGTTTCGTCTTGCAGCTCAAAGGGTCATAGAATTAGTACTTCTTTCGGAATTAACAACATAATTTAATATGATGTGAGCAACAAAAGCACAAGTCAAAAAAAGCATCAAAATGTGGCTTCTCAAATGCTTTTCGTTCTTCTTAGAATCAGTTTTCTAAAGTTGACTTTTGCTCATAAGCCAAAAGAAGATCTGCGCCAATCAGATTAATATAGCTTTGGGATCAAAGGAAACCATAAGTTGCTGCACTTAAAAACCACAAAAACAGAATCAACCACAACATTGGAAGAAAAAATAAAACACAAAAACTTACCTGCATTCCACACTGGCACCAAGAGCACGAAGCCCACGAATGTGCAAATCAACGGGCCGAGCCCCAATGTCACACCCACCCGGTAACCCAACCACGGCCTCGCCAAACCGACCCAGCAACGGCCCAATCACCAAAAACCCACCTCTGATCTTCCCAATCTCACCCTCACAAGGCTCAACCGATCGAACCCCGTCAGTACTGACCACCACTTCGCCACCGAAAACCTCGACTTCAGCTCCCAAGGACCCCAAGATCGAAAGCATTGACCGAGTATCGGACAGGTTAGGCACGTTCTTGAGCTTTGTCTGGCCGGAGCAACAAAGGGTGGCGGCGAGGATGGGGAGGGCGGAGTTCTTGGAGCCGCTGATGGGGACGTGGCCGGAGAGGGTGGCGCCGCCTGTGATGATGAGTTTTGGGTCTTGCTGGGTTAGGGTTTTGGGTGGGGTTTGGAGAGTGTGGGCGAGGAGGTGAGGGGTTTTCGGGAAGTGGGTGGAGGAGGGTTTTGGAGGGGGAGGGTGGGGGTTGAAAGTTGAAGAAGCCATTGAAATTTGAAAAGAAACAGAAATCAGGAAAGATACTCCATAAAAGACTGAAGTTAAAGGCTTCTCTTGGTCTTGGACCAGTTGAGTCTCATCGGAGTTTAATACAAATGATCCAATTCGTTAATTATTTTTAAATAAATTTTGAGTTGTTCATAGAAAATTAAGCAGAATTCTTCAAGAATTTAAGATCTTGAGTGCACGAAACATGATAGATTCGATGAACAAATCTCTGACCAGCTTTGTATCATAAAATTTAAGTCTCTCCCCCCTCACTATGATTCGAGTCCTCTCCACTTTGTCAAAAAAAAAAAAATAGCAAAACCTTGAACAAATCTCTCCCTCTTGAACAAATTTACGAGTCTTTCTCCTCTTATACGTACATCAACAGTTTTCAGAGAAATAAATGGATGGCCAATGGATTTGCCACACAACTGTTACGCTGACCAACTTTTTCTCCCAAACTTTCTCACCCCTTATTGGTATGGCACAGTGCGGAAATAGATGGCCGATATGATTTAGAGAATTAACTGTAAGATAAATATGTCTCAATTATGTGTCTATTAATGTCCGATTGATATGATTTTGTATGCACACGACATGTTCAACATTCCTAAAATAATAAACAGTTTAGATTGGGCACTGCGTGCAGTGCATTAGGACACTACGGGAACCCCAAGTCACCTCATCGCCTTTGCTCTATGCGTCTTGGCCATCGTCGAGGTTTATGACTCACAAGTCCATTTGCTTCACTTCTAGGATTCAGGAGAAAAAAATCTTGTGTTGCGCAACTGTTATGAATTCACAATGAGGGTGCTATATCGTCCTGAAATCTGGCGAATGTCCAGACTTTGTGAGTTGTTAGGAATCGAACTACTTGTTCAACTCACAACGTCCCTACGGATCTTGAAAACTAGAATAATAGAAATCGCAACAAAACAGAAAAATAGTGCGTAACGAACAAGAAAAGAAAGAACACAAGATATACGTGGAAAACCTCAACGCGAGAAAAAACCACGGAAACCACACCAGTCTACTATGAAATCGAATCAAGAGTATAAGTCTTCTCGCAATCTCTGTGAGACCTGCATTTTCTCTCGTTTCTCTCTGTGCCGTGGGGGCTTCGCCCCCACACCTCCAGGCTAAACCACTGCTGAAGGTTGTCTGCACCCCTAACAGGGAGTACTTCTCAAGGTCTGGGGTTCATTTCCCTGGGCTAAATCACTGCTGAATGTTAGCGCCTTTAGGGGCTTTCGTAGGCTCGGGATATTATGATCAAAGTGGCAACAAAATTCAATCCTACCATATCTTGCAACTGAAACCAAAACTAGATGAGTCAATTTCATATCCTAATCCTTGCTACCTTATTGACTTTGAGACTACACTACTACTAGCAACGAAGCTCAAGCTGACTCGACCAGTCTACAACTTCGAAAGCAAGGGAGCGGAGATCTTTCTTTAAATCATTCCGAAGTCGAAGGGGGTAAGATCTTTGCCGAATCGAAGTTATTCATTTCATTCGCTACTGGAGCCCGTTTCTTTACTATTACTATTCAAGACGAAAACAGGATTGAATCGAATACGGAAAGGTCATGGGGCTAGAACCCATAGGCACCGGACTGAGGTATGAAATGAAGGACGAGTTTAACTCGCTTCGGGCTCAAGCTTAGATAGAAGAGTCCAATGAGTCCACTAGTCCATCAATGGAAATTCGATCGAAAGCTCAAGCTGAGAAGTCACAATCCATTGAATAAGATCGGCTCAAGGTGAGAGCTCAAAAAAGAAAGAAAAGAAGTAGCTCACCTCAGCCTGAAACTTCTAATAGATAGAGTTGGAGTACGTAGTGAGAGTCAAGGTCAAGGTTGATTGATGAGTTCAGTGGACAACAAAACAATCGATGTGAGGCCGGCAGGAAGTGAAAGTGTGACTTCCCCCGTACGTAGTTGGGGGCGGGGGTTAAGCATCCAATTTGACAATGAACACTAAATTAAACAGGAAAATCCAATAAGTTTCTCACCCGCCTACGATTGATTGGAGACTTATTCAATAGGTTCTCCTTCCCTATGGAATGGAATTGAATTCCAGGACGTTTTGCTTGGATCGCATTGTATTTCCCTTACTCCTGAATAGTGAAAGATTTACTTCGAAACCTCACCTCAATAGTGATCTTACTAGCCCACGAAACTAATCATATCAGAGTCAGCAAGTTACCTCAAAAGCGAGTCATGTTTATAGGAGGTCTATCTCCCTTCTGTCATGACCTTCCCTTTTCGCACTGACTGCCCTTTCCTTGCTGCTCACGCTAAAGCAATTGTAGCAGCGAAAGTAGGAGAGCCGACGACATTCTATGTGTAGAACTTTCGGAATAGAATAGGCTCAATGACTTTGCCTGCTTTCTTGCTTGCCTTCGTAATCCCATATCGATTGGAAAGGAATCGAATGATGGAAAGAGAGAGACTTTCATTGCTTTCGGGTGGGCCAGCTACTGGCAAGGGGGACACAATAGAATGAGAAACAGTGGGTTGTTTCTTGGCACTCCAAGAAATGAGATTAGGGCCTTAGATCCCTAGTCTTAGAGCTAAAGGAAGTCCTCTAACTAATAGAGTCCCCCAAAGGAGAAGGCAGAGTTCTCTTTCCTGAGCTATCAATAATAAGGAAGGGACTTTTTCTTTTAGGAATAATGAAAGTGAAGACGTTCAGCTATCATAGAATCACTTGTTCTATTAGGACTCCTTTCTCTCCTGCCAAGAGCAGCTCGATCAGTCCAATCAAGGGCAGTGAGGTAAGGTGCCATAGTTCACTTTTGAAAGGGAGGCCTTTGCAACAGTTATGTTGCTGGACTAGATCGATGACTCCGATGGTTATGTTCTGTGAAAGGAATCTCCTTCGTTACGGCCTTCTGGGGGGCTTTCCATGAGTCTTCCATCTCGTTCCTAGGGCTTCTTTCCTCTAAATTTGGAGCATCGAGAGCCACCTCTAATCCGGTGAAAGACGAGCGAGCCAAAGATCTAGAGGGCGCCTTGCCCTACTACAACCACACTAAACCTCTTCACTTAAGGTTTTCCCATACTTTTAAGCCGCAGTTACCAGCTCCTTACTTGTTATTTGCAAAAGACCTTCAACAGCTCTAGCCTGGTGGAATTTCCTTCTTTAAAATGGAAATGATGAACAAAAGTACTAGCAAAATGATGAACAAAAATCTCAGTCCTCTTGGCCTGGGCACCTGATTTGTAACAAAAAAAAAAACCCCTCTATCCTCTTGTTCGAAGTCAGTAACTGTTCAATGAGTCTCCCACTCTTACATATCCGCCACTGCATGTATATGGTGATATGAATAATTTGTTTTTTTTTTTTTAATTTTTTCCTAATACACTAAAAGTGGGCTAAAAAACCACATCCATGTAACAGCCCGTCAGGGCACGGGCCGTTAAAAATAAGTTTAAGCCTCCGTACATAAATTCACCATATTCCATCAAAATTTCCCCCTTTTTGCCCCATTCAAAACCTTAAATGGCAATCTGAACCGTTCAAAACCTTAAAATTATTTGAAATTAACGACGACTAAAATTTTAAACTTCATTTCAAACAGCTCGTTCATGCTCCCTTTTTTTCCCCAGCGTAAATTCATACATGAAAATGGATCTACTCTCAATGTAGACAAATCGTAATTGAGTTCAATTTGCTACCCCTAAATACAGTACCGGTAATTTTTTTATCGTAATTGATGAGTGTTGAATGCGTCATCCGCAATCTAGAAAAAGGGGGAAGAAAATGTTGAAAAAGTCTCTCCCTCCTCAATGATCGAAAGCAACTCGGGGAGCCCGTCGTCCCTAATCTCAACCATCCAAAAGGGTTTTAGATGGTCCGAATTTAAAAAAAATTCTTCCAAAAAAGAATAATGCGGACCATTGATTGTCGAGACGGACGATCCGGATGAAGCGACGACACAGATCCCTCTGTAGTTGGATCGAAAGAATGCCATATCCTATCCACACCTTGTCAAGAATAGCAAAATGTTGAACACATTCTCTCTCTCCTCATACCTACCTCACAAATCTATGGAGAAATAAAGGATTCACCAAACAAATCTAACCGCTGCCCACATTTCCCTCCCAAAATTTCTCACCCCCTAGGCATATATAAAGGGACCACTCCTCATTCCAATAGCACACACCAACACAAACCAATAAAAATCCCAAAAGAATAAAAATGGCCAAGGCTATTGCTCTCATCGCCTCTGCCCTCTGCTTCTTGGCCGTCGCCGCCGCCACCGTCCCAGGTGATGAATCGTTCATCGTTGAAGGCTTTGTCTACTGTGACGGATGCCGGGTCTTGTTCTACTCCGGCCCCGGCGGGAAAGTCGGAAGTACGTATATCTTATAACAACAATGTTACGGTCAATTTTACGCAAAAGCCTTAGTGACGTATCATATGATACTCAAAATGCGATAGTTATCGTTTTGCTACTTAGATAAATATACACGTTCATATGTGCTCGTTCATATGTGCAGGCGCTGATGTGGAACTGCAATGCAGAGATCGTGAAAACGGGACAGTGACTCTCACGAAGGCCCAGAAATCCGACGATGGCGGGTACTATTCTATTTACATCGACAAAGATCACCAGAACGACATATGCGAGGTGAGGGTGAAAGAATTATGATTTGTGTCTTCTTTCATTCAAGTTGTTTTACTAATGAAATGTTACTTTCTTTGCGATAAAAATAAAGGTGCGCGTCGTGTCTAGCCCCATACCGGAATGCAGCGAAATCGTGCCCGAAATATCCAGCAACAGGGTCAACCTCGCTAAAGAGAGCGGCATCATCACCAACTCCCGCTTCGTGAACCCCATCGGATTCGTGAGCAAGAATGCCTATCCCGAGTGTCACGACGTGCTCGACTCGTTGGGTTTCATCCCACAGGTTTGAGCGCGACGAAGAAGAAGATCGAAAGGGACGTCACCGCTGGGCTTCAAAATCCGTCCGATCAGTTGCCGATAGTACATTGGCTTTAATCTTCCTCTCGAGTTAATTTGTAACCTCTGTTATTGAGATATTTGAAAAATATTGGTGTGAGCTAGAAAGACACAGTTCTACATTCGGCTGTTTGAGACACTTGGGATTACTTTATATGGAACTTTATTCCATAAATAAAATTCGCGATTTGTAATTCTTTGTTTTGTGTTCGTTGAAGCGTATTTCGTATGTAAAAAGGCAAAGGACGCTAAAATTAAAATGGCACTTCTCAAGAATATCGATGGGCTTTTTAAAATCGTTCGGCTTGGATGATGCACTACAGCCCTGTAGTGCATTCGTATTTAAAATTGCTCATTTATCTATAATCGGGTTATAGATAAATGTCACATATCTATAATTATAGAAAAATGATATTACAATGATCAAGGGATAACTCAAGAAATAACGCGGTACGAAACAAGACTTAATTCAATCTTTTGCACGATATTCCTAAACATATACTAAATTGGGTCCCACTTTTAATATGGTACATATTTTAAAATTTAAAACACTGTTATTTTTTTTTTTTTTAAGATCCTATTAGAGATACTATTACGATCACATGTGGAGAGTGGGTTTTTTTTTTTTTTTTTCCGACCAAATCCTTCAAAAGTTCTATATGTTTTTGAGATGTTTTTAAAAGACGTTTTTATGTTCACGCTCCTGCTCTTGGCAACAATTTTTTGTCCTCCTCATTTTAGAAAACGTAACTTTATTCATTTTTAGTGGCACTTGTTGTGAGTCCCACATTGAGATCAGAACTACTCATTGTGTTTATATTGATTTGTAAGGAGTCCATGCAAAAATTCAGGTAAATGGAGCATCTATCTATAAGTGCTTCATTTAAAACTCCAACTCTTGGGTTTAAAAGTTGTGAAGCAACAAAAATACATATAGATTGTTAACCCAATCACTTATCTATCTGATTAAGATGAATTTTTACATAATCTCCTTACATATTAATCTGAACATAATGTACTACTACGATTTGTTCATCCAAATATGACCTTTAATAATCCCATCACATTGCCCTCTTAGAGCATCTCCAACTTTTGATTTCAAATTGGAGATGTCAAATTTTTTTTGAAGGCTTATGTGGCATTTTGGCATCTCCAATTTGACATCAAGCCTCCTTTCCAATCCTTATACCTAATTCTTTTTATTTGACATCAATCTATTCCTCTCCACCCTAATGTCAAATGGCATTTTTCAAATTCAAACAGCAAAAATTTTCAAACGGTTATTGCTGTGTTTAGTTTGGTTTTTGAATTTTTTTTTTGAAAAATAGTAGAGGTAATAAGTGGAGAGAGATATGTTAAAAGTAAGGGGGATCCAGGGGGAATTTAAAAAAAAAATTCTTTTTGAAAAGTAAAGAGAACACATCATATGTTTTTCAAAAATTGGCATGCCACTAGCTTGATGCCAAAATTGACATGTTTGGAGCAAACTTCAATTACACATGGACTTGGCCTAAGAAAAGGCAGCTTGATTGGAACGGAAGAAGCTGTCAAAAGTTTACATTGAACATCCACCTAAAATTTGGCATGCTCCAATTAGAGATGCTCTTATGTCCAACTCAAACCTACACGTTATTAGGGAGAGAGTCGTATATCTCATATTCTAAGTGGTTGACCTATAAATAGCATAGTCCAATCTAGAGACCTTTTAATCACATTATTCTTCATTAGTACCATTTGCTCCGGCTTTCAATCCTTATTGACTTTTATTCTATGCTAGTGTTTTCAATTTTCACTATCGTAAATTTTAATAGTTTGAGATACTTTTAAAATAAGGTCCCGCACTTACGCATTATGTGGTTTTAGCAAGAGACTGTATCAGGGTTTTGAATCTCGTATACCGGCCCATATGTGCCGTTTGATCAAATTTGGTATCCTAGTGTTGTAATTCCATATCACCTAAAATACCGGCTGGTAACAGAGTATTTTGAAACAGTAGTCAGTATCTCACCGGTAAGTGTACGGTATTGAAAAAAAGTCCCTAAAATGCCAACCGGTAACAGAGTATTTTGAAACAGTAGTCAGTATCTCACCAGTACGTGTACGGTATTGAAAAAAAGTCTCCTAGCTTAGCTGGGTACGAAATTCGGAACCTTCAACAGTATACACTTTCAGAAAAGGAAAAAAAGAAATAAGGAACCTTCAACAGTATACACTTTCAGAAAAGGAAAAAAAGAAATAAGCCACGTGGCTTTTTTTGTTCTTATTCAATTTTTTTTCATATTTGTTAGTTTTGCGTCAATTTTTTGGGGATTATTGCATCTCCATGACGAGAGGAATCTAAAAAGTAAAAAATTTCGATCGAAACCTAATTTTTTGAATAAAGACAAAAATAAGCTAATAAACCAATTTTTTCATCTTTATTAAAAAAAAATGGATTTCAATCATAATTTTTTAACTTTTTAGATTCCTCTCGTTATGGAGATGCAATAATCTCAAAAAAATTCACGCAAAACTAATAAATACAAAAAAAATTTGTACAAAAACAAAAAAATAAATCACTTTACTTATTTAGCCGAACGGGACATAAGAGACGAGAAATAGAACCGCAACACATGCCTCGAAAAATTGGAACGAACGAAAGTCTCTCTCTCTCTCTCTCTCTCTTTGAATCGACCCATTTTAGTATTAGCGTAGTCCTCAATCGAGCTTTCCTCAATGGCAAACAGCAATCTACCTCGTAGAATCATCAAGGTACCGATCAACTCGGTCTTCGCCTTATTAATCTCTCGATCCCTACGCGAATTCACTCGATTTCTCTTGTTCTTTCCGCTTCGATTTTCGTGAATTTTGCTTTGTTTTGAGCGACTTGTTTCTCTTTTTTGTGATCTGACAGGAAACTCAGCGTCTCCTTAGCGAACCTGGTAAAAACTGCTCATCCCTTTTCTCTAGATATGAATTAATATATGTAACTGTTGTCTTTAATTGTGCCCGTTAGTCAACAGTGGGATTGGTGCTAAGATTAGTCAGGGTGTGCGTAAACTGCCCCGAACAATTGAGTTATCTGAAAAAACACGTAGATGACTATTGTGCGTATATATTGTTGTATAGTTCTCTATAATGTTCGTTTTGGTTTGAATATTAGAATCTGAATGTTGGGGTGTTTTTGTTTTTATGAGCCTTCAAAGTCATTTCTCGTGTATGTGTGATGAGTGAGAAACTGTTTTGGATTGCTATGTGATTTTGTGTGATGAGTGAGAAACTATTTTGGATTGCTAAATGGGTTGTAACTTTGAACCGCGCCCTCGTTTTTAAGTCGTATGTGGAGAGAGAATTGTTGACATACATTGTTGATTGGAAAATGCAAGCATGGTTTTCATTATGAGATATGTTGTGCGGTTGAAACCTAAGCCAGTTGGTGACTTCTTGTTGTGTGTTGGTACAGCACCGGGAATAAGTGCATCGCCTTCGGAAGAAAATATGCGGTATTTTAACGTCATGATTCTTGGTCCTTCACAGTCTCCCTATGAAGGTATGCTCTACACCACTCTATTTTAAGCTTTTGCTAATGATGCTATGCTGATGTTTTTGTCAGTGGTGATAACAATGAGTTCGATCTCGTTATTCGTTCATATGTTTAAACTTGCACTTCACCTACTAATGGAGTAATGGACCAATGGTTGCTCCATTCGTTAGTGAGAAAACCGTGGGAAAAGCCTCTCTTTTTTTTTCCTCTTTTTGGGAATTTTCTGTTTCTGATGTTATTCTGGTGGTCAAGTGAGGACAAACTTGACTCAAGTAAGCTTGATATTTATGCTAGTATCGGTTATGCCATGGATTGTGTTTCCTTGCAATCAAAATTGTGATTTTCAATCATTTTAAAAACTTCTTGTGGCCAAAAGAGCCTCAGGTACAGAATAAATTGTTTCTCAAATAAGCTTTGCAGTTTGCATAGCTTGGTGAGAAGACAAATGGTCATTTATAAGGTACAGAATAAATTGTTGGCAGATAAATAATGATTATGTTAGAAAACGGTGGTTATATGGAAAAAAAATCCAACCACTGCTTTCATAGTTCGCACACACCATGATAACAAGGTAAAGGTGTTTCATCACTAAAACATAAACCCTGGACAAAAAAGGGAAAAAAATTCAGCAAATACACATCCATTTTTTGGTTAGACTGCTATTTAACTTCTAATAAAGTCCTAAACAGATTAAAATCAGAATTAGGAAAGGAAAAACAGATTAGAATTAGCCTTACCGTTTCAAGTTAACTTCTAAATGTTTGTTCTTTAATGGTTTGCATGGTGAGCTATTTCACTTCATTAATTTTTATACCCATTCTCGCAATTGTTTTTTGTGAAAAAACATTGAATCGATGTCCTTAGTCACTGCACAAGGAGTGGTGTGAAATATAGGGACAAATGCTTTGCCTTCGACAATGTTTATGTGGGATGAGGTTTTCAGTCTTTGCACTTCCATGTTACCCTTTCTTCTTGTGGTCATTATTTTTACATGTAATGGAATGAGTTTTTCTTGCTTTGTGTAATGTGTAGGAGGGGTTTTCAAGTTGGAATTATTTTTGCCTGAAGAATACCCAATGGCTGCTCCCAAGGTACTTTTTTCAATTGAATAATTTCAGACAGTTTCATTTGCTATATATTCCTTTTGCATTGAGGTGATAGTGGCAATTTGGTGCTGCATTAAAATCTGGTAGCTGTTTACTGCATTGCATAAATCAAAGGATCTCTGTTTCCCAAAAGCTTAAGCTATTAGGAAATGGGCCCAACAATGTATATCAAGTTATCTAACACCCTCCCTCATGTGCAATCCCATCTTACACATGGAGATGCAAATTTCCATAAATAGAGCAGAACAGGATTCGAAGGAGAGAAGCAAAATGCAAATAGGGAACAATGCACACAGAGCGACTTGAACCCAAGACCGCTTAACCAGAGCTCTGATATCATGTCAAGTTACCAATAGTCCCAAAAGCTTAAACTGTTAGGAAATGGGCCCAACAATGTATATTAAGCTATCTAACTCCCAGTTTTCAGTGTCTCCTTCAAATTGATTGCCTTCTTAGTTCTTGCTAAAGTGGTCCACGGTGTGATGCCATAGAGAACGTGGAGGGGAACATAGAGGGTGGGTCAGGCAGGAAGAGTTTCTTGAGTAGGGAAAAGGAAGATGGCCGCTGCTTCGAGACAGAGCTGTTGTCCTTTCTTTGCAGCGAAGGGCGCACAGTCGTTGCACGAGCACAAGTGTTCAAATGAGTTGCAAAAATCAAATCCTAAAGTTATTTTTGCTGGTTGGCTGGAGATTATGTTTTGCCCCTGTTATGTGCAACAAAGTGCAAGAAAGTTGGAAAACGATTTGCAGGAAAATATTTTCAGCTAAACAAACAGAGCCTTATTTTTTTGTTGGCATTCAGAAATGGAATCACCTAAACATTGGTTTGATATTTTTATGACTTACACAGTTCGTGCCATGTTCATATTTTGGACTACCAATTTGATATTGTTGTTTTCACGTGCACCCTATTCATGGTATATTTAGGCTGTGTTATGTCCCTAAATAATTGCTTTTTTTGTGTTGGCTGGATTTCCATGACGTCTAGTTTAATGGTTCATGTGAGTCATGTGATGTGACGGTTAGTGAATTCGCCTCCTACAGGAAGTAAGCTGATTTTTAAAGGGCCTTATTCCTATTGTCGAGGTTGGAGTTATGTCTGCATTTCTATTTCCTTTTGTTATGTCTTTATGGTACTTGTCGCTCCTTCAACTAGAATTCTCTTTGCAGTACTTGTGCTATTGGTATTCATTCATCTGAGTTGGTCTTCTTTTGTCCTAAACTGGTGATTGTCTGTTTTGTTACTATGTTCACTTAATTGTACTCACCGTTCTGCTGGTTGCCCTGCATATCAGCCTTCTTATTGTCCTGCACGTGTATTATCGCCTTATTTCATGATCTTTGCGACACTTGTTCTTCCCTGAGCACGAGGCTGTTATGCTTTTTTCCCATGAGGCTTGTGCACTTGTGCATTTGTAGTGTTATTGGTGGAATAATTGTGCATCATGTCATATTGATGAAATTTTTGATTGCTTGTATGCATTGAAGTTTTTTTTTTTGTTTCTCTTCTTGTTGATCGGTCATTGAGATTTGGTTAGTTTGGGAGATTTTGACTGACATAATCATCTTGTAACAGGTTCGATTTCTCACCAAAATCTACCATCCTAACATTGATAAGGTTTGATATGCCCATTCCCCGACTATCTTCTAAGGTTTCAGATTTGAAGTTTATTCCCTCTTAAACAATCTATCTTCCTTTGAATGCAGCTTGGGAGGATATGCCTCGATATTCTCAAGGATAAATGGAGTCCTGCTCTTCAAATTAGAACTGTACTCTTGAGGTAATAACCGTAATATGGTCCTTTGATCCTCTAGTAATTAAAACCCTTCACCGTACCTGTTACTGATGCTATGCAAACATGATCCAATGCGAACATGGTCCAATACTGATACCTCTCGCTTGCAAATGACACTATTAATTAGTCCAGATAAAAACCAACAAAATATTCATAGTTTTGGAGTTCAGACTTCAGAAAGCTCTGTGTCATTGTATTGCTCGCTGATAAATCAAACTGATGTTGGTATGTCCGACGGTTTGGCTTTCAGCATTCAAGCACTTTTGAGTGCTCCAAACCCAGACGATCCACTTTCTGAGAACGTTGCAAAGCATTGGAAAACAAATGAAGCTGAAGCCGTCGAAACAGGTACCTTTGTAAAAACATTCTCGTCATAGCTCTTTTTGACCATGTTGAGAAAGGGATTGTGATCCTTGGCAGGGATGATTATTTTAATATTTTGCTATCTTCTTTTGAAAAATAGGATCGATAAATGAGTCAAACAAGCCATTGTTCAAGTTTGATTTGTAAGTTAACGAATGAGCTTCAAAACGTGTTCAAGCTTGGCTTGTTTATGAGATATGTCAATCTCATATGAGTTTAATCGAGCTCAATCCCGAGTGGCTTGAAATTTGAAATCGTCACAAGCTAGCTGAACAAGTTGAGTAGTAGCTTGGTTTGATAGTTTAACGAGTTTCAAAAGATATTCAAACTAGGTTTAGTTGTTTTGTACCGAACCAATTAAAACGAGCGAATACGAGCTCGGAATCGAGTAGCTTAATTGGTTCGTTTATGAGCCCTACTAAAAAATATATGCCCTCTTAACTGGGATTCATTTCTCTTGATCAACCCTGCAGCAAAAGAATGGACCCAGCTATATGCAAGTGGTACTTGATGAAGTCGTTGAGGTTAGGTTCTCCCTGCAACAGCAGAAGATGTAATGTATCTTGTTGACTCTGGAAATTAAATGGAAATTTGGAAAGGCTGGTTGGAGTTGACTATTCTCGAAGCTTAATTCCGCCTAATTAAATTGTATAATAAGATAATTAAGCATGCTAGCTTTCTTAACCTTGCAATTAGGAATTATTCCCTGGGAGGTTGGGGTTAGTGCCAGTTAAATTAATTGGGCTTGAATAGCTGGTGAAGATCTGGAAAATCCAAGGTATGCTTGGTTGTGGCAATTTAACAAGTTTCGATGTTGTATTTTTTTAATAACTCAGGTGTCCGGTCCATTTTACTTGCACCAAGTTATTGATAATGTGTTTGATATTGATTTGTTTGTTTGAGTTGATTACGAGTCGGGGGTCAAGTAGCTTAGTTCTTTAAAAATAGCATGAACAAATGAGCGTCATATGTAATTAGTAGTTGGTTTTGAACAACTTTACGAGTCTAGTTTTTGTAGTTATTTATGTTTTGTTCTCTTCACTTCTCAAAAAGAATTTTTTTAAAAATTCTTCCCTTTACTTTCAACATTTCTCTCTCCATCTCTCTCCACTTATTACCTTTACTATTTTTCAATTTTTTTTTTAAAAAGCAATCCAAACACAGCATTAGTTCACGACGGTCTTATTTTTATGCATTGCAAATTTTATGCTATACAAGTATACAACTCTTTATTTGTCGGACGCATTTGTTTTCTATCTTCCTCTTGAATTTTTTTTAATAAGCCCTTGATTCTTTGATAAACCCTTTAATTACAATGTATATTTAAAGCTATTTATGTCCATTTTTGTATGGCTGTTAGTTCCCATAATTGATGGATATATATGTACATATATGCATCAGATGATGAATTCGAAAGGCTACATAAATTAATGGTCGAAAATGCTAAGGGCACCGACGGGTGTGTGCACTGGGCACCGACGGATGTGTGCACTGATGGTGCACAGACCGGAACCCACTCCGGGTCCCACGCAGATGAAACCAAATATTTCTCTCCAAATATTAGGATCACTCTCTCCCTCTCTAGATATCAACAGATATGAAAGCAACAATGAACTGATACCAAGTAATTTTTGGGTACAAACAGATCAAATCCATCGAACCAGTTGGCTATAGCTGTACTTATAATAATACACTAGTGTATTCTGGAGTACAAGAAAGATGAATAACTTTAATTAAGAACCCTAACCAATAACTCAGCAACGACTAACGACTCACTAACTACAAAACACTGAGATTAAGCCAGCAAAGACTGAACAAAATCCTCATCAACTTCGAATTCCATGGCTCGAAACAAAATCTTTTGTTCCTAATTAATCTCCTCCACCACATTCTTCACCAAAACAAGATCATCAACACTCTCACAAGCTTCCACTTTTATGCCCTCCAACCATGACCTGATCATCAGCTTGGTCTTGTTACACTTATGATCACCACCAGTACCGCTCTTAGTAGTTTCTTTCCCCTCAATGTCGAAACACTTGTCAATGGTAGATTCAAAGGAGGGCTCGCCGTGGGTGTACGGCCGGCCGGCCAGAGAGAATGCGACGATGGCGATGTCGGCTCCCGTGAGGCAGTGGAGCTCGTGGGCTTTCTTGAAGAGACCCTTTCGTCTCTTAGAGAATGTCACCATTGAGGCGGAAGTACTTGAGGGCTAAGGTAGGCTATAGCCTAGGTCATTTTGAGAAAAACTTTAAAAAAAAAAAAACTATATTTATAAGTTTTGCTCAATTCATTATTTTTAGACCAACGCATTCCACCAACCTATTTTCTCTCCCTCTTTCCTACTTCTTTCTTTCTACTTTCTCTCTCGTACTCTCCCTCTCTACTACCATCAAGGGCAAGGTTCTTATTGATTGTTCAGAGCTAAAAACTCAGTTAAATTGACTCAAGGAATTTCATGAAACCTCATGGTGCTCAATCTTTTAATTCGGATGCCACATGAAAAGCCCTAAAAAGCGACTTCAAACTACCCGCTGGTCAAGATGTTGATCAAAATGGGTTCATTAAGCTACCATCTTCCAAATCAGGCGAATGATTGACATCTAGGGTTTATGCTAAACCAAAAAATTGGGCTTTCATTCTTCGATCTTTTTTTTTTTTTGGTGTCAAAAAAGAATTTAGTGTCCATCACTCTTAATGAAGCTAGAACATTATCAGGGTCTCTAACAAGGTAAACATACTACTATTAAAATCCTTGAATCTCTCATTGATCACTGGCTGGTGTACTTAAATTTTAAATTTTTGGTTCTTACAATCTTATTTTTTTTAGGTTTAAATTATAATTATAATGTAATAACAACAAAAAATCTGAAGCATTTTTTGAGATTTGTTGATGTCCAAGAATTTTATGGAAGCGACTTTTTCATATTATGCATTTAAAGACACCACTATATTAACTCCTAAGAAATAGATATCCAATGTTCACACTCGTTACAATATAAACATCTATATAATAACGGAGCTCAGTTTTTGAATCTTATATACGTAGTTATAAATCTAGACCTTCATTTCTAAATCCCATGGTTAGCAAGTGTTAAGAGTTTCTATAAATCTAGATCATCCACTACCAACGGCTAAGATCAATTTTCCAAACACTTACTTATCTAAAAGGATTGATTTTGGACTGATTTTATTTGTTATGGAAGCATAACTTAAATTGATATATATATGGTAATCGATACAATCCATATTGATTTTATTTGTTCTGAAAGTAAAACTCATATACGGTAGAACTTTAATTGAGCGTTCGCGCCGTACCTTCAGGCACGGGCAAACACTAGTTCACAATATGCAAAGGTCAATGGTATGATGATACTAGCCATACGCGCGGTGCATGGATTGGATTACAAACCTTATTTATTAGAGATTGCTCGTATACATATTATATACACTATTTTGCCAATAATTGCTAAATACCTACAATACAAGACATGTATCCTACGATTTGTATCGTCTCATTCAGAGAACGATACGTATCTCATCTTGCATCCTTTTTGTATAGAAATTACACTATACAACCGTGTATCCTACGATTTATACGTGTATCCTAATTCGGTACGTATCGTCTAATTTTTTATTGGAAAAAAGTTAGATCTCATTTCAAGAAGCGGAACCCCGAATGCATTAATCTAAGCCATTTGATCCAATTATAGAATCTTTCAAAACATTTGATAGACATCCAACTTCAATGTATGGCTTATATAGAAGAAAAAACCATACTTTGATTGTATTTTGCTTGACTTTTCTTTACTTAACAAAGGGTATAGAAAACCTTAATGTAATAGGTCCCAATTGAGAGACTTGAAATTTTGTATCTTAATTTTTTTAAAATGTAAGCATAATTTGTTGGTGGTATTAGGTATATCTACTTTTTAATTGTCTATTAATTATGATTAACATTATTGAAGCATAAACTAAATTTAGTATTTGACACAAGAGAGTTAAGTCCAAACAAGTCCAATCGACAAAACCCAAAGATAGAAGATATTATTGAAGAAAATATAAATGGTATCTAGTTTTTAGGAACTCTAAAATATCTAACTTTAGAAACTATAGAATATACTTGTGAAATATCTAGAATTTTTTGTGAGAATTAGTCATGTGTAATTCTAGAATTATCTCAAAGTTTATCTTGTATGAAAATATCTTTGTACTATAGTCTAGTATAAATAGGGATGAGTTCTAGCTATTTTGTATCAACCAAAAACAAAGGTTGAGTTCAAGTGTCTAATTACCCACTCTTCTAGTGTTCTCTCTTTTCCAAAAATCTTGTTCAACTGAACAATAGAAATTCTTACTCTTCCAATAAATGTATCTTAAGATATGCGATACGTATCCCGATACGATCTATATAATTGAAAATACTGGTTTTGGGTTAGCCCGGGGTAGAATTAATTCCTGGTTCCGCCCTTGAACCTTTGCTCTTCTTTCTCCCTCCTTTTTATCTCTATCTTCTTCTTTCCGGTACCCATCTCTCTCTCTCAAATTCTTTTTTGTTTCTCACTCTAAAGAATTCTCAAGAGTGGGGCATGTGAGTTAGTAAGTATGCCAAATGTAAAACAAAGTATACTCGCTAACTCACCCGCGCCACTCTTGATAATTCTTTAGAGTGAGAAACAAAAAAGAATTTGAGAGAGAGAGAGAGATGGGTACCAGAAGGAAGAAGATAGAGATAAAGAGGAGGGTGAAAGAAGAGCAATGGTGCAAGGGCGGAACCAGGAATTGATTCTACCCGGGCTAATCCAAAACAAAAGCATCAAATACTAGACACCCTCTCTCTCTAAACATCAGACCCTCTCTCTCTACTTTACCCTCTGCTAGGACTCCTCGGTGCCGCCGCCGCCTGGGGGGGAGGCGCCTCCCTCCCTCTCCCCCCCGGGCTCCTTTCTCCTCCTCTCTCTCCCGCTACCTTTCTATCTCCTCCCTCTCCTCTCCTGATCCGTCCCTGCTCACTGTTTTTCCCTCTTTCCGTTCGGTGAATCTCGGGCACCGCCCTTCTCGTGGGGAGGGTGTGGCAGCTGGGTGTTTTGCTCTCCGCCACCAACCGGAGGTTTCCATGGCTTCCTCCGGAGGCCTAGCGGCGCTGGGTGTTCAGATGATCGGTGGTCGTGGGCGGCGGTGTGGTGGGGTTTTTGATCCGGTTTGCTTGGGTGGAGGCGTCGGGTGGTGGTGCGGTGGAGGTGGAGGTGTAGCTAGGACTTTCTAACTTCTGTTGTTGCAGGTGTATTTCTAAATTGATTGGCAAAGATGGTGGTCAGATCTGGTTCGATCGGTGTCTCTCCGGCGGCGGCGAGTTGGTTGCGGTCCTCATGATTGGTTTGCTCTTGGCTGTCTTTGTGTGCCGAATTCCGGCCGGCGGCCTCTCTGAGATATCATTCGGGCGAGGGATCACAGTTCGCTTTCTCCGGTCGGTTGCTGCTGCTGCTGGTTTGCTCGTGAAGCTTGGGGTTTTTTTGTGTGTTTTCTGCTGTGTTTTGGTGGCTGGTTTGGTACCCAAGCCATGGCTGCATCGGTGGTCTCCCCCGTAGGCCGGAGTCCAGCCGTCGGTTGCTACTTCTGGGAGCGGCCGGATCAGCTTAATTAACGGCGAGGCTAGGTTCTCCGGTGGTCTGTACGGTGGTGGCCGCCGTTGTGGTTAGGGTTTTGGGGGTTGGTTTGGGTGGGCCGGTCCAAGGTTGGGCCGGGATTTCGGTGTTTGGGCTGTATTGTATTATTTGGGTGTTGGGTTGGGCTCTAATGTTTATATTTTGTGATCCCTTGTAGACCCTCAGGTGGTTGGGCTTTTGCCCGTTTCAGGTGTATGTGAGTTCCAACTCTTTATTGGATCCCCTTTCCCTTTCCCCATTTTTAATAAAATTTCATCTTTGCCGATAAAAAAAAAATGATGTGTAGGGAAGTGTTATTAGTTTCTAAACTTGATTCTGGGCATTACGCTCCAAGGCCCGTGAGATCAGGAAATTCCCAAAATGGAAAGATTTGGTATTAATTAAACTAGGTTTGTTATTAATTTGACCAACGGTAGATTTTTCTTAATTCACACACAAGGCAATTTTTCGACCTTGTAGTTTAGGAAAGATTTTATATGTGTGATGTTTCAATAAATTAAATCCAGGGATTTTGTGGATTATTTATTTTTAATTTAGTTACTAATCGACGTTAAAACTTTCTTTTAAGTAAAAGCCTAGTTTTGATCTCACGTTTCTGCATCCACAATTGATCGATCCAAAGGAATTCCATTCATATGGTTACAGTTTTGCTCATTATCTCGGTAGTGAAGGACATCGAAGGGGATCGTGTATGTCCGATAAGGGACAATTACAGTCCCTAGCGTTGTATTTTTCCAAGACTTTCCATGCTGAGAGCGAATACTTCATTCCCTCGATAGTGGGAAATGAAGTAAATTCACAGGCCAGTGCCCTTAGTCATGAAAGCAAGGATGCAGATGAAAGGTTTAAGTCCTCTAATGGTCGGGCATTTCTATATTGGAAGTTGGAACTAACTTAACCGTCGGGCATTTCTTGCCTTAACCACCGGTTAGAGCGTCTCTCTAACGGTTCTTAATTTTTTTGCAGTAAACAATCAAAGTCTTTGTTTTTCTAATTAAATAGAATCTCAAGAATTGATTATTTGTAAAGGCTACAAGTTCACAGATTTGTTTTTTTTTTTTTTTTGGTACTTCGGAAATTCATTAACTAAAACAGAATGGTTATACTTACAAGTAGGAAAAAGTACTCTCTCCCTCTCTCTCTCTCAACAGATATGAAACGAAGATGAACTAATAAAACTACTTACTAATTTCAGGTGCATACAGATCAAAAACATCAAGAAATGGCCTTGTTCGTTTTTGGGTTTCAGATTTTGGACTCTAATCATTATTTTATTTCTCTTCAATCATTATCTCATTTTTTTCTCTATCTCTCTCAAATTTTTACTCCTATTTTCAATTATTACTATATTTCTCTCTACACTCATTACTTACAAATTCAAATCCAGAATCGCAGAACGATTTCTCTCTACACTCATTACTTACCAATCCAAATCCAAAATCGCAGAACGAACGGGTTAAGTAATTATTACCTGCACTTGTCTAGTGCATTCTACAAGTAAATAAAGAATCCACTAAATTGCAAGAGAGACCCTAACTCAATAAACACAAACCCTAACCAATAGTACTAGTTAGTAGTAAATTGCCAAACCCTGACTAGTTAGTTAGGGTTTAGTGGTTTGGTCGGGTGGGCTGGCCCAAGTTTGGGCCAGATTTAGGCGTTTGGGCTTTATTTGTTTTATTTGGGTGCTGGGTCAAGCTGTAATGTCTTTTGTTGTGAATCCTGGTAGACCTTTGGGTGTTTTG
Source organism: Rhododendron henanense subsp. lingbaoense (assembly GCA_020567845.1). Classification (NCBI taxonomy): domain Eukaryota; kingdom Viridiplantae; phylum Streptophyta; class Magnoliopsida; order Ericales; family Ericaceae; genus Rhododendron; species Rhododendron henanense. The sequence continues at coordinate 53,575,361 of CM036313.1, forward strand.
GGCTATGCCCTTTTGGTGTATTTTTCAACTCTTTGTTGGATCCCTTCCCATTTCCCCGTTTTTTAATAAAATTCATTCTTGCCGATCAAAAAAAACTCAGCAATTAAGAACAAACCACAAAACTTAGATTAAGCCAACAAAGACCCAACAAAATCCTCCTCCATACGCAAAACTCGAAACAGAACCTTGTTCCTAATCTCCTCCATACGCAAAACTCGAAACAGAACCTTGCTCCTAATCTCCTCCACCAAATTCTTCACCAAAACAAGATCATCTACACTCTCATAAGCTTCCACTTTCAGACCTTCCAACCATGACCTCATCATCATCTTGGCATTATTATTGTTTTCTCTCCCATTGATGTTGAAATACTTGTCAATGGTAGCATCGAAGGAGGGCTCGCCTCGCCGTGGGTGTACGGGCGGCTGGCCGGAGAGAATGCGACGGCGGCGATATATGTCGGCTCCCGTGAGGCAGTGGAGCTCGTGGGCTTTCTTGAAAAGACCCTTTCGTCTCTTTGAGAACGTGACGATTCTTTGCTCTTCTTTCTCCCTCCTCTTTATCTCTATCTTCATCTTTCTCTGTACCCATCTTTCTCTCTCTCTCTCTCAGTTTAGTAAGTATACGCTTTGTTATGCATGTGGGTTTTGTAGCATAATGATGTATCAAAAACCGAAGGTAATGAGCCATGAATTTGCAATTGCTGCCGGCCCCTTCTTTGCCAATTTTTCCAATCAAGCCCCTGCATGGGAGAGGCTGGAGTGTAATGGCCGGGGGTTTCGTCTTTCGGCATATTTTTTGGTGGGGCCTTGAAACTGTTTTGCCATTTACTAATTTACTAATATGGGTTTTCGGACTTCTTGACTATTCCGTTTGTGTCCCAATGTTTTTCCCTTTTTTTTGTCCTTTAGTTGCTGTCATTTCTAATTTTGAGTAGGGATGTTTTTGTCTTTCCGTCTCAAGCCTGCAGGAGACAGCTGTGTAGTCTGCTCTTCCTCTCGCGTCACTTTCAGAGAGAGAGAGACAGAGAACGGGAGGACAGAGGAGGAGGTCGGCGATGGGGGAGAGAGAGAGGGAGAAGGGAACAGCCGGTGGTGGGGAACAAAGCAACAGTAACAGCGACTTCTCCATCGGATCTCGGGGTTCATTTAAAGGTATCGTTTCTTTTCTCCCGTACGTGTGTATGTGCATTTGTGTATTATATGTTCTTGACCCTGACGTACACATGTTATAGAGAATAATTATCGATGTTATGACAACTTTATTAAATAGGGATATGCAACAGAGTAGATTTGAATACTTTTTTTTTGGTTGTTGGTCTTTATTCTTCTTTTCCTTCAATATTTGGTTCATGCCGTTCTAATTAGAGAGTGAAGTCCTCATGTGTATGTTTTGTATTCATATTGTTGCATGTTAGATTTTCATTTTCAAGTCAAAGGTTGCTCTCAATTTTCAACACAATGAACAACACAGTGCTTGCGCGAGCCATAGATGGATTGAGTATATATGTGGAGAGAGAGAGAGTGAGAAAGAGAGAGAGAGAGGTATATTGGGGTAATTTTTGTTGGAAAGGGTTAAGCAATGGTGAGTGTTTTATCGGGCCGGGGTGGATGGTGGAAGTATATATAGTGGAAGGGGGGGGGGTTGTATTATTGCCATCCAACCTTTATTTTCACGTTTTATATTGTAGAATTGATATAATGTTATGACTATGTTACAATATTATATTGCAGCCAAGTTGTAATTGATGATGGTGCTATGCACTCTTCGACTCTCCTTTGCCAGGTTAAGGTAATCCGGGACCAATTGATGTTAATTGATAGTGTACGTTGGTCTCTTTAAAAGGACTATAAAACAATGCGTGTATGTGATCTTATTGGACAATTGGAGGTGATATGTTGTTATGTTGAGCTTGATTTTTGGTTCTTTCTATTATTCAATTCTTTCTACTGTTCAATCTATGGGGGTGTAATATTATTGCTCCAACATTGTGGTTCTTTAAATTGTTACTAGTGAGCTGCCACGTGCAAGGCACGAATATTATGTGCCCGTGGAGGTGGGAATATTATTTTGTTGTAGGGTGAATGCTGGTTTTGGCGCTGATGGTGGGAATGTAGAAGTTGAATATTGAAGCATCTGTTTGGCATGCAAGGATATGCAGCGAAGCAGTGAAGAGGATGCATTGTTAACAGCACTATGGAGGAAGAAGTTTGGAATTGATTATTTGGAGCGAAAGAATGGGTGCTTGCTATGAAGACTATAGGATGAGTATTTATTTTGGTTTAATGTTTATCTATGTATAGTGGTAGTTGTTAAGTGTACAAGGATGTAATGGGAACTGGTTTTGTTGATTGGCTGTATGTAGAAACTGACGGAAGTGGGAAATTAGTTGAAATCGATGTTGGATTGAAATGCAGTGTAAGAGCTTTTGTAATGAATGATAATAGTGTATGGGAATTGAAAAGGAAGCCTGTATTTTTTCATCTTTTGGTGTTGTGCATTTAACATGCTTAGTTTGTAGATTCTATGGTGAATAAGTTATTTGGAGGAATTTTGTTGTTATTGGACATATGGCTGTAAGGAAGAATATGTGTGTATGTTAGTTGGGGGAGCACCTATGACTATAAATTGTGAAGCAATATGAGTGGAAATTAATGGTTAGAGTGCATAACAGTACGGAATATATGGGAAGATATATTGATAGTGTTGGGGATCGAGGGAAATAAATTGAATTGCCGAAGATAAGTTGTTGCTAATATTCATGGTAATATGGATAAAGAAGTTTGGGAATGAGAGTTTCTGCGTTGGGAGGGATGATTTGTGATGAAAAATGACGTTATGAGTGTTTGTTTTGGTTTAATGTGAAAGTATATATTGGAGTAGTTCGTAAGTGACTGAAGATGGCATGGATGTTATTTTATTTTTATTGATTGTATATATGAAATGAAGTAATTGTAGAACGAATTTTAGTTTAGGTAGGATTGAAGATAGATGGTTTGGAATATCAGTTGATAAAATAGATTGATAGGAAGAGCAGGTTTGTGCATTGGACAGCGATAGCAATTTTTTGGAAGGGAAAATTATTTGGTTTTTGGAATTTGGGGAAAAATTATTTGATTGGTAGAGCGGTAAGAAATCATAGCATTAGCTATCAGAAGATGAAAGAGATTGTGCAAATAGAAATAAATAGGGTGTAGACCAGGGCATGAAAAGTTACTGGAAATGGAAATATACCTGTGGTAAATTTAAGTTGGCAGTAATAAAGTAACAGTTATATGCATAAATGTAAGTGAAGTTTGAGCGAGCAAGGTGTATCATATGGATTAGCGAGAAATTTTATCTGCATTGAATTTCTGTTGAATGTAAACTATGGATAGCAAGTTTAGCAGATGGAATGCTGTGTTTATTGGATATGCGTGTGCAAGCAATGAATTGATGTAATCTATGTTGATTTGGGGGCGGAGGTATCGGTTTGACAACAAATCTGGGAAGGCAAATATATGACTATATCTGGTTTTGCACTGGAAAATTGGTTTATTACCTGGAAATGGGAATTTATTGGAGTTGGTCCCTATGAATTGCGCTTTATCTGTAGCATTGTGTAAATTATTGGAACGCAGTAAGAAAGGTGTAGCCGAATTTAGCTAACTGGGAATTTTTAACTGGAAAGTTGGGTACTGTTTTGCTGATTTATAGGTAAAGCTGGATGAGTTGAATCTGTGCGAGTTTGCGGGATAGAGGTAAGTGGTGGTTGTATTTTAGCAGTGACTGGCACTTGCTATTGGTGTCTTTGTGAGTTTGTGGGATAGAGTCAGGTGTGTAATGATTGTGTAGCAGGGCTGGGTTGAACTTCTGCAGTTCTATCAGGTAGTTGTTCAGTGTATATGACTACAAACTGTTAATGTAATTGCAGCAGCTAAAAAATTTGGGGCAAATATTTAATCTGAATAAGTAGCGAGAGATGAGATGAGAAATATTTATATGCATTGGTAAAGATAAGGACTATATTGGCAGCAAGTTGATTGGGAGTCTGATGTCTAAGTTCAGTGGCAACTGTGGTTGTTGCCATAATTTTACAGGATAATATTATGAAGTCATCAGTAAATCTTAGGCTTCAAAAGCAGGCAGCCTAGATATGTACAGAAATTCAAAAGGCATGGAAGCAAAATATACACAGCGAAGGAAGATGACATGAACTGAAGCAAAAGTACTTGAGCATATGCATATGGTTCAAAAGCAGATGGGAATTTTGTTTAGGCAAACGAGAATAGGTTTAGCTGTTGGTGCCAAGCTTTTGTTTCTTTGCTGGATTTGTTTCGGCTGGATCTTCAGATGTCGATGGTGCCTGTGGGTTTTCTTTTTTGGTTGGTGTTGGAGGTGGTAGAGTAAGTGTTTCTGCTGTGTTTTTCGGTTCTTCTGATGTGCTTTCAATGGCCATGGAATGAACAGTGAATCTGAGCTGTGAAATTCCAGCGTAGGTGTACATGTATGCTCTAAGTGTGATACTGCTGTTCTTTGGTTCACTGAGCTTGTGCAGTAACTGGGGTGGGAGTGATTCCTGTGAATTGGAATGAATTATTAGTTGTCTGCAGCAATGTTTATTTACTTTTTAATTTTATTGACAGAAAGAAGAAAGTGAACACCAATGAAAATGTAAAAATGCTTATCAACAGTGCACTTTTTGCATTTTATCTACTCACATCTCTCTCAACACTACACCAATATTATCTATCTTACCTAACTCCAATTAAAAAATATATTTTTCACTCATTTTTTCATTATCTTTATTGTTTAAAGAGAGGGAAAAGGAGGGAGGAGAGAGAGAAAGAAATAATAAAAAAAAGATAGGAGTATGAATAGTGCATAGGTAAAAATAGAGAACAACTATTCACGAATACATTTTAGCTCTTCTTTTAGCTCATTTGGTGTAGACTATTTTTTATGTTTCTCTTAGGTAAAATAGCAAAAAATGTATTTTTGCTCATCTAGTGTACTTGCTCTAAGGCTCTTGGAAAAGAACGGCAAATTTTACATAGTAATTACAATAATAAAACCTAAATTCATCAGTTTATGCGTTTTTTATCGTTGTTTGTCAATTAAATGAATGAGATGATAAAATTTTAATCTTTTCCTCTTCTTTGTTGCCAATTTGTTTAAGTCCTTAACAAATGGAAACTGTGGCAGGCAAAAATTTAAGAAAAATGAATATGCTCTTCTATCGCAAAATGTTTAATATCTACATTAATCAATGGTGTTTTTGTAATTGCATGCATATTTGAATCTATAATATTTTTTGTGATTCTTTAATTGTTATCTCAATGAGCAAATTATCCATCTGCCGATGGACATATAAGAACAAGAAATCCAAAGGACAACTTTCTCCAATTTTTCCAATCAGATCCCTCAATTTGGTACACGTAGCCTTTTGCTAGGGGTAAACTAGGTCTATTTACCTGTTTTTTTAAAGATTACTTTAGAGGGTTTTCGGACTTTTGAAGGATTCCCTCTACGTCCCATTTTTTGTATTGTATTTTGTCTGCTTATGGCTACTGTTGCAGGGATAGTTTTGAGTTTTCCCTTCATATCTTACTATCGTTGCCGTGGTTGAGATGGTCAGCATTTGGTGTTTGGTTTTAATGATAATCCTTTTCTTGATACTACGGAAACAATGGTTGTGGAGGTGTGAAAGGAGACTTTGTCAGCATTTGGTGTTTGGTTTTAATGATAATCCTTTTATTGATACTACGGAAACAATGGTTGTGGAGGTGTGGAAGGAGACTTTGGTGTCTCCTTTTAATGTAACTATGTTCAACCATAAGTGATGAATGCAACTACAAACAACCACGTGGTGGTGTTGCCTTAAATCCAACCCCATTGTGAGCGATATATTCTATAAATACCATTGGAGAGATATGTGTTTTTCCCCCCCTTTTTTCAAAGTTTTGAAATTCCAAAATTTCAAACCGCTCCCTACTCTCTAGACCACTCCCTTGTATAAATTAGCCAATAGAGTAGAAATCTACCTCTGCATATCGCTTTTTAGTTTACGCTTATCAAGTTTCTTCAATACTATTGTCTCACATTCTAACAATGGTAGACTACCCACGAGGGTTACCATACGAGTATTGGGTGAGGGAAACGGAACGGGTGGAAATGAACATATTTTTTCGCAATCTATGGATGCAACTTTTTGCCTTCATTCTGCTATGCGCAGTACTAACCATAAGAATACCACCATGGTTCGGTTTGAATGTGAATTTGGGTACTCTATGGAAATGGATTCTCACTATTTCTGTGGTTTTTGCAGCTATCATTAAAGAATACGAAAATAGATGGCGCAGAGATTTCTATGGAAGGTTGTAAGGAAAACGATGGAAGCCCTTGTTTTTTGTTCGTGTTATTATCCGTGATGTAATGCGAGGAGTTCAAGTAAAATATGAGACGACAGTATCAGCTTATCACCTATCCTCTATTATCAAGCTCCTCCTCCCATAACTTTCCACCAGAGTCTGCCTAAATCTCACCCCGTGATTTTTCCGATGTCTGTCAGAGCCGCGATAATACAACTACGAAGAACAGATATCCTGTATCTGCTTTTCCGGGAAATAATCCGAGGGTTAAAGTTTCGCTCTAGTTTTTGTATTTTCATGTCTCTCTCTCTCTCTCTCTCTCTCTCTCTCTCTCTCTCTCTCTCTCTCTCTCTCTCTTTTCATGGGTTTTTATTTGATTTTGTTTGAGATTGCCTGTTTCATTTATCCATCCTCTGTAGTAGCGTTTTTATGAACTCAATATTGGGCGGGTTTGAGGTGTTCGGCTTATTTTGGCTTTGATTAGTGGCCATGTGATTTTAACTCTAGCTGTTTAGAGCAAGTTCATCAGTAATATAGTTTTAAAACTTATGAACAGTGGATTTTTTCTAATTCCATACTCATATTCCTTCAACACTACTATTTAACACATTTTCTCTTTATTTTCCCCCTTCTCCAACAATGCACCAAAGTACAGGTTTTTTAAGAAAGAAGAAAGGGGAAGATAGAGGGACTGATGAACAATGGATATGAAAAAGTGGCTAATCACTATTTGTAAATACATTTGTATGGAAATATGAGTAGGCTCTAAGATTCAAAGTCTCTTATGAGAACAATGTTTTGTTTGTTTCATTGAGTCTGCTACGGGGCTTGATTTCCTTCTTCCTACGGCTTCGTCCGGCTGACTGGAAAGGTAGTGGTAGCTTTCTGGCTGGCTCTGGCCTTGTTTGGATTGGTGAGTAGTGGTGAGATTGGCTTGGTCTTCCGTCGGGTAAGTGATGTTGAATGTGATCTTGAATTCAGCTCTGATTGTTAGGGGTGTTTTCTGTTTGGTTCTGTATATTTAAATTAACGTGAAACTTTGTAAAAAAGAAGTGTTTTTTCATCATCCGACTCATATATATATATATAGACATATACGTGTTATGAAGGTGTTTAGGGGGACCGAGGGGAGGCCTTACTGAGGAAATTTGATAGTTATTGGTTTCCCAGTTTTGCTGGGGTCCTTATGTTCATGTTTCATTGGTTTTAGCGAATTAAATCTTATGGCAAAATTAGGGGGGAAATTGAACTGGACTAAAGAGTGGTTTTCCCTAACTTTATATGATGATTTGGGCTATGTGTTCCTAAGACTATGGGAAAGTTTCGAGGAAACGAAACGAGGATTAAGATTTTTTTTTTTAACCACGCTCTTCCAAACAAAGTTTTTTTTTTCCCTTCATGCCAACCCAAAGGCAGCCTTTGTTGCAAATATCAACGTTCCTGATCTAAATTACTTTAAAAAGAACTAAGCTCCTTAAATACCAATACATGGGGTTGTAATCTTTTATTTTGAAGAGAGTTTATCAACTTGATTTTGCGTCACTTCTAACCTAAGCCCATTGTTGCTCGGGTCCACCTTCGGTTGTAGTTGTTGGAAACTCCAACCGAACTACGTCAGTGGACCATGGATATAGATTAAACCCACTTACCCTAGCAAAAGTTTTCATATGGCAACACAGTTAGTCAGCCCACACCTCCATGGTATGAAATGTGTGATACAAATGACAATCTACAAAGTTTATTAGTAGTACTATTTGTTAATCCCGTCAAAATTATGCCACCATCCCCTTTTTCTCTAATACTATCTATTACACGGTTAGAGGATTAGAACATTCATATAATACATCAAAGGCCCGATTGGATGCAGCCATAGCAAGGGGATTAGCTAATCTGCCTGGATAGACATAGAAGGTTTGGCAGTCCATTTTCATACCTGGATAAGTTATGCCTGGGACTAATTAATCCGGCCAAAGGGGGATTAAATATGGATGGGTTGAACCTAGTCCATAAATAATCCGACTTTATCCGGCTGAATTTTGACTGTTTTACCCTCCTTATCCCCTCCCCCAACGGCTCTCTCCCTCAGTCTGCTCATAGAGACAGCAAAACCAGAAGAAGAAGAAGAACATAAATAGAAACAGATCGCCACCACAAAAACACACACACACACACACACACAATATGTCGATCTGCTTCAATATTGGAATCACGAAAAAAACATCTCTGATCTGCTTCAATGATTTAATCGAAAAGTTTTACAAACAAAAGCACAATATTTGAAGGAAAAAAAAAAAAACAGAAACACAGTTTATCTCCACAGATCTGTGAAAGAGGGGAAGGAATTTTTTAATTTTGACCTGTAATCGGACCATCATCGTCTGAACATCAACCGTCGTCTTCATAATCGGACCGTCGTACACAGTCACACATTCACACTAGATCGGGAAAAATGGAAGAGAGAGAGAGAGAGAGAGAGAGAGAGAGAGAGAGAGAGAGAGAGAGAGAGAGAGAGAAGACCGCCACTGCTACGCAGATCGTCGTGTGAAAAATTGAACACCATCGTCGTCATCCATGGGAGAAGCCGGGAAGGTGGGTGGGGCGGTGGGGTGGGGCGGTGGGGTGGGGTATAGAGAGAGACGAGATGCACCGGTGATGCAGTAATGGTGGGTGGTGTTTTGGTTTTAAAGAAAAAGTGTGAGATTTAGCTGTTCCACTTTCTCCAAAAACCTTGTTTTTCAAAAAGAAGGTAATTTCAAGCTCAAATATAATGAAAATGAAAAATAATTTTTTAATTTTTTTTGCACCGTTTAAAAGATCTCAATGAAATCTATCAAACAAGATCCATATTGGTAAGAAAATTATTTGCGTAAATACATAATTTTTGAGCTTAAAATTACCTTCTTTTTCAAAAAGTCATTTTTCCACAAAAGTGGAACGGCACTTAGTCTACTTCACATACACTAGTAACCCTTTCTCTATTTTTTTTTCCGAATCAAAATATAATATTCAACAAAGAAAAAAGCTGTAATTTTTTTTTTATTATATTTTTAGATATTATATTTTAAAAAACAGAAATGGATAATAAAACACTTTAACAAAACCAAATTTAATTATTTTTTGATAATTAAACTAGAGAAAATATAGGAATCAGTATTACCTCATGATGATGTTGATATCAAATAGGTAAGTTTTTGAATTGCTTCCAAAGAAAAACAATCTTTTTAAATTTTAACGGAAGGTGTCAGTGATTTGCTAGTAATTAGCAAGATGAGAATAGAAACATACGTGTAAAAATCATTCTTCATAGGTTTCTTAAATAGTAACTCATTCCTTTTGGCTCCGTTCAATTGTCGAGAAAGTTGTGTGGGAAATTGGTTCTCAGAAAAAGTGAAGTGAGGTGAAGTAAAAGAAAAAGAAAATTATTTTCATGTGAGTGTTCATTTGACAAAAGATTTTGCAAGAAAAATTAAGGTTTAGTTGTTCATTTGTCAGGAAAAAGAAACTTTCGGGAAAATTTTGTGAGTGTTCACTCATTTTCCTTTTCCCGCGACGCAAAATCCTGTGTTTTTTGCAGGATCACTTTTGCAGGAAAGTAATTCCTGCAGGAAAACTTAAATTGGTAAGTCCTAGAATTTTCCTGCCAACTGAACACTAGGAAAGTTATGGGAAAATTGATTTTTCCATACTTTCCTGTCCTTTCCTGGCAACTGAACGGGGCCTTTATGATTTCTCAATTTTTGGTAATGAGTATAGAAAAACGTATGAAGATCTTATGAATGGCAGAAATTTCGAAACTAAACTATATCGATTCATTTCTTGAAACGTCAAAATACAATCATTTAAGAAATCATTCCTTTTGGAAAGAAGATAACACTAGGATTTTATTTTAGAAATTATAAAGGGAAATGATTTTGTCACTCAATCTTTTTAAATTTTAACGGAAGGTGTCAATGATTTGCTAGTAATTAGCAAGATGAGAATAGAAACGTATGTGTAAAAATTTCTTAAATAGTAACTCATTCCTTTTGGCCCCGTTCAGTTGCCAGGAAAGTACAGGAAAAGATGGAAAAATCAACTTTCCTATAACTTTTGTAGTGTTTAGTTGGCAGGAAAGTAGTGGGAAACATGTTTTTAAGTTTTCCTGCAAGTAGAATTTTGGGTCACAGGAAAAGTTTTATCCATTGTGGGGCCAAAATAATTGGCGGGTAAGAAAAAAAGTGAATGACACCAATACCAAAAAAATACAAATTAGGTTCTTAGAAAGACACTTTGAGATTTACGTGAGTACCAACAATTTCGACTATTATGGTGCTTTTTGAGATAATTGTTATGGAAAAAGATTGGTAGTTTATTTTTTTTGGAAGTATTTATTTATCTTGTCATTAATCTTCAATTTTGTTTTGTACTCCTACTAACTAATTTTTAGTGAGTTTTTGTATCGGCAACTAATCAAGTACGGTTGTTTAATATTTATTTATTTATTTATCATCTACTTATTTTTAAACTTTATTTGTACAGTTGATTATCAGAGAATATCAATTTAAATAGAGGATTTGCATGACCATTCAGAATATAGCAAATTGAATAGGGAATTGTAAGTCAATTTTTTCATTTCATGTTAAGGCTTTGCATTAGATAAAATACATTTTCTGTATGTGTTAATTTTTGAAATATGATAGCCTATTATTTAGCTCTCAAAGTTACTTTTATTTAAAATTAGCCATGGGAATAAAAATAAAGAATTTTCTCGTAAATGTCTTTTCTTGGCAAATGAACCACTAAATTTTAGTTTTTCTGTCCAAAAAAATTGTCAAATGAATACTTACAAGAAAATAGATTTCTTTTTCCTTTACTTCACTTTACTTAACTTTTTCTAAGAATAACTTTCTGATACAACATTCCTGGCAACTGAACGGAGCCTTTATGATTTCTCAATATTTGGTAATGAGTATAGAAAAACGTCTGAAGGTCTTATGAATGGCAGAAATTTCGAAACTAAACTATATTTCATTTCTTGAAACGTCAAAATACAATCATTTAAGAAACCATTCCTTTTGGAAAGAAGGATAACACTAGGATTTTATTTTGGAAATTATAAAGGGAAATGATTTTGTCACTCTTATTTTTGTTAATGCCACTTTTTTTAGGTCTTTTTGTGAAATTTTTGTGTGTGTTTTTTTTCCACTAAAAGACAAAAAAAAAGTGACATTATTAAAAAAAAAAGTGACTAGCAAAATTATTTTCCATTATAAAATAAAACTAAAAATTAAAAACAATTGCAAATATTGAGGACCCTGTGCCGCCCTCGAAGGTTGAGGGTGAAAAAGTACTGCAGTAATTTTTAAAATAGTATTTTTTTATTATACGGAGTATATTTTAAAAAAGGTAACCCTAAACCCCCTTCTTCTATTTAAACACTCCCTTCTGTTCTCTTTTTTCACGTGCCCACACAGCCGACATCCAAAACTCTGTCAGTATTCCCTCTTGTACGATGGAATCACCATCACCATGGAAGGGCAACCTGTGGATACCCGTGGCCGATCCCCCAAAACGAAAGTCGTTTACCGAAGAAGACCTTGCCTGTTTGGACAACGAGGATTTTGAGGGCCGCCCCTGGTCGGACGACGAGGATGAAGACCTTTCCGATTACGGAACAGTGGCGTCACCAGAAGAGATCACTCAAGCCGAGAAAGTTTGGAGGATAAGAAAGGGGAATAAAGATCTTGCGCCCAAGTGCGTCTACATCATGTTGAGGGGGGAGGAGAATAAGAAAGAGCATGTGAAAATATCCATTGACTTATACTACCTGATTGTGATCAAGAGAATGGTTGATTATAAGCCCGAGAGGAAGGAGAAAGAGATGAGAAGTGCCAATGTTCAGGAAGGTCTGAAAAATCTCAACATCCAGGATGAGGAGGGGAAGGAGGAGGTGATATTTAGATCTGTCTTTTTATTTTTAAACCACCATTATTTTGTTTGGATTTAGACATATCTTTTGTGGTCCTGTGTTCGCCATCAATTCTAAATTTTTTTTTTTGGCAGATGGTGGTTTCTGGCCTGTAGATGCTTGCTATGGTCTTCGAGGCGTGCGGATATGGGGGCTTGGTTTCTCAATCTTTAGTTATCTTTTTTCTTTCTTGTTTCAAGAAAGTTGGTTCCTTTGATCTATCCTTTTGTTTTTCTAGTAGCTTGTTTGTTTGTTTTTTTCCATCTATTTTGCAATTGCTTTGTTTTGTTTTGCCAGTGGATTGATTTGTTTGGAACTTTATTGTTCTTGTAGTTCTTCCCTTGCAAGCATTTGGTTTGACTCGTCAATCTTCAGTAATATGTTTTTTTGGGTCAAAAAGATGCGCGGTGTGGTGATTTTTTGACCATGTACTTTTTTTCTTATGGTAGTTTCATATGCAAACAATTTAGACCTAATCTTAAAGATTTTTCAAAGAATAGTTTCTTCTCATTCTTAGATTGATTCCCCTGTTGGAAAAGTATGCACATAACACTTATATCTACTGTTATGAATTAAACAAATAAAAACCGAAAAGTAAAATTTTATTTATCATTTTATTTATTATTAAAAACTGATTTTTACAATCTTCGAAGAGAAAGCATTGGCTCACTAAACAAAAAACAATAAAAGCAATTTTGGTATAGTCAGATAAGTAACTGTCAACCCATGAGAGAGAGAGAGAGAGAGAGAGAGAGAGAGAGAGAGAGAGAGAGAGAGAGAGAGAGAGAGAGAGAGAGAGAGAGAGAGAGAGAGAGAGACGCAAAATTGTCGCCGGAACATTGTACCTCTCCCTACAGTTCATCCTGGAAATACAAACCTCACAGAATGAGTACAGAATTGAATAAAAACAACTTAAGTAGGGAGAATCCTTACATGTGCAGCCTCATCGGCATCCTTTGTGTCATCAATATCATTATCGGCATCGTCATCATCCTCAGCCTGGAAAACAGTTTTGATGCTGCTGGTAAAACAACCATCCTGTACAAGCATGCATATTGGAGAAGTTTTATCAACCGTTCCTACAATTGGTATGTCGCTGATTTTGAGAGTTCATTTTCATTTTGTTGCTGGTTTGGGTTTCTGTGCAGGTCACTTTGTTGCGTTAATTCTAGTGGATTATTTCTTTGGTGTCTGGGCCTTTTGGGTGTCTCGTCAACTGCTTGCTGTTGTGTTTCTTATCTTTCTCTTATATATATGTGTATGCCCTCTACATTTGCCGTACTTTTAATGGACTGGTTTCTGTCAGCATGATGGTCAGGATTTTTTTTTATTGGTCGATGTAGTAAGTATTTAGATTATTGAGTGAAAGAAAGAAAGAGAAAGGAAGTATAAGTGTATTTTTGGAGGACCATAAAATTTCCTTACCATATATGATAAGGTTTGAGTTATTTTTCCTATCAATGTCGATGAGGTCACGTTCTCTTGAACTCAACTTAACTTAAATTTGGGAGTTTTGTCTTTATTTGAATTTTTTTTTTGCATTTGTTAGTTTTGTGCCAAATTTTTGTGGGTTATTGATTTGTCTCGACCAGAAGAATCGGAGAAGTATTTACTTTTACCCAAGTATTTTGATTCGTCCGATTCCTCTGGTTGAGACGAATCAATAACCTACAAAGTTTAGCGCAAGACTAACCAATGCGGAAAAAATTCAAATAAAGACAACTCCCAAATTTAAGTTAAGTTCATGAGTAGAAAGCCTACAAATTTGATGATTGCTTACAGAAACTCACCAGATTTCTAAGTCCAGCTTGTTACATATTGCCGGGGTATAATGCAGATGGGTATATGGGTAGCTATTCGTTCATGAAAGGAAGATAATGGGATTAAGCATTCGCATGTGTCAAACTGTATTGCTTTTGGTGTATTCTTGAACTTTCCAATACGTATGTCCTTGGGAGTGTTATATATTTACTTTTTGGTCCTTCAATATCAGGCTGCTGATTGCTACAGAATTTTTTGCTTCACCCCGGGCAGAGTACGATTCTTAAAAATTGTCCCAACGTATATATTCTGATTTGGCGAAAGATATATTGCATGGCAATAGGATTGAGCCCATTGCTAATTTGGTGATGCTGGTATTCTCATCCCGATTAGTTCACATGAGCACACCTAAAAATTTAAAAAACATGTGGAAAGGGGGGTGGTCTAGAGACTCAATGAAACAGGTGAAATGAATGGACCCAATTCATTACAAATCCCGTGTGAAGAAGGAACGGCGATAGCTGTGGCTCGAGTAAAATAACCCAACTACCCCCATACTCTGGGGCAATTCGTGAAATGGGCAAAACTAAAGGGCAAATCGGTCCCAAATTGAAATGTGGACAGCTTGATAAATAAGCTAACATGTTTATATTGGAAACAGTAAATCTGAAATTTGTGGTACAGTTTTTATTAGGCGAACGCAGTTTTTCTTTTTTTGGTAAGGAACCAAATTTTGTTACCATTTTTGTTAGCTAATTGACAAATGCCGTAAATAGAAATTATTGCGTAGATGCGAATGGAATGGATTCACATGGATGAAGAAAATATTGAAATATCCCAAAATTTATAGAATCACGCATTTTATAGATCAGGTAAATCCAGAAATCCATCGTTGGTAATTGAAATCAACCTATAGAATTATAAGCAGGAAAAAACTATGAATAATAATTATAAAAAAGTAAGGAAACAAAAAAAGCAACAGGGGTGTGCAGAGCAAGAATTCGACTGCAGCAGAAGTACATGTTTTTTTCATTGTGGACAAGACAGGACAGGTTCGTGTATGACACTCAATGCGGTAACCCGCGGCACAGGGAAATTGCAATACCATTCGGTGTCTCCTCCACACCACATCCGCAGTAAATAAATGCAAGAAAGAAGCTAGATTTTGCCTCAAAACATTCAAATCATCTTGCGTGGTTGGTAAATAATAGGAGTAGGACCAGGGAAAACAAATTGGCAGGTGGAAACAGCATCTTACTGTCCAGGAAATATAAACCTAAACCAACAATATATCCCATACATATTCCAAATAGATAGACGAACAAATGTTTGACCAAGAACACCAGAATTCGTTTAGAAATGCGAACGGCGAAGCACCCCCACATAAGGGAACATTAGAACAGATTTACAACTTCTATAACCAGAAAGACATCAGTAATGCATCAAAAGCACTGGCTGTAACCGAACTTCACAAAACACATGCAGAGCAGCTAGAGATCAAAACCAACTATATATTCTGTCAATGTCATGATCTAGAGGAAATACGACAACCTGAAACTCCATAGTGGACAGCATGACCACAAGAATGAAATCAAGCCAACCTAAATCAAGAGCACCGAAGAACTGGTCAAACATCTGAACATCAAGTTGCAAGTCATTAATGGGTATATTCCACACATAGCTACCCATTTTGATAACCATCTCCTCGAGATCAAATTCAAAGAAAGCCTCCCTAAGGCGAGCCTCAAACTCCTACACCAGAAGACAGAGAAAAACCATAACTTCATTCAATTAAATAAACAATGGTATAGAACATTTCTATGCAGATCAAGGAACAAAAACAAACATTAAGGACGCATACCAGGCGAGGCTGAACAATTGGAACATGCAAATAACCGAACTTCAATACAGTCTCTCCATTCGAAATCAAAGATGGCAAGCAAGAGGTTCGCAGAGCTAACAATAGGGAAAACTTAATAAAACTATAGCATAAATGTAACTTGGCAAAATCTAACTATTTTAGGCACAAGATAGATAACAAACACAGCAATGAACGTACCCCGGGAAGGATGAAGCTGGCGGTGATGCATATTCTGACCTGACCAATGAAACCGCACCTCACGATCATTTTTATCAAGAATGACAGTGTGGAAAATCCATTTACGTTCACACGTGAAGATAACCTTGAAGTCAGCCTTCAACTGGTGCACGGCACGGAACTTATCCCAACCATCACCAAACCGCTGGTTAACAATTTCAATTGGCCAGATCCTATATCCATGCAGAACCAAAATCCATGTGGGCGGACCAGAGAGTAGGAAATGCCGGCGCAATCCCAACGGCAATCGCCGCAGGTAATATCAATGCCACAACAGATTATGGAATAAAAAATAACCAAGACATGTGTGACACATAACAACCGAAGGTCAAACCTGAGCAACATCATCAGGAGAGACAGAAGAAAAATGCCAGCAACTACCAATACCTACACAAGAAACTCTCAACACATAACAATATCCAACAAACAAACAGCTACAATAAAGGAACGCAAAAACAGAACTTACAACCCAAACGTGCAAAACAAATACAATCTAAATCTCATAGGTCTCTAGATTAAACAACACAAACTGTACACGCACCTTCTTCACTGTACCGGAGGAAAGAATAATACACAATACCATCCAACCATGCAGCCAGCTGGAATCTAAAATTCCACTCTAAAGCAGAAGTTGAAGGCAATAGAGTGCGGTAATCCTCAAGAAAACTATCAAACGGTTTATATGTCATGCGGTTTCCCTCGCAAGGAATAGCAACAGCACAGATTACCCTTTCGCCCTGAGCAGTTTCCAAATAGTAAGCTCCTGCCCTTGCAGACCCATCGGAACCATGCCTAATTATGTCCCATCGAACAAACGGCGCACACACAACCATGCTACCATGAAGACAAGCAGAATCACTAACGCGGAAAATAAATCGCCAGACATATACACCGTACCAAGACCCAAATTGGAAACATAATAAACACACAGACCAGCAAGCAAAAGAAATGGCATAATGAAACACACACCAACCTAAACGAAGCCATAAAAAGTGAAAGGGCACGCGGCGAAATCCTAACGTTACTGTACCTAATGAACCATCCTAACCAGATTCCAACACTATCCAACACCAATAAACACATGTCCATATTCCGTTTTTTATATGGGAAAAACAACCAACAGGAAATTATTACATTTGTTAAACTCGAACTGCGATTCTGGTTCTGTAACCAAGCACACTAACAGACGACAATGAGGAACAAATGAACAGGGCGAAAAACCCAAAATCCACAACCCAAAACCCTAACATAAGCTCATATGCAGAGCGCAAACCCAAAACTAACGGCAAAACGCAAACCAACCCGCGGTAAACCGAGCTCAGCAACAATAAAGCAACAACCACACCCACAAATCGAAGGTAAGCTGACACACCAAAAACCCAACGCACCAAGACCGACGAACAGACAACACAAGCATTGCGAAAACCGCAAATCAACCGAACACACACAATCCAAAAAATAAACGAAACCCGAAAAGCCAGGTCTCTACCCTCGGGCGGGAAAAGCACAGAGCACCAAAAAGAGCAGCACACAACAAAATTCCAACAAGAACACCTAACCCGGGCAATCACCTCCCGGCCAACAACAACAGAAACGCTACCAGTTGCACAAAATCTTTGAATACCTGATCGCGACGCCGCTGGCGAAGCAGAGAATCGGCGCTGCGGCGCAATGGAGAGAGGGAGCAAACAGAGAGGAAAAACACAGAGGGAGGCAACAGAGAGAGAGGCAGTGGCAAGAGCGACGATCACAACGCCCAATAAAGCTAGCACCCCAAACGAACGAACGGAATTCATCCCGCGGGAAGAAGGGACGCCAACACCTGTATACGGACGCAGGCCCAAGCAAAATGACCGAACCACCCCCCATAGCCTGGGCAATCCGTGAAACAGGCAAAATTAAAGGGCAAATTGGTCCCAAATTGGAAAATGGAGTCCGAAAAACTGGTTCTTTTATTAAACTAGGTTTCTCGTTCGTGCAAGGCACGAATGCCATGCCCGTTGAAGGGAAGAAGTTATGTTTGAGGACAGTAATTTTTTTGGGGTTTTCCTTGAAATTTGTTTTGGCTGTATTTGGATCAGGAATTGGGTAAGTAGCAGGAAAAGGAAATAGAAAAAGTTAATAAATGTGAGAGCTCGCAGCAAAAGATCCCGCAAATTTGCCCTTTTTCATTACCCTGCCCAAATCCTTGATCTAATCATAGTCTCAGTGTTTCTTTTTCTCTCTTATTTAAACAAGCTTATATATACAAGTCTACATATACAAAGCCCACAAAAATCGATAACAGACTGCATGATTTGGTATGGTTAACAATAATGCAGCAAACCTAGATCAGGATTCAAAAATACAGATGCATACATATTATTTTTAAAACAGAGAGAAATCTCACACAAAACCACAACATCAACCACACCGATCTAGAAATAAGAAATTCAAATAAAAGCCAAAATACGGACTCTAAAAACCATTAACAACACGAGTCGGCCAACACCTTGAACCATGCTTTAGTAATACCCAAATTGTGGTTGCAGCACCGTGAGTAAATCGTGTCAAGCTTGGTGGCAAAGCCTAGACAACAAAGGTGATATAACCCAAAAGTGAAAAGTAATATGGAAGACTATAAAAGAATATATGTGTACGTAACTATAGATATTGAGTCAAAGAAATAAACGATCAATCCAGTTACGTAGTTGTCCGCGATATGAGCTAAATACCAGCAACGACCAATACCTACCAGCACAATTTAAGGTTAGCATGATATCATAAAACCATTCGCAGTCACTGGAAAAGCAGGTTGTTGAAGGCCTCAAATTATGAGAAGGGAAATCTGGAACACTTGAATTTTGAGCTAGTCTAATACCAAATGCATACCAGTAGTACTTCTGTACATAAACTAATTATGCACAACAGCATCGAGCCAAACTGCAAGATCGTGTTCTGATTCCCGCTCGAAATCACCACCTAAGATCAATTGAGGGGCATAGTGCTCCATGAATGTGTTGTAAGCTTTGAAAACCATCGTACCATCTTCTCGTGGGTATGAAACGACAGCAATTTCTTTTTATGTTTGAGTCGTAAGTAGATAATAATAGCCACCAATATCACATGTCTCACTTGGATGGCTTTCAAAAGTCCACCGGACAAAAGGACATCTAAAAACCATAGCGCTGTCAAAGAGAACTAAAGTTAATCAGCAATGAGAGCGCTCGCACCAAATAGTTCTTCCAATATTAAAAAGAAGATGATATAACTGATATAATCGATAAGGGAATACATATAACTATATATGATGTGCACAAGCATTATCATGACTTAAAATACACATAATCTCATTTTGTAGAAAGGCGACCAACGATGCATAGTCATGCAGCAAGTTGCATACGGGAAACCCAAAACCACACTGTTTTCAGAGCAGCATTGGTCCACCAATATAAATGTTTCCATATCAATATGGGGGAAAAGAAATCCAACGTACAGAAAATTACTAAAGCATACCCACATATATGAACAAAACCATTTGGTTAATTATTTGAGCATAATAATAGGTTGTAGCCAAAGCATAAGTGACTGAAATCAGCCGGATCTTTTAGGCATCATGAATATCACACGGAAATTCTAGCATAGATTGCATGAAAGCAAACAATGAGGACTAAATCTACTCTAATAAAATTATGATCGCATCCCAAACAATGAGTGTATGTGGAATTTATGAAGAATGGGTACCAAACAGCGAGTAGAAAATGCCTCATGCTTGTTGACTATCAGAGCGCTTTTTTTTTAAATTCTCAATTTGTGATGTTGTTGGTCAAACAAATCGAATTCTCTTACCATAATAAAAATTAGAGGAAAATTATGAAGCAAATTGTATGCAAAGAAACAACACACACTATATTTTCAAAGAACTACGCAACTTGAAAACTATGTTCGTAAATATTGGTACCCAGTGACACATTTGATGTCGTCGTTACTTTTTTAAAGAAAACATAAGCACATCCCTGAAATCAAACAATGTGATTTAGTGCCTCTTTTAAGCTTTATATTTTAACCAAAATTACAACACACAAATATTTAATAAGCATAAAAACATTTTTGGTTTCAAAGAACATCCATCTCATCATAATTTTTCCAAAACCAGAGCAATTAAGTCAAAAATGTGCTATTAATTTCAGAGGAAGGAAAGTAAACACACCTGGTCATGCACTTTCAGCATAGCTATGCGATGAAAACGAAGCAAGCAAATCAGCTTAATCACATCTCTCGAAGTTGTTTCTGACTTTGAGAGAGTCATCTTCACCACCGTTGAAACATCGCTACCTTAGTTTTGGCTTAGAGCTACACCTGAACGAAGAGATGCAATCAGAGATGCCAAAATAGAGAATGAGTAGACAAAACACTATTACAAGGTTCAACAACAGAGTTAGAGATCTGAGGAGGGTATACAGTAAACCCTAGTTTCGATTTCTTTCCGAGTCGATGAAATCCAAGTAGGGATACAAGGCTTAAGGCTATTCCAAGCCCAGATCTAACTCGAAAACAACTAAACAAAATTCCCCCCAAAATCAAAGAAATTTATACTTGGAATCCAGGAAATGAAAATGCAGCCAACACTTTCCAAACCAAGGATGCTATCCATATTAGAATTAAACTGAGTTACACTTTTAACTTTGCGCACAAACATGTACCTCCTAAAATTGTTAATATCTTGACTGTAAATTATTTGGAACCCAATGAACCACACAGCAGCACCAGCTTGTGGAAACAAATTCAGGAACTTTAGGGTCTATAAGAAAAACGACCCATTTTCAGTTTTCCACTCTTTCTGTAGCATCGCCTCTCTCTCTCTTTCTCAAAACCCACAATTTGCTACTTGCATGTTTCCAATGAGACAATCATCAATAAATAAAAAAATTTGGAAAATGATTGTAATGAGCTGCAATAAACTTCACACACCAAATCTTGTCGGCTAAGTGTGCTTAATTCTCCAAAGCGGTGTCTGGATTTTGGATTGTCTTCATTCTTTTTGCTATACGATTTCCTTTCATGCGATAAATCTCTTCATAAATCCGCAATGCATACGCACAAAAGCGATATGGTATTATGAATCAATGTGCCTCATTTTAAGTTCATATCTCAAGACAGGGTAAGATTGCCAAGCGAAAACTTCAAACAAGCTCGAAATGACAGGAGTCACCAGTCATACCACGATATTGATTAGCATAAGTCCAATCACAAACACATTACATTGCATACTTGTGTATATTGCAATAGTCGCAATTGAAAATTACAAAACAGTAGAAGAAGCACAAACCTTCCCCTTAGCGGTAAACATCCCGGAGCTAGTTCGAACCTCGCTAGGCTTGCTCTTTCCAGATTCATTGTCGGCTTGTCGGCAACAGCTGATCTTTTCAGCTCCAATTTCGCCTGAATACATTCCAATAACCAAATTAATCAACTCAATAGTCCTAACAGCCACTTTGGATTGTGAGAAAATGAGCGATAAGAAAGGGGGAGCCAATCAAAAAAAATAACATATTTGTACTTTTCTCTCCATTTCTCACTAAATTACTCATTTTACTCGATCCAAATGAGTAATTTAGCAAGAAACTCTCATCCATTCTTTTCTTTGCTTATCAAAATCCGTCAATCCAAAGAATCTATGAATCAAGTGTTTCTCAATTAACCCAAATCAAGAAAATAACAAAACCCACACGAGAAATCAAGTGATTGCACTCTTCGTCCATGCGAAAACCCTCGTACACAAAAGCTCTGCAATTCACCAATCAATTGAAACCCAGTAAGCAAAAATGAGATTCAAATTGGAGTCTCTTTCATTTGATTTTCCTGCATTTTCTCAGAAAATAAAAAAAGAAATGGGTACTTTGGTTGGGATGAAACTTGGTTGGCTTTAGATGGATTGATGATCGAGGAGCTCGAAGGTTCATATAGAATTGACGAGATCAGGGCCAAGAGAGTGAGCGAAAGAGGCGAAAACCAAATCATGGGTAATGGGCGAAAGGGAAAATAACAAATTCTTGTCAAATTTTCCTGGAAAAATCTTACGTGTAGTTGTTGAGTCTGATTATCCTCTTTTTAGCTGCCTATGTGAAGGATGAGATTTGTCTGTGTCCAATGTCAACTCAAATGCGTTCGGCGAAGTGGGGTTGTTGGAAAAGTATGACACCGTTGCCTCCCAATTGCATTGCACTACTCCAACATACTAACTGAAATTTAGATTTTTGTTCAAAATTGGTCTTCTATTTTTTTTTTTTTAGGGATACAAATCATTTTCACCGGCACCACAAACCCACAATTTGTTTCGAAACCCAAATCAAAATTAGGGCTCTACACAGGTATATACATACACATCCATATATATCCATACACAGGTACAATCGAAACCACCAAAAATCGAGTCTACAAAATCCAGAAGAAATTACCTCTGATGCAAGAGTTGCGCCGTCGCCGTTCTCAACGCCGTCGTCGTCTAATTACTCCTTGTTCACGATCAGCCCCACAAAAGCCCCACAAATCCCACGTGCTGGAAAGTGGAAACCCATATCTCGGATTAAATCGTACAAATCATAGAAGAAGAAGAAGAAGAGAGACAGAGAGAGATGGGTTAACCTTTCTTACCTTCGCCGGAATATAATACGTCTGCAACTACGCCGATCTGCTGGCTGTGCAGGCGAGGAGAGGGGGACAGAGGGAGAGGGAGAGAGAGAGAGAGAGCGCGCAATTGTGCGTCTGTGTTGTGAGAGAGAGAAAGAGGGAGAGAGAGAGTGTGAAGAGGCAGAGTAAAACGTGGCCATTTGTGGTCCACATGCGACAGTTGGGGCGAAAAGACCAAAAACCCAGCCCCCCAAGTGTGTACTGTTTCCAATTGGAGGGTAAATGTGTCTCAAATTGAAAGTTGGGCATCCGAAAAACTCCTCCTTTATATTCTGGAGGAGGATAAGTAACCCAAAATCTAACTTTATCCCTCAAAGTTTGGAGATACACCCACAATAAAACTGTATTTATAGATGGTATGGTTTGAGGTTTGATTAAGCTATATAAAGATCTGATTTTTAGGCTCATGGGTAGGCAGAAATTGATGCTATAGTAGGTGTCAATCGATAGGGCTAGAAATCGAACCTTGACGAAGCCCAGGGGCATATTCGATCGACTGGGCGGTCATCCGTATGAAGCCCAGAAGTAGAAACCAAAGCATATATTCATGGACAAAAGGAGGCAGACGAAACATAATGTAGCCAAAGAATTGAAAATATACAAGTGCGGATACACATTCATGGACAAGAGGAGGTACACCCAAATGTGAAATGCCACCATCAGGGTTCCAATCACCATACATACATGCGGGGCCTCTTATTTGCCTTTGTGTGCATTGGATTGAAGTAGAACCTATGCTCATCAAATAAAAGCTACAGTAATCCATTTCTTCTAGCTAAAAACTCTCGGTTATTCATCTAATCAGGATTAACAATCCAATCAGCAGAATATACAGTAAAGTCAAGTAACCTACTGATTCATGCATCCAAACGACCATCAAAACTTCACAGGAAATTAAGAAATATCTCAAGTTTGGGGTTTCTTTGTCCTAATAATCAAAAGAGGAAGCTGCATAAAGTTTATTTGACAGCTCACCAAAGCATCAGTCTCTAAGTCGAAGAGAAGAATCCAATATCTGTATATCTGCATTTGGTAAAACAAAATCAACATCATCATTCCTTTAAACTACTGATCTCTTATAATTTCATATCGCAAAAGATTAAGAAAATACAACCTTCAAGTGCAGTTCCTAACAAGAAAAGTTACCACAAGCTTTAAGCGAGATTTCAGAATCGAGCTGGAACCAAAATTAGTAGAAATCGCTCTCTTCATTTTCTTCATCATTGTCTAATCCATAACAAAAGAAAAGAAAGGAAGCTTTTGAGTATAACAAAATGAACTTATATTTCTAGCGAAACATACAAATAACTTGAGAACTTACCGATTGCAATTTCAGAGTAGAGGAGCAGAAGCGGAAATCAGTAGGTCGACATTCTTTGCCTAGCTAAGAAATCAGTAGATCGTTAAGCAAAGAGAATTCCTTATTCAAATCAGCTGATCTAGATACAAAATCATACCAACAAAACAAAAAGCCCTAACAAAATCCCTAAGAAATCTTACCAAGAAATAAGCCCTAAAAATTGATTTATTTGAAAGTCGAACATCGCTGAATGGAAGAGAAATCGGAAAAATCAACAATCATCAGAATCTCGAGTCAAGACACAGATCGTTGAATTCTTCGATTCAATCTGAACATCGTTGAGTTCTTCGATTCGATCTGTAGAGAATGAGAAGAGAACAGAATCTCAAGTGAGTCTAACAAAGCAAAAACAGAGAGAGAGAGAGAGAGAGAGAGAGACGCGATTTGGTCTCGGATGGCCGTTCGTGCGGAAGGCGGAAAGGACGTCGGGGTGGCGGAGGGCGGCGGATTGGACGATGGAGAGGAGCTGGTCGTGGGCGAAGGAGGAGAGGAGGCAGCGGGCGTCGTCGGGGGTGAGTTGGGGGGCGGCGGCGAGGAGGTCGGGTTGTTGGCCGTTGCTGTTGTCGTCGTCCCTGGGGGTTTGTGGAAGGAGGGTTTGGAGTTTGTGAGAATGGGGAAGCGGTATGAGAAATTACAGAGGGAGGTGGGAGAAAGCGGTGGAGAACGTGCCACGCGGCCAGAAGTAAAATTACAATTATACCCATCTGGCCTGGGCAATCTGTAAAATGCCCGAAATTAAAGGGCAAATCGGTCCCAAATTAAAAAATGGGCATCCGAAAATCTACTCCTTTATATTCTGGAAAAAAAAAATAAAAATAAAATAATAATAATAATAATAATAAAATAAAAAATAAGGCTCTTGGATATCCTGAGACTTTTCTTCCTTTTGGGATTTTTCGCCCATATTGGTTCTGTGCATATATGTGATTGCAGATGTGTGTTAAAATATCCAACTCCAAATCAATTGGCAAAGAGTGGAGAGATCGCCCAGGCTCATATACTAGTTTTGGAGGAGATATTTAACCGATGTGGAACAAATCCCAACACTCCCCCGCACGTGCGACCCCCGACTCGCACGTGGAGAGGTCAACAAAGGATCCGGAACACACGGATCACAATGAAATAAAGTGCAACTATGGCATAAACAAAGGGGAAAAGCCTCCAAAACTCTAGCTCTGATACCATGTTAAAGCATCCAACTCCAAACCAATTGGCAAAGAGTGGAGAGGCCGCCCAGGCTCATATACTAGTTTTGGAGGAGATATTTAACCGATGTGGAACAAATCCCAACAATATGGACAGTGAAATTGTTCTGAGTAGTGCATTTTTAGGTGTAGTTGATTCTCTCTAGAACCAAGTGGAAAGATGATATGTATGCTACAAATTCTTCCAAAGTTATTATTGTCCATCTGAAAACTTACCCATTCTAATTCTGTTAAACCATTTTATTTATTGAATTGAGATTAATACTTCAATTTATTTGTTCATGTATAGATACATCTATAGGTCTATATACAAACAGAATTCATATAATGGCAAAGAGATGCATAATTCTTATTAATGTTGGAGTGTGAGGATTTTTATTTGAAAGCATCAGTAGGGAAGGTGTTCAACGTTGCTGGAACTCATCCTCCTTTGAAATCGTCTGATCTCGGCTGTTGTTGCTTTTCAACTACACCTAAAACAATACACAATACACAATACAGGTATGTTGAAAAAGCTAAATCACCGTATGTAAATATTTAGCCTGCTTTTTAAAAACTGCAACAAAAATCTTATTACTATTCAGGCTACCTTTTGTGGGAATGTAATTACTATTCGAACAAAAAAAACGACACCATACCCATAGAAAAAAAAGACAGACCTGCGTTATTTACCCTTCTTTTACAACAATCTACAAAAAAAAAAAAATCCAAAAAAACCCCAAAATTAAACAATAAACACTAAATAAATTAGACCAGCGAGCATGACCGAACGTGCAACGCACGTTGCTAACAACCTAGAATGGTAGAAAGAACCTATTTGAAAATTTATTCCTTTTCAATTCATTTTGTCTCCGTTCAAATAAACATAGTTAAGGTCTCCTTTGTCGGTTTCTTACATTGATTTTCAATCAGTTGATCCTAATTGCTTCCCAAATTTTGAATGATCCAATAGTTTCGTCCTATGAAGCACCGACACCTCTAGAGGTCGAAGTATCACGGTGTTAGGACACGGGGACACGGCGGGACACCTCGGGGACACGTACGGGACACGCCACGTGTCCCATAATTTAATATTAAATTTTGAGGGGGACACGGCGGGACACTGATGGGGACACGGCAGGGGCCAAATTGTAATTTTAAAAAAAAAATTAGGGCCAAACTGTAATTTTTTAAAAATTTGGGGGTCAAACTGTAATTTAAAAAAAAAATTGGGGCCAAATTGTAATTTTTTAAAATTTCTGGGTGTCAAACTAAAATTATTTATTTATTTATATATATAAATAAATATACACGTGGCGTGTCCCCCGCCGTGTCCGTGTCCCCATTTTTTTAGAATTCCCGTGTCCGTGTCAGTGCGGTGTCGGTATCCGTGTCCGTGCATCATAGGTTTCGTCTCTTTCACATTAGGGTTTCGGATTGAAGAAATAGAAGAAGCAACTGTAAATTTGAAATTTTTTATGTTCCAAGATTCACGAAAGTAGCTGTCAGTTTGAAGTTTTTGCTTTCGTTTTATGTGAGAAGATTTACATGAGTTGGAGGTTTTGATGTTTGGGTAGTCATGCAGGAAAAAAGGGAGGTTCACAAAATTAGCTGTGATTTGAAGGTATTTTTTTCTTAATGTGAAAAGATTCACAGGAGTTGGGCATTTTGATGTTTGGGTAATCATAGAGGAAAAAAGGGAGGTTGGAGAGAGAGACTTTTGGAGGGGTGGAATTTGTATAAGCTGAATTTGAAGTTTGGAACTTACATCAGCTCTGAATTTGAAGTTTTCTTGCAAGGTTGACAAAAGTAGCTGTGAATTTGAAAGTTTTTTGTTTTACGGGAAAAGATTCACAGGACTTGGGGATTTTGATGTTTGTGTACTCAAACAGGAAAAATGGGAGGTTTTTACAGAGAGAGAAATAGAGCTTGCTATTGGAGGAACTAATGGTTTTCCATGGCTGTGGTGAGTCCTATGAATGTAACACCACAAGAGATTAATCCAATAAGATGTCCTGATATTGAAACCCCTGGAATAATGGCAAGTAGGGGTGAAATCGTTGAGGAACCACCACCACCAGTGCAAGTTGTCTAAGATGAGTTCTCAAAACAGTGTCACTGCTGTAGTTCTACCTTCTAAACAGTTCTCTTAGATGTCCAAGGGTAGGAATGCTGAAGTTACTGAAAAATGAGTCCAGGGTTAGGAATGCTGAAGTTACTGATAAATGAGTAATACCTGGAGGGTGTTATATTGTTTGGTTTAATGATTAACAAATGCGGCTTGTTGAGAAGAGAATTGGTCTCACCCTTTTCTGTCTATATGATCTCATAATCTGTCCTTAATTTCAAACAATGTTTGCCAACTATGAAGGAACTTTGATGTCCGACAATTCATATTGCCTTAAGAGCATCCACAGTGGAATAAGCAAAACAAAAAATTGTTAAAGTTAGCAATGTTGAATCAAAAAAGTGCTCACATTGGAATAACCAAACCTAGCAACCTCTTAACAACTCATCAAATTTTGACTCTTCAATAATCAAAGCTAGCAATGTTTTGTCAATAACCAAATTTTATCTCTCAATCAAGTACACCAACATTACACAAAAATCTTCTCTCTCTTCCATTCTCTCTCTCTCTCTCTCTCAAAACAATGTTTTCAAAAAATAATTTTAAAAAACTGTAACTTTTAGATTTTTTTTTCAGAAACTTTTTTTTTTTTTTTTACAGAAAACAAAATTTTCAAAATTTTTAAAAACTGTAAGTAAATAAAGTGTGTTTTTCAAAAAACTATTTTTTACACAAAATCTGTTTTTAAAAAACTGTATTTATAGTTTTTAAAATTTCAAAACTATTTGTGTAAATACAATTCTTTCAAAATTTCCAAAATTGTATTTTACAGTTTTTAAGTGAACAAAGTGTGTGTTTTTTGAAAAACTGTTTTTTGTTTTGAAAAACTATGTTTCTAACATAAATTGTTTTTTCCCTTCAAAAATCGCTTTTTCAAAAAATATGCATGAAATGAAGGGAAAAAGTTTGGAGGGCCCGTTGGTTTTGATTATGGGCAAAAAATAACCAATGTGGGATTTAACATTGCTAACTTTAGCAACCTCTAAATGAATAATCAAAATCTGATGTGGCATATTTTGATTATTCATATTTGCTTATTCCACTGCTGATGCTCTAAAGGCTATCCTCAATCCCTTTTCTTCAGCATGCTTGCATTAGCCTCTGGTGGCCATTTTCTTGTTCGCCTTACTTTTTTAGCTTTATTTAAGCAAGTTCAGCATTTGTCTAATTTGAGTTGTTGGATATGGCTCTTTATAATTTCTGAACATTCAAGTGTTTCCTCAATGGCATGAAAGCGCCAAACGACTTCTTACTGGTGGCATTATGGTGATGGGTTCATGTTTTAAATAGAGCCCATAATTTCTGGGCCACTATACTACTTTGCTTAAGGTTAATGGGGCACCAATTGTAGAATCAGCTTTACAAGACTTTGTTTTGGGATGCATCAACCTAAAATTCCCAATTGGTAAATGTGTGTGGCGCTTGTTTGTTATTGTTGGACTTCATGATTTTCGAGATACTTACTGCGAACCAACATGGTTGATTTCAACTTTTTCATGGTTTAATTGTCGAAATTGTGGGCTGAGTACTCATGAAACTCTGGTTTTTCTATGCAGCTGAGACGGATATGGGTATTGTGTGACACAAATAAATCCCATACGGCCTTCAATTGTACAATACTGTACTTATCAAAAAAAAAATTGTAAAATACTGTGCCCTTCAGTTGTTGGATCGCTGATGTTTCTTGTGGTATCCGCAAGTTTGTGCTTTTTGCTTTGATCCAATATGTTGTTAACACATGGGATTTTGATTTTGGGTTTCAGGTGACCACATTCCAGGAAGTGGCTACGAACTTTGAAGATCTAAAATTACATTTTTGGACGCGTGTGATTTAGCATAGAACAATTGAATAAAAGAGAGAGAGAGGGTGGGGGGGGGGGGGGGGGGGGGGGTAGGGGTGTAAACGAGCCGAGTCGAGCCGAGCTTCAGCGAGCTCGAGCTCGGCTTGTTTACTTAACGAGCCAAATACTCGAGCTCGAGCTCGGCTCGAGCTTTAACGAGCCGAGCCTTTAACGAGCCGAGCTTAGTAATTTACTAAACGAGCCTCTCTTAATCGAGCCGAGCCTCCTTTAACGAGCCGAGTTTTTGTCAAACGAGTCGAGCTCGACTCGGCTCGTTTACTAAACGAGTCGAGCCGAGCCGAGCCTTAACGAGCCGAGTCGAGCCGAGCTCGCGAGTAGCTCGGCTCACTTACAGCCCTAGGGGGGGGGGGGGGGGGGGGCATACTCCTGGGTGTCCAATTGCCATATTCCTGGGTGTCCAAATGCCAAAGAGACGGGAAATTGGTAAAGAGAGGGAAATTTTGGTGGGTTTACTTTTATAACCCATTGGGTCATTTAAGTTGACCCAATTGATGCCCAATTAAGACCCAATTAATAATGGGTTAGCTGGGTTTGGACCCATTCTTACCCAACTAATAAATGAGTTGGGTTGGGTCTATTTTTTTGTTGATGGGTATGGGTTTGTTAATGGGTCTGGGTTCAATTTGCCACCCCTAACCATCACCAACACCATCACCACCACAACGCCGCCACCGTCACCACAATGACCACCACCACGCCGCCGCCATCTCCACCACCACTACCACCACAATTAACAGTTTTAATTTTTGTCTAAATTATCAGTGTTAATTTAATCAAAGTTCACTGTTAATTTTGGTATGAACTTTGATGAAATTAACACTGTTAATTTAGACAGAAATTAAAACTGTTAATTTTGGTGGTGGTGGTGGTGGTGGTGGTCATTGTGGTGGCGGTGATAGTGGTGGAGGCGTTGTGGTGGTGGTGGCGGCGGTGTGACAGCGCTGGCGGCGGCGGCGCTGGTTATGGTGGTGGAGTGATGGTGGTAGTGGTGGTGTAGGAGGTTGTATGAGTTCATTTGTTTTTAAACGGGGGTAAAAATGTAAAATACACTCCACATGATCTATTAGGAATTGCATTCTATAGAAAAATAATCTATTGAGCTATGAAATTGAAAAATAGGACCGGCTCAGAATTAACTCAAATGGGTGTGAATTCTAGGGGTTTGAATAATGCAAAAGGTGTGAATTCGGGCGGTGTGAATTCTGCGAATGAGTATGAATTTTGAAAATTGGTGTGAATTTTGGAGGGTGTGAATTCTGTAGGGGCGTGAATTCTGTGGATGCTGAAAAGTGAAAATGGCAAAATAGTAAAAGCATATTTAAAAGGGGCTTGGATGAGATAGCACTTACAAAAAGGGGTTTGCATGGAACCCACACAAAAAAATAGGATCGGCCAGGAATTTTCCCTTCATTCTTGGGAGGGAGTGAATTCTTGAGGGTCCTTTTGTAGAATTCACACTCTTAAAATCCAGAATTCCACAGCTCTTTCCCCTACCTTAATTTTCAGAATTCACACCCGTTTCACTCTTGGGGTTACAAAGGCCCCTTTTCACACCTTGGGGTTGCAAAGGCCCCTTTTCACACCTTTTTTTTAATAAGAATTTACACCCAAAATTTCACACTTGTTTACAAAATTTACACCTTTATTTACTTTTTCAGAATTCACATCCACGCTTAAATTATATTGATGCATATATGTCGGTTGCATGTATATTCATGAACCAAAACAAACAACAGTAGCAACTCACGGCGACGAACAACAGGTCGAATCTCAGATGCTCAAATGAAGCCCTAGCAATATACACATGTATGGGTAAATCTATGGTATCCAGAGCTTGCTCGAATTGTAGCAGAAATCGAGGAGTATCTTCGACCGATAAACAACAGGTAGAGCTCTTTCAAACGGCGACGAACACCTCCGCCTTCTGCACCTGGGACCCTGAGTTCCTGCGCTTTAACGGCGACGCTTTGCAGGAGAAGGACGCGATGAGGTCGGCTCCCTCGCAGCAAGGGTCTCCACCAGCGCGCCGCCTCATCGACGAAAACATCGCAGCCAAATTGTGAATGGGAGATGATCAGAGAAGAGACGATGGTGGCGGCAAAGTGCGAATTGTGGCCAACTCCTGCGACCACGCTGTACAGCGGTGAGGGGCGGGGGCGGGTGACGGGGTTGGGGTGTGGATTAGAGACAACGCCGGCATCGACGGAGATGGGGAAGGAGAAGGAGAAGGAGTTGCCGGCATTGGAGAGGGCGAGAGAGTTGGAGTGTGAGCCGCGGCTGGTGCTGGGAATGGAGTAGGAGTGGCGGTGGGTGAGAAGAGAAAGAGAAGGAGTAGGGTCTGGTGATGGTCGCGTATGAAGCTGTTGTTTTGGGTAATTTACTAAAAACAGGGTTTACGGATTTGACATGTGGGGGGCTTGGATGGATAGACCATGACAAAAGAGGACCAACCAATCAGAACCCAAAAAAAAAAAAAGTGTAGAGAACTATCATTCGATCGGCTGAGTTTCTCTTGACTCTTTGAGATTTTTCTTGTTTTGTCCGTGTTTAAAGTTTTTTCTAAATTTTTAGTTTTGCGTCAATTTTTTTTGACTTTTTGATCGGAAAAGTGAAAAAAAAATTACTTTTTTTTTGATAGGCAAAAATTTTACTCCCTCCGTCCCTTTATTACAGTCCAGTATTCCATTTTGGGCTGTCCCTTAATAAGTGTCCATTTTGTAAAGTTAGTGGGTAAAAGTTGGTGAATTGTCTATTTTGTCCCTAAAAGTAGATTCCATTTTGAAAAGTTAGTGAGTAAAATTGTAATGATGATGGGTAAGTAGGGAAAGTGGAGGAAAAAGTTGATGTGAAAGGTATAATGATGATGTCTTTTTAATAAGTTGGAGTTACGAAGCAGGACATTTAAAAAGGGACGGAGGGAGTATTAAAAACAGGGAGAGGGAAAAAAGAAATCCAACAAAAAGTTGGACATAACACCACATGGGCCGAAGCCCAGCCCCTAAGGTCTATACCGAGAGCCTAAAAATACAGCAATCAAGCACACCCGATACCCAGATAAACAATAAAGCCCAAAAAGAACAAACGGGCCAAAAGGACCTGCCCGATAGACTCAAAGCCACAAAACCCTAACCCGCATTCTAACCGTCATCGCACAAAACACTGTAAGTAGCACCGCCCATATTAGCACCACCACCCAACCGCCTCGCCGTTAATGCGAACAGCCTGCGACGACAGAGAGAAAACCAAGAAAGGGCAGTGGGAGAGCAGGACCTGCCGCCTAACACTACCTCTCCACGAACCCCCGGATCACGATTGAGAACAAAAGTTGGAAACATCACCGCCAAGTCGACCCCTCGTCCGGGCTGCACCTTTGAAACGATCGCCGGCCGAAAACAGCACACAAAGACGACCAGAAACTGCAGACCATTGGGGTCGCATACCCTTTACGATCATGCCTCCAAACCGCCGCTAACCACCACAAAAACAAACCCATTTTGCCTATCATTTTTGAGATAACCTCCATACTTTTACCCAAATATTTTGAATAAGAACTAATTTTAAGTTCAAAAAGTCGAAAAAGTCGACTTTTTGAGCTTAAAAGTGGTCATTGATCAAAATATTTGGGTAAAAAGAAAAAAAATTTACTTTAGACGAATCAGAAAGTCAACAAAAATTGGCGCAAAACAAACATACGCGAAATTTTTTTAAATAAGAACAAAATGTTAACTTTTAAAAAGAGTTAAGCGAAACGAGGTACACCAATCATTTAGAGAAAAAAAAAACCTCTTCCATAGTTTTATCTAAAATATGAATTTGACTGTTACAGTAGGTTGTACTGTAGCAATAAAAAGATTTAATCTCCAAAAGTTAATTACTCTAAAAGCTCTTTATGTGGTGTTAAAGTTTCTCATCAGAAGGTGCAATCTTTGGCGCAAGTATTGGGGTGTAAAGTGGAACGGCTGCCGATCAAGTATTTGGGTTTGCCGTTGGGTTAGCCCCAATAGGATTAAAACTTGGGATCCTGTAGTGGAAAAGATGGAAAAGAGATTAAATGTGTGGCGTGGTAGATACAACTCGTCGGGGGGTAAACTGACCTTAATTAATTCTTCTCTGGCCAACCAACCCATTTATTTTTTGTCCATTTTCAAGCTGCCAGTGACGGTTGCGAAGGTGATCGAGAAAATTCAAAGGAATTTCTTCTGGGGAGATACAATTGATAAGAGAAAACTCCACTTAGTCAAATGGGAAGTGATTTGCAAGAAAAAGGAATTTGGTGGCTTAGGCGTAAAGAACTTGAGGATCCAAAATCTGGCCCTCTTGGCCAAGTGGTGGTGGCGATTTCATCTGGACAGAGATTCACTTTGGGTGCGGATTGTTAGAGGAAAGTATAACTTGGAACCGGGCTGTTGGTATCCTCGTATGCCGACCTCGGGTAGGACTTCTCAAATCTGGAATGATATCTGTACTCTCGGGGATGTATCTTCGTGTATCGGCTCCATCATCCAAGAGGGTTTTCGTTTACAGATCCACTCAGGCATGGGGATTTCTTTCTGGAACCATGTGTGGCTTGGGGATACAACGCTCAGAGAAGATTACCCACGGCTGTATTTAATTTCTTCTCAAAAAGAAGCTATGGTCAGTGCGATGAGGAATGGAACTGATGAGGGCAATTGGAATTTGACTTTTAGTAGAGACTTACGTACGTGATTGGGAAAATCTCCAAGTGGAGGAATTAAAACAGAGGTTGCATTCTGTTATTCTGGAATCGGACAGACCAGATTCGGTGCTTTGGAATTGGTCCTCGGATAATTGTTTCTCGGTAAAATTAGTGTATAACCAGTGGGAGAACGGAGGGTACACAAGAAACCCAGTGTTGAAAGCTCTATGAACGAATCTGTGCCCCCCTTGGGTGGAAATTTTCACTTGGATGGCTATTCAATCCAAGGTGGCTACTAGATCCGTGCTTTTGGAAAGAAATTTGATCCCCGAGGGACAATCTGCTCTTTGTCCGTTTTGCTCACAGCAATTGGAAACTCCTCATCATCTATTCATGCACTGTCAATTTTCTTGGGATGTTTGGGCACGAATTCTGGATTGGTGGCATGTAGTTTGGGTGTGCCCTGCCTCACTGGAAGACCAATTCAGTTGGTGGCGTGACAGTAGGTTCAGAAATTTGGAGAAACACTTGTGGGAAGCTACCTTCTTCGCAACATTGTGGTCTTTGTGGCTAGTAAGAAATGCGTACGTGTTCAACAATGCTACAACAAGCTCTGGGGAAGTAGGTGAGTTGATTAAAACGAGAGTTGCAATGTGGGTAAAGGCAAAATTCGACATAAATGTGTATTCGGTGGAGGATTTTAGGATCTTTTTGGATGGAGTTAGATTGTTGAAGATGTAAAATGGTTTGGGTTGTGAGGTGTCTGCCATCCAATTTTCTGTTGGAGGGTTTTGATTAATTGGTCCTCTGTTTTTTTCTGTTGTGCTCGAGTAAGTGGGTAAACCTCACGTCCTCGAGCACCCTCGATGTATCCGTTTCGAGTTGTTATAAAAGTTTCGTTTTGCCGAGCAAAATATATATATATATATTCACGAAAGTTCAAAATTTTAAATCTTGAAATTACTAGTAGAGGTTTGTCCAGTCATTAAAATCAAAGTCACGAGATTAATCAAGTCATGCACGAGTTGGCCTTGACTCCTTGCTAGAAAAAATTCAGTTTTCAGTACAATATAAAATCAAAGTCACGAGATTAATCAAGTCGTGCACGAGTTGGCCTCGACTCCTTGATAGAAAAAATTCAGTTTCCAGTACAATATAAAACGCCCTGAGGGCCTTTTTGTCTGATCAAAAAAAAAAAAAACAATATAAAACGGTTTCAATTGGACAAAAGTCAAAAATCGAGCTAGATTTATTTCTCAAGGAAAATATTTTAAAATGAGATATGATTTTGCCACTCCTTTTTTTGTTAAAGTCACTCCCCTGCTAGTGTATTTTTTCACCAACAATACACTTACAGGAGAGTGGCATTAACAAAAAAGGAAGTGACAAAATCAGCAACCTTTAAAATTGAACCATACCTGGCCTTCGGAAAAATAAAAATCCTTTTTTTTGACCGATCTTTCAACGGGTTTAATTTTTTCAATTTTTATTTCACCATATGACAATGTATTACGGTGTGACAGCGATGAATGCCCTATCAATGAACAACTATATATCGAGCATCACGTGGTACTTTATGATATTTTTTCACTGCCCAATTGCTATGAGCTCCGTTATTAAATTTGTAACACTCACACTAATGTATGATGGAGAAGGACCGAAGCCACAAGTCTCAAGAGCTAGCAATGAATAATCGGTCCGTGCTCGACAACGAATGACTCAAATTTCATCTCAACCAAACAAATCTCCCTCTTTCTCTCTCAACAGATATGAAACGACGATAAACTAATAAAACTACTTACTAATTTCAGATGCAAACAGATCAAAAACATCAAGAAATTAACCATTTAGTTAATTAATTAATTATACCTGCACATGTGTAGTGCGATATTCTACAAGGAAGGAATTCACTAAAATTCCCAGAGAGAAAAGATACCCTAACTCAATAAACACAAACCCTAAAAACTAGATAGTACTAGTAAATTGCCAAACCCTAACCCATAACTCAGCAATTAAGAACAAACCACAAAACTTAGATTAAGCCAACAAAGACCCAACAAAATCCTCCTCCATACCCAAAACTCGAAACAGAACCTTGCTCCTAATCTCCTCCACCAAATTCTTCACCAGAGCAAGATCGTCTACACTCTCATAAGCTTCCACTTTCAGACCTTCCAACCATGACGCCATCATCGTCATCTCGGCCTTCTTACAGTAGTACTCCTCACCACCACCACCAGCAATATTATTATTGCTCTCTCTCCCATTGACGTTGAAATACTTGTCAATGGTAGCGTCGATGGAGGGCTCGCCGTGGGTGTACGGGCGGCCGGCCGGAGAGAATGCGACGACGGCGACATCGGCTCCCGTGAGGCAGTGGAGCTCGTGGGCTTTCTTGAAGAGACCCTTTCGTCTCTTTGAGAACGTGACCATTCTTTGCTCTTCTTTCTCCCTCTTCTTAATCTCTATTTTCCTCTTTCCTGCGCCCATCTCTCTCTCTCTCTCTCTCTCTCTCTCTCTCTCTCTCTCTCTCTCTCTCTCTCTCTCTCTCTCTCTCTCTCGTATATATAAGCCAAGTGTGAACTTGATCGGAAAATTGGTCTAACTTGATTATGCAGATCAAGAAATTACAAGATTGGAAAGATTTTGCATTAATGACACTTGGTTTGTTATTTGACTAATTGACGGCTACTTTTTCTTTACTTCACAGACAAGGCATTTTACCTTGTAGTTAAAATTATATTATTATTTCACAAGTTTCATTAAAAGCCGGCGAAATACCATTCGTTGTACTTTGTGGGTTTTTTAAATTTAGTTACTAACATTTATTTTGGCTTAATTAGAAGTTAACTATTATTAAGTGAAGCCTAGTTTTGGAGAAGTTTTTGGGTGCCGGGCAGGTACCACACACTTGGTATACCGTCGGCCGTTCGAACATATTTTGGATGGTCCGGAGTTTAAAAAGAAAAAAAGAGGAGAGAGAGAGGCGGGGTAAGGGGAGAGAGAGGGAATAAATTAATCTAGGCTATCCAAAAATTGGGATCGCCTATGAGTGCATCCACGTGGTACCAGCTCGACACCCAATTTTTTTTCCTAGTTTTCAACAAATCATGGACAATGTAGTGAGCAACCCTGTAGCGCTCCCTGTAGTGCACAATCTGTGTCGTTCATCTCGATAATCAATGGTTCAAATATGTCCGTTATTTATAACCGGTAAAAGTTAATAACGAATCTGAACTATCGATTGAGGAAACGGACGGTTCGGATGATCACTACACCCCTGCAGTGAGTTTCCTTTGTGTCGATTTTGGTATGAATTACATTTGGTTCGTTATTTGACTAATTAACAGCTATTTTTTCTTTACTTCACAGACAAGGCATTTTACCTTTTCGTTAAAAAGTATATTCTTATTTTTGAAGTTTCAATAAAACCCGGGGAAATACCATTCGTTGTACTTTGTGGATTTTTTTTTAAATTTAGTTACTAACATTTATTTTGGCTTAAAAAATACTATTATTAAGTGAAGCCTAGTTTTGGAGAAGATTTTGGGCACCGGGTGGGTATCACACACGTGTACCCCGTCGGCGATCCCAGCCGTCCAAATATGTTTTAGACGGTCTGGATTTTAGAAAGAGAGTGGTCGGATGAGAAGAGAGAGAGGGTATAAATTTGGTCCATCCAAAACACATTTGAACGCCTGAAATCCCCAACGGGTACCTCCACATGGGACCCTCCAGGCACCCAAAAATTTCTCTTAGTTTTGAGACATTCTCCCTACAAAATCAATACAAAGGAAACTCTCTTTGGGTTGGTTTGGTTCGGTTTCTCCACTTGGGCCCGTTCTTCTGATTTGTCTCAGATTGGGCCAGCAATCTCAATTGGGCTTAATTAGGCCACTATGCCAATTGCGCCTGCAAAGTCCAACCAATAAACAAAGCACAAGAAGAACTTAGTACTCCTAAAGAAGAAGAAAAAAAAAAAAAAAGAAGGGTAGAGAATCATTCATTCTTGCCATACTTTTATCCTATCCTTGTGATCCAAACCGATCATTTTTTTAAAAAAAAATCTTTTACATAGTTATCTAAAATATTAATTTGGCTGATTACAGGCACTTAACCGAATTACTTTAGTAGAAAAAAATAAGAAAAATTTCTTGAAACTGGGGTTGGGGTGGCACCTACCCCAACCCTCTAACAAGTGGCTATGCCCCTTGGTTCATAGGGATTTGGTCGAGTGACTCGAGTGGTATGATATAGCAATAAGAAGATTTACTCTCCAAAAGTATGCAGTTCAATACTCACGAAAGTCAAACATTCAAATTTTGAAATTACTGGAGATTTGTCTGGTTATTAAATTCAAAGTCGCGAGAATAATCAAGTCGTGCACGAGTTGGCCTTGACTCCTTGTTAGGAAAAATTCAGTTTTCAGCACAATCGAAAAAGGTTTCAAATATTGGACAGAAGTTGAAATCGAGGTAGATTTAATTTCTTAAAGAAAAATTTTAAAATTGATCCAAACCTGGCCTCCGGAAAAATAAACCAAAATCCATTTTTTTGACCGATCTTTCAGCGGGTTTAATTTTGGGAAAATAACGGCTAAGGACGTGTTTTGATAATTAATACCCGTCAAGAACATTTTCAGCATTAACAAATGTTCTTAGCTTATCCTTGGCGGGTATTAATTATCAAAACACATCCTGGGCCGTCATTTTCCCTTTAATTTTTAATTTCTATATTTATTTTACCGCCATGACTAAACTTGTCAATGGGCCGGATCCAACAAATCCGAATCCGATAAGACTCGAATCTGATAATGGTAATCTGAATCCGATCCGAAAGCTTTTGTACTTCAAAAAATTTATTTTTTCAAAAAAAATACAATTTTTTAAAAAAATTCCAAAAAAATTAAAAATACAACTTCTTAACATTTTTTTTCAAAATAAAAAATTTACTTTTTTAAAAAAAATTAAAAGAATAAAGTTCGGATTCGGATTGATAATGGATTTAATTAATCTAATTCTATTCGAACCCAGTTTGATTCGTATGTGAGAGGGGTGTGACACAAGTGTACCACACCGATGTGCCTCTAGCATTTTCGTTTAATTTAGTTACTCATGATGTTTATTTTGCATTAAAACTTTGTTTTAAGTAAAGCCTAGTTTTGACACGTTTCTCCATCCACAATTGATCGATCCAAAGGAGTTTCATTCATATGGTTACAGTTTCGGTTATTATCTCGGCAGTGAGGGACATCGAAGGGGATCATGTATGTTCGACAAGGGAGTACTTCAAGTTCACACGACCAATTGAGAAGTATCGTCAAGAATTGGGAGGTTTAGACAACATTTTTAAGAATGGAACTTAATCATTTTGAGTATAATGTCATTCGGCATCCGGAATCCAAACAATTGGGACGTATTTCTGGGCTATATCAATGGTTGATTGAGACTACAAGATCGGCAACCTACTTATTTGTCTTCAAAGTTGTGGTATTCGTGTTTACTCTTCATAGTTTGGCTCCCCATTTACGAAATCTTGGTTCCGTCTAATAAAATTGGAAAGGGACAAAGTATACACAGAAAACTATGAAAACCACGACAAAGTATTGAAAGTGCTCTTATCTCAGTTGAATCTAGCAAACCGTGTCTTCTGATTCCTTTTCATGCGTTAGTACTGCTCAATAGAAGTTTCCATAGCGCATGAGTCGGCCTTTGCGAAGACTCTCTCTCTCTCTCTCTCTCTCTCTCTCTCTCTCTCTCTCTCTCTCTCTCTCTCTCTCTCACACACACACACACACACACGAACAAAACAGATACGAAATAATGAAACGAAGATGAACTAATAAAAGGATTACTTAATAATTAATTAAGGGGACAAAAACAACCATTTAGTTAATTAGTTACCATCAAGCTTAAGAACCATTTATTTAATTAATTATACCTGCACTTGTGTAGTGCAATATTCTACAAGGAAAGAATTCACTAAAATTCCCAGAGAGAAAAGATATACTATACCCTAACTCAATAAACACAAACCCTAATTACCAACAGTACTAGCTAGCTAATACTAGTAAATTGCCAAACCCTAACCCATAACTCAGCAAGAAGAAGCACAAATTAACCACAAAACTTAGATTAAGCCAACAAAGACCCAACAAAATCCTCCTCCATACCCAGAACTCGAAACAGAACCTTGCTCCTAATCTCCTCCACCAAATTCTTCACCAGAGCAAGATCGTCTACACTCTCATAAGCTTCCACTTTCAGACCTTCCAACCATGACGCCATCATCGTCATCTCGGCCTTCTTACAGTAGTACTCCTGATCACCACCACCAGTAATATTATTATTGCTCTCTCTCCCATTGATGTTGAAATACTTGTCAATGGTAGCGTCGATGGAGGGCTCGCCGTGGGTGTACGGGCGGCCGGCCGGAGAGAATGCGACGACGGCGACGTCGGCTCCCGTGAGGCAGTGGAGCTCGTGGGCTTTCTTGAAGAGACCCTTTCGTCTCTTTGAGAACGTGACCATTCTTTGCTCTTCTTTCTCCCTCTTCTTAATCTCTATTTTCCTC
Organism: Rhododendron henanense subsp. lingbaoense; assembly: GCA_020567845.1. NCBI lineage: Eukaryota > Viridiplantae > Streptophyta > Magnoliopsida > Ericales > Ericaceae > Rhododendron > Rhododendron henanense. The sequence goes on from CM036313.1 coordinate 53,615,950, forward strand.
TTTCCTGCGCCCATCTCTCTCTCTCTCTCTCTCTCTCTCTCTCTCTCTCTCTCTCTCTCTCTCTCTCTCTCTCTCTCTCTCTCTCTCTCTCGTATATATAAGCCAAGTGTGAACTTGATCGGAAAATTGGTCTAACTTGATTATGCAGATCAAGAAATTACAAGATTGGAAAGATTTTGCATTAATGACACTTGGTTTGTTATTTGACTGATTAACGGCTACTTTTTCTTTACTTCACAGACAAGGCATTTTACCTTGTAGTTAAAATCATATTATTATTTCACAAGTTTCATTAATTAAAAGCCGGCGAAATACCATTCGTTGTACTTTGTGGGTTTTTTAAATTTAGTTACTAACATTTATTTTGGCTTAATTAGAAGTTAACTATTATTAAGTGAAGCCTAGTTTTGGAGAAGATTTTGGGCACCAGGTGGGTACCACACACGTGTATCCCGCCGGCGATTACAGCCGTCCAAACGTGTTTTGGACGGTCCGGATTTTAGAGAAAGAAAAAGATGAGAAAGGGTGGTCGAATGAGGGGAGACAAAGGGAATAAATATAAACCGGACGGCTGGAATCGCCGACGAGTACCGGTACCCGCTCGGCACCCAAAAATTTCTCCTAGTTTTGAGACACTCTCCATACAAAATCGATAGAAAGGAAGTTGGTTTTGAGACGGCTGGAATCTTTGGGTTGGTTCGGTTTCTCCAATTCGGCCCGTTCTTCTGATTTTTCTCATATTGGGCCAGCAATCTCAACTGGGCTTAATTAGGCCACTATGTCAAAAACAAGTTTTTGGGTATTGGGCCAAAAGCGCAGTCTGGGGTTTAAAAAAAAGAAAAAATAAACGGAAAATGACGGCCCATGACGTGTTTTAATAATTAATACCCGACAAGAACAAGTTAAGAACATTTGTTAATGCTGAAAATGTCTTTGACGGGTATTAATTATCAAAATACGTCATTGGCCGTCATTTTCCCAAAAGAACTCAATTAATTGGGCCAATTGCAGCTGCAAAGTCCAACCAATAGACAAAGCACAAGAACTTCTTACCACTGAAGAAAAAAACAGGTAGAGAACTATCATTCTTGCCATACTTTTATCCTTGGGTTATCCAAACCGATCATTTAAAATAAATAAAAAACTTTTACATAGTTATCTAAAGTGTATTTTGGCTGATTACCGTAGGCGCTTAACCGAATTAGACCTTATTAAAAAAAAAATTGGCTTGAAACTGGGGTTGGGGTGGTGCCACCCCAACCCCGTAACAGGTAACTTTGCCCCTAAGTTCATAGGAATTTGGTCGAGTTCTATGGCATAGCAATAAAAAGATTTACTCTCCAAAAGTATGCCGTTCAATACTCACGAAAGTCAAACATGCAAATTTTGGAATTACTTAGAGGTTTGCCTGGTCATTAAAGTCAAAGTCGCGAGATTAATGCACAAGTTGGCCTCGACTCCTTGTTAGATAGTACTAGTAGTAAAATTCAGTTTTGATCAGTACAATTTAAAACGGTTTCAATTGGACAAAAGTCGAAATCGAGTTAGATCTAATTTCTTAAAGAAAAATTTTAAAATTGAACCAAACCTGGAATCCGTTATAAAATTTGTAGCACTCACACTAATGTATCAGAAATGCTACTGGTACAGCAAGTTGTGTACAGACAGCGCGTACAGCGCGCTTTTGGGCCCGTCTCGGGTCCAACAAAGATAATCGGAGCCGCTCATTTTGTTCAAAATATTTTGTTTTAGGTCCCCGTAAAAAATTAGCTCCAACGGATATCGTTAAGGGCGTTTACGAAACGTCCAATTTTGCTTTAGAATTTAAGCTTGCAAAATTGGACATTTTGTAAACGCCCTTAACGATATCGGTTTGAGCTAATTTTTTACGGGGACCTAAAACAAAATATTTTGAACAAAATGATCGGTTCCGATTATCTTTTTTGGACCCGAGACTGGCCCAAAAGCGCGCTGTACGCGCTGTCTGTACACAACTTGCTGTACCAGTAGCACAGCTCCTAATGTATGATGGAGAAGGACCGAAGCACGAGGAGCAGCGAATAATCGCAAGCTACACCTACCAGTTTAAAAGAAGCTCCACTTTTATCTATTTCGTACATTCGTACTGTGATCTACGTCCCTAGCTACACATATATAACTGCTCCTTCCGTCCTAGGAGTAATTTGATTGTACAACCTTAAAAATTCAATTTTTTTTAGAGAGCACAATTATTACACCTATAAAGATACAATTTTCCACATTTACCCTCAATTTTTTATAAAAAGTTACTTTATTCCACTAAAGAAATGACAAAAAGGGAAAATTGATTCAATTATAAGTCAAATGGACAAACATTTTTGAACACTCAAAAGTCAAAAAGTGGACAAACAAATCGGAACGGAAGGAGTACTTATGTAAGCATGGGACAGACTTGTATTTTTTTGTCCAATCAAGTCCAGTTCGGGCCGGACAACAATTGTTCATTCTATAGAGCTCATTGAGTACGTTATTCACGTAAAAATTACGTTAATCGAACATCGATAGGTACACAAATAAAATAAATTTGTACAAGGGTAAAATGGCCTATTTAAGTTTCACATTAGTTTTTTTGTCATCTCATTTTACTTGTACAGATATGTTTTGTATATGTACTTATCGACATTTGATCAAACTAAATTATTACACGTAAAATATATACTCAACGAGGTCTATCAAATGAACGATTCCTTGACCCTAACTGAATCGGAGTGGACCAAAAAAATTATTCGGCCATGTTCAGTTTGGATTTTGAGGAAGTTTTTTGAAAGTAATAAATGAAGAGGGAGAGATCGAGAAAATTTATTGGACACCGTGCTCAGGAATTTTGAGACCCCAAAATTTATATACTGTATGTGTTGAACGTGATGTGATGCAGTAGTATTTAGTAGTACCCATACTGCAAGTGAATGGTGAGATTGGTTCTCCAAGAATAGCCGAAGTGCGCATAAGCTAACTCGGATACATTAGTTGCCAAAAATTAAACAAAAAAACGTATGAAATTATCTTTTCCAAATGATCAAAAAAAAAGGGTAAATTTCACTGACCTCCCCTGAGGTTTCTGACAAATGCAGGAACCTCCCCTGTGGTTTCTGAAATTGCACTGCACTACCTTGCTTTTGAAACTATTCTTTGACTACACCCTTCTGTTATTTTTCCGTTGGAAACCTAACAGAAATTAGTGATGTCATCATATTTTTACTTACTAAATACCTAAACTACCCTCAACCAAGTCAAATGTCCACAACCAAACCACCCCTCCCTTCCATTACACGTATCCCTTATCTCTCTCAAACCTCACCTGGACCACCTATCATTACTCCTATCTACTTATCGCCCACACTTCCTCCTCCATGAACCCATCTGCTCTTGCTCCATTTATTCCCATTTGATAATAAATTTCTAGAAAATATGCAGATCTATTTTAAATGTTACTAATTAAGTACAACAAATTAAAAATGAAAAATAATAAATGAAAAAGATGAGAAAAAGAGCAATATAAGATGGTCCCGTAAATGGGTGGTAGGATTGGACTATTAGAATTAGTCGAAGTATGCGTAAGTTGATCCGGATACTTAAGTTAAAAGAAAAAAGGTTCAACCATATTTGTATCAATGTCATGAGAACAATCAAATACGAAATACATTTCAAAACCTATTCACAATTATTGCTTTTGATTGGTAAAGTTTCTAAAAAGACAAATTATAAATTTGGGGTCAATAGCGCATTCATCAAAGTGGGTTTCCCATGTTTGTTTCACTGATTTACATTGCAAGAGTAAAAACACATGCATACTCCCCTGTACGCATTCCAAACAAAAAAAAAAGGGTAAATTTCACTTACCTCCCCTAAGGTTTCTGACAATGACAGACACCTCCCCTCACGTTTTAAAAATTGCACTTACCTCCCCTCTGCTTCAGTTGTCGGCTGCAGATTCCCCCATTGCCGTTAGAGAACCGTTCTAGGTAACAGAAAATGCTTACATCAGCTACTATATCCATTTCATTACCAATTTTACCCCTTTAGAATGATTTTGTGAAATGAATTCCATTCTAGACTCAATTTAAAAGACATTAATGTTCCTAATTAAAACTATTTAAAAGAGATTAAGTTATTATACATATCGCACATGCACGTGTATTTTCAGAATTAAACACATATATACATTGATTTTAAATTTGCGTGTATAAGTATTTATTTTACAAAACTTTGAAAACACTTTTGATTTTTGAAGTCAAATGCATATTAGACATAAATATTGAGATTAAGTTACAATTTTTTTCCATAAATTTTTTTTTTTTTTGTAGGAAACTTGAAACAACTTTTGACTTTTTTGAAGTCAAATGCAAATGTAGGCATAAATACAAAGCAATTACAATTTCTTTCCTTTATCATGAAACTTCAAAAGTCTTTTTTTTGTGTGCATAGAATAGCAAAAATTTCTAAAAACAATATGGCTTTAAATTAAGGTAAACTTTTTTCCCCAACCCTATCATTTATCATGAAACTTCAAAAGTCTTTTTTTTTTTTTGCATAGAATAACAAAATTTTCTAAAAACAATATGGCTTTAAATTAAGGTAAACTTTTTTCCTCAACCCTATCCTTTATCATGAAACTTCAAAAGTCTTTTTTTTTTTTTTGCATAGAATAACAAAAATTTCTAAAAACAATATGGCTTTAAATTAAGGTAAACTTTTTTCCCCAACCCTACACTATGCATCTTTATACCAAAATTATTATGTTAAAAGTTTTAGTCAAAACATCTTTTTTCTCCAACTTATTTCTTTTTTGAACTTTTTGTTTACATATATACATTTGGTTTTAAATATGCATGTATAAGTATTTTTTCTACGGTGATTGAAAAAGCTTTTGAATTTATTTGAAGACAAACACTACGTAAGCACTACAAAGAAATTACATAAAGCTTCAATTTTTATTATTTTTGCAAAGAATAACAAAAATTTCTAAAATACATGGTTTTAAATTAAGGTTACATGTCATCCAAACTGGGAAAAAATTGATTGGAGTAAAAAGGCATATTTTGGCTTAAACTCTTACACAGTTTCTTAGCCAAACCATATTTTTTTCTCCAACCGAATTTTTTCCGAACTTTTGGATCTTCTAAAACAAATTTGTGATTAAAAGTTTAAAATTTTCATGATATTAAAAAATTCTATAGTATATAGAATATAGTTGCTAATTGAGGCCAGTTTAAATTAGCAATACACATGTCATTTTTTTTTTTGGTCAAAATTAATCTTCTATTTTTCAGAAAAGGACCTTATGGCTACATGATTTACCCATATGTTTTTTTCGATAATAATATTTATGATAGGATATTCTAATAAAATTTAATTTAATTTATAAAGCAACAAAATTATAATTGGAAAAAAAAGGTAATGGGTTCCCAATACAAATACCTTTAGAATTTTGCTGGAATTAAAATTTCACAACTTCAATGAAACTAGAAATCTAAAACTAAATATTTAAATCTTTGAAAATAAGCAAAAAATTATACTATAATTTTAAAGTTTGTTTTCACAAGAAATTTAGAGATGAGATGAAGTAAACTTTCATTTTTTAAATTCTAGACTAGATAACTATTGCATTAACTCTAATATCTTAATTAAATTATAGTTTAAATTATATAGCAGAGAGAGACCTAGGGGAAGTATCTGCAATTGTTAGAAACCTCAGGGGAGGTCAATAAAAGGGTAAAACTGTACATTCACGCACTCTGTTAACGTACGTCTGTTAGCTGACAAGTCTGACAGGGGAGGTAAGTGCAATTTCAGAAATGTGAGGGGAGGTGTCTGTCATTGTCAGAAACCTCAGGGGAGGTAAGTGAAATTTACCCCCAAAAAAACTACTAAAAATACAAGTCACATTCACAAGAAGAAAAAAACAGAGCATCATGCTCCACAACCCTTTCATCCTTATATACTGGAACCAAAAACCTAAATTGCGCGTCAATAGATGCAAACTAATTCAAACCCGACATGCACCAAAATCGTGAAAGTAAATCGATAATTTTTATGAATAAAATCTCATGAACACACACACACTCTCTCTCTCTCTCTCTCTCTCTCTCTCTCTCTCTCTCTCTCATACAAACACGTTCGTTGATTTCTATTTCGATCAAGGTTTTATTTTTTTGGAAAATAAAAAAGGTTTAATTGAACACCAAAAATTCAAAACTAGTGATTTCTATTTCGATTAAGGTATTATATACCAAGCATCTCGTAGCCTCTTTAATTGGACACCAAAAAATCAAAATCGGCTATTTTTATTTCTGAGTAAGGGAATTTTTTTGTCATTCGTTAAATCTAATCTACTCTATCCTAGTGGACTTGGGGAGGAGGGTGGGTGCCCATGTGCATGGGAGTATAAGGGAGACATCAATTGTACTCCACTCTCCACTTGGCGAGTAAGGAAATTTGAAGACCAAAAATTCGTGAGAGAGAGAGAGAGAGGGGGATGAGGCCAGGGATGGAGCCAGGATTTTACCTTAGCAGTGGCAAAATGCGAAGGATTGGGGGATGCTGCCAAGTGAGGGTGCTTGGCAGCGGTGCCAAGCGGCCGATATGGCCGTTCATCTCGGCACGGACGGCTTGGATCTAATCTAAGTACATAAACGGCTGGATTGACAGCTCGACACCGTTGCCAAGCACCCTCGATTGGCAGTATCCCCGAATCCGCAAATTAAATGTATACTAAAAAAAACATGCATTGCAATATGAATAGCCATCGACTCTAGAAAAAATTAAAATAACATAATAAAAATTATAGTAAATGATGTTTGTCGTTTGCACATGGAGTACGAAAAAGACTAATATAGTTTTAGAATACTATTTTGGATCTCCTTTCTTCAAAAAATCTGGCGGTGGCGAGTCTATATAAGTTGGGATAACTTTTTTTTACATATAATAATTGCATTTTCTAAAATTCTTGTCTTGGTGGCTGCCTCTACTAGACCCCCTAACTCCATCCTTGTATATGCACCTTGACTAATATATCTTTGGGGGACCAAATACGACATGACAATAACTTAGCAAGGTATAACACGCCTGAGTTATTAATTTCGATAGAAATCTTCCCTTCTCTGTCCATGTTTGTTAGATGGGTCTTGGGTCTTGAGTTTTCCTCATCTTTCCGTGTTGGTTCCGTTTGTATAACAATGTGAGCTTGACTCGTTCAAAAAATCTTACGATCACTCATGACATATTTCTTTGGATTCCATAGAGCCGCAAAGACTTGGAAAATACATATGTAATTATCAAAGAATAGACAAGAATAGCATCTCCTCATCTTTCCATCTTTGTTTTGTTTTAGAAAAATCTTGCAACGATTGATTGAGAACCTCATGATTCGAAAAATCTTGCAACCATTGATTGAGAACCTCATGTTTTATCATTAGGGATTGATGGCCATGTCCTTACCATGCAAAGACTTGTCAAAGCCAATTCAGTGTCATTATCATAGAATAGAACTCGTTGGAAAAATCTTGCAATAAGACTCAATGCATAAAGCAGCCTAGACTTGGTAACGTCTCTTTGTAGTGGATATTTATTGGTGATTTCATATCCGTCTCCATCGATTTTAGTGTATAATGTGGAACTTGGCTCATTGAAAAATCTTGCAATGAGTATTTATTAACTACTACTGACATGGCGCGCAGGGGAGGCGAGCTATATTTTTGGAGATGGGTGAGACTATACATTTTGATAATAAGTTTTTTTTTTCAATGTAATAGTAGTATTTTTTTAGAATCGTAGGGAGGGCGACCGCCCATACTAGCCCCCCTCTGTCTCCATCCTTGGGTGAGGCGGCAAGGTTGGTGAGGATGGTGAGCTTAGTGTTGATATCAGTTGGGTATTCCCATAGACATGGCTGTGATAGTAAATGGAGGTGCAATTCGGAAAATGTATGGACATTGAATACTTTCTCATAGTTTATGCTTTCTTTGGCAGGACATTTTGGTCATTTAATAGCTAGAGTTAACGCCATCCTGTCCAAGATAACGAGAGGGGTGAATTTAGAGAATAGTTTCGAAAGCAAGGGAGTGCAGTGCAATTTCAGAAACCACAGGGGAGGTTTCTGCTTTTGTCAGAAACCTCAGGGGAGGTCAGTGAAATTTACCCCAAAAAAAATGATTCCAAGGAGATTTAATTGCAACGGTACGCAAGTCGCCTTCAGCTGACAGGACGGCAAGATGGAGGGCTGATCATCAGGCGCAAGGTAGCACCAACAGCAAAGCTTTTGGACCTTTCTTTTTCTTCTTTTTTCAATTTTTCTTTTCTTTTTTTGTGGGACGAAGCAAAATTAAATGCTACTGCTAACATGTGATAACAAAAAAAATATAGAAACCCTACTCAAGAGGGCTTTTGCCCACTCTGCAAGTTTATGAGTTTTTGTAATAACTTCGTTTTTGAGCATCAAAACTCTGAGGACGGTCTCCAATCATCTTTTTTCACTTATTATTCTAAAAAACCTCCCTCAAAATTCAAACCGAACAGGACCAGCTTCTAACAATATTTTTGAGAATTCATGCCTTGTTCGGATGATGTTTTAGAAATTTATGAGTTTGGTTTTTGGGTAATGAGTGGAGAGAGAAAGTAGGATAATAATTAGAGATATGGGTAATGAGTGGAAATAGATAGAGAGATAAATGAGAACGATGATAGGAGGGAGGAGAAAGAAATGAGAGTAATGATTGGAGATAGGAATAATGAATTTTTTTTTAGTTGAATTTTTTTTTTCAAAAAGCTAACCAAACAAGGCATTAGAGAATAGAGATTCAAAATCGTCATGTCCGGCGCGGTCATCATTTGTCGCATTTTGTCTCAAAGTCAAGACACCAGCAAAAGTATTAAAGTAAGAAAATGGAGGGATTAGAGAGGCCCATTTCTCTCTAGTGAAATATATAATCCAGCTTAGGTAGGTGTTATGTTATGTCAATCTCCTTATAGTAGTGGGTTTAGTTAGGGTTTTCCTCTCTTAGTATTATTTCCTCTCTTTTTAGAACATTCCACTTGCACAAAAACACAAGGCAATGAATGGTATTTCCAACCACCAAACTACCCACTTAAAAAGAGTACCGACCATCCATTAAGAACTTATGGACTTTAGCCAACCTCCCCCCAAGATACATACTGGCTCACCGGACATTAATGGAGTAAGTGGGAAGGGGTTGTGAGCGAACACAGCAGCGTGCGGCTGTGCCCCATCTCATTGTACGTCTCGGCAATTAATAGTTTGAATTTTTAAAAACGATCTTCCAGTGAAGAGTTTAGTTCTTTTAAAATTCGGATCGTTCAAAATACTTTTGAACGGTGAGATTGCACGCTGCTGTGTTTTGCTCACAGCAACCCCCTTCCTAATAAGTGATTGCACCATACGAACAACACACTTTTTATGATTTATGATTGGTTAAGCGGTTCGTATTGTCTCCGGTCTCTCAAGTTTGGGCCTTTCGTGCGCCCTTTCCAAACCCGAGTTTGATGATCGAAGCTTGTTCATTTTGCATGTTCATTTATTCTCTGTATGCAGTGGCTGTTCAAAAATACAATCTGTGACTTTTTGGGTCCGGGGGGATGATTCCTGGGGAGAGAATGGTTGATGGAAAATATGCGAATCGGATATCGATAAGTACAATTTTCACAACATTTATCTTGAAAAAGAATGAGTTAACGAGCTGGATCAGAACTCATTCACATTCCGATCATGTTCTGAATGATTTCCAATCGACATAATTTTTGATATGTTGGGTGGTATGCCACGACGAGTTCTCCAAAATGAACGAGCACGGTCGTCGAAGCGAGTTGGTCTTATTCAAAGCAGGGAACTATACCATTTTGACCAATCACAGGTACAGATGTGATTGCCCATTCGTACAAAATCAGACTCCAACTTTCCCATCACCAAATTTATTAACATTTCCAAATCACAGTGGATATGTACTGCCCCTGCTCAAAGGAAACTTTGTTGGAGTTCAAATAAAGGAAAGGAAGATAAAGACAGGAGACAAGTAAAAAACAGGCATCTCTCAAGCCAAAAAAATTGACAATTTTATTGATGAAGCAATTGGATCAAGATACAACAAAATCAATGAACATCACCACAGGCATCTGATCTCCCTAAATGACTTCCAATGTTCGGTATATATATATATATCATCATCATGGATTCATAATACTAACATGTACATCCTCGTCTAGAAACCGGCCGGCCATCTCTCTCTTGCAGCGCCAAAAAGGTTGATTGGGTGAATTTTACATGTCCCTCTGTTTCTTCTTCTTCTTCCTCCTCGATGAGCAATGTCGAGATGCTAGAACAAGGCTGGCTTTCGGAAAGTGAAGAAGAAAGTAGCTTTGAATGGGGGGGAAAGGAAAGGAAATGGAAGGGAATGGAATGGAATGGAACCAGAGAGCAATGAGAAATGAATGAATAAATAGAAACCGCAATAAGGAACTAATCTATCTCCCTCAGTTCCAATGGCATTGGCTCCTAACGAGAGGTTATTGTGTAGTACCTTCAATTATGTCACAAACAACTTCTAGTCTTAGTATGGTGGGGCGGAAAAGATGTGCAACAAGGAGAGGATGGAAGAAAAACGGCCGACAAAACAGTAATATACGATATGGTCGTTTTCTAAAAACTGTAATGCCTCACCGAGGACTCCAAAACTTCTGGACTAGGACAAACCATTTCCTTTACTCGGCTGCCCTTTTTGTAAATCTTGAACGTCGGTACAATCCTCACATTCTCAGCAACTGCAACAGCCGGGGTCTCCTCCACATCCACCTATTATTCATATTTCATATGCAAAGAGTTAATGCTTTTTTTTTCCACACCTTTTCTCAGGAAAAATAAAAGTTCATGTTGGATGCAACCAGAATCAACTAGAGATGCAAGCGACTCACCTTGAGAAAATTGATTGACGGGTACCGTACACAAAGTGCATCGAGGAAGGGAGACATCTGCTTGCATTGCAGGTTGGCTGCTGCTTTGAAATGGACTACAGAAGCAACTGCAATTCGAAATTGAAGTTTCAAGGCATTGGAAGTAATTAACGGAATGAAATAAAAAGGAAAATGTGGGATGACATACCGGGAGAAGATATTGCAGTCCTGAACTGCTCAAGACCCCATACTGATTCCACTTCCCCGCCGAACTTCATATTGTGAACATCCTCCCCACGAGATTTCTTCAATGCCACTTGGGCATGGAACAAAGACTCTGCAACCTCAGTGTCATTCGGCAGTTCCCTCCTCAAGACCTCATAATCTGTCACGGCTTCCACCCACCGCTCAAGCTGAAATCCAAACATCAATTGAAAAATCACTCACTAAGTTACCTAGACTTGCGAATGGGTGTGAAATACGGGTACATGTCAAAGTTATATCACTCTAATAATATTAACATGCATATTGCTTTAACTAGTACGGGAGAAGTGCAAAACTGTATACTATATTTTTAGTATTAGAATTTTGCTTCATAACGTACCGTGTTTAAAGTTGCCACACACCATTTCATTCAGAATATGAGAGTATTTGCCGTAGTTCTGCAGTAAACTTGAATACTACATATGCTTATGTCTAACTAAAAACATCGGGGTTTATCCGACACAGGTATTTCATACATAGCTCATATGCAATTTGTACAATGCAATTTTACCTTGTGGCTTGACGCAGCCCTTCTAAGAAGGGCTTTGGTGTAGTTGGGCTGGAATCGTAGAGCTTGGTTACAATCATCAACCGAACGCTCCCAAAGCCCAAGCTTAAACCAACAAGCCGCTCTGTTGCCGTAGAGTATAGCATTCGAGGGGTCAATCCTTAGGCCTTCTCCATAAGCAGAGCAAGCTTCAGTGAACCTTTCTGATTTGAAGAGATCATTCCCACGCACACGAGCTCTTGACACCAGCCTCACATTATTGAGCAGAACTGAGATCTCAACATTTCGTGGGTCAATCTGACCCGCTTTCTCAGCAGCCGTAACTGCATTCTCGAACCTGCAATACACCCATCATCTATCCTCACTCTTCCTCATAATCCTACAAGTTCTATAAGCAAATGAAACAAAGATATTATGAACTCACCTTCCAAACGCCATCTCCATCTGGGCTTGGACAAATAATAGGTATGCTTCAGAGAGCATCCCGAAAAATTTCGACTTAGAACAAGAGGGAGTGGATGGTTCAAATTGAGGAATGTTTGATAGGCTTGAATTGGCATCTTCTAGTCGGTGGAGCTTCAAGAGGGCTTCTACTTTACATGTATGCAGCTGTGAATTCAATTTCCCAAAGTTCAATCAACAACTGTACTTTTGAGAAACATACGAACACAATGAAGTGCAAACGAAATTGCGTAGGTGCAGTGAGGACCAACGAAATTGTTCAAGCTTCTCTGTATTTTTTCAGCGTATATGTAGCGGTCTTGTACATTTTATCGTATCTATCTCTATAACCACACTGAAAGAAAATTTGCAGCATTGCCTCACCTGAGGAGAAGCATCAGCTCCGGCAGCAATGGCAGCATCACCTTCCCTCATTGCACTTCTCCAGTCACCAATTCTCCGGGCATCTGTGCATTTGCGTAAATGCATTTCTACTGCTTGCAACTTTTGCAACTCATTTGCATCTGGTTGACATCCCGGAAAACAAATGTGCGTCCTGGCATTTTCAACCTGCCCTACCCTGTGACACTAACAGGAATTAGAACTTTGCTGCACAAATAATGCCGGAGAAGCAAAACAACCGAAGACAAAACAATAGAGCATAGGAAATTCAAATGGAGGTCGAAGAAGAACTTCCTCAAAGAGATAAAAATGCAACTCCTCCCTTAGGACTCGGGAGTAACAACCAAGTTAACTTGAATACGAACTCAATCAAACTAGAATGCTCTTCAGACTTGAAGTAAAGAAGTGAAAATTCACAACTAATCAGGAAGTGGAAAACCATTCGGTAAGTACACCAAAAACCGAAGAAGCAAAATTATGGCAAACCCATGAATCTCAGATACTCAACACATCCAAAAATGGTATCCATGAAACATGATTCTTATCAATCCCAATGGGACCCAAAAGGCCTATTCATTAATCCAACTCAAAATGATAATAATGTGGTGAAATCGCAGCTGAAAAAATAGGAACTGAGAAACACCAAAAAGGAAGTACATCAGCTAACCAGTTCATACACAATGAAAGACCAATGCAAACCAAACATTAAAAGGAATTCAAATAAACCCACAAAACTTCCCATAAATCTACTATTGGGTTACGACACGGGCAAATTAACAAACACAAACAAACCAAACCAACTTAAGCATTCCCAATCGATTGGGGTCGGCTACATGAATCAAGCTAACACAAGCATTCTCAATCAATTGGGGTCGGCAACATAAATCTTGTGCCATTCCCTTATTGCCAAGACCTACACAATCAATTAAGTTCAATAATTCACAAAAACAGAAACATTTCAATACTCACCGCAGGAAAATAGACCCCAACCGATGGTGAGCCTTGACATACCCAGGATCCAGCCTAATTGCCTCCTCACACTCCTTCACCGCCTCCGCCAACCGCCGCAGGCCCACCAACGCCACCGCCCTATTAAACCTGTACGTAGCATTCCCCGGCGAAATCGAAACCGCTCTTTCGTACAAACTCAACGCCTCCGCAAAATTCCCAGCCCTGTACGCCTCATTCCCCGCCCTCTTCACCTCCTCCGCGTCCGTACTCAACATTGTCCCGCCGCCAGATTTGGCAGCGGCAGTGGTGGTGCCGCCCCGCATTATGCTCCCGTGGCCGTAATGGCCCGCCCCGGAGCCCAAAACGTCGTGTTTCGGATTCCGGGTATTACTATTAGCTATTCCTGGTTTTAAAACCGTGCTTCCGACGGGCAGTATATTGCCTGTCGGAGGAACGCTGAGGGTCGGGGAATTAACCGACCCCGAATGGGACCGGGTGTGGCCCGGTTTGAACCCGCGGCTTGGGGAGCTCGAGACGGAGCCCGATAGCTCCCCGGAGTGGCTCGATTCGGATCTCTTGGGAGAGGGTTTGGTGGCCCCATTGAGACCCGAGAGGGATCCGGACGAGCTCGAGCTGCTGCTGCTTGTGGTGGTGAGCCCGCCTTGGGCGGGTCGACCCGGATGCTTAACCCGTAATGGAGAGACGGGCGAGCCCAGATCGAGGTCTCTGTAGTCGGGCTTGTTCTTGTTAGTGTTGTTGTCGAAGATCAGTGAGTCACGAAACCGTTTGGAGAGATTGTCGGACCTCTTGTCCAAAATGGGTTTATCCGAATCCGACATTTTCGAGCATGAATGAGGGCTCACTTCTCTCTCTCTCTCTCTCTCTCTGTTTTTTTACTCTTTCTCTCTCTAAAGATTTCTTTTTTTTTTGTTTTGCAGGTCTTGTATTAGCAATGTGTGCGGCTGAAGGTGCAAGACCACCAGGAAGTGGTGGAATGGATGGAGAAATGGAAAGAGAGATATTTTTTAGAAGACATCTGCAGATATATGTATTTATATATGGTGTATATACAGAGAGAGAGGGAGGGAAATAGAGAGAGAGAGAGAGAGATGGGGATCTCGTGATGTAAAAGGGAGAAGCAAAGAATGAATATGTGTGAGAGAGAGAGAGAGAGAGAGAGAGAGAGGGGTTTTTTACAGAGAGAGATGAACCAGAGAGAAAGGAAGAGAGAGAGAGAGAGAGAGAGAGAAGAAGAGAAGAAAATGAAGAACAGAAAAAAGCTTTTTTATTTAACTGTTCTGTTCTGTTTTTCTTTTCTTTTTTCTTTTTTCTTTTTGTTTTATGGTTTTCCCTTTCAGTGCTTTCACACACTCCTGCTGCTTCACGAGACAAGTCTCACTTTTCTCTGTCTATTTTCCTTTTTTTATGTTTTTTCTCATTTTTTTAAATATTTTCTCAACTTTGTTTTCCATAATTTAAAATTATGCAAATAAAGTTTGAAATTAATAAATGGTCGAATTTTCAGAATACAATACTAGTAGGGGGGGTCATCTCTAGGATGAGAGCCACATTGGCGTACGTAATTGGCTCTTTAAATTTTACTTCTACAATATAGTTATCAAATATTTTACATGAAAAAAAAAGAAGAGACCATTGTTGTTAATTTTGTAAGGCAAAGTTGGAGGAATTCATGGTTCGGAGATTTGATTCAAACCTAGGAGGGAAAAAGTTTAGGGTATGTAATTTGCATGTGTGATTACGTAAAATAGTTTCTATAGCTAGTTTGGTAAGTTAAATTTACGTAAGAACGCGATATGAAAATCATCGCTACAGATTCGATTCTTATCGCATTTAAAAACAAATCCAGCCGTAGTTATGGAGTCTTGCTTTCCCATTGTCGTAGTAAATGCGAGCTATCACGAACTTCAATTTTTTCTCTTATTTCGTATGAAATCGTATCAATTACGGTCAACGATTAAAATTCTAGAGATAGTAACCCAGAGATACGAGTAATCTAAAATAATTCACAATTTGACTATTATTGCTTTTTTGAACTAAAAAAATAGACAAAGCGATGATAGAAAAAAAGAAAAGAAAAAAAAAGAAGTACCGTTAGACCGGCAAGTTATGTAATAACTTTACCATAACTTCCAACAAAGTCCAAAATGAAAAGTACTATGGTTACCATGTCACAAACCTATGTCTAGAATTGGTTTGTTTTATTTTCAAATCGCAAGCATTTTATGGGGTGCACTATGTGAAAATTCATTAATCTTGAATACATAAAAATTAAGCAAATTTGAAGCCAATATAATAATGAATCTAAATGATTTTTTTGCACTCTATTATTTACAAAATGCACTAGGAGATATTTTTTAGAGTGTGTTTTAAAAGAATGGAGTAAAACATTAATTTTCCTTTATAAATATAGGCATAAAATGGTGCAATTTTTAGGGATGGTGCGCAGGTTACGCCCATTCTACCTCAGCGTTGATGGTTTTAGAGTGGACCATTACTCCATTACCCCTGTTACCGGTGCCCCTGTGCAGTCCATGTACTATCTTTCTTACGGTTACCTTAATTAATTCCTCCTCGATCCGGTCAAAAATGGTCCATACCGAAATTATGAAGTTCACAAAAAAATTAGCACATTCTTATGGTCCGACTCGAATAATCAAATCCTAATCAATTGCATGAAGAACAAACTGACCGACTGACCATCCGGACTAATCCAACATGTGCCATGACAGGTGGCCATCAATCCCTTGGACCCCACACAAAGTAGGCCCAAAATCAGCCGAAATTAATAACATCAGATTTCAACTGAGAGCCGTTTGATATTGGACTTGTAAAACCGAAATTTGGCCTTAATGACTGATCAATTTCAGGGAACTTTTAAAAGCGTTTACTTTTCTAGTTTTCCCGGTATTGTTTGAAACTTTGGAGTTGAAGGAGAAATTTTTCCGTGCCCGTCTAAAAGTATATTGAACGGTTCAGATTGAAACACTTTCTTTCTCTTTTTTCTCTCTCCAAATTTGAGCCGTTCAAAACAGAAATGGACGGCCAGAATGTACCGAGCGGCACCACGTGGTACTCGCTCGGCACTGAAAAAATTCTCAAGTTGAAGGGTACTTTTCTCTCAATCCTAGATTCACGTACTTTACAGGATTTTGTCACTTTCATACGCAAGGGCAGGAGCCCAGCCCATGCATGATCTTAAGGGCCCTTCCGAATTCCCAAAATGCCCTTTGTTCACATAAATGCCCTTTTGTTTCTTTCTTTCTGATAGTAGTGGTTTTTAAGGTCATGGCATCATTCAGGGTTTTGCCTCTTAGGAATTTCTAGTATTTTTTTGGCATTTATCTCGGAAAGGCTCTAAGGAAGACTGGGCATGCAAGAGATTAGATTCGCCAGATAGGAACAATCACGTAATGCAACGTTGTTTTGAGAAAATGGAACTCCTCATACGGTCGCCGTCATAGTGTTACTCTAGTTTTGTGAAGGAAAAAAAAAACGGTCACGTACCTACAGACATTCGGTTAACACGACCGTGCAAGGCTTTCTCTAGAAATCCGAAGAAGAATGGCTTGGATCATACGTGGATCATGGTGGATGCAAATTAAGTTACTGCTGCAATTAAAAACCTGATTACATAAAAAGTATATCAATTCTTTCACGGAAGAGATAAATCTGTCGTAAGAATTACAAAAAACGTGACATCATGTATTATGCGTAAAAGTATGCACATAAGTAACTCTTCCATGGAAGAATGAACACTAAATGATGTGTTCTTTTCTGCTTCTAACCAAATTGCTTTTAAACAATAATTAGAATATTAAAAACCAAAATCTTTTTCTGGGTAATTAGGGTAAGTAAAAATGAAAATCAGTGGCATTTCTGTAAATTGGGTTGGACATGGGAGCAAAATGTTGAAATAGGAATCACTAGTATCCACGGCAGCTGGCCACGTGCCTGCGGGTCCCGTGCCAGCTGGCCGATTCACAAAACTCTAACCAGCTAAGCACATAACAGAAGACATAACGACGTCTTTGTGATTCCACCGAATATTCCCCTCGAGAATGAAATATTCCGTTAGTGGTTCATCTGGATGGGGGTAGATTAACAGTGGTGGCAGTGAATGATGACGGCCGGATTTTCCCCACCCTCTGCCAGGTCAACAGTAATTCAGAGTGATAAAAGGGGTCCGATCTCCACTGTCCCGAAAACCCATGTCCCTCTGTGTGCCGAGAGATTTTTCGGCCTTTAGATTGTGTGATTTAATATTATTTTTATATTTTAAATCTAACGACCGAAAAATTCTTCGGCACAGAGGCACACGAGTTTTCGGTACAAAAGATCCTGTCTCGTGATAAAAACCCATGGGGAAGGGCAAATTTATTTGGCGTTGTTTTGTGCACTATAGGGGTGTGCATCTGAGGAAGAAATGGAAACCAACAAACAAAATCGGACGGAAGGAGTAGAAGTTTAGGTGTAATTAATCTTGGCGATGAAGGAATGGAGCGAAGTGGTGTACTGCATTATTATTAAATTAGAAAAAAAAAACTTTATGGGATATGGCTTAACCTATGTTTATTTGGTGCGTTTAAATTAAACTTATAGTGGAGTATTATATATACACGTATGCGTCTAAATATGCCATTCGGATTAGTTTGGAACGGAAGCCGTTAACGTGAATCACTTTAGACCGGGTCCAAATCACATTACTAAAAATTCAAACCAAATGGTTTTGACTAAATTCGCGGGTGATGGTTTATTTTATTTTTCTCATGCCATAGAGGGAAGTGATGGATGGAGGAAGCCACATGGGTTTCCACTTTTACAAGTAGACAATAATAATAATAATAATAATAATAATAATAATAATAGAAGCGTTTTGAATAGGAGTTGGCCACGTGGTCCCCATGCCAAGTTTTGTCCAACCTGGTTTTGACCACAGGTTCACTGGGTGGGGCCTGAATTCTTTCTTAGGCTCATGGTGTTACACTTTCACAAAATAGATATTTTTGCACAAGGTATTGATTTTTCTACTTATTTTTCAATTCTAATTTCTCTCACTGGGTGGAATTATACCAAGTAACATTAAATATGAATCATATGATAAATGACTATCATGTTTGGGTGTGTATTATTAAGTCTATTCATGCTACTAGTACGTAATGGGCATAGCACGTAGCTTCTGTACCCTATTTCTAGGACCATAGCACCATCATTTCTGTCATAAACTTAAGTCCTTTTGTTCTTCAAAGTCTGATATATAGTCAAGATGAAATCTGAACCGTTCATTGTCGAGCATGGACGGTCCGGATGAAGCCAATGTTCATGAGACTCTTTGGGCACAGGCGTCCCCCTTAACAATTATTTAGGAAAAACAGGTACTCATCTAGTTTGATTAGAATTTAGAACTTAGAAGACGGAGAGAATTGGCAATTACGATTGCCTTGACTATAGTCAAGAGATTTGCATGTGTTCGAGTAGGCTACATTGTCTATCGATTGTATCTATCGTTCTTGTCAATTTCATTAGAGCATCTTCAATCGGAGACTTATAATTTTATTGAAAAACACATGTCAATATATAATGGCATTGATGGTCTTTCTCGAGATGTCAATTCCATGCTAACGTTTGGCGTCAAGAGGTATGTAGCGACAGTAGCAGCAAAATTTGACACAAGGTGACACTCTTGTATGGAGTATTATGATCGGTGAATTCTGCGTAGCCCATTACTTTTGTATTGGTATTTTATGATATACAAATAAACACAGTGATAAA
Organism: Rhododendron henanense subsp. lingbaoense; assembly: GCA_020567845.1. Lineage (NCBI taxonomy): Eukaryota > Viridiplantae > Streptophyta > Magnoliopsida > Ericales > Ericaceae > Rhododendron > Rhododendron henanense. The sequence goes on from CM036313.1 coordinate 53,635,244, forward strand.
TTGTGAATAGTGTAACATATATAAAAGCCAAGTTGACACAGCTTAATCACAAAAAAGTCTAGGAACGCACGTTTAAAACACAACTCCTGACATAACTGTGTCCTGAAACCGTTAGATTTACGTCGATCCATGCACATCTAGCGGTTTCGGACACGATTGTGTTTCAAATATGTGTTTGTTGCATTAATGCTCAAAAGTTTTTATGATAAAAAAGTTTGAAAGAGGAAGTTAATTAGGTGGCAAATGGGCGGGTCTGGACGGGCTGAAATGGGTCGAGGGTCAAATATGGGTCAAATAGTAAACGGGTTGAAACGGGTCGGGTCGAATATGGGTCAAGCCAAACCCAGACCCGACCCGTTCTCCTTCCCCCCCCTCTCTCCGACACAGAACAAGAAGACACAGATGTCTGGTTTTGGGAGAGAGAGAGAGAGAGAGAGATGGCACTTGTTATCGAATTTCCGGTGGGTGCCGACCCTTATTCGGCCAGTTTTGTTTGCATGTGTTGGAAGCTAATTTAGACCATCAAACAAAAAAGGGTTTTGAATAAGAAAACAAGTCAATTTGGGTCTTTTAAGTTCAATCCATATTGAACCCATTTTTAATCCACTTAAACCCATATAAATATAGATGGGAAAATGACGGCCCATGACGTGTTTTGATAATTAATACCCGTCAAGGACATGCTAAGAACATTTGTTAAAGCTAAAAATGTCCTTGGTGGGTATTAATTATCAAAATACGTTCTTGGCCGTCATTTTCCCAATATAGATTGATATGGGTTGGAACCTATATCAACCCATTAATTACAGTATATAATATGAGCGGATTGGGTTGGATTATAAGTGGGTGAATTTGGACGGATTATAAAATATGGGTTGAAATTGTCACCTCTAATAAAGAGCCGCCCAATTAGTCCAAACATAAAGGTTGATCAAATCCCAAAAGGACCCCTCCACATTTTTCTATCCCGTTACGGCCCGTTTGGATGAAGGATTTGTTTTAGTAGGATTTGTAATGAGGGGGGATTTGAAGGTGGATATGTAATGAGGGGGGATATGTTAAGAAGGGTGGCCCCACCTTTTAAGAAGGGTGGATTTGTAATGAGGTGTTTGGATGGATTTTTTAGAAGGGGGATTTGAAAGGTGGATATGATGGGAAAATCTGTTAAATGACTTATTTGCCCCCACTTTAGTATTTTAATGGACAAATTACGTTTTTGAATTATAATTACATTAAATACATATATACAATTAATTATTGCATAAATTTGAATCAAGTTGTCCTTAAATTATTTTAACCTTTTTTGATTTATTATTTTTGAAAATCCGAATTATTTATTTTCAATTTAGTAATTAAAAAGTAAATTTCGTAATTATAGTAAATACAGTAAATACATATTTATAACTAATTATTGCATAATTATAAATGTAATTATATTGAATAAAATTTAACCTTATTTGAATGGTGGATTTGTTAATTTTATGGATAATAAATGTTAATTTCATATATATTAGAATATATACATATTTATCATTAATTTTGGGTAAAATAAATTCATTTTATCTTTAAATGTTGAAATCTTAGTAGTATTTATTAGGATTTTTTCAAAAATAAAAATAAAACCGAACTTTATATATTAAAAAATATAGTTAAAAAATTAAGTGCTTCAATTTTTAATCCGTTTGAACGGGTGTGAAGATCTTATTATTCTGATCATATTATTCTAAAGAGACTTTTATTAATTTTGTCTCTAAGGCTCTCATAATTACGTTTCTGCTCCATAGGATTGCAAATTGATGGTTAAAAAATTAAGTGCTTCAATTTTTAATCCGTTTGAACGAGTGTGAAGATCTTATTATTCTGATCATATTATTCTAAAGAGACTTTTATTAATTTTGTCTCTAAGGTTCTCATAATCACGTTTCTGCTCCATAGGATTGCAAATTGATGGTTAAAAAATTATGTGCTTCAATTTTTAATCCGTCTGAACGGGTGTGAAGATCTTATTATTCTGATCATATTATTCTAAAGAGACTTTTATTAATTTTGTCTCTAAGGCTCTCATAATCACGTTTCTGCTCCATAGGATTGCAAATTGATGGTTAAAAAATTAAAGTGCTTCAATTTTTAATCCGTTTGAACGGGTGTGAAGATCTTATTATTCTAATCATATTATTCTAAAGAGACTTTTAATAATTTTGTCTCTAAGGCTCTCATAATCACGTTTCTGCTCCATAGGATTGCAAATTGGTGGTTAAAAGTCAAGGGCAAAAGAGTAAAAATTCCACCCGGATTCACCAGCGACAGGGTTACCCCTGTCGTTAACTAACGAGGGAGGAGCCGGAGATGGAATCCAGGTATAAGCTCCAATCCCCCTTCCATTTCGAACATCCAAACACCGGAGAAGAGGGAGAGGGGGATTAGTAGTCCAGGGCCTTGGCAAATCCGGGAACTAATCCCCCATCCAAACAGGCCCTTAATGTGTAGTGGTTAATAGTACAATCTTCACGGGCAATGTCGGTCTTAAATTGCTCATTTTTATTTACTGCCTTCGGGCCCACTTAACCTTATTAAGACCATGTATTTTGCCTTTCTTTTTCTCTTTTTCTTTTTTCTGCTAGCTGAAGGTGTATGTTCTAATGTCCGGATGTCCGAGCCAACTTGCGCGCACCTCACATAATTATGAGGTCCTGGAGTTAACGATTGGGCAAACCCTCCATTGGCCCCGAGGTTTATGTTAACGGTTGGAATGCATATTTGGCATGCGTGGAATTCGAAAATGTGATTTGATGAAAGACAAATATGCACTTATTAACTTTCTCAAACCCTTAATACATTGGCTGACTTGGTTTGATATCGACTTACCTTCCATCCCACGCATACGAAGTCCCATAGAGAGAACACTCACCACCCAATTAACAGACTTTTGAACGGATTCACATAGATTTCATAGGCTCGATTTGGCTGACGGTAATTTTGAGGAAGAATGAGAATGCGATGTCATATTTTCATGATTTCTGTATTTTGAACTGATCACTAAAATGAGAATGTGATTCCCGATAACATATTCAACTGGAACCGCCTTCTCAAACTAAGTTTTTATGATAAAAAAAGGTTTGAAATAGGAAATTTTTTATCCCGGTAATGTGTAGTGGTGGTTAATAGTCCAATGACTCCAATCTTCACGGGCAGTGTCGGTCTTAAATTGCTCATTTTATTTACTGCCTTCGGGCCCACTAAACCTTATTAAGACCATGTATTTTGCCTTTCTTTTTTTTTCTCTTTTTCTTTTTTCTGCTAGCTGAAGGTGTATGTTCTAAATTCTAATGTCCCTTCTAATTTTCGAATACTATGTTCTGGATTGATACGTTGCAAGACTTTTTCTTTTCTTTTCTATAACCGGCCGGATGTCCGAGCCAACTTGCGAGCACCTCACATAATGCTGCTGAGGTCCTGGAGTTAACGACTGGGTAAATCCTCCAGTGAACCCGAAGTTTATTTTAACGGCGGGAATGCGTGTTTGGCATGCGTGGAATTTAAAAATGTGATTTGATGAAAGACAAAACATGCACTTATTAACTTTCTCAAGCCTTCGATACATTGGCTGACTTGGTTTGATATCGACTTACCTTCCGGCTGCATGTAGATTGATTCCATCCCACGCATACGAAGTCCAATAGAGAACGCTCTCAATTACCACCCAATTAACAGACTTTTGAACGAATTCATATAATTTCATAGGCTCAATTTGGCTGACGGTAATTTTGAGGAGGAATGGAAATGAGATGTCATATTTTCATGATTTTTGTATTTAGAACTGATCACTAAAATGAGAATTTTTTTTTTTTTTTTATCCGACTAAAATGAGAATGAGAATGTGATTCCCGATAACATATTCAACTGGGAACCGCCTTCCCAAACTAAGTAGGAATCTAATCCCTCTTATTTCCCATGAGAATTCTACAATATTCATGGCTCAATCCAAAAAACAAGGAATGGTTCGACACCAATAAATTTCTGAAATAATTAGTTCCTATACAATATTACTGAATTAATCCAAACATCAGAATAAAATCACTCCGCGTATCGAATTACTAGGAATTTGGGATTGAATTTGACACCAGGTAATCAAATTCATAATCCTCCCAAAGATTAAGGACACCCAATCACAGCCTAAAGGCAATTTTGATGTAGATGACCTGGACCCAATTTGTTTATCCAAACACGTCCCTAATTTGCATTATTATAGTAATTAATTGCATTGCTTGATAATAATGAGTAGGGGCCAAGCTGGTTATAATGAGTTAATTATTGTCAAAACTTGGCTTAAGTTCCAAGGATTAATAAACAACTCTCCTTTTCATTGAGATATGATGCCTTCTGATTTTAGCTATTTTGGGGCCAAAAATATTTCTGGGGTCCCACAAATGGTTTTATATATATAATATATATATACACAGTTATTTTAAAATGAGGGTCCTTAAAATAAGGACCTCCCCATTTCTCTCATTTTCCGTTCGAATTTTGATGATCCGAGCCGCTCAATGTGTTCAGAACGTGATTTTAAGGGTACCCGCGAGACTTTAGCAGAAAGAGAGAGAGGCACAAAAGGGACAATTTTTCAATTTTGATTGAAAGATGAAGGTAAAAAACAAGAGCCCAAAACCAAACATAACGGCTTGTAATGCCAAAAGACCCTCCACTTTTCACTCCTTAATTAAGTGGTTAATAGTCAAACCTTCACGAGAATTGTCGGTGTTAATTTTACCAATTTATTCTCTGTTTCCATTGGGACATGACAGTACCTGTAAGTAAGTTTGTTTTTTTGTTCTCTCTGTTTTTTTTTTTCCTTCTTCTTTCCGGGTGGAGTTTTGGTGATGGGTCTCACGACTTGGTAAGCAACAAATATTTGTTATCTGCCTGCGTCAGCTATAGCTCAGATGCGGACATTCTAGGACGGATGGGTACGTAATGGGCTATGCTCACGTCCAAAGGCCCTGTTTAACTACGTTGGTCGCCCCAGCTCATCTTTTCACTGAGCAAATAAATAATCAGATGCAAATAGTTTTATCATGTGACAGTTTCACCAAGTGACGCATCCATAAATTTCACACAAGTGGGACACTTATTAGTTATAAGGTTGAAAATGCTTTCTTCCTGCCTAGCACAATATTGTTTTTAAGTTCTATAAGTTTTGATGGCGATGGGCTTTCTTACTAAATTGAAAAGGACTAATTTCACATGCAATTAACACATAAGTTTGAAAACATATCAAATCATACAATGAAATGTTTAGCAATTGAATTAGGAATTAGTGACTGACCATACATAATCTCAATAGATTTATTTAGCAATTAGTGACTGACCACGGGATCATCAAGGAAGATACACATGTAGTTATTGTTGATAGAAAAAGTTAAACAAATTTATTTTAGGAGTCATTTTAATTTTGTAAAATTTGAGACTCATAAGAGTGATAGATTTAATCAAGATACTATGAATTAAAGATACTATGAAATAAGAGTGATAGATTTAATCAAGAAACTATGAATTAACAAGGGTATAAGTGAAAGAATTGAAAATCTAGGGGCACATGACCCCCTAGTCTTAACGTGTATCCGCCCCGGTTTCACCTTTTTCTTGTCGAATGCAAACATGTTTGTAATTTTTTTTTATTTTTATACTCAGGTGTTCGGGCCAGCTTACACACACCTCGACTAATTTCGGGGATTCAATTCCACCATCCATTCGAGGGGAGCTCAATTAAAGTCGGATGAAAGCTTTCTATGGACTAGAATTGAGAACACATGTGAGATTTTGAACCTGAGACCTTAATGGAAAATCGAAAGGAACATTGGGATAGGTAGATTATTTCAACATAATTCTTATATATGTAGAATTTTTGGCTTGATTAAAGCCGTATAAAGGTTAAATTAAGGATGGAGAGCGAGGAATTAGGGCAATTTCCTCTTTACTTTAGTCAAAAGTAACATGTTTTGAGCCTCTGATCAAATTCTTGCAGAAAGTCAAAAAGTTCATCTTAAGACCGTTAGTAATGTAAACATTCACCAAATCAAAGGTCATCATGATGAAACATTATAGCTAGCTAGGGAGTAACTACTAACTACCAAATCTCTATCATTTATCTTTCACGGGCGGAAAATTGGTCTAGATAGACAAGATCATGTTGGATTCATGTCCATTATCTATCTATTACTATCGGAAATATTGCTCCAGACAAGATCATGTTGGATTCATGTCGACGGGCTAAATTCAAGGCACACTATCCACTATATCCATGTGAATTATGTCCCCTATTTCGATCCTCATCATGCAAGGCCCATGCAGGAGTAGGACCAGATAAAATATATCATCGACGTAAGCAGAGTCGAACACAATACTAACTTTAAGTAGGATGCATATCTGGTACATAGTTTAGTAGAATCAAACGCATCCATTATTCATTTTGCATAACATCATAAATCTTCTTTGCTAGCTTGCTTGTAGTTTAAATTTGGCATCACTTTGATTTAATATTTAAATTGTATGGTATGCAGAAACAAGGTGACCTCAAATCAAGGACACCAACGTCATGCATGATTCCTTCTGATCGGACCACTTAATTTTTTATATTTCAGAATCCAAAATTAAATTAATAAAAATCTTATTGCATTTTAATTTACTACTAGTATATATGTTTGATACCCATAACAAGAACAGCCTCATCCAACATACACCTTCAGCCTCATCCAACTGCACTCATGCACTCCGTCCGGTTCCGTTACCGATTTTTCTCTTTTTTCTGATTCTTTTCTTTAGTGTCCCCTGTGTGGGATTTCTTCCTGTTTGTGGGGCTTCTATCACCCCTATGTGGGTGTTTTTGGTTATTTTCTGCAGTGCTCCGTCTGTTTGGAGCGATGGGTTTAGTTGGAGTTGGGTATAGTCTTTGTACTGAGTCCCCTCCTATTTGGTTTCTTGATCCCTTGTTTAGGGATAGAGTTTCCTCTTGATGTACTGTTTCTTAGATCTATAATATCACCTGTTATCGTTGTGGCAAAAAAAAAAAAAAAAAACTACACTCATGAGGAGGGAAAAGATCCGGCGACCCTCAGCTCAGGAATCTTTGGATTCTTCTGCCAGATTTGTAGTAATTAATTAAATTAAAAATCAAGGAAAAATAATACTAGTAAACATTCAAATTTCAAGGAGCTGTTTTCTAGAATATTGGATAATGTGCGTTCAAATCGATGTTGATTTATTATTTTAACTTAGTATATATTTAGGTGCATACAATATATATGGGTCCCTTAAATTGTATTGATTTCATAATATTCGTATAAGTATTCTGAAGATTTGCATAGAATTCATAGCAAATGTAATGTTGTGAATTCAAAATCGATGCTACAAATTTATGGCTAAATGTACGTTATGGAATTTCTCTATAAAGGTTGTGAATTCAAATTTAACGTTATGAGTTTCGGGCAGTGTTTTAGCGCTTCTCTATTTACCCATATGTAGTCTTTTTCTGTTTTGTATTCATGTGAAATTACCCCTTTAACCTTCCGTTAGTTAAATTTTCACACATCAAGAGGGATATTATAGCAAAATCACATGAATAAAAACGAAAAGAGAAGTCTGTGAATGATAAAAAAAGATCGCGAGGAGTGCGAAAACAGTGCATTTAAAGATCAGGTGCATGCCCTACACTATGTTAATAGCAGACGCAAATGGGCCGGGGATCCTGGGGACAACATGAGTGTTGGCCCTATCGAGGCCGTCCATGCTCGGTAATGAACAGCTCGAATTTTACCTCGGCTGGACAGCTGTGACCTGTTGAGCCGAAATGAATTCTTAGTCGTCCATTGCTAAACACGGACAACTCAGATGGGCCAACACCCATGCGGGACAGCAAGGTCCCCAGGTTATTTTCCCAACTATATATTTATATATATGTTGAGATGACGAAGCAAATTACACATAATCATGTTATGATGTTTACATCTTCTAGGGAAGGTTCACTGTACCACTAATTGGTCCCCAAGATTCATCATCTCCATTGGGTTTCGTAATTAAACATTTTTATATTTATATATACTTTTCATAGTAAGCTTCACTGTTTAATACCCTTTTGACTTTGATATTAATAAATGGTCCATATGCTAATTAAGGTTTGGAAGGAGGGATCCCATATTAATTTCCTTTGATTAATTATATGAAGTTAATTTGTGCCATGCATTGGCTGCTTCCCTATTTTTCTACCAATCTAGCTAGCTAGCAGATCAATAACTCCATTAAAGTAACAAGACACAGAACAAGTTGTGTGTACATGTGGGCGCGCTTTCTTTTCTTTTCTTTTTTTGAGAATGACAAGAACTTCGTTGGAAAATTACAAGACATCAGTTGGTATTTCAAGGTATTAGGGTTAGTTTACGACCACCTCAATTAATTAAAGTAGACAAGGGGCAACGTGTTGAGAGAAATTACCTATCTACGTTCCGTCGTTCACCAACCCTCAAATATTTTTTTTGTTCCATTCCTAATTAATTTCAATCCTCATTCTTTATAGAGATAGGACCAAGGAATTAAGGTTTTGATTCACCAGTAGTGCTCTCTCGGAAAAGAAAGGGAAATTAAGCTAAAAATACAAGTTATTCAACTAAGGGAAAAGCAAGGATGTCAAGTATCTCACCAACGGAAATCGATCGAACCAGCTGTCTCTTTTCAAGATCTCGCCAAGATACTTACAGGAGTGAGAAGGGTTGACTCTCTCACTTGGTAACAATTATGTGAGCTGTCCAGCCGAGGTGAAACCTCAGCCGTCTATTGCCAAATACGGATGGCACGGATGGGGCCAACACCCATGCTGCCCCTAGGGGACAACAGGGTCCCCCATAATTTCCAGTTATGTGGACTAGTACGTAACTAAACAAACCCTTGATCTAAATAATTAGATGGAATTGTGCTTTCTTGGAGCTCCAAGTTGGTTCTGTTCCATTCTAACCTTCAAGTAATTGGTTCGAATCCAAATTTGACACCAAGTTTTAGCCATTATTAGCAATGGCTAAACGTAGCACACCATGCAAATTGCACAGTACTATATATATTAAAGCATTATTAGTACTACTTTTAAAGCTTCTTGCTAAATTATAGGATGGGGAAACCCAACATTAATTTTGTCAATGGAGTAGCCCTTAATTGAACTCTCATATACTACTAGCTAGGGAAAGTATAGATAATGCTCGAGATCTATATATTTGGACCTTACCACATTGGAATTTCGCCTTATTTAGGGCTTTTCGAGTAATAACAAGGCCCTGACCTACCATGTGAATGGCATGAAGCAAAGCAAGAATTTAGTATGTCTCGAAGTTTTCAATATATCCCAGATTGTCAGAGTACGGATCCATAGTGTTTGAAGAATTATATGCCCAAATTATCATAGGCTCAGAACTTAACCCTACCCACCCAGGTTCATTGCATGTACATCAGCACATGTGTTTGTGTGTGCGCGCGTGAGGGCCCGAGATCCTTTGCGCCGAAAAAATGATGTGTCTCTGTGCCGACTGCTGAGTGCATTTGGGCCGTTAAATTGCATCCAACGGCCGAAAATGCACCCGGCACTTGGGCACATCATTTTTCGGCACAGAGGATCTCGGGCCATGCGTGAGGGAGAGAGAAGCCCCCAGGGTTAGTCTGGTTGGTTGGTGGATTTCTCTCTTCCCACATAATTGAGCATGCAGAGTTCGATTCTTGGGTTAAGGCCACAAGGAAGTAATTTCTGGTGAATTCTTTAGTCTCAGCGTGGATGACCTGCCTTTGACCAGAACGAGAAGGGGACTAGTCGAGGTGCATGTAAGGCTATAAGCTGGCCTGAACACCCCTGACCGTTGAAATGAGAGAGAGAGAGAGGTGTTGGGGTTGAAGATGGGAAAGGGTAACGAATTCTCCTTGTGTGTGTTCAGTCTACTAATTTCAGTATTACGTATTAGTACATTCCAGCTATAAAAAAAAGAGAGGGAGAAACTAGTATATCAAATTAAACAAGTTAGGAAATGCATGGACGTTTTTATGTGAATCTTACTGTGCAGTTGGATTTTCCAGCCCATCACCGACCCCATTTATCTGCTCCGTTCATTTTGTGGATCTCTAAAGGGTATGTTTGATTGTAGGATTAGAGGGGCGGGAATTAAGGGGTAAGGACATATGAAGTTTCACCCATTTCCTCATTGATTGTTTGTAGCCCGGTTTTTTAAAAAGTACTTGGGATTAACGACATGATTGGATAAGGATATCTGGGACTCAAAGAAAATTAAGTACCGAATTGGACAAGAACCGATTATCTAACCCACTTATATCTCATATGTATAAGGGACAATCGAGCGTGTATCTCGGAAGGGTGGTTGGCTAGCTACTCTCCCTCTCCAGAATATCTCCCTCCGTATTTGACCGTCAAAAATAATTCTATTCGTTATTCAAATTTTAATTAATCTCAGAGTTACTATATAATCATAATCATTGATATTCCACGAACTCAATAATATCTCCAGACATCTCTCTCCACTCAAATCTCCTTCAAAACCTCCTTAATTCCACCTCTCTTTCTTCTTCTTTTTTCATTTTCCTAATGAACCCATAAACTCAACTTGTGCAGTCCAATCCAGTCACTGATGGGAATCCACCATGTCCTAATATCTTCAGACATCTCTCTCTCTCTCTCTCTCTCTCTCTCTCTCTCTCTCTCTCAAAATAGTACTACTATGCATTTGGATAATGGAACTTTTTTCGTGGAGTAGTCATGAGCAGGGGGCACGTGATGATGAGCACATGGAAATGGGAGAGAGGCCATGATTTCTGGGGGAAGAAGAACAATTCCAGTACTACGTACTACTGTACTGTGGGATTCCTTTTCAAAATAAAAGCCCTGTTTGTGTCTCAGTGTCACATCCTTTTCTGAGATAGTAATTACTGTATGTATATATATATATATATATCCATATCTATCCCTCCTAGGCCTAGCTAGCTATTCTTTGGATTCGAAAGGACATTCATTCGTTCATGCATGTTCCCATGATCCATCATCTATCCCTCTTAATTTCTTTCTTTCCCAGGTTCTGATCACCAGGGACCCCTCCCCTCCCTCTTCTTCTCTAACCTCTCATTTTCTCTCTCCAGTCTCCACATTCCAGGCACCTTTCTTGGCACGTATATCCATGTGTTAAATGGGTTTTGAATGTTACTCCATAATGTTTTATCCCCCGGACACACAAATTCACACACACTCGCAAAGTTTAAGGGCCCCACATGCACACAATGCATATAGAGTGTGTGGGATTCTTAGACTCGGATCTAGGAGATCCTGTAGTGCAGAGAGGTATACTACAGAGGTAGTATGTTGCAACATCTCATCAGCCCTTCAAAAGCATATTTTTAAATCCGAATTATTAATTTTTGATATGGACAGTTGGGATGATGTGCTACACCCCTGTAGTGAGTCTGCAGTACAGTGTCCTTGAATCGATTACACTATGTTCATTCTTGTGTAAGTGTGTGAATTCGTGTGTACACTTATTAGTTACCATATTAATGTTTTATCGACGTATATACACTTACTTACACAAAAACAAACATATATAGTGTAAGGGATTCAAGGACACTGTACTGCAAGAGTGCACCACAGGAGTCATGTAGTGCATCATTCCGATCGTTCATCTCAAAAATTAATTATCCGGATTTAAAAATATACTTTTGGAGGGCTGAGATGTTGCATTATACCTCTGCAAAAAGGGTCCTCGAATCCAAGTGTAAGAATCCCACACACTCTGTGCATCGTGTGTGGGGCCCTTAAACTCGAGAGTGTGTGTGAATTTGTGTGGGGGGTATAAGTCGATCTTTTCCGGGGATGAGATCGAACATTCAAAGCCATCTAACCCAAATATATAGGAGTACGTGCCAAGAAAAGTGCATGGAATGTGGGGAGAGAAAATGAGAGGTTAATGTCCTTTTCGAATCCAAAGAACAGCTAGGGGGGATAAGGATATACTCCTATATTGATACTCTAAAACCAATCAATAGTTTTCCCAAGTGTTCCAATATTGTCCTCCCCGGTTCACTCAGGCAATCCAATCGGTTTGGTTCGGCCCATTCGGGTCCGTCGGTCACTCATCCTCGTGACTTTTCACATTTCAATATCCTACTCTTCGGCTTTCATACCTCAGAAAAAAAGAAAATAAATTTCTGATAGACGTCACGTGATGCATAGCATGGTTGATTTTCTCGATGATTTTTACGAGGAAAATTTTACAAAAAGAGCCTGTAAACGCCAAAACTCACAAACCAGTCCAAAAAGTAGCAGAGATCGAGTATCCGTCTTCCTGCGAGAAATGTTACCTCAGGAACTAAAAACCAATGGAATTTGAATCGGATTCCATTTGTTAGAAAAGTAGGAAGGAGACTAGCTAGCATTTTCCAGGAAACTGAAATGCCATGTGAGACAGCCAATTCCAAACAAGGGTACGTAGTACAGGCCGGGAAAGCAGAATGTCTGGGAAAATAGAAGCTCAAAATAGAAAGAGTACGAAATTCATGAATAAGTAGACTATCTTATTTAAGGAAATACTATCAGAACACAATAATAATAATAACGAGGGTGTCAAAAGTCCCATTTCATTGGTCACTCTACTGACTACTTCAACACTCCACTACTTTATAAATCAGAACCCAAAAAAATATATATATATAGTTTTTTGTACTTGCATGTCTTAACTTTTATGTTCTATTTGATGTTCCACTGCTACAGAGAGAGAGAGACTACAGCTACGGAAGGCAAAATGCGGTGACCGGCCACCGCACGGATGATCCGAGCCGTTCAATAATTTAAAAAAAAAAAACGAGTGGATTATGCGAAAAATCAGCTTGATTCGATATGTGTAGGTGCTCAGATCAAGCTTCTAATATTTGAAAAATCGGGAAAATGGAAAGATTGGTTTTCCGATTTTCCAAAGATGAAAAACTTGATCCAAGCACCTACACATATCGGATCGAGCTAATTTTTAGCAAAGCCCACTCGTTTTTTTTTTTTTTTAAATTATTGAACGACTCAGATCATCCTTACGGGGCCCGGAGTGAACCCTCACGTCGTGCGGTGGCCGGCCACCTCAATTTGCCTTTGGTGACTGTAGACTTTCTGCTACAGATGCCCCACATGCTTGCATCAAAACAGGTTGTGTACAAAAGTTGATTAGAATAATACGGGTATTGCATTTTTCGTGACAGAGTATTTTGTTAATTGGAAAACGGTATAACGACAGTCCTAAGAGCGCGCGGTGGATAACATGTAACAGACGCATATCCGAAAAATGTATATTCATATTTGTGAAAGTCTTTTCCGTTTCTCTTCGCCTATCTGGTGTGGAGGTCCAACAATGGTGTAGATCAGCGAGTAGGTCATCGGCCGTGGGGCGCGCAGTTGGCTTGTCTTAGGTCCGGCTCCTCCTTGTTCTCTCAGATAAAGTAGTGGGAGGCCAGCGTTGGGGGTTGGGCATCAATAATGGAAGAGGGTGGGATTAGGGTTTTCTTTCTTTAAGTTTCCGGCCAGTTCTGGTTTCTTTTCTTCTTCTTCCATCGACTGATTTTCCCTATCCAGTTCGTTTTCGGTCTGAATTTTTCCAGATCTGGAGGGTGAGGTGGTGGGCGAACAAATTTTGAGTTTGGTTCTTTGGTTGGTTTGCTTTGTTGACAAGAATCAGCAGAGGGGGGTTTTCAATCACCAATCGCTATGGTCGTGAGATTGGAATCTTAGCCTATTTCGGCCTTCTTTTCCGGTCTTCACCTCCGAAGCCTGCCATGGCAGAGCGGGGGCTTGCCTCGGAGTCTTCTCCATTGCTTTGGTTTGAGGATTCGTTTGCGTCCTCAGTTGACGGTGCTTCGTTTCCTCGTGTATCTTGTATCTTGTTAGCTATGGGCTTGATTGTAGTTCTTTATTACTGTATTCGGATGAAAATCATTGTAAATGTCGGATGGCTTTTCATGAATACAATGTGCTTCGGATTAAAAAAAATATGTGGATTTCTTTTTACAAGTTGATCGAAGAACACGTTATTATGTCTCATTTGGTATAAAAAGTTATGTTAGCTAGCATAACTTTCTTTTTCTTTTTAACTGCTTAAGGTGTATATCACCAGCTTATTTGCATTTTCCTTTTGTTCCAAAGTTAAAATCTATAATCAATATTAATTTGTTTGTATCCTTTTGTAAGCAGCTTTATAACTTAACCTTTATATCGGACTTTAAAAAAAAAAAAACCTTTATATCATCGAAAATGATATTGGTACCGATGGTACCGTAGGGAAAATGCACCGACGGCCACCGGACGGCCGATCCGAGCCGTCCAAAAATTTTAAAAAATAAAACCGAGTGGGTCTTCAAGTGAATCAACGGCATCCAAGGTGTGTAGGGTGCTTGATCCGAGCACGCCTTTTTCGTGTATATACACGTATATACATATATACACGAAAACGGGGTGCTCCGATCAAGCACCCTACACACCTCGGATGTCGTTGATTCTCGCGTAGGCCCAATCGGTTTTATTTTTTAAAATTTTTGGACGGCTTGGATCGGCCGTCTGGTGGCCGGAGACGGCCGTCGGTGCATTTTCCCTATGCTGGGCATATATGTCATTTATACAACAAGATTACCTATCCACATGATTTAATCCAATCTAATCCGAATCTGCATAAATCTTGCCGCAAAACAAAAAAATAAACCAGTACTCGAATAGTGAATTCCATGGTGGATCCATCAATGGAGCTAGGTCCAGCCAGTGTAGTCGTGTAGACAAGCTTAACTGTTCCAATGGGCAATGGTGCCTTGGATTCCAGAGAGAGAGAGAGAGAAGGCCGACATGATGATAGCAGAATTGATTTGATGGCTAAGATGTGTGAATTTTTGTCCTCTGATTCTCATATGATCAGGCATTTCGGTCATGATTCGCTTGTGTTTTACATGACTCTTGGCCACAACTAATTACTTATGGCCGCAAAGTATTGAAAGCGTGATTACTATGCACGATTCTCTTGTGTTTTGCATGCCTCTTGGCTGCGGATAATTACTCTTGGTCATAAAGTATTGAAAACGTGATTACTCTGTACAATGTACGATTCTCTTGTGTTTTACATGCCCCTCTTGGCCGCGAAAAATTACACTTGGCTGCAAATAATTACTCTTGGCCGGCAACGACTTACATTTGGCCGTGAAAAATTACTCTTGGCCGCAACGAATTACACTTGGCCGCGAAAAATTACTCTTGGCCGCATATAATTATTCTTGGCCGCAACAAATTACACCTGGCCGCGTAGAATTACTCTTGGCCGCAACAAATTACACCTGGCCACGTAGAATTACTCTTGACCTCTTATAATTACTCTTGGCCGCAAAGTATTGAAAACGTGATTACTATGCACGATTCTCTTGTATTTTACATGCCTATTGGCCGTCAAAAATTACTCCTGGCCGCAAAGTTCTTCCAATCTCTTGGATATTTTGGGTGAGTCACTGGGTTTACGTTATATTTTTCATTTTGATATTTTTTTTTACATTTAAGTTTTATTTTCTCGGATTGATCATCCGTCTCGATGAGGGAAGTCTAAAAATAAAAAATCATGACGAAAAACAAGAAATAATTTCACTAAAGAGGAAAAAATCTCAAATAATTGATTTTTTTTTATCTATAGTACCGTCTTATATGAATTTTTTCAACTTCGGTCCATTTTTTTATTCAAAAAAATTTGCATTTTTTAGTTTTGCGTCAATCTTTCGTGGATTATTGTTTTGTCTTTGTCGAGACAAATTGGAAAATTAAAAAATTGAGATTTTTTGAATTTTATCTTGAGTATTTTCAAAAATGTTAGATTAAAAGTACTTTTTAACTTTTCTTATTCCACTCGTCAAGACGAATCAATAACCCACAAAAAGTTTGGCGCAAAACTAAAAAAGGCAAATAAATAAATAAATAAGGACAAAACTCAAGGTGGGCAAAACTTCAGACCAAAAAAAAAAAAAAAACGACCGATCGGTTTGATTTTCGATCAGGGTAAGGGCGGGTTTTTTTCCGCTTCGGATTGGACCGAACCAAACTGATACAAATTTCTCTTTGGTCTCGATTTTCTGAAAATTTCTCCAGACCGAACCGAACCAAAATTATATGGACCGACTAGTACTGAACCGACTATATATTTTATATGTTTTACGTTAATCTGGTCTGTTCATTTATTTTGTGTTTAATCTTGACCGTCCATCACAAGATTTCAGGTAGATCGAAATTCCCAACCGGACCAATCCCACCCCGAACCGAACTTAACTCTGGTCGGAATCGGTACTGGAAATAATTACGGGCCCCGAACCAGAGGACAAAAATTTCCACATCTTATGAGAATCAAAAAGGAGTAATTCGTACTATCTGATAAGAATTTTTGGGCTTTTTCTTGTTTTGTCCATGTTTGAATTTTTTTCTAATTTTTTAGTTTTGCGTCAAATTTTTTTTTTTTTGACTTTTTGATTCGTCTGAATCGAAAAGTCAAAAAAAAATTGGCACAAAACGAACAAGCACGAAAAAAAAGTTAAATAAGGACGAAAATGTTAACTTTTAGAAAAAAATTAAGCGGAACGAAGCCTAATACAAACAACAAAAACAAAACACAGGTAGTCAGGTATCCAATGAGCTAGCTCTGTTGGCTTGAGTTCTTATACGGAGTATTTTAGTAGGAGATCTAAAATATAATGAAACACATGTAACAGTATTGTGAATGCTATTATTGGATTATGAATGCAATTATTTCATTAATAATGAAATTGTTTCCTTGTTTCTATGAGTCTTGTAACAACTTTGAGAAAAAAAAAAAAATGAATGCTATTATTGGATTTTCTCATTATTTGAAACAACAAATAATCGAGATTGATGTTCTTGTCATGAACTTATAGCTAATGATAAAGAAAACAAAAAGAAATACAGGTGATATACAATTTGGGAAATCATGAGATAGACTTATTTACGGAGCAGCCGTAAACAAGTGTTTTGCGGCAGCAACCAATCACGACCGTCCAAAACACTTTTGGACGGCGGAGATCGGGTGCTGTAAATAACTCTTTACAGAACAACCGTAAAAAAGTTCTTCTGGGGAAATCATAATACATCATGTACAGATCATTCAAACACTTCACTTGAACTCCACCTCTTCTTTTTTTTTCTTTTAGTTAAGCTGGCTTTGATCCCAATCCGGTCTTCTTTTTCAATCTGGTCTTCTCTTTTGCTTTGATCCCAATCTATGTCAACCAAAAAAGCCAAGACCCCAATGATTAATGATCCATTAATAAGCGCTCCTTACCTATACCCCACATTTAACTGATCAAATTCTACCCCAAAATCAACTTCATTCATGAGGGAGTTCAAGACTTCCATACATTCTCATTGAATAGTTTATCAAAGCAGAGCATAAATATGATATGCAAAGCCCTCAACATATGGGTTGTATCCAGTACATAATGTTCTCCTTTACACTTAAAATTTGATAGTAGATAATAAAATCCAAAATGTCATTCAGCCTTATTTAGGTGTTCCTGTCAATTCACGTGGCGACAAATGTCGCCAAATTTAGCGGGTGCGACATGATGAACATTCTAATGAGGTGAATCAAACCTTGAACGGTAACATGGGAATAATACTTAAACATGTGAAACGACTGTGGAAGGGAGCATATATAGATTCTTTAATCACGTTTTTTGAAGTTTAATCACAGTTTTAAGGTTCTTTTTATCACAGGTAAAAACCGTGATAAAAAAAAAGGAGAGGAAACAATAACGGCTCCATAGACCACGGTTTTAAAACCATGATTAATATGAAAAAATCACGGGTAAAAACCGCGATCTTTATGCTTTTTCCTAGTAGTGGATGGTTGATGTAGAGAGCATCCACCAGGTAACTTTGGTCCTACACTTCCGAAGTCTTAATTACCGCATGCATTATACTACTCAATATTTTGCGCCAACAGCAACAGAAAGGGATAGGTCTTGTAACCTTGTTCTGGGGAAGCAAAGGTCATCCTCAACATGGGCACTTTCTATCGTGAAATAACACCGATCACTGAGCATTTGCTACAAAAACGCAGGAGAGAGAGAGAGAGAGAGAGAGAGAGAGAGAGAGGAATATCACATGGCCTGATTAGAGAGCTCCTGTACACTTTCTGAGCCTTTCCATTGGAACCCACCACCAGCTTTGAACTGCTGAAAACCCAGAATCCAGATTTTCATCAGTTAAATTAAACCGGAAAGAAAGAAGAAAAAGAAATCTAGCGACGGTCATCGAAGGGTATACAGTTTAGCCACCCTAAAACAGCAATCTGTATGTATACTGTTCCATAAATTGTACATAAAATATGTCTGATGATTAGTTAGGACTGTATGGAAATAAGTAAAATGCTGATCGAAGTTTCATTTCGGCTATAAACTTTAAGCTAAATAGTAATGCAAATTGAAAACCGAATGGTAAGAGAACCTTTTCTCTCGCACACCTGCCAAATTTCAACACATTCATTTCTTCTACGTTCTTTTTCTTGTGGTTCGTATTTTGTTTTTCCACACAGTAACTTGGAACTCCCTTTTCAAGTTTCGATTCTCCTTGCTAGCAACTCTTGGGGCCTCATCACCCAACGCATAAGCTCGTGAACTTCCTTTTGAAGACCGAGGTGCACATAAGCTGGCCCAGACACCCTGCATTACTAACAAAAAAAGAAAATGCAATAATCCTGGATATCTCAAGACAGGTATTTTCCAAATTATGATTTCATTTTGCACTATCTTGCAACATATGGGCTTTCTCCGATAGTCCAATAGAAGAAAGTATTCTCTCATCGGACATAACCACAGATTCTATATTACAACCCATTTCAAGTGGGTGTCCCTCTACCGTTGAAGCTGGCTCTTCACATGACAAATTCAAAAAACGTTTTTGCAAAATACCCTCGTGTTCATGCTCTACTTGCTTGTTAATGCAATCAGAAAGTCCGATTCCTGTTGGTGAACTTCCGTCCGATTGTTTTCGAGATTCAACAATGGGCTCGCCCTCAGAGCAAACAGCTGTTCCATTTGGCTCCTCTGCGGTGAAGGGTGAAGCATGACCTGAATCTATATTGAACAAGAAAAATCCGAATTCAGTTAAGGGGAATTGAAAAGGGAAAACTGCGATACATTAAGACCATGTTCGGATTTTGGATTTATGGTGGGCATTATAGAGTTTAAAGGAAAATGACCAAAGAACTAGTTTTGCTTCTTCACTTTAGTATCCTCTTAACTTTTCCCTTTGTTCTTGGTAGATCACTCCACCAATCCTTAATCCAAACACGGCCTAAGAACATAACATGTTGTGGGCACCACCTTGTTGATTTGTTTCTTGATTTCTGTAAATGGCCTTCTTCAACCATACTGTTCCGGGAAACACCATCAAGTTGATATCACTCAGGCTGTTTCTCTCCTTGTCTTCCATGGGTTCGAAGCCAAAACAAGCTGTCCATGTCTCGACTAGATTAGGAAGGGCTGATATCACAAGCTTTTCAACCTTGAAAGTTCTCAGCATCTACCACCACAATCGATAGAAAATTTTAAGTGTAAAATAATCTTGTATAAATGAAAGAAAAATCTACTTATAATATCAAAAATATATCTGAAACACCATTGCTAATAACCTGCTTATCCTTTTGGACACTGGACTTTGCACAATTACTTAAAATATGTAAGGATTAATAACTCGCTGTTCATTCAACTAAAATATCTCCAGATGTGCACAAGAAATCCAAACATTTAAAGGTCTATGTTGCTACCACAATTTTTCTTTGAAGTTCCGTGTTTCATAAGATAAGTTATCATGGAAGAGACGAAGTAGAAGGACTGCAGCACAAGAAACGAGCGTTTCTTTATACTAAGAACTCATGAATGTTTTATCAAGGGTACAAAACAAAGTACCTCTTCAATGGAATTCATGAGTCGCCGACACATTCCCTGGCGACGATACTTACTGCAAGTTGCAATAAGGGGCATCTCCGCCACTTGAACTCCATGGATCCTGCAGGAAAATTGAGGATTGAATAACTTGGATTATTCCGCAAATTAAAAGGCCAAGACGAGCAAGAAATTTAGCGAAGAGAAGCTACAATGAGAAAAGAAAAACTACTAGTAAATTAAAGCATGAGTCATGAGTAAGAGCATAACCATATAGTATGACACCTACATAACCATATAGTATGACACCTACACACATAGGGGGAAGAGAAATCTCAGAAAGGGGGGAGAGAGAGAGAGAGAGATCTACTACATGATGGCTGATGCACTAAAATACACGTCTTTAACAGAACATGGAACAAACAAATTTCAAACTCAAAATAGTGGATAATTAACCATAAATAGGATGAAGTCTACTTTGATGTAGCTAAATAGCATAATTGAGGATACAAAAGCTATAGGAGTTTTCCATGTCACTAATACTACTTTTTACGGCATTCTCATCATATCGAATGGGCTGCCATTTTAGCAGCCATTTGGAAGAATATCTAAGTACTGACATATGTTCCAACACAGAAGCATTGTCAGTTACAGACGGGCAATGTTTAAAGACAGCTTCACCACTAACTCTCAAATGTGAAAGCATCCAATTATCATGAGACAGGATTGGGTTGCCTACTGATATAATAGGGGAGATGGCTGACCAAAGCTACCTGACTGATGCAACAGACATAAGCACATCATCTTTCTCCAAAAGCACTGTGTAAAATCCACTGTAGTTTAAACGAGGAAACTGCGATCTGCTCAAAAAGAAAAGTTAGTTAACAAGAAAATCCAACTGCAGCCACAATAAAACAGTTTTGCAAAGTAAAAAAAGGAGAAAAAAAATTCCAAGGTCCAGGCCTCGATCAGTTAAGATCAAACTTCAAAATTCGTAAGGCAAATGCAATGGTCTTTCATTAGAACGAAAATAAGCAAATAGCAAGGAATTAAGTTACATATCTTTCAACAAACTTTCACTGCTGGAGATGCAAATTAGGAATTTGGCTAATATATTTGCTAAGCTTATCTTCCAAATGACAACTTCAAAGTCTACGTCTATACAGGTGCAGATTAGCAAAGGACTTGGAGCAATTGCAAGGTTATCCTTTTTACTCTAGTGACAACTGGTAGCTTCTCAAGTCTTTCAAGAATCACGAGGAAAGTACACTGGTTAGCACAGTTCCAAAACAAGAATTCCCAAATATGGGAAGATCAAAATGCTTCCCGAGATTGTAATTTTAGAGCATCTACATGCTTCCTTCAAAGGATTCAATGAAAGGCTATATTGAAGAAGTATCATCACAAACAAGAGATCCAGTAGACAGTGCAACCTAAAGTTGGAATTATGTGCATGAACACAAAATAAAAACTCCATTAACCATGACAGTGTACAAAGTTTCAGACAAGAAGGATAATAGTACGGTATCACCATGCAAAATAACACACACAGAGATGCAAAATAACCCAATAGACAGAAGGATAAAGAACTTACCCCCAGTTGTAAACTATATGTGGAATCATGTCTATGCCAGTTCTAGGATCCACCATGGAGAGAAAGCATTCCTCCATAATGGTAAGAGCAACAGCTAGCTTTGAGTTGCATTCTGCCTTTAAAGCAACAAAACGTTGAGCAGAATGTACCCTTTGGTCACCGTGAATGCACCTCAGAAGTGTCCAAGAGAAGCCATCAGAGAGAACATCCAAAATCCCGATCCGAGCATGTAAGCCCAAGTAAACCTGCAGGCAACAGTGAACTCATTACATTTTTTCCGAAAACCAGAGTCAACAAGAAAAATGCAGAAGAACAGATGCTAATTAGGATCTCTCTCTCTCTCTCTCCTTTTTTTTTTGTGGGGGGGGGGGGGTGCTGTTAACTAATTAGTATCTTTTTGACAACTGAAAACATCAAAACTAAAACATCTAATCAATGAAATTCTCCACAATCACCACATAAATCTAAGCAACCACTAACCATAGACTGCCTTACCTGTGAACCTCCTTACTCTTTCAGAAGCACAATGCCGATGTTATAAAAAAATGGGAGTCTCTGAAACATGGACCAGAAAGGGGGAGCATGCATCGAAGATGTCTTGTAAATAAGTAATCTCTACTCATGTCCACAATCTTGGAGTCTTTGGAGTAACCCAACAAATGACCAGATAGTGCAATCGTCATACTATTATTATCAATAATGTAATTGCAGGATACATGCTAATGTGCTCTCATACTGCGTAATTCTCTTATTTTTTCTGCAAAATCAGGAGTCCCCTATATGATTTCCATTTTCAAAGATAAACTAAAGGTCCCCTGGTAATGGATTCTACACAAGAGACTGGTCACATACCAAATCATCTGCAGCATGTGAAGAGAGGATTTTTGTGAAACTGCCTGCTGATATTCAAACTGAAACATCTTTTCTCGTTTTCAAGCAAATCAATAAATAAATAAATAACCTATCTTCTACTCGTATGGCTGTACATATTATCTATAAGACAATACTCATAATGCCGAACCAACATTTCAGTATGGCGACAGTATTTTTTTTTTTCATTACTGTGGCTTCCTGTTCCGATTCTGCTCTATAAAAGGAAGTGTCAGTTGCTCCTGTAAACCATTCCTATTTATGCTTACAGGAGCGGAAGATTGAGCAGCCAACAGTCAGCACACCAAAGAGTAGAAGATTTCTAGGTGAAACTGAACATTATAATCACCCATCAAATGTACAGGTTGAATAGATAGTCCTACAAACATAATGAGGTTATCATCCATTTGATATATCAGCAAAACTGAGGAGGTGATCAATCTCTGAGAAACAACTATGCTAATAATTTTGAAAAGCACTTTTACAATGCGCAAGATTATTGGAAAATAGATCAAAAAATCGTAGCAATACGGAAGCATGCACACTACACGAAATGAGAAAAACAAAAAACAAAATATATGCATGTTAGACCTGAAATTTGTTTTCTTTCCTTTTCTCTTGGTAAATGGTAACACAAAAAATTTATATGAGACTTCCCGTTCAACACTCATGTACCACAGGTTCAATCAGAGATGCCCTAAACCATTTCAACATACGTACATACATTTTCCAGACACCACCCCCAGACATAAACTAAAATACGAAAGACTATTAAGGACTACATAATTTAAACTCTAAGGGGCTGTTAAGACATTTGCTCATCAAAAAGATGATTTTCAAAACCTGTAATTTACCTCTTGACAGCTATCGCTACAAAACCAGGGATCAGAAGCCAGTTCTCCACATGTACCCTTCTCTTTCAGGCATGTCTCGTGGTCTGTTCCAAGCCAACAAAAACCAGAAGTAAGAATATGTACTTCCAAATCTTGAACTGCACATTCAAACTCCCTAAATTCACAAGATTTTCACTAGCATTTTAACAGTATTTGAAGAAACAACTAGCATCAGAGATTGCCAGGGGAATTAAGAATCATTGCTAAATGCTAAGCAATAAGGAAAAGAAAAGGAAAGAAGAGTTGCATTTACCAAAATTGAGAAGTAGAAAGTACACAAATCACATTAGGAATATTGGAGAAAGATTTACCAACCCATATTACACCAAAATATTACAGTAAATCGAGAGAATATTGCAATCACTTGTTGTTGCCCTTTCACTATATATTCGAAAAAAAGTTCTTCCCAACAAGGTCAGAGAAATACAAATACGAAAGTTTTATTGACGATGGTTCTATTGAATCAGACCAAAAAAATCAACTACGATTTAAGAGGAGAAAATTACATTTGTGCTCGCACTGTGAACACTTTAATGTGCCAGGTGATTTTAAGGGCTCTTTATCATATGCACCACCATTACCACAAATCCGACAAGCACAGTATGGGCAATACCAACTGCCTTCGGGGAGCTCCTGAAAGAAAGGAACAATATCAGATTAAGTAGAGTTCGATATCCAAGGCAACCTTAAACTCCACAAGATGAAAGTTCAAGTGGACCTTAAACATGTATTATAAATTGGAATAAACTCTCACCTATAAGGAGATAAAACTTTAGGGATACCATGCCAACTCTTATTAAGAGTACGTAATGAATATGTATGCAATACAAGGTAGCAACGGGGAGGGAGGGAAGTACAGTCTTATCAGAACAAGCCGATAAATCAACAGGGAACACATAGAAAAAATGATAACTTTGTTCAGGCATATCTCAGTCATAAACAGATAAAGATCCGAAACAAGTAAAAGAAATATCAGCTTTATTCAGTAAGAGACTATTCAACACGTACACTCACAAAGCATAAAAACTCTTAACAGAGAGTCACATTACCAAAACATTAACACACTAGAAAAGACATCATCAAACCATATTCCCGTAAATCACTGATCTGATTCCGGAAGAGATAAACATCTTAATCATCTTGGTCATCCTCTACAGCCAATTCGTCCATCAAAACCATACGATGTCTGGTGGGGCATGTACAGTAAGCATTATATATAGGTCTTTTTAGAGCTCCACATTAGGCATGACCTATTCTAGTGATAATTACAGCATTGCCCTTATGTTCTCCCTTCCATTCTTTCTTCACTTCCTATCTTGGGGCAAAATTTTATCAACATATTTTGGTAAGTCGTCCTAAAATTTTAGAGAATCCAGATGTATTCCCATTAAGTTCTTGGGTGCAAATCTAATGCTGGCAAGCAAAATAGAAAAATGAGAGGATAGACATGGTAAATGCTCGTAAGGAGAATATAAGGGAATGTAAGTCTGCACTCTCCCCTATTGCGGGATTAACACAAACTAGCTTATCCACGTTGGGATTTTGCATGGGTGACCTTGGGTGCATAAGTTGGAGGGGTGAGCAACACCCTTGCCAAGCCTTTTAAGGTGGGTTCCAGTGGTTGCTACTTATTACCAGAGGGCAAAGCCATGAGCAAGAATGTGTGACCTCCAGGGCTCTGTATGCGGAATCCAGAGAACACACTCCTATGAGCAGTGAGTCATGTGCAAGCCAAAACCCAATTGACGTCTCTTTGGGTAAGCCCTTTTGAGTCAATCCCTTAATTGCTATTATGATTGCCACAAACTAAAAACATGGACCCAAGCCTTTGGGTGAACAAGATAATTAAATCCACCGTCAGCAGTCTGATTAGAGAAGGAAATACGAATTTCTCAAGTGATGGCTTGAAATGACAATTAAGTAAATACACATAATCTTATGCTCTCTAGAACCTTGTCAAATCCAAGTAACTGAAACCTCGAAATTGATTACCTAAAGGATTTTCTCGACAATTATCCATAATATTTAGGAAGCAATAATTCACTATTTTAAAGTTTTTAAGGTATGCATCGAATGGTAGAATCGGGATGATTTGGTTACTACCATATCATGTTTGCGGTAGTTATGAGTCTGCAATAACTAACAAGTGTTACACAGCTAGATATACATTCTTTTCCTAACTGCTTACACTTTTGGGGCAATTGGTGATCTCGTATGGTTTCTGAGCTCTAATACTTGGATGTCCCAAGTTCCCTCTAACTTTTGTTTGTTCACCCAAAATCTAAGTTATTGAGCGTTTGGTCAACCTGTTTAGTTTGATCCGTTTGCCTCTCCATGGGCAAAGAATCTACATGAATGGAAGTAACATAGATTTCTGGTGGTTTGCCAAGAGCTGAAACTGAAACTCAAGATCTCAAGGCAATGAACTAGAATAATTGCGAAGAGTACAAGGCATACTTCTGAAACAAGATTTATAGAAGATATGAAGCACGTACTACAGTACTGATACGATTAAAGCAGGGAAAAGACAAACCTGTGCATATAAACATTCCTGGTGAAAAGTAGATGGACAATCATCACAGCAAATTAATTCGCCACCATCGCCACACAGGCCACACCTGTCATCATTCTCATCCGATGCATAAACTTGAACAGTTCGAGTGGCACTTTTCCTAGCCTTGTATTCAGCTGACCAAGCCTCGAGCTGGCATAAGGTGAAAGGCTTACCCGACTCCATAACAAGATTCAAACAAGGACGTTTCAGCCTGAAACCAGCATGAATCTTGAACTCGGAGACAGAAAGCACCTGATTGCAACACTTGCATATGATCCCATCCCGAGTAACCAAGCCATCTTTTACAACCGAATCATCCCTTAAAGACCGGTACTGTATCGCTTCATTAAGAGAAATAACCCCCGAGTCAATCAACCAGGACAATACTGTTCTCACACCAGAGAGGGACCACTTCCCGTCAATGTGTTTTGCACCCTTACCCAAGCTTCTTGGAAGCAACCTGCAACTTCCCTTTTGGCTCTTGCGTTTCCTCAGAGCTTCTGATTTGTGGGACTTCATTTTCTGAGAATGCTGTTTGGTAGAGGATCCAAAGGTTTTGTTTTTTATAACAGCTGAAATCAAAAGATCATCATCCTTAAGACGGCATCTAATTGATCTCTTCCCTCCAGGGACTTTTCTACATTGAGATGGTTTCTCCCCATTCCAGTACTGAGAAGAGCAATTAAACGACTTTTGGCAATTTGTATCAATCCTTCCATTTGTAGCTATAAAATACTCCTTGTGTCCTACTGACTCTAACCAAACGTTATTCATATTAAAGTCAAATGGTTCAGTACAATTAGAAGTAGATGGACCTAACCTATCATAAGGATACAAGGTCATCTGTTTGATTTCAGATGTCCTTTTTGGTTTGTTGGTTGCCTTCTTTTTCCGCATAGCACCATTCATCCTATATTTTGAACCTTCAATGCACTTCTCACTTTTAATATGCTCAGAAGGTTGCATGACCCTAGCTACATTTTGACTCTCAAAATGTTGAGAGAAAGTGTTCCCTGGAAAAGATCCCATTGATACATCTATTTTGACTTCCAAAGCCATTTCCTCACTATGGGCTGCTCGGTGACTATCAAAGGAATTTGAATTGACATCATAATGAGGAGAGACAGGGTCAGACCCACCATGCATGATATTTGCACTTCCATAGGTGATGGGAACGTCAAATAGGCAACTATTGGACAGGTCACCTGTGGCATCTGACCCATAAGCTTGTGAAGAAATCAGATCATATCTGGCTCTTTCGCTCCCAGAGAAACTCCGACATCGAGTCCCGACAGTATTAGTGGAGTTTGTACACTTGTCTTCGGACACATAACTTGATACCACCTTCGAAGCTTTTACAGCCCCTCTCTGCATCTTTCTGAAATAAGCAGAACTTCCAGTACCACATTTCTTACTACGAACACGAATAATCGACCCAGAACTTCGCAATGCCCTTTCTCTAGCATCACATTTTTCATATGTATCAACCACCAAACTTCTCTTTGTTTTGACCGCTTTTCCTGCTCTTAGAGTGCCAAGCTTTTTGTCAACAAACACCATAATTGCAAAGGGATCTAGAAGATACCACAAATGTGCCAGTATAGAACTAGTTTCTGTCTTATCCAATTCTTCCTCAATTTTAGCAAGTGTACTAGATAGATCACCCCAGAAATGAGTTGCATCGGTCCACTGGTTACCATCTTCCTGCACAATAATGTTTCTGTCCGGAAACAAACTCTGACCACACAATTTCCAAACTCTACGAAACTCGCGAATAGGTCTTCCACGAGGTGGAAAGTAAAGATATTCCCCTCTGATATTATCCGTTCTATTACGCCTCCCA
The DNA here is from genome assembly GCA_020567845.1 of Rhododendron henanense subsp. lingbaoense. Lineage (NCBI taxonomy): Eukaryota > Viridiplantae > Streptophyta > Magnoliopsida > Ericales > Ericaceae > Rhododendron > Rhododendron henanense. The sequence continues at coordinate 53,662,981 of CM036313.1, forward strand.
ATTTCCCATCCTGCCGCTCTAAGCAGGTTTTGGATGTGGGGGCGTAGAAGAGGACGAGGATCCTTCATGGAATCTCTATCCAACGATGTTTTAACTAATACCAATTCATCAAAGTTGGATTTCTTCCTCCTTTTTTCCTGAGCACATCGGCGAGATAGAGACTTATTTGCAACAGTGACAGATGGGGATGTAACCAACAGTTGGGTTTCAGAGCTCTCCTGAGGCACATGGAGAGCAATAGCTCTGCATAGATTCACTTCCTTCTCATCACTTCCATCCAAGCTCCGCAGCCTAGAAACATCCATGTAACCCGTTTCACCACTCGAGTTGGTCACAGCATGTCGATTTAGCAGATAGGAACTAGAAGTGACAACCTGACTGGATGATTCAACTAAACGACACGTAACAGTGTGACAGACAGATGGGGAAGCTGCTTGGTAAGCTGATTGAGACCTACCAGACACAAGTTTTTTAGAAGGAGCTGATGAATTCAGAACCCCTCTGGAATAAGGTCTAGAATAAGAAAGCTCATCAACTGAGAACTTCATTCGCTTACCATTTGAAAAACATCTCTCTGCAAAATTATCCCTTGAATCCTCCGTTACATTACCAGAATCTAGCAGACTTGTTATGGATGAGTTTTCACTGTTTGACCATAACGACCTATCCATGCAATTACTGCGATCAAAATTAATAGCTCCGGTAACAATACACCTCTTACTACTGGTATCACTGTCATTTCGAAAGAACACCTCTTTAAAAGTGCGACTTTCATTCATTGAACCCTCAAAACCATCATCGTGCAAACTCTCAATGGCTTCGCCGAACAACATCTTTACCAACTACATACCCAACAAACCAAAAAACTCTTTACCTACCTATTGCAGCATTCCTTCATTAAATGTTTTCCTTTGTTTTCTCTGTTCACCAACACCAGCTCAAAAGCCCAAGTATACCTCAGTAGCAAACTAAATTTCCTGTTTCTCACGAAATCTGCGAAGACATAACAGAAAAGGCAAAATGTAATATCCCGAGACGAGACTAATCCTCTGCGAATTGCACAGGCGGTAGAGATATATCTAGTATTCTAAGCGTATATGTTTTTCACCACAAACAGTTCAAGCCTTCCAGGTGCAGTTATGAGATATAGAGAGAGAATCAAATAACCCCGGTTGCACACTAACCTTAAAAAATAGAAGAGAAACATAATAAATGCCCAAAAAATCGCAAAACCTGCATAATGACTGCTAATAACACTGCATAGATGTATCTATTACTATTGTAAAAGGCGGTTATGAAGCCGACTCGCATTTTTAATTTCCTAAACTACCCCTTTAACTGTCAAGAAGAGGGAAAAAAAACTGCCACCCTAATTTTCTTCTCTCCTCTTTTCAACTTCCACGTCTCAGATTTCATCACCATTAAGCTCAATTGAAGATTTTTCACTTTTTCCTCTTCTACCTAATACGACTTGCACACGCATTGTGTGTGCCCAGGCATCTAGTATATCCAACATGAAAACCATGGAAATTCAAATACCGCGGAACAAGGATCATAAACAAGACATATAAACAGAGATGGCAGTTGAAAATGAAAGAGAGCGAAAGTTGCCGTCGAGTAAAATAAAATCAATCCACGGAACAGAAATTTGAAGAAGAAATACATTCTACGCAACCATGTGAGCAGACGAGCGTGTGTAACGAAGCTTACGAAAGTGAAAACCTCAAAAAAGTCCCAACATTTTGCAGATCCGGGCGAACAAAACGATCAAATACGCCAATTATATTCAGATAAAGAATCAAGCCTTGAAAACAAACCGCCAAAACGGTTATATAATTAGACAAACGACTCACCGTCGGACGGTTTGAATTTGAAATTAGGGCTTGAAAAAGCTCGGAGTTTGAAGCTGAGGGTGCAGAATCTAGAGAGAGAGAGAGAGTAGGAAAAGCGGGCCACCTCTGGCTGGCTTCACCAACCTCGTAACTGAAACCTAAATCAGCAAAAGATAGGAACGCCTTTCGAGATCCCGGAGTACACGCCCAAGTAAACATTAGTTTGATAGCACACATCTAGCCGCGCTCTCTCTCTCTCTCCACGCCATCTCCCTCTCTCTCTCTCTCTCTCTCTCTCTGTGTGTGTACGTGTTTGTGTAGCTCCATGTGATGTGAGGAGTATATACTCCGTAATTACGGAGTATATACGTACACTGTGACACCGATTTGTCTCCTTGTTATATTTAGGTGGTGTTCCACTTCTAGCAAAAGTGCTTTTTTTTCAAATGGAGGTAATTTCAAATCCAAAAATTATGTGTTTACGTAAATAATTTTTCTACCAATATGGATCTTGTTTGACAAATCTCATTGAGATCTTTTATACGGTCCAAAAAAATTAAAAAATTATTTTTCATTTTTATTATAAAATTTGAAAAAATGAACTTTTACAAAAAACACTTTTACTGGAACACCACCTCAGACTTTAACCGCGTACTTCATTTCACTGTGTCAAATAGTACTACTATGTAGAAGAATGCTCGTTAATTTGATTTGAATGTATTGCCTCTCCTCTTTGCTACTCTGCCCGTCCCGATTTGATTATCCACTTTTGACTTATCCGTATCCCAAAAGGTTTGTCCATTTTCAAATTGACTCTTTAAAGTTTCTATTTATGCCCTCCGTTTTTTAAAGCACAAACAAACAAATTTAGAGTACAATACTATGCATTGAAAAAAGGAGAAATGACGGTTCAGGACATGTTTTGATAATTAATACTTCATCTGTCAAGAACAAGCTAAGAACATTTGTTAATGCTGAAAATGTTCTTGGCCGGTATTAATTATCAAAACATGTCATTGGCCGTCATTTTCCCTTGAAAAAAGTGCTCTTATTTAATACTAAAAACATGAGGGTATTTTTGGAAATTCAAAGTCTTTTCATGGTAACCATTATCTTTTTTTAATAAGTTAAAATTTTAAAATTAGACAAACAAATTGGGACGGATGGAGTACTATCTACGTATATTTTTTTGTTTAATGAGCAAAAGGTTTCAAGTGGGTATGGACGCCTATTTTGGCTAAATAAGTAAAGTGGCTTATTTTTTTGTCTTTATTCAACAAAATTTCGTATTTGTTAATTTTGCGTCGATTTTTTTTTTATTATTATTGTAGATTATCCCGTCTGTGCTTTTTTCTCAATGTAATACTAACATAATAACATTGGGTAGACAAACACCTTTACATGATAACTCTCTTGCTTTGTGTGTTCAAATGAAGTAGAAAGACAAGCAGCTTTGAGTACTGGACTCCTTGCCTGGCTATACATTCGTGCTAAGCTATAATTTGTACATGGTGGTCAAGACTTGTGCTTTAGGGGTTTATACTCTCTCCTAAGCTTAAGTTCAAAATTTGTTCGGTGCTATCACTCCTTTGAGGCGAGCTCATACAGGGCTTTATTCCAACTTTAATAGAACCCTACCAATGGACATTGTGATTGGTCCCCCAAAATTAGTCGAGATGTGTGTAAGCTAGTCCGAATACTTAAGTTATCAAAAAGCTTAATTTGTTCACAACATCTTAAACACACAAGAGCCTAATATATCCATTGATGACAGATAAAATAACCAAAACAAATTATGTTCATTTCTTAGTAACCGAGTGGACATTATGCTTTCTTCATTGCAAGCATCTTAATTTGGAAGTAGGTCAAAAGTTTCAGTTTTTTTCATAAGTCTAGCCAGTCGGTTGTTGAGGTTCAACATATTGAGCACTGTCATGAAGATCGAAATGCAGGCTAATTAAGAAAGCAATGTTAAATGAATCCGAGCCCATTCCAATGTATAATATTCCTAAACTTGTCAATCCTGTGACGAATGATGACTATGCTACTCATGCTAGTTGTTATTTGGGTAGACCTATGGAAGTAATCCCAAGTTAATTTCAATAGATGGCTTTTGTTGGAGAGGGTTGCTTGTACGGTGCCTCTATCTCTATCTTTAACGGATCTCTTCCTAGCTTCTTCTATCGGTGATTTTGGCGATGGCTGTTTTCGCGCCCCTCGGATACATATATGGCATGCTACATTTAGGCATTTAATTAAGCTATGACACTGTGCTTTTTTTATATGTTGCTTTTTTTTTTGTTGGTTTGTATCATGATCAACTCTTTGTATTTCCTTCCTTATAGTGTATGAAATGGTGTTCTTCTTTTGCCAAAAAAAAAATAGTGGGTTAACTACTTTAAGTGGGATTCATTAAACTATTTTAATCACTAATCAATGAAGATAATATCGGCGCATTTATGAGGTTGCGAATGAAACCGGACTGAATCCAAGATTGATAATGGCTTCATATCCTCCTGTCTGGAATGCCTATCCTCAATTCCCTATCCTTCGGATCCTCAAAAGCTTAACGGAGTTACGAGTGACTCTTCATGAGAGATACACGTCGAACAGGAGATTGGGACAGACATTCCAGTCAGAGGATCCGAAGCCGCAGACAATGGCTGAAGGCTAACATTGGAGCCATACAAACTATTAACTATAGATTTGCAGAGATGCTAAAGAAACATACTTAACTCGATCACCTCAGGAGTATTTTCTACTTTTTTTTCCCTTCACCAAACGCCCCAGTTTTTGACCCAACCCCAATGCTTGTTAGCAAAATCAAGGGGTCACCAATATTGGACTCTTACCAAAATAGCTGAGCTAATACACCCAACGCACAGAGAGATGAAATCCACCTCCAAAAGTGTTTCAGCATTTTAAATCATATGTGTGACGGAGATTACATATACTCACCGTTGTAAAACAAATTTAAAGAAATAAGACAACCGAGACGGTCACGGATGGAGGGATCAAGTAGTACATGAATAGACAATTATTCGGCACGAAGAAGAAAAAAGGTGCGCAGGAGAAGCAACCGAGCTCATTCCCTTCTCTTCCTCCTTGGCCGGGACTTCCCTCCATCCGCAGCTGGCTCACCCTCGTCTCCTTGAGTTCGCTCCATAGACACTTTTCGCCAATCGGGACGGGAACGGGGAGGGGCAGGGGACCTTGCCTCTAGTTGTTTGTAACTTTTCCAAGCAAAGAATAAGGTAAAACTATACTCCCTCCGTCCCGGTTTGTTTGTCCTTTTTTTTACTTTTTGAGAGCGTCACCTCTCAAAGAATTGTCTATAATTTTTAATTCGTAATGTTTTTAATATGTAATATGGATCTTGTTTGATAGATCTCAATTAGTTTTATTATACAAAATCTTCACAATCATAAAAAACATTATAAAATCTAAGATATAAGTATATTTTTGAAAGACACGAATTTCGACAATTGGACAAACAAATTGGGACGGAGGGTGTAAATGCAAAAACCATCGATTTTATTTTCTGCTTCTGCTGCATCTGTACCACAAGATCAGAAAACAGAACACCCTGTAACCCAAGATGAAGCCCATCATCACAGCCAAATTAATCCACTTCTGCGATTCCTTCACCCCTTGTTGCCTCAAGAACCCATCACCGTACAATTCACACACACCCATTTCACTTTCCACACACCTTCTTCTGCCTGCTTCCCCTCCATACTCGTTCACCATAAAGCACTCAAATGGGTACTTGAACAGGCTCAAATAATGCATGAAAATCCAGTAACTGGGTATGTTCTCCCTTGATATGAAATACCCAGAAAACAGGAAGAAAGACCCCATTAAACCCGAGATGACCGACGTCCCCATGATGAAGTTCGGCACCAGAGCACTGAAACAAGCTGTGAAGGAATTCGACATCAGAACCACCATCCAGACAACCAAGGAGAAGTAGAGGAAACCGTCGATTTCGCGCCTCAGACCGATTAACCAGTACACAGAGGAGGAATAGATAAGGCCGACTAGTAGTAGAAATGGAAAGAAAACAAGGGTGTTTGATATGACATAAGAAGAAACCCTGTAAGCTCCTCTGGAAGTCTCTCTCTCTAGAATTCCTCTCTCCTGCAGGAAAATAGGCAGGCCTTCGGTCGTGGAAGAGAGCAAGAAGGTGAGGGTGAATGCGAAAAACCCGAGCCGGGTTTGTAAGGAAACAAGGTCCTGGTTGTTGCCAACATTCAGGAAGATTGAGCCGAGGACTAATCCAGCAATGAGGGCTTGTATAACTCTTGTGGCGAAGAGCTGCTTAGTCCTGAACACGTTTTTGCAGAATCTCTCACCGAGTATAGCCACTTCTTCGAAGTGCGAATTCGGGTACGAAAACGGCTTCTCTTCGATGCGGTTCTCGTGTGGCCTGCGCTTATTTTCTTCTTCTTCTTCATCGAAGAACTGGTTGTTGAAAATCTCTGAACTCTGAATAACCAACCTTGAGGTGACATCAATGGCGAATTCGAGCACATTGACGTGGCGAGGAATGCAATAGCCAGCAAACTTTAGCCTCTCTTCGAGAAACTTTAGTGAACCGTTGTGGATTGAAACCCCATTGGAAAGCAAAACAATCCGGTCGAAGAGCTCGAGGATCCGGAAACCCGGTTGGTGGATGGTTAGGACAATGGTTTTACCTGTAAAACTAAATTTTAAGTTAGTCATTCCAACGGCCTGCGATGGGTATATTTGTCACGTATTTAATAACAATAAACGAGATTATAACCAGTGTTTTTTAATCGGGACACGTATTTTGTATCGATTTGTTCATTTACGTCTAAGCTTTTATTTATGCTATACATAGAGAAAGTGATTTTTTTTTAAGAAATTTTCTTATGATGAACAACTAATGTTTCTATCCGAATATATTTTTATAAAAGTCATTTTTTCGCATATTTTCCCCCCTGAAAATGACATTTTTTCGATATTTATTGGTTGTGACAAAAACATACTTTTGCAATGAAAAATACCTGTTGTTCGGTTCACCAAAAATCGGTAATATTGATTTTTTTTCCAATATTAGTTAAAAAATTCTTCCATTGAACAGTGGAGTAACTTTTTTTTCAAAATCAATTGATTCTCATTGACTTCATAAAAAAAATTTGTTGAATATTTCTTTTGTCACGTCAAATACCAAAAAATATTTTCAAGTTTTCATCCGAAATTTTTTCGTTTAAAAAGTTTGGGAAAAATTTTCAGTGCCGAGACCACATGGTGCCCGCTCGTACATCCGAGCCGTCCATTGCGTGTTTAAACGGCTCAGATTTGGAAAGAGAAAAAGGAGAGAGAAAGTGTTGGGATGAGAGGAGAGAGAGGGTTTCAATCCGAGCCGTCCAAAAGTGTATCGGACAGCTCAGATGCGCCGAGCGAATACCACGTCGGCAATACCCGGCACTGAAAAACTCCTCAAAAGTTTGTGTAAAAAGTAAAGGGGTATATGGAAATCGTTTTCACTTTTGCATGCACAAAACCTTCTCAACACTGAAGGCTTCTTCCTCCATCAATATTCCCTGAACGTATTTAGATCAACTATGGAAATCAGCATTGTTCTAAAAAAAAAATGGAAATACAGAAGAAAGAATTTACATTACCTTGTTTAACCACCATTGATTTAAGAAGTGAAATCACTTGAAGAGCTGAAGCTGAATCCAACCCGGAAGTCGGTTCATCGATCAAAACAACAGCCGGGTCATGGACCAACTCAACCCCGATCGAAACTCTCCTCCTCTCCCCGCCCGAAATCCCATGGTTCGACCCTTCCCCGATCCGCGAGCCCGAAACCCGCTCCAGCCCGAGCTCCTTCATCAGCACCCTCACTCTGCTTCTAGCCTCTTTCTTCCCGCCTCTCAGCCTCAGAAGAGCACTGTACACCAGTGTTTCTTCGACGGTCAGCAGCGGGAACAGATTCTCCTCTTGCGTCACGTACCCCGACAACCGCCGGAAAATCTGGCCATCCATCGGGAAATTGTTGATGAGCACTTTACCGGAAGCGTTCCCCAGCGGTATCTTCGCGGCTAGAATCTCCAGGAGAGTCGTCTTGCCGGCCCCGCTCGGGCCGGCAATGGCAGTGATCTCCCCTGGCCTGGCTTCGCAATGCACGTCGTGTAGGATCAAAGTGGGAGGCCTCTTGGGAGCCTTGCAGCATAGAACCCATTTGGAACCGCCAGTTGGGTATGACAAGTTCTTGGTTTCTAGCTTGTACGGTGGTCTCCTGACAGGCAATTCCATCGAGGGATAGAGAGAGAGAAAGCCTGTGCAAATGTGAGAGAGGGAGTAATATGAGTAGAGAGAGAGAGAGGGGGGTGGAAAAATGGGAAGTTATAAGGAGATGAGCTAACACTACCAAACCTGGGTTTTTCCTGTTACACAAGTTATTAAAACTGGAAGGAGCCAATTGTGGGGAGGTAATGGCTTTGACTTAGGCCTTGCTATTTAGGGGGAGGGGAGAATGAAGGGGGTTTCTTGGTGTTTGGGCAACAGGAAAATGGTTCAAGAAAAGGCAAGAAAATGAGGAGGGGGGGGGTGAGCTGAATGTTGACCATGCTCTACAGACTACAGGGTTGGTGCAGTTGCCTCTCTATCTTCCCCTCTAACTGACAGCACAACTGATTTGCATCTATAATTTATCATTTCTCAAGTGAATTTACACTGGCCAACATCCCATTATTAAATTCATTGAAACTTGAAAAAGGCTTCTTTATGCCAAAATAAAATATCTACATTTTTAGAAAGGGCTCATTTGTTTAGTTTGAGCCCATGAACCATCACTTTCCGAACCAATCCAAGCATCTGGGAGATGCTGCCAAGCGGCCCCGCTTGGCAGCAGTGTCGAGTGGTCGATCCGATTGTTTATCTCGGCATGGAGTTCGGAAATAATCCGAGCTCATAAAAATCTGAACCGTCTATTGCTCGGATTAAGATAATCCGAGCCGTCAATTGCCAAGATGAATGGTCGGATCAGCTGTACGTTCGGCATCGCTGCCAAGCACCCCGACATCATCCCCGAGTCACGATCGTTTCATCTCCTTTGACGATTCCACATGTGACTTCCCAAGTGAAAAAAAATGGGACCACTATGGCCTTGTTCGACGATTCGAGTCAATATACATCATCTGTAAAAATATCAATTTAATCAGAGATTGTTAGCTAGCTATTCAAACAAACCATATTTTTTAGAGAAATAGATGGTCAAACTATAATGCCTATATCTCACAAATATGATTCGATCGAGTTGATTTTTTCGATGAACGTACCTTTTACACGTGTATCATTTTGCGTCAAATGAGGAGTTCACGTGATGAATTTTCAAGTGAGAAAAAGCTTACTATTGTGGATTCTACTCTATATATCTAGCACAAGATTGTTTATCTACATCATTTTCTTTACAAATCTAACATGAGTGGATTTCACCGTGGGGTTCACATGGATCTAACTTTTTTCTTAGAAGAGTGTGTCGTCTGAGTTTGCAAGGCTTTCCCCAAGCCGAGTACCTACTGGGAATAAGAGAGCATACTAAACAAATATAAATACGTGCCACCAAAAGTTTTATTGCAAATCATGAGTGTTACTACGTAGACGGAGCCAGAATTATTGCGTGGGGACGAATATAGACAATCAAAAATAAAGTTTATGATAATTTTTTATTCAATGTAAAAGTAGGATTTTTTTACATTGTAGGGAGGCGACAGTCCTTACTAGCCTCCATCTGGCTCCATCCTTGAGTGTTAGGTGTTTAAATTTGGCTAAAATACAAAGTAATTTCCTTTGGGTGAAGAAGAAACTTCATCTTGTGATCAGTTGGGAGAAGATATCTATAAGCAGAGAAAGGGGTGGTCTGGGTATTAAAAAACTAAAGCTGATGAATGAGTTTTGGTGTAGAAAAGTAGGCTTTGTGGAGGCAAATAATCTGCAGCAAATATAAGAATATTGCTGATGGTGTTTGGTTTCCCCATATGGTTGGCGTGGAAAGATAGATAAGATACAGTATACAGGAATGAGAGAAATGCTAAGATGGAATATTTTCATGAAAGCCTCAAAAGTTAGTTCGGTTGGTTGGTGGGTTTGCTCCCCTCATAATCGATTAGAGTTAAGAAAGTAATATGTTGTGAATCTTCTAATCCTAGCGTGGATGACCTGTCTTTGACCGAATCAGAGAGGGGATTGTTGAAGTGCGCGTAAACTGGTCCGATAGGAAAAAAAAATTGCTCATCAATAATGTTGCTTTAGTTGTGGGGGATGGGATGGGTTGGGAATATGCCTTTGAAGCTCTCTTTTCCAAGCCTCACCCATCAGGTGTGTTCTCAGTTAACTCGACCTATTAAGGTTAGCGAAGCTGAAATAGAAAGAAGAAAATCAGTTAACAAGATTCTATTTCGTGCACACTCCCCTTGGGGGATCCGGGGTGCTGTAATGCACCTCCCGCACTACACGTGTAGTGTGTAGTGCGGTTAATTCAGCCGTTTATTTCGGCAATGGACAGCTCGGATTTTCATCTTAACAATGGACGGTTAGGATTTGTAGAAGCTCGGATTAAATCTAAGCCATCCGCACCGAGATGGACGGTCAAATCGGTCGTATTACACGGTATAGTGCGACGGGTGCACTACAACCCCTCCCATTCCCTTTGGGTGAGGGCTTCTTTACCCACTTATAAGGCAAGTTCTCGTTCCGTAATTAAAACCACTCATGTAGTTATGTTGTATGAATTGATTTGTTGGGAGATCCAACAAAAATCAATTCAATCAAACATTGGCAAGTACCCCCGTTCCTGTTTTAGAAATAAATACTTATTTTTTTGAAAAGTAGCTTATTGTTTGAATTAAAGGTGATATATTATAAGAGAGTAACCTGTCTTGGAAAGCAGGAATATTTACTTATTTTTTAAGAAGTGAATGTATAACAAAAAAAGAAAAAGTTAATTTCTCCGAAACTTTGATAGAGCAAATTAATTTGGGTTTTTGATATAGTACAGATGTCTAATCGATGTGCACTTTTGCACGATCTACTACCAAATTAATGTTAGAATTTTATACTAAAAAGTTATGGTTTTATGTAATGAATTAATATTTAATTGTTATATATTAATCAATTTTATTCTTTTTTATGAGAATTTTTGATGAGCAATGTTTGCATAATATTATTCGATGTGGTGTTTTTGTATCTATTATTCTACATTGTAGATAATCCAGTTTATAGAGTACGGCTTTCACACGAACGATTGGATTATCAGTTCTTATGAAATATAAGATTTACTTCACAGCATTAGATGGAATTAGACACACCATTGGTAGAACTGTAGCACAATGTTTTAGTAGGTCTGTCTTAACTACTGGAAATGGTATTAGTTTCAAATTTCAATTCATTGTGCTATTACACTTTGTGTGTGTATTGAACGGGATCCGTTTTGAGGTAATTATTTTTGTAATGAATTCATAAGACAATATTGACCTCATGATTATTAATGAATGCTTATACTCTTAATACAAAGATAATTAATAGATATGTATATCTAATGTTGTTGACTTTAATTTATTAGAGAGTGAGATTCTCTTTAGGGTTAATAGTCTCGGTGAGTTGGGTCACAACGTTATATGTATGATAGCTATTAATTATTAATGAAATTCACGTCCCAAAATGGATTGATGATACCCCCATAAGTAAGCTTATAAGTTCCGATTATGTCAAACCCTGTAGGTGAATATTTATATCCAACATGTCGAATAAGTTAAGTGAAAAGTCTCAAGGTATTTCATAGATATTGATTAAATATATTTGTCAATAATTTAATCAATAGGTATTTGTAATCTTAATGTGGAAAGATATTTAAGTATTTAATAATGTGAAACTCGAAATACAAATTGAGATAGGGACGAGAGTGCAATTATAATTCTATAGTGGTATGAATTCTAATTTGTGTAATAAGAAATGAAATTGGATTTCTTGATTACGCAAGGAGCTCAATCTGTATTTATCCTTTATATATACACGCTATGCTCTCGAGAGAGCAAAGAGATCGCGAAGGAGCCCAAACTCAGTTCGTGATTTAGGCGTGTGAGGAGTGAGGTAAAACCCTAATTCCGTCATGTAGGGTTTTTGTTTTTTTGTTGTTCCAATGGGATCCACCTGTATGTGAGAGAGATGTGGCTGAGGTGTGCCACACCGATGTGCCTCTAGCATTTTTTTATCTAATTACTAAATTTAAAACTCCCCAACCTATCTCACCAGATATAGGTAAAATTACATTCTAAGGTAAAGCCCTAAAGGTGAACAAAATATCATTGATGTGTGAATGAAAACAAACTTTATACGTGGCTCTTTAAGATATACAGTAATTGTTGTCACGTATTAGGGTCAGACCGTAAGAAAGTAATTTATTATGAATTATCTAGTCTTGACGTAGATGACCTGTTTTTGGCCAACCGAAAAGGAAATTATAGTTGAGGTTCGTGTAAGCTGATCCCATAACATCTCTCACCGATTGGGAAAAAAAAAAGTAGTTTAAATTATGTCAGGATGAGCCGGACAAAGGTGGTTTTCCGCCAGCACCCCCGTGGGCCTCCTTCGCGCATTTTTTTAAGTAATTCAAACTGTGCATCTTGTAGGGCCTATAAAATAATGTATCTACGCAAAAAATTAGCTTGTTCGGACATTGATAGATATGTCAAAAATTAAGTTCTAGACGAAAAAATGAAAACTTAATTTATCATTTCTCAAGTGAATTTCCATTATTAAATTCATTGAAACTTCAAAAGGCTTCTTTATGCCAGAATAAAATGTCTATAACATTTTTAGAAAGGGCTCATTTGTTAGTTTGAGCCCATAAAGCCATGAACCATCACTTTCCGAACCAACCCAAGCATTTGGGAGATGCTGCCAAGCGCCCCCGCTTGGCAGCGGTGCCGAGCGGCCGATTCTGATTGTTCATCTCGGCACAGATGGTTCAGAATTAATCTGAGCGCATAAAAATCTGAACCATCTGTTGCTCAGATTAAGATAATCCGAGCCATCGATTGCCGAGATGAATGGCCGGATCAGCCGTTCAGCATCGCTGCCAAGCACCCCGGCATCATCCCCGAGTCACGATCGTTTCATCTCTTTTGACGATTCCACATGTGACTCCCCAAGTGAAAAAAAATGGGACCACTATGGCCTTGTTCGACGATTCGAGTCAATATACATCATCCGCAAAAATATCAATTTAATCGGAGACTGTTAGCTAGCTATTCAAACAAACCATATTTTTTGGAGAAATAGATGGTCAAACTATAATTACCCATATCTCACAAATATGATTCGATCGAGTTGTTTTTTTCGATGAACCTTTTACACGTGTAGATAATGAAATGAATAGGTCGAATCGTCACATGGGACTGTGAAGTATCTCATTTTGCGTCAAATGAGGAGTTCACGTGATGAGTTGTCAACTGTCAAGTGAGAAAAAGCTTGCTATTGTAGATTCTACTCTATCCAGCACAAGATTGTTTATCTACATCATTTTCTTTACAAATCTAACATGTGTGGATTTCACCGTGGGGTTCACATACTGTGGGATCTAACTTTTTTCTTAGAAGAGTGTGTCTTCTGAGTTTGTAAGGCTTTCCCCAAGCCAAATACCTACTGGCTACTGGGAATAAGAGAGCATATACTAAACAAATATAAATATGTGCCACCAAAAATTTTATTGCCAATCATGTGTTACTACATAGACGGAGCCTTGTTGCGTTGGAGGCGAATATAAACAATCAAGATTTTTTTATGATAATTTTTTATTCAATGTAAAAGTAGGGATTTTTTAAATTGTAGGGGGCGACAGTCCCTACTAGCCCTCATCTAGCTCCATCCTTGAGTATTAAGGTGTTTAAATTTAGCTAAAATATGAAGTAATTTCCTTTGGGTGAAGAGGAACTAAAGAAGAAACTTCATCTTGTGATCAGTTGGGAGAAGATATCTATGAGCAGAGAAAGGGGTGGTCTGGGTATTAAAAAACTAAAGCTGATGAATGAGTTTTGGTGTAGAAAAGTAGGCTTTGTGGAGGCAAAATGGCAAATAATCTGCAGCAAATATAAGAATATTGCTGATGGTGTTTGGTTTCCCCATATGGTTGGCGTGGAAAGATAGATAAGATACAGTAAACAAGAATGAGAGAAATGCTAAGATGGAATATTTTCATGAAAGTTCCAAGAGTTAGTCCGGTTGGTTGGTTGGTTTGCTCCCCTCACAATCGATTAGAGTTAAGAAAGTAATATGTTGTGAATCTCCTAATCTCGACGTGAATGACCTGCCTTTGACCGGACCAGAGAAGGGATTGTCGAGATGCGCGCAAATTGACCCGACACGCCTGGAAAAAAAAAATTGCCCATCAATAATGTTGTTTTAGTTGTGGGGGATGGGATGGGTTGGGAATATGCCTTTGAAGCTCTCTTTTCCAAGCCTCCCCCATCAGGTGTGTTCTCAGTTAACTCGACCTATGAGGTTAGGGAAGCTGAAATGGGAGTAAGAAGAAAATCAGTTAACAAGATTCTATTTCGTGCACACTCCCCTTGGGTGGGATCCGGCGGCGTGCCGTAGTGCACCGCGTAGTGCGGTCAATCCGGCGTCCATCTCAGCAATGGGCGGTTCAGATTCTCATCTGAACAATAGACGGTTAGGATTTGTAAGAGTTCGGATTAAATCCAAGCCGTCTACACCAAGATGGACGGTCAGATCGCACTACAACCCCTCCCATCCCCCTTGGGTGAGGGCTTCTTTACCCACTTATAAGGCAGGTTCTGATTCCGTAATTAAAACCACTCATGTAGTTATGTTGTATGAATTGACTAGTAGATGCCCATACCTAAAAGCACATCAGAATGTAACGTTGTACCACCTTAAGTAAATTATCCATTCTACCTAATTGATTTACGCAATAAATCTAATCTTCGCAAAGTGCCGGTTACCATTTTGAAATATTTCTCTCTTTGATAATAAAAAGACAACATTTATATAGATATACATTGACTAAAAAGTGAGATAGAGGAATAGATTTATTATGTGAAATGATCTGATGGTTATAAATTTAACAGGATGTGATCTAACAGTTGTAGAAGTTACTCTCGTTTATATGCCTAGACATTTTCAACAAAAATCGCTCTGTTTTATAATATAGATTTGTTGAAAGATCCAACAAAAATCAATTCAATCAAACATAGGCAAGTACTTTGATAGAGCAAATTTGGGTTTTTGATATAGTACAAATGTCTAATCGATGTAAACTTTTGCACGATCTACTACCAAATTAATGTTAGAATTTTATACTAAAAGTTATGGTTTTATGTAATGAATTAATATTTAATTGTTATATATTAATCAATTTTATTCTTTTTATGAGAATTTTTGATGAGCAATGTTTGCATAATATTATTCGATGTGTTTTTGTGTCTATTATTCTACATTGTAGATGATCCAGTTTATAAAGTACGACTTTCACTGACGATTGGATTATCGGTTTTTGTGAAATATAAAATTTACTTCACAGTCTTAGATGGAATTAGACACACCATCGGTAAAACTGTAACACAATGTTCCAGTAGGTCTGATTATGTAAACCATGTAGGTGAATATTTGTATCCAACATGTCGAATAAGTTAAGTGAAAAGTCTCAAGGTATTCCATAGATATTGATTAAATATATTTGTCAGTAATTTAATCAATAGGTATTTGTAATTTTAATGTGGAAAGATATTTAAGTATTTAATAATGTGAAACTCGAAATATAAATTGAGATAGGGACGAGAGTGCAATTATAATTTTGCAATGGTATGAATTCTAATTTGTGTAATAAGAAATGAAATCGTTGGAGGATAAAAATTTATTAATTACGCAAGGAGCTCAATCTGTATTTATCCTTTATATATACACGCTATGCTCTCGAGAGAGCAAAGAGATTGCAAAGGAGCCCAAACTCAATTCGTGATCTAGGCGTGCGAGGAGTGAGGTCAAACCCTAATTCTGTCATGTAGGATTTCTATTTTTTTTTTTTGTTCAACCTATATACGTATTATTGGGTCCTGGGAATTTCCGTCTTCTAGCAATTAATTTATACAAAATAAGCGATCTAATCACTAAATTTAAAACTCCCGAACCAATCTCACCAAATATATGGTACAATTACATTCTAAGGTAAAGCCCTAAGGCCATCCACAGTGGTATAATCAAAAGTCAATTATTTTTAAAGTTAACAATGTTAGTGCAAAAGATGGCTCACAATGATATAATCAAACTTAGCAACATCCTTAGAAATAATCGAATTTTGGGCTTTGGATAACCAAAACTAGCAACCTTTTTCAATAATCAAAATTTGTGGACTCCACACCACATAAGTTAACTAGTTTCAAATTTGTATACACGCGTGTTTCAATTGGTAGTATTTTTTTCTTTTCTTCTTCACCTACTCTATATTTTATTCACTTCACCCACAAACTATTTCTCTTTCTTCCCCTCAAAAAGTGAAGCTCATATCTCTCGATCATCTACAATTCAACCCATCATCGCCGGATTAAAGTATTTCACTTTTCTTTCCCGTTTCTATTTTTTTTCCCCAAAAAAATTCATAATATGAGGGAAGAAAGTCACCGATTTTTTCCCAAAATTAAGAGAGGGAATCGATATATTTTGCCAAAAAAACCCGTAAATGGAGAAAAGTGAATGATAGGAAACAGAGGGGAGATAGAGAGAGTGAAATTGTAGTGGACCCTTATTTTGGTTATGGACTAGAAGTGACCATTGTGAAACTCAATATTGTTAAGCTTAACAACCTCTTAAGTGAATAATCAAAAGCTGGTGTGTCAACTTTTGGTTATCCTTTTTTTTATTATACCACTGTGGATGGTCTAAAGGTGAATAAATATCATTTGATGTGTGAATGGAAACAAATTTTATACATGGCTCTTTAAGATATACAGTAATTGTTGTCACGTATTAGGGTCAGATCACAAGAAAGTAATTTATTATGAAGTATCTAGTCTTGACGTAGATGACTTGTTTTTCACCAACCGGAAAGGAAATTATAGTTCAAGTGCGTGTAAGCTGGCCCCGTAACATCTCACCTTTGGGAAGAAAAAAATAAAAAGAAATATCTACAAAGGATGGTAGGTCGGAGATTCTCTAGGCCCACACTGAATTTGGTGGGTCCACTCTAAAGCCAGAGTCTAGATAGGATCGTGCAAATAATGAATAATTCGGGGATAATACTGTGAAAAATTTAATAAGTGTCTAAAACCCTGGGCTGTTATTATATACCCATGGCTCGAAACCTTTCCTAACATAGCACAAGCTGAACCAGTCCGGCGACATCCACCGGCGGCTACGGTTGCCGGTAAATCCTCTTCCTTCTACAGCATCGTCTTTCTTGGATTCTGTACTAGGGTTTTGTTCTTCAGTTTTCTTGAATTCTCTAAAACAGGTACTGAGCGTGGTAAAACCTAATCTGTCTTGATCACAGTTTTTTTTTTCCCCCCCTGAGAAAAACCTGCTTTTGAGCTTAGAATTTTTCTTTAATCAGGTCGAGCGATTATGTATGTTCACAAGCACACAAACATGTTTATGTGCCGTGAAGCTTATGTAGTTGTATGAATTGATCACCAGACATGCTGGATTAGGAAAGTGAAGGAAAAACATGGCGTACAGTGAGAATTATAAAGAAAAAGTTGGATATTTTTATGCTAGTTCTACTTCTAACGGAGTTTTCCATGTAATGATTATATGGAAATTGTTTCATGAATTGCTTCTTTTTCTTTATCATCTGGGAGTAAGAATTTGGAAATTGTTTCTGGTGGCCCCCCACCGTTGAATTTCTTGGAAAAATTGCACTTTAACTCATTGATTGCAATAATTGGAGTTATTTGTACCTTCTAAAATCCTGTATGTGCCTCAATAACACCGTTTTGAGCATATTGATGTCCTTGTTAATGAGTTGGGATTCGGGAAGGGGTTTGGGTCAGTATAAATTATTGTTTTTAATCAGTTATTTTACGCCCCTAATGTTAAGGGAACTATCATGCAATCGATTGAGAAAGAGAATACTCATGAGGTCTGTTGAAGAATTGTATTGGGAACTTTATTACTCCAGTAGTGCATATTTCAGTTCTGCTGCTATTCTCTGCGCAGAAAACAGTTAGTTATTCGAATTGTTTTTTTTTATTAAGGAGATTGTTTTTTTGTAGTTGTATCTAGTAGTTGGCTCCGCTCGTGTAAATTCATGGCCCCATCACTTCTCAGGGGAGACAGGACCACATCATTGATAGGTCTCCGTGATCGGGTAACTTGGTTTCCCTTGTCAGCCTATTTGAGGTTACATGTGGATTACGAAAACCTTGTCCTTGCATCTTAGCCCTTCCCTAATGGTATGCTCTTAATCGATCGACATGTTCCTTTCGGCATGGCCAAGCTATTCTATGCGATCCACGCAAGAACGTCCCCTCTTTTGCTTTAATTAACACCGTGAGTATCTTTCTTTAGCTTGGCAGCCTAGGCGTAACAGCTCTCCTCTCGAGCATTTCTAACCTACACGTCAGTCACTTGTCTCCTATAACACCTTGTTGCTGGCCTAGATCAGCCCTGGGGACCCATCAAGGTTGGCGTTGTGGGCATTACTCCAAACACAGCTCTGCGACAAACTTGTACATCTTAAAGCATACAGTTGGAGTTGAAGGTTCATCAAGGTTCCCTTGCCCCTCTGTCAAAGGAATAGGGCCTTGTTTGGTCTTTGTAGGGATCTCCACTAGAATTTAACTTCATATCTTAACTAAAGCACTTGGTGTGCTCCATACTTGCAGAACATGCCCTAATACCTCTGCAGCACTGAGCCCCTCAAACAACTAACGCACCACATGCTCACATTCCTAAGTAGCTCCATCGTCCATGCTCCTTGTGGCCTTGTCCTATACTTGTGCACCTGCCCTCTTCACCAGGGTGAGTTATCCTTTGTTGGTTGACCCTCTTTATATGGTTAACCTTCTCCATCTTTGTTTCCAAATTCCGAGCAAGTAAGTATCCTGCTCCGGGAGCTCTGTAAGTTCTAGTTTACTTAGTGATGGAAACAAGGTGGCACATGTGATTGGATTCTTGCCCCTGGCCTGGCTAAGCAGATCATTTCACTAGTTTGGGAAGTTGTGATCCCCACCACAATCCCAACTAGACACTACCACAGTGGATGAAAATTTATATTGACTTCAAGATTTGAAGCCATTCTTGTATTTTGTAGAGGCTTTCAAGCGTTGGAGTTACTTTTGATCAAAGTGTAGTGGTTTGATTACCCTTGACTTTGTGTATAGGTGACATCGTGATAATGACACCCCTTGGTGCCTTTTTGGTTAATGATACCACTTATTTTCCAGACGCGGAATTGTATGTTGATTTAACTCCGCTTTTGCCGTGCTTAGAGTCTTATCTTTTTTACAGCCGGTCCCAAGCCAGGTTAATGAGGAGGGTTGTGTGATAGGTATCTGAGAGCTAGCACGTAAAAGCCCGTTAGATCTCTATGACATGAATCCTAATATCTCAATGGAAAAACAAGATTCATGTAGCCGACCCCAATTGATTGGGACACAAGGCTGGTTTGGTTTGGTTTGGAGTTGTATGTTCATTTGGTTCGTTAATGTGGAATATCGATTGCAGATGGGTTAAAGTGTGCCTTAGAAGTTCTATTGGCTAATTGGGTCAAGTTTTTTATTTCAGATTTTTGCGCTTGCAGCCTCTATTGATTCATTTTTCTTTGGGGGGGAAACACTTTTCCCCCGTCGTGACAGAACTCATCCGACTTTTTACAGGTGAATATTGCCGTTCGGGATTAGCTTTCGTGCATTGTTTCTCATTTGATTGAAGGAGGTCTCACCATGTCTGTTTGAGCAGTATAACATATCTCAAAATGGATCTGAAATTCAAGGGGAAAAAATGGGTTGGGAACATTTACCAGAAATTTGAGGCTATATGCCATGAAGTTGATGATTTTGTGAGCCAGGTAGGATTTTCTTGTCTCTCACCTTTTTTCCCCCCCATCTATAATTGAACTTCATTTTGTGAGTTGTCAAATCAACTCGTCAGTGCTCCCGTTATAGGAGAGCCTGCCTTATTGTTACCCTGCTTTCATAGGACAAGTATTGCAAGACATGTCTAGATGAGCTTATATCTATCCTTTCATTCATGATGTTTCTTGCCATCTAATACAAGCTATATGGTGATAACTGTGGGACTGTGATTTAAATATGTTTCCTGATCTTTTAAAGTGAGGAACCTACTAAATTGAAGTGTTCTTTCGTACAGGATACCGTTAAATATGTTGAGAACCAGGTGCATACAGTTGGGGACAGTGTGAAAAGATTTTACGCTGATGTTGTGCAAGATATAATTCCTTCTTCTATGGGGAAACCTGGAAAACATGAAGCTCAAGCGGTGCGTTCGGCACAAAATAATACCATTGAGACCCCGGTCAGGTCAATGATAGCTCTTGAAGAAAATCCTGTATATACCAATATCAACCAATCTTCTGTGGAGGAGTATCCAATTTATCCCTTAAAGAATACACATCAACATTTGATCCCTCCACCTTCTGCCGATCAGGTTAAATTAGCAGAGCTCGACTTATCATTGGGACCGGAATTCAATGCTTTGAATGATAAGAAGTTCCATACTGTTCTTGAAGAAAAAGATACAAAGGAGGAGTTGGTAGATAAGAAGTCCGACATTCTTGTTGAAGCAAATGACACAGAAAAGGCAGTGATCGATGAAAAGTCTCTTGTGGTTGTTGAAGAAAATGGTGCAAAGGAGGAACCATCTCAGCCTGAGGAGTTTGAGTTAATCTGTTCTGAATACAAGAACGTGAATGAAGCATTATTATTAAGCGAGTACATTGCTGAAAAGAGTGGGATTCGGTCTGAAGTTCCAACAGCAACTTTGCTATGTAGTACCCAAAAGGAAAAAGTTGATTATATTAACTTTATAGATGATGTTGAGTGCGTTTCTAATACTTCTAGCTTGTTGACACCTTCTGAGATGAGCTCATCAGTTGTTTCAAGTGAGAGTAGGATACCAGAGGTGGGACTTATTTCTACCAGTAGTTCCCTATCTATAGCCACTCATGGTATGTTAGACTTTTCGGATGAAAATGTCATTAGAGCTGTTTCTGATCTCTCGGATGCTCTATCATCTTCTCAGTCCTTCCCAGTTTTATTTTGTGACAACAAGGATGCGGATATGGGGCTTACCAAGGTTGCGGATATGGGGCTTACTTTCTCCGGCAGTGCCCTGTCATTGGAATCAAAAGGTGGGTGTTTCAGATTTTGGAATAATGGATAGTACTTATTGGTCATTTTCTTTTAATTACTTTGTTTTGACATATATAGACATATCCACGGCTGAAGATGCTGCTTCTCTTGCTGGATCATCTGCTAATACGCATTGCTATGAGTGTGCTCAATTGGAGGTTCTAATGTCTTCCCTGGAAATTGGTATGGCAATGAAGAATTCACCTTGGGGACACGTTTATTGTCCTTGGTGGTTTTTTTTGATCTCCTTGTCCTTTGTGTTTATTACTGTTTTACTTCGGTGCCTGGGATACTATAAAGATACCAACAGTTTATGTACTAGTTTACTAGTATGAACAATAGTGATGAGAACTTGCTTCTTTTGGTTTTTTAAATGCTTAACTGAGAGTGTATTTTTCAGTACTTCCATTGTGGCTGGCTCATTACTTTGACATGCTGCTATTCTAGTAGAGGCGAGGCACGAGCTCGTCGTCCTAGTTCAAGTCCTAATCCATAAGATTTCAGTTATCAAACCTTTCTAATGCTGTGTGTACATCATTACTTTCACCACTAGCTTATTCTCTCAATGGAATGTCTTTTTTGATAACTAGGTGTCCAGCCAGCTTACGCATACCTCTACTAATCCTGGGAGACCATAACCCCACCGTCCACTAGTGGGGGCCCCACTTGAAGCCGGAGCAAATGCTCCGTATGGACTGGCCGAGAGATTTCCTGAGACCTTAGGAGGGATCAAACCCCTAATTTCCAGGCCTTGACCACTAGGCCAACCCCTTGGGGTTATCAATGGAGTGTCTTGTGGTCATTCGTCTTATAATGTCTCTCGCATTAAGTGAAACAGAAGCACCCTCTCTGCTAATCATCAGCTTGTCTGCAGTCTTATTAAAGAAAAAAAGGCAGCTTAGAAATTTGTAGGCTCGTGTGATTAGGAACATTATGGCTTGGAAACATTCATAATTGTATTCTCAAAGTGCAATGAAAACTTTGGATGCATTTTTGATGTATAGTCCCCTTACTTTCATTACAGTCCTCTACTTCGTACCACACGAAGTTGCCAAGATTGCTTGCCTTTTTCCATCTTCTCTACCTACCTTTCAGTTTAGTTTTTTATCCTGATACAACATTAGCCTCGGCCGTGCTTTGCTGATGGTCATTTATCTAGTTGTGGACATGAATTTGATGCATTGTACTCATTTCATGCTCACATGATGCCAATGTAATACACGAATATGGTCACTAACATGAAGCATAGGACATCTTCACTTGGGTTGTCCACCTTTAGTTCTCATTATTACTATTTGTTTGTTTTTTGTTTGATACCAAGTATGATAAGACCTTCATTCAACAAAAACTTTACTTGGATGTGTCTCTACTGTTTTGATGGCATGTTCTGTGCTATTTGAATGTATCAACTGAGAGCTGATATTGAAATGCTTTTCAACAGGAGAGGCAGATAACTGCAGAGTAGATATCACAGATCCGAGTTTGGAAAGCATCGAATTGTCTGAAATGGCAAAGCCTGATGAGGGTTGTGTAGTTCTGGGCCGTAGATTACTCTATGCTGACTCTTGTAGAGCACAAAGACACAGATCATACAAGGTAACTTCAATTCTTCTCCGACGAAAAGGTGGGGATAAAAAAAGAAGTTTAGAGAAACACGAACAGAAAATGTTAGTTAAGGAAGTAAATTGTATGATTCTTGATAAATTAAAAGTCATCTATGATTGCATTGTGTCTTGTTTACATATATCGTGCTACTTTCCATAATGAATTTACCACCAGAATCCTATATGCGCATCCAACGACGTTGATACATTCTTCTTCTTCGTTTCCTACAAGAAGTTCATTCTTATACGGTTCAATGACGAGCCTAAATGAATCTCCTTTTGTGGTGTTGTATTAGAAAATCCTACAAGATGCTTTTGCTTCAAAAAAGAGGATAAGAAAAGAGTACGAGCAGCTGGGAATTCAGTACGGAGACATTGATATCGGGTCAATCCAGCAACAACCGCTGAATCTTTTGCCCCCCTCTTCCACTTTGGACTCGAAGAAATCATCATCTCAGGAAACATGGGACCCTGAATGGGAGCTTCTGTAAATACAAGTACTCTGTGTAGATTTAGTGCGACGGAACTGGTTATGCAGTCTCTCAGATTGTTCAGATGGAAGTGATGAAGATGAAGCCGGTTCTTTCTATATATATATTTTGTCGTATACATCTGTTTAATAATATACAGCGAGGTCATTTACATATCCCGAATAGTAATTGCCTGTTTTATGATAGATTGGACAGTTCCTTGTGATAAATTTCAAGAAATCCTGCAACGTTTTGTAAGAAGGTTTTTTTTGTGTGCGTGTGTTTTCCGTAGGAGGAAGGGAAGAAGACGAAGATATTCTTTCGATTTTGGTTACTTTCTATTTATGTCGTCTGTTCTTTTTTTCAAAATTTTAATTCCTTTCAATGTTTGAGAGAAGAAAAGAATTGCCAAACAATTAGGTTATTCACATTCGACTCGTTAAAAGTCTGTTCGAAATCAACTTTTTACATCAATATATCAAAAGCTAGAAAGCATTATAGATGCTAAGAATTCGCTCCAAACTTGAACACTGTACTAGGTAATCTCATAAATCGGCTGCGCGAACTTGATTCGATTCAATTAAAGCTAAACAGACTAAACTCATATAACACATTTTTTAAAATTGACTAAGGTTGTATTTGAATTTTGCTTCCATATGTGCGACCTTCAATTCCCCAAATCAAAATTTCAACCACTTACTAGTTACTACTCCGTTTGACTCATCTCGTTTTCAACTATAAAAAAAAATAAAAATAAAAATGAGCATTCTAAAACTTTCATGTCCTGTTTGGACCTATGGAAAAGAAAAGAAAAGAGAATGAGAGTTTTGAGGAAAATTTAGAGAAAAATTGATTGTTTATAAGCTTTTCTTTGATTATTTTTCTTCTCTTTTTCCTCTCAAATCAAACAAAGGAAGAGGCAAAATTTTCCTCTTCCTTTCTTTTCCACAGCTATCGAACAAACCCAAAATTTGGAACTTGTGAAAAAGAAGAGAAAGAAAAAAAAATTCTCTCATTGTTTGGTTTAGAGAAAAAGATGAGAGAAAATAGAATAATTTTCCTCTTATTTTCTTTCTATTCATTTTAACTCAACAATGGCAACTAAACACGGCTACACGAGGGTTGCGTTCGTTGCGGAACTCAACTCATCTCTTTACGACACGAGCTGACGACAGCCATGCACCACCTGTGTCCGTATTCCTGAAGGCACTCCTCTAATTTTTTGCAAGTTTCAGACACAAAATGAAATTTCGAAATTAATCAAGATACATGTGAGCTACTGGAGAAAAATCCTAAAAAATAAGCGGGGGCTTTGAAATTCATTCACTACTTAAAGATCGGAAGAACAATTAAATTGCAACTTGTTGCCTTCTACTTTCCTCTGCTTCAACGACTCTTCTCTCTCTCTCTCTAGATCAAAGGTAGGAAAAAAAAAAATGAAGACTACAATGTTGAGATCGATCCAATCATCTCTCACCAGGGCCAACAATTCCGCGTCGTCACCATCGACTCACAGCCTCCTCCGCCGCGGCTACTCATCGGAATCGGCCCCCGAGCGTAAAGTCGCCGTCTTGGGCGCCGCCGGCGGCATCGGCCAGCCACTCGCACTCCTCATGAAGCTCAACCCCCTCGTCTCCCACCTCTCCCTCTACGACATCGCCGGCACCCCCGGAGTCGCCGCCGACGTCGGCCACATCAACACCAGATCTGAGGTCCTCTCTAATGTTATATTAATTCAGTTTGTTTTTTTGATCGAGGATCATTTGGTCAATTGTGCTGCTTTTTTCCTTTAGGTTTTGATACGTGACAGGTTTTTTTTTTTTTCTTCTTCATTCTAAAGCCCTGTCTTAATTTGTTCTAAAACACGTATAATTGTCTCTCTGTCTTCGGCTTAGATCTTTTATGAAGAGGTACGAAAAGGTGAACAGAAAACAATGCAATCACACAAGAACGAAAAAGATTCAAGCAATGTGACGCACACAACTTTAAAACACACTCTGGACACGATGTATCTGGAACTGTTTGATGCGTGTGCTGTTCGATGCATGTGGACCCAAGTGCATCGAACTGTTTTGGACACAGTTGGGTGCGTGCGTAGACTTTACGAGAAGATTTAGGTGGTTTGGCTTGAGTCTGTGTCCAGGCACAAAGATCGGTTGTTGTTTTTTCCAACTCATGTTGTTCAACTGGAAATAAAAACACTGAATCATTCGGATCGGATAGTTGTCTATGGCTGGTTATGTCTTTGGCAGTTCAAACTTGTTATGAAAGAGGAGAATTTTTTTTTCATAGCTGAGGTGTCTGGGGGCTTACACGCACCTGGGGACCCATCCCACCATCGACTAGCAGGGGCCCAATGAAAGAGGAGAATATGATGAGCTTGCAATAGGGATTGGATCCTTTCCAGTTCAAATTTGGGCTGGAGGAAACAGTCCAAATCTGAACCTTACATTGGAAAAATCAATGATTTGTATTTGCTCAGAGACTCTTTGCGGGAAGAGTAGCAAATCCGAACCATTGATTGCAACAATGAACGGTCCAAAATTGGACTGTCTCTTCAAGTCCAAGACTTGGACCGGAGAGGATCCAATTCCCTTGCAATATGAGTAACTCTTTCACATATGGTTCTACATCACAAACACCCCTTATATATGCAAAAGCCTACATAAAGAATCAGGTCAAATCATCATTTAATAACGAGGAAGTAATACAGCTTTGTTCGATTTTTCAGAACGTATTCACTATTCCCTGTGAAGGAAGATATATATGGTCTACTCCTATTTTTAGAACTTATTTCATCTGAAGTAAAAAAAATTGTATGGTGAAGGGTTTGTCGAGAGAGACAGACATTTCTCAGGTTTATACGATTATGATTTACGCCATGAAAGTGATAATTTCCACGTTTTAGGTGCATTAAGAACCTTTTTTGTTATATTTTTTTGTAATGGTCTTTCAAGATGCAAAATTTTATGGTGGTTGTGGGGATATAAGTTCTAAAAATAGGACTCTCCTAATAACGAATGTGTAGAAATCCTTGCTATTTGTTCGCTTGTGGCTGTGGGTCATGCAGGTCGCAAATGGGTTGTAATTATAAGTTTATAACCATAATTCGGGTTGAATTTGAGACACTACTCACAACTTCTAACTTCGTTTCTCACTTCAATCACATGGTTACATGTCTTTGTGTATGAGTCCAACATGTGTTATTTGGGCTTATCAACTTTCTTAAAGCCCGGAATGATTCTCTCTCGTCTTCAACTTGTTAACATATCTATATTTTTGCTTCTCTGATGTAGGTAGTAGGGTTCATGGGTGAAGAACAGCTAGGGAAGGCTTTGGAGGGATCTGACATTGTCATAATTCCGGCTGGTGTGCCAAGAAAACCTGGCATGACTCGAGATGATCTCTTTAACATCAATGCAGGAATTGTCAAATCTCTGTGCACTGCAATTGCTAAGTATTGCCCAAATGTGAGTTCCCCCTTTGGCAGAAACATTCTAGTTCCTGATTTTTTTTGTTCTTTTCTCTCCCTAATTGCCATGTTGAGTGTATCATGTGAGTTTTGAGATTTGGATTTTGGATTCTTGTCATCAGGCACTTGTTAACATGATTAGCAACCCTGTCAACTCAACTGTCCCGATTGCTGCTGAAATCTTCAAGAAAGCAGGCACATATGATGAAAAGAAGCTTTTTGGTGTAACCACACTTGATGTGGTTAGGGCTAGGACTTTCTACTCTGGAAAGGCAAGAGTTCCAGTTGAGGGTATGCCTCACTACCTGCTTGTAGAATAGTAGTAATTGTCAGTCTTTGACTTAATGGAAAACATACATTTTTCTCCACGTAGAGTCTACTTGTGGACTCAAATTTTCTGTTTATTTGTTCCAGGGGTTAATGTACCCGTCGTTGGTGGCCATGCTGGTATTACCATTCTCCCATTGTTTTCACAGGTACTGCATTTCTTTGCTCTTTTTTAGCACGACTATCCTAAATTTGTGAAGCTATTATGACTGCCACGTTCTAGCTATGTAACAGGGACTCAGGTTTGGGTGTTGGGTGTGGGTGTATGACTAGGATCAGTCATCGGACACATCAGCTAGAGAAGTTTTACATGGTGTGGGTGTTGGGGTGTGGGTGTATGACTAGGATCAGTCATCGGACATGTCAACTGGAGAAGTTTTACATGACATTATTGGAAAAAACTATAAGGAAATAATAATTTTCATCAGAAACTTAAAATTTTTTTGTAAAAATATCATTTGAAAAATTAATTAGCAGACAAATGTTTTACATAAGAGAGGAAATTAGGTTTTTTTTTTTTTATCAGAGAGAGGAAATTAGTTGACAAGTATTAAAAATTGGTTGTGAGATACAATGTTTGATATCAAGGTATTGCCATTAGGCAATGCCTAGAGTAAGAATACATTGACTTTAAATAAATTTTAATGTGTTGAGTCTATTGATAGTGATGTCACTCCAAGCTTTATTTTTCTTTGAAAAAATAAAAGCAAAAAACTCAAGCATCAGTTTGAAAATCTATTGGCAACGATTTCAGTTCAAACTTTCCTCATCTCATGTCTTGACCTGTTGTATTTTAGCAAAATTACAGATTAAGATAGCTATCCATCGCATCTGTTATGCTTATATACACGTTCGATTGCTGATAGGCCACACCAAAAGCCAATAACCTGTCTGGTGAAGATCTTACGGCTCTAACGAAACGAACACAAGATGGAGGGACAGAAGTTGTGGAAGCAAAAGCTGGGAAGGGTTCAGCAACACTCTCCATGGCGTAAGTTTGGGCTGATACTTGAACCTATTGTTTTTCTGGATTTTGAGACACTTTCGAATGTTGTAGGGTTGTGTTAGGGCTCGAAGTTAATATTTTGTCAGAAGAATGATGTAATTCAACCCTTTTGTTAAAGGTTGTGTGCTAATCTTCTTAGGGATGATTGTAAAGTGAAAAGACTTGTTCTGTGCTCCTTTATAGGTTTTACTTGCTCGCATAAGTTTGAGCTTTCAAGAGACATAGACCTTCATCATGGATATATGCTGGGCTGTGGATGTTTTCTGGGATATTAGTTGCATATTTCGTTTTTGTTTATCTGATAAACATGCTATTCTTTTCTGGATTGACTTACATTGTTGGAAGTTTATTAGCCTTGCTCTGGTTTAATTTGTAATTTGAATTTCTATCGCACGCTGTTTCTGGAATACATATGTGGATGTTAGGTTCTGCATTCACTTGTCAAAAAAGAGAGGATATTTGGTTCCTGAATTATGTGGTGTGGCACATTGCATGTATTTATGCTGTTCATTTAGTTCCTTAGTTGAAGGGAGCTCCTAATGTGGCGCCGCTCCCCCCTTGGAAGCCCACTTTTGCACTCCCAAGGAGCCCGCTCCCATCGAGATGGGAGATCGCTCCTTACGAAGATGGGAGCTTTTGTATGACCTTTGTATAGAAAAATAGGGATTTATCACTTGGCTTTATTATTTGGTCTTTGATGAAGTCATGTATCTAGTTTCTAGCCCAGGTCATGACTAACACTAGCCCATTTCTTACACTTATGGAGGACTTGGCCCATATCTTTACTTCCTAAAATGATTGTACTTTTAAAGTGCATACTCTAGAGTCTGCGAA
This sequence comes from Rhododendron henanense subsp. lingbaoense, assembly GCA_020567845.1. Taxonomy (NCBI): domain Eukaryota; kingdom Viridiplantae; phylum Streptophyta; class Magnoliopsida; order Ericales; family Ericaceae; genus Rhododendron; species Rhododendron henanense. The sequence continues at coordinate 53,691,884 of CM036313.1, forward strand.
ATTATTTTCATAATATATGTACATGCTCCTCTCACGCTCCCAACCTTGGGAGCTTTTGTATTCCCCTGCTCCACCGCCCGCCCCTGCTCCCCCTTCATGCAACTAAGTTTTAGTTCAATTGTTGTTTTTTTTTTTTTTTGGCAAATATTATTGTATCTTATGTTGTTTTGTGATTGTGGTTAAAAGTTGTGTTGATTGTGTGGGTATCACTTTGTATGCTTGAAGGCAGATCTAGATCTGTTGGCTTTGCATTGCTGACTCTTGAGATATTTTCTGGTTTCGCATGTACAGTGTATTCAATCTACTATATATTTCCATGTGGTATGCTTGTAGTAGCTTATACAGCTCCCTTTCCTTTATTTTTCTCTCCTTACTAACCCTCAGATTGCAACTGTAGTTATCGTTACTCATTAGAAGTTCTAGAATTGGGCTTGTGATTAATGATTATTGTGCTTGTAGGTATGCTGGAGCTATTTTTGCTGATGCTTGCTTGAAGGGTCTAAATGGGGTTCCAGATGTTGTAGAATGTTCGTTCGTGCAGTCAAGCATCACAGAACTGCCTTTCTTTGCTTCTAAGGTGATTGACCTTAACTATACTATGGTGCTTTTAATTTAGGAACTTACTTCCTTATCTAGGTTTGAAGAAAATGATTGTTTTGCTTGTGTTGAATCAACTGTTTACGTATGTGATAATTTGTCTCCTCAAAATCCTCTAAGTTGTAATACACAGATATGGATACAGATACGGGGATATACATAAAAACCTAGTTTTATGATAGGGCTATAGGGAAAAGCCTAGAAAACTAGGGTATTGTATTCGTGCAAAAAATAATTTCCGCTTCTGTACTTTTTCATGTAAGCTCAAGAATGGCGAGAAACCATTGTATTTTTCCAATGCGTACATAATACTGATCTTCAGGAAATAGGTATTAGTTTAGGTAGGAGATGTACTTCATCTCTAAAAGGCCCTCTGGAAGTTTCATTTTGATAAATCAAGTGTTAGCTGTTTATTGAAGTAATGTAGTCCAAGGGGCAAAGCAGTAGACTAGTCCAACAGTCACCACTTCGTTTTCCAATTTGCACTATTCTTATATCCAAATGCAGAACAGACCTATGGTCTGATGAGTATGTCAAATAGGACAATTCAAAAAGATGATCCCACAGTAAACACCACCACCTTGATGTTAGATTTGCAATACTTTGCTTACCTCTTATTCCTTCACAATAGCCTCTACCGCATTGCATTCTATATATCTTCTCTCCATCCTCCTTTTTTCATCTCAATCATCTGACGACCACCATCACCTTATTTTTTCTTCATATTCCACCCACCACCATCACCAATAGCATAACCATTCACACCCCCACAACGAACCCCCATGCCATCTCTAAGATCTCACCACCACCATAATTGCTATTGTCCGCCTGGACCGCCCCACAGACCACCCACCTGGCAGATTTAAGTAGGTGGTGGTAGATTGATTATCGAAAAGGAGTCATGCATATGATGGTGGTTTCACTGGTTTGTAAGTATCGTAGATTGAGGTCGGGGGAAGGTAGGGATGGGTTGCAGGGTGTTAAGAAAGTTGGTGATAGGATGAATGGGTTTAGTTTATAGGTCACCCATTCTGGACAAAGAGAGGGGCTGGAGGAGGATGTTGCAAGTTGAACAGATATATGTTGCCAAATGGGGTTGTGTTTTTGTAGTTGTGGTTAAGATTTTAACCAAGGCACTTGGCGATGTGATAATTGTCAAATCATCGTTAATGAACCCATGGCCTTATGTTAGGAGTCACCTTACCCAAATGATCCCGTGAGTGAATGGCCTTTATCAAGTTTGTCATATTAATACACGAGTCTTCACTGTGAATGTGAACCTGGATTAAAGTGCTCCCTCGGCCTGACTTACTGACCTTGGCAAGCATCATTGGATAGGGATGCATTATGGGGGCTTGAGGCAGTAGGAAATTCTTGGCTAGCATCATTGCATAGGGATGCATTATGGGGGCTTGAGGCTTTAGGAAATTCGCTTGCAGTTTGTGCTCCTAGTGTGGAGAGTGTTGAGCGTATGAGTGTATCTTGTGTTGAGTGTATCAGTGTATCTTGAGCGTTCATCATTTTTAAAAGGGATTTCACCCATTCTTCTGCTTGAAAGAGCTTGTTCATGGTGTCATTAGTTTCAGTACGTGATGCATTTTGTATCTAGGTTTTGTATTTGACTTGGGTTTTCTTTTTCTGTCATGGAATAAGCATATACTTCTGTTGCCTTGATTGTGTTCTAAAGTGGCTTGCTACATCCATGCCTGCAGGTGAGGCTTGGGAAGAATGGCGTCGAGGAAGTTCTAGGCTTGGGCCCTCTTTCAGACTTTGAAAAACAAGGATTGGAAAACCTCATACCGGAGCTCAAATCCTCTATTGAGAAGGGGATCGCATTTGCCAACAAGAGTTAATGCTGAATTGCATTTGGGGATGTACATCCCCGTGCTGCAAACCAAACAAATTTTGCACTTTTTGGCTGCAAACCAAACAAATTTTGCACTTTTTGTTCACCTCTTCCGAAAAGAGTAGGCTGAATTTAGACATTGTTATTTTCCCAATAATACCCATTGAGATGCAATGGAAAAATAACATTACAAGCTATTCTTCCATTTACAAGTTTCATCGCAGAAATCCCATTATTGGAAATCAAATTGTTATTTTTATTCTTTGGTCAAACTACGCTTACACATAGAAATACAATTACGCACTAAAATTCATAGTTGCAAATGTATTAGAAAAGCATGCAATACAATCAAAATAAATCCTGATACATTATGGACAACGCATCACCACCTCCAATGAGCCAAACTGTTCTATTTCTGGTCCATTTTAAGTTAATGCAATGAGAATCTAAAGCGAATATTTCAACTGAAATTCCTAGCAGATCTTGGAAATTTACACAGGCTACACAAAATGTTTCCCACCGCCATCATATCCTACTTAGATCTGAACAGTGTTCTGGAAAACTGATACAGAAACAGAAGCCAAACAGGGCCTAATGGTTCTAAGACTTCTAACGGATGGCACGTTTCTGCAGCCAGCTGGTAGGGCGGCTTGAAGGATTTACCAGCTGGCTTGAAGGATTCTCCAACACACCGTAATCTGAGTAAGCAGAATAAGCTCTCTCAAAATCTGGAAGATGGGCGCCAACGAATATCAACATCCGCCTAAGATATCCTGCCAAATTAACCAAAATATACATCAATAACATGTCTGGCAGAATGGGAAATTCACAAATCAGAGTAAATAAAACAACTAAACAAGTCAACTTCAACACAGGAAGCAATATACCCCCACATAGAAACACTTAAATGCCATCAGTTTTGCCAATGGTTCATGTCCAACTATAGTTTTAGGCAACTATGCGCGCAAGGGTTTTCTGCTTTATACCAGTTGTAGAAGCTTCCAGATTACAAGATAAACCTTATCACTAAAACAGCACGGGGATCATTGCTGACAACACTACCATGCTGTCTTATGTACTACCGGAGAGGTGTTAACCAGCTTGTGACCTCGTGAACTGGAAACACAAGTGCAAATGATTTATTAATATCAGGTGAAGGTGTTAACGAGGTTAATGAACTTGCGGTAGAGGTGAATCTCCCTAAGACATTTCCATGCACGAAAAAACTGATTTCATATTCTTTCAAATTGTTACAAAGATTAAAGGAAAATAATGAACATGTTTATGAGAAGAAAACCCAAATTTCTGCATGAAGTCAAGAAACTGCAACTTTGTGACCAAGAAATCCTGTTAATTTTGACAAAGAAAGACAAAAATGCCCACCAATAGAAACACTCCACTTTGGCTTTACGGCCAATTGGCCATGGTAATGTACTAGTGCTTGGCAGTTCATCAAGCCAATTATTCCACTTCTAGCTCAAAGTTGTTTTACCAAAGTTTCTCACAAGCCAATGATCTCTGTGCTATTTGGTAGCAAATTATCTTTCCATGAGAATGACAAACAAACCGTTAATCATAATTAATAAACCAAAAAACAGGCGTTCAAATGGCAATATCAGCAAAACCATTCGAGAAAAGAAGACAGAATCCACATCAGTAATATCTACCTTAACTGATCCAATCAAGTCCTAGACGAATGTCCTGCATCTGATCCATTGGCAGATGAACTATCGCTATCAGAATCTGCAAGTACAATATCAGCTTCAATCAATAAACAACTGTACAATCGACCAATTAACCCTTCAATGGCAGATTTACATGAACGCTGAAGCAAAATAGTCTTTACTACAACATACAACAAAATAAGCTTATTCCAACCACAAAAAAATCCTTTACCACTTGATGAAGAATCGGAGTCGCTACTAGAACTGCTTGAACTACTTGACCCACTACCAACATCCCCTGGCCTTTCTCCTTGAGCAGGAGAAGTAGCAGCATTCTTTTCATCTGCTAAAATTCCAGAGGAATAAAAAAGACATTAGCACAAAACAAATAGAATTTAATTTAAGACCAGCATGAAGTAATCCTCCTGTTTACCGCCCTCACCTATTTTAGATTCTTTCTGTGCATCCACGCTGCCTGGAGCTGGATTCTGCAATCAATCGAGATGAATCTCTAATTAGTCAACTGCACTTTAACTAATATGGAGTAAAAAGTTGCTCATATGGAGTAAAAAGTTACTCCACAAAATTACAATAATAGACATTACCGTTGGTGGGACAGCAGGTGTAGCTTCTGCTCTTCGTTGAAGAGCAAGTTCAGCCTTCCTTTTGTTCTTGCTCAAACACTTCTTGTAATTGGTCACAAACCTATCAAGTTCCCAAAGTGTCTCCGCATCAACATTGTCAATATCCACTTCAATTTCATCATCACGTTGAGACAGTGCCGAACTCCTCTTCTTAATGATCTGGACAATGCTGTCCAGTTTCTCTGAGGGTAAACCCTGAAGGTGTGTGCTAAGCCGCTGCTTCTCCTCATAAGTCATGTCCCTTTTATGAGGATCATTTGCTTTAGGCTTTTTCGGAACCGGAATCCTGCCCGCTGAAGCCTTGGGTTTCCGTTTGGAATCAACAGTCATCGTCATTGATTCTGCCCTCTCCAAAGTCCTCGTATCAAAAGCACGTGGATGAGGGGGAACAGGAGGAGGGTGGTGAGCCTTTCTTGAAGTAGGACTAAGCAAACTCAGATCATGAACCAGTTCAAACCTCCAATCAAGACTATACTCAGCCTCAATAGCTGCCCACTTGTCTTCGAAAATGTTTAACAACTCCTCTGCCATAACATGGACATCCTGTCCCTTCGGATTATAGGTCATGGCATTACGGAACGTAAGTCTCACGTCCTCTGCAAACTCCCTTGGAGACTTGTACCAATTCTTTCCTAATTTAGTTTTAACTGTACCCAAATCCATTGGGTGCTTAATTATATCATGATAGTCATGGATCCCAAGTGCGCTGGCATTGACTGGCTCGTTAAACACCCAACCATGTTTGTGCTTCATTAACCTAGCGAGCAAATTGTTACAGCTCCTGAATGCGTGACTAATATACTTGTTTATACCAAACCCATGTCCCATTCTCCCGCCATGTTTCCTCCCGCCATTACTTTTCGACTTCTTGTTGCTATCGGCAGCCGGTAACCTATCCTTTCCCAGAAGGAACTCAGCGCTTCGGTAATATGGATTAGCCTTTGGAGTTCGCTTTTCTTTCTCAACAAATTCACCAAATCCATTATTGTTCTCCATCACCGACACACTTAGCTGTTGGAAAGGCCTCGAATCATGATGACCTATCGATCCCACCTCTGAATTCACTCTCACTAAAGCCCTCCTATCATTTTCTGAATAGCCCATCTCTGAATTAACTCTCAATAAAGCCCTCCCATTATTTGCCGAATAGACCACCTCTGAATTAGCTCTCGCTAGAGCCCTCCCATCACTTGGCAAATACTGAGTCTGACTATAACCACCATCACCGCCACCAATTGAGTAGCGAGCAAGCTGAATAACCTCCTTGGCTTCAAGCTTCTTAACTGAACTCCTCACCTGATCAAGCTCACCCACTAGCTTCCTCTTAAGCTGCCTAATCTCGCTCTTCGACCTTGCGGCTGCCAAATTAATCCTAACTCGGTCGTCCACTTGCCTAATAATCGGCTTAATAACCTCATCTCCACTGGGCGGTTCACCGCCGTTAGGCTCAGCAGCAATTTGGGGATCCCGATTCTCATTCGAAGAATCAATAGAAACCAAATCTACTCGAGACAGAGTTTGCTCTTCGGTAGGCGGGGTCTGCAAAGACTGCTCAGGAATGGGGTCACCATTGCTCTCGTCGACATTCTTCTTCTTCTTGTTCTCTTTGTCAGAATTGGCGGCGGTAAAAGTGGTGGCGGTCGTGGTCTCGCCGTTGTTGGTATCATTGCTATCAGGGCCAAGACTATTGTCGCTGTTGATATTCTTGACGGGTTTCTTGTGAAACTTTTTTCTCGAATAAACCTTGTAATTCTCACCCCATACACGGGTCTCTCTCGGTTCATCCGCTGAGACTAATGTCTCTGACGCCATACATGAAACGACGCCCCTAAAAAACCCAACTTATCAATCTCGCCCAAAACCCTAGATTCTTCCCCTACCATGCGAATCGAATCTCTTAAAACCCAAAATCCACATGGAATCGACGAAAAAACCCTTTCTTTAACGAAATCCCTAACCTAAAGGGTTGACAAGAAAAAAAACGACGCCCCAAAACCCTAACACATCAATCTCGTTCAAAACCCTAGATTTAATCCCCGACCATAAAAATCGAATCTTTCAGAAGGAAAAAGCAACTTTAAATCAACGAAGTAAGCGTTTACAAGCACCCAAACTGTAGAAATGAAGAAAAAAGGAAAGGTACACGGAACTAGGGTTTTAGGATATAAAGGGGAAAACTCAGAAAGACGAGAAATTTGTACCTACTTGGGTCGATTTGAAGACGACAGGGGTGAGCCGAAAATGGAGAAGAATTAGGGTTTGTGATTTGGTCGAAGAGAAAACCCTAGGAGATGAAGGTGTACAGTAGGCGCTCGATCCGAACTCTCCTCTTGATTTCTTCTTTCCTCTCTCTCTCTCTCTCTCCTCTTTTTCTCTCTCTAGTGGTGTGCAGTGCAGAATCACGGGAGGGGTTGAATTCTAAACACACGCGCCTTGGGGACCAATCATTTAAAGGCGGTTGGTTGTCACCGCCTCGTGGGGGCCCACTTTCCGTGTGAGGGATTTGTTGGTGATGATGGACCAGTTTAGTTCGGCCCAAGATGTGTGGGCTGGGCCTGAGCCCAAGGAAGATTTCGAGATGAGTGATAGCCCCGAAAGGAGCTCTGAGAGTTAGTTCGGTTGATTGGTGGGATTGCGCCCTACGTAATTGATCAGGATTCGAATTTTGGAGTAAGGCCGTAAGAAAGTAAGGCCACGTTTTCACTAACAAAAAACACTAAAAACTTAACGTATTTTACCATCTCGTTTCCACTAATTAACAAAAAAGTTTCAGCATTTTACCATCTCATTTCCACTAACAAAAAAGTTGTCAAACAAAAACTATTTTTGCTAACTCTACTCACAAACCTATCAACAACTTATTCACTACTGGAAACACCTAACAACTTCTCAACCACAAATAAAAATCTACAAATTTTTCACTATTGGAAACACTCCCTAATTTCTTGTGAATTTTTGTAGTTTCAGCATGAATGACCAGCCTTTGACTGGGCATGAGAGGAGATTAGCCGAGGTGATCCTAAGCTTGCCCGAATACACCTGACTGTCAAACCTTAAAAAAGAAGAAGAAGAAGAAGAGAGAGATAACACCTGAAAAGAGGAAGTCCGGGAACTCGATAATACAAACAACATTTACACAACATGCTAACGTGGCAGTGTTCCGTAGGTAACTTCAGAATCGCAAGTAATTAGTAATTGCTAGTAGGATGCTGCCACATAACCAAGTTGAGCACATTGTCGGGATTGATAATGTTGGGAAGGTTGAGCACATCGGTTGGTAAGAATATATCCATTTGCGAATAGAATAAGGCGTCGGATCAACATAATTAAACACGACAATGAATAGAGATGACCCAAATCCCCAAAAAAGAGCATCGCTGGTTTGGAAATTTTGCCTTTACTATACTTCCTAATCGTACCACTCCCACGTTCCCACCACATGAGATCAGAATATAAACATGAAATTGGTGGATTGCCATAAATAAATAGAAATAGTAGTGCATTTTTGCCTGTTCATTGATTCCATCCGGACGCAGGAAACATGAAAACGAGTTTGATTGATTGATTGATCCAGTGTCTAATTCCATTCAGGCACTCGCGCATGAGCTCAAACACTTGGACACACAAATGCACAAATACATTCACAAAGTGTGTGTGGCCCCACACACACCTTGGTGGGCACCGGCCATCTTTCGACCAGATCCCCTAAACATCGTATGTGTGGGGTCTCCCTGCATGCGGCTCACGCCATTCGAGGTAGCCCAGTCCAGCATTCATTCGGCCATCTTTCAATTTAGCAGGGCGTCACACAATTTAATTTTTTTTCTCAATTATTATTCTCATTTCTCTATATATATCTCTCTCCACTCACGAACAAACTCACAGATGTCTTCACGTTTGTGGCACTGAATGATTTTCCTGTTCTATTGAGCCTTCGGGAAAAAAAAGATTTTCTTTGTTGTGAATTAGGGACGAGCTCAGTAGCCTAATGATTGCAAGACCAAAAATCCAAAACTCTGGACCGGTGCTATATAGCTAGATCTAAAACAATGCTGGTGATGTGATGAGCTGATGTTGAGGATCCGGCCCGCTAGGCGGCAGTCTCTTCTGGGTCCTCCTGCATTCAGCACCATTGCTCTTCTTCGATCGGTAGTACTCCAATTTCTGTTGATCAAACCCGATTTTACTCAAACTAATTAAGGTGTCTACGTTTATCCCTGTTTTTCAGGGTTGGGATTCGAAGATCCGAAATACGACCACCTAAAGTTGGTACAACTATATTGATCGATAGAACGATCATTTATGCAACAACAATATGGTACTAACAAATTAGGTTAATTTACTTTGTGAAGAGGCCATAGTAGGGTACTCCAGTAATTAGAAGGAAGCAGAGGGGCTCAACAACAAATCAATGCTAGCAAAGTGAAGCAAGTAAAACTCATAGCATGACAAAGGACTATATCTACGGATATGGAGAGTATATATATATAAGAGGGAGATCACAATAATGGACTCACAACTGGTTCTAGCTACCTCGATTATCGAAGTCGATCGTAAACTTGTAGGGTTATCGTCCACAAAAAAAAAAAATAGATCGGTCGAACAAGTGTAGCCGCGCGAATGAATTCTTGTTGCGTTGCAAGGTAAATTTAACGACCCTAGCTCTATTTTTTAAGGGGTTAATAATGCGACTACTGATTTGTATCCTTGTTTTATACACTGATGATTTTTTCAACGGGCCGGTAAGATGACCAGATCGATTTGGGCTCTAGCATAAGCCCAAATTGAAACAACTTCGCGGTACAGTCAAGATTTGAACCGCCGACAATTCGCATATCCTATTTCATATATAGTAATGCAATTTAAAATTAAACATGCATGTTGGAAAATCGTCTAAGCAGATAGACCAAAGCATGAGATGAGAGGACATCCCCTCTCTCTCTCTCTCTCTCTCTCTCTCTCTCTCTCTCTCTCTCTGTGCATGAGATGAGAGGACATCTCCCTCCCTTCCTCCCTCTCTCTCTCTCTCTCTCATGATAGGATTATCTGCATGCTTTCTTGAGTCATCTCCATTACCTTAACAATATCCATAAACTCATCCGCGTGACGTGCTTTATACAGATGTGCTAACGGAGGCTTATAGTTGGTGGTTTAAAAGTCTTTCCCTAACAACGTACTGTCAACCGAGCCTCCCACTTCTACTCTATTCTAGTCATCGCCTAGTCAATAGTCATCATTTTTTGTTCTTTTTCGTGGAAATCAAATCAAATCAAATAAATAGATAAGAAGATTGGCCACAAAATATTACTACTAGTAGATGGGATCATGTCATACCTATCTATATATATATGCCTTTTCCTTTTTCTTATTTTTCAACGTCCAAATTGCCAATCGGATTCGCCGACAGATTAAGGACTTTGAATCTATCTATTACCGTTTGGCAAAATAAGCCAACTGGATTATTTTCTTTTTTTGTCATACCTATCTATTCTGAAAAAAAATTTGAATAAAGACAAAAAAAATAAACCAGTTGGCTTATTTAGCCGAACGGGGAACTGTATCTGTAGTTGTCCTTTTGCATGCCTCCAAATGTGTAGTACATGGGATATACATGCATGATGTAATCAGTTAATTAGTGGTTTCAGATATGGATTCATATTTTGCAAATATGCGTTCTCTGGCCCCATGGGAAGATTTGGAGAAGTTAGGTGTCCTGGTCAGTTTACACGCACGCTAGCTCTAACAAACCATGGAGGACCAATCCCGTCGTCCCCTAGCGTGAGTCCCATTAAAGCTAGTCCTAAATAAACTAGTTCAAAGAAGTTAATACCACCCGTGAGGTTTTGAACATGAGATCTTAGAAATAAACAAATTCTTAGGGCAAAGTCCACTTTCACCGCCTGTGATTATCGCCATGTGCGAATACCCCCCTCATGGTTCAAAACTGAGCACATAACCTACCTGTGGTTTTGAAAATGTGCGGATAGACCTCCTGCCATCATGTTTTCCATCCATATTAACGGAGGTGTGTCTCACACACCTCTAGAATGTAATCTGAGTCGTTCATAATGTATTAAATAAAGAATAAAGTATCTCAGTAACTTTAGAGGCAAAATGGAAAATGTACCACCTTTTATCCACTAACTTTACAAAATAGACACTTATTAAGGGACAGCCCAAAATGAAATACTGGATTTTAAAAAGGGGACGGAGGGAGTAACTCGTCCATATGCATTAGGTAGGTTGTATATATAAAAGCTACGTACGGTATAGTTGCTCAACAAATTTAATTGGAATTTCATTTTCATTGGCTTGTTAAGTGCGTGCGGCCCAGTAAATGTAGAAAAAATAAGGGTAGTGATTTTGCCACACCCTTTTTTGATAATGCCACACCCTGCAAGTGTATTTTTTGGTGCAAAAATACACTTACAGTGTGTGGCATTATCAAAAAAAGGTGTGGCAAAATCATTTCCCAAAAATAAAAGAACTTTAGTAAATGTTTTTAGACTCATGAGAGTTCACTTGAACCCCTTATATACCAGTTTGCTCCTTTAGGAGGTCAGCATTTTGGATTTGGCTACTCAGGAAAAATTTACCTAGTTGCACCTATCATATATGCTTATGGGGCACCGAGTGACTCCTTTTTCGTCACACATATAGGGTGGGATCTGAGATAAGTTTGTAGGCCCCATCTCAATGCGTGATGAAAAAGGAGCTTGTGGTACTACGTGGCAGTGCCCTAGAAGCACCGAATAATGTCAATAGTAATGAACACTTCTTCTTCAAGTGTCCATGCGGTGCCCCAATTTTTTGCTTCATCACATATTGATGTGAGATCTATACACTTGGCTTTAGGTCTGATATCAATGTATCGTGTAGATATATGAGGCCTGAAGCACTATGTGGTGGTATACAGAGCACCGATTAAGTTTTCGATGGCAATAGAAATTAATTCCTTGTGATGTGGTCCTTGTGGATGTAAGCACTAGTGTATTTAAGATAAACTTTATGGATCAATCCCACTTAAGTGACAAATTTTTCAGTGCCGGGTGGGTACCACATCACACGGCTGACGTGGTGCCTGAGCGAACACATCCGAGCCGTCTAAAAGTGTATTGGACTGCCCAGATTGAAATACTCTCGATCTCCTCTCACCCCCAAACTCTCTCTCCTCTTCTCTCTCCAAATCCGAACCGTCCAAAACCGAAATGGACGGCCCGAATGCACCGAGCAGGCACCACGTGGTACCCGCTCGGCACTGAAAAATTTCTCCACTTAAGGATCTCTCCACCATCTATAAACTGATAATAAATGGGGGATCAAGAACGAAACAAACATCCTATCTTATTCTCCATTTACGTGCCTTCACGGAGCACCACTAACTAATTTACCAAACTTATGTGGGTTTTTTTATAACCGTATGCCCGGGTCAGCTTTCGTGCATCTCGATTAATTTTTGGGTCTTGAAGTGAATCACCGGAAAAACCCTCTGGTGGCCCCAAGATTTGGAATGCTTGATCTCCGTTAGATTCGAACATACAAACTCATGAAGAACAAACATTTATTTGTTTTCTCATGCTCACGTGACTAAGCTTTTTGTGGGTAACTAACAATGTGTGATAGAGATAATCACATACAATATTTATCCTTTAAAGGACCAGTTTGTGTATATTATTGAAAGACGACAGTTTACAACTTTTATCGCACCCAAAATCCTTTTAAGAACCAGTATGTTATTTGTCTAGTGATGCTTCGGGTCGGGTCCTCCGGGGCTGAGCCGGGTCACCCCGTACTGACTCTCGCTAACATCTTCTGGCCTTATTGACTTGAACATTTCTTCCGCGCTTTCGATCAATCCCCGTTTAATTCTCTTTCTTCCCAACGGGACCGGTCCGGATTCGGGCCCTCCGCGGTGAAGCTCAAACGGATTAACCTCATTGGGTGATCTCGAAAACGGATCAAGATATCGGGTTTCGGAACGAAAAATGGGAAGGAAGAGCAGGGCAAGGCAGAGCCAAGTTCTCAAGCTAGCCATTTCTCTAATTCCTCAAAATGCTACTATGACTTGAAGTGTGGAGGGGTTGGGTTTATATAGGGCTCCATTGTCAAAAGCCCAAATTATTATTATTATTATTTAAATTTAAAATGCAATATGGGAGAGAGGGTGGTCAAATCAAAAACCTTAAACTCGAAGGATTCCCACTTGGCTTTTTCCATGATCCAAAAAAAAAAGAAGGATTCCCACTTTGCTGATCTATCTAGTGGGAGAGATTTTCAGAGCCGAGCGGATATATCCTACGTGGTATCTGCTCGGCGCATCCGAGCTGTTCGATACACTTTTAAACGGTTCGGATTGAAACCCTCTCTCTTCTCTCACCCGGTCATCCCAACACTTTCTCTCTCCTTTTTCTCTCTCCGAATCTGAGCCATTCAAACACGTAATGGATGGCTCGGATGCGCGAGCGGACACTACGTGGTACCCGCTCGGCACTGAAAATTTTTCCGTTAATGCCTGTGATTCAGAGTCAACTTTTTACACATGCATGTATAATTCAAAATTCATTTTTCCTCTTCATTACGTGTTTGAATCTGAGCCATTCAAACACGTAATGGATGGCTCGGATGCGCGAGCGGACACTACGTGGTACCCGCTCGGCACTGAAAAATTTTCCGTTAATGCCTGTGATTCAGAGTCAACTTTTTACACATGCATGTATAATTCAAAATTCATTTTTCCTCTTCATTACGTGTTTGAATCTGAGCCATTCAAACACGTAATGGATGGCTCGGATGCGCGAGCGGACACTACGTGGTACCCGCTCGGCACTGAAAAATTTTCCGTTAATGCCTGTGATTCAGAGTCAACTTTTTACACATGCATGTATAATTCAAAATTCATTTTTCCTCTTCATTACGTGTTTGAATCTGAGCCATTCAAACACATAATGGATGGCTCGGATGCGCGAGCGGACACTACGTGGTACCCGCTCGGCACTGAAAAATTTTCCGTTAATGCCTGTGATTCAGAGTCAACTTTTTACGCATGCATGTATAATTCAAAATTCATTTTTCCTCTTCATTTTTTCTTGTTTCACAAAAATGCTTAAAACGTGTATGGCACGATTTTCTTATTTTTCTTGTTGCACAAAAATGGTTGAACATGTGGTACGTACGATTTTGTGGCCGTTCTTAATTGGAACACATATACCCAGAAATTTTATCTAAATTCAAGGGTTGAAATAATAATATGGTACGCGTCTAACAATCTCTTTTATGTGCAGCTCGATTATAACATGTAAAGTGAGACGGTAAAATCGCCCGAAGGTTTCACCCGTGAGGCTACTCTAGACCTAGCCCCGAATCTCGCATGCAGTGTTAATTAGTAGTAACAATTATCCACAACTTAAATAATTGCTAGGATATAGTAAAGCGAAGTAGTTAGCAGAATATTTTAACCGAAAGTTGAAACCTAATTTTATCCAAGGTTTTATGCAAATCGGTTGCATTAATAATAATTAATAACAGTAATATTCGATTGCCGGCGTGGATCACAAAGGCGGTGCACTTTTCGTGATGGGCCGGTTTTCCGACACCTTTTTGTTGGAAGGGGATGCTGCCAAGCACTCCAGCAAAGCGGTTGATCTGACCGTTCATTTTGGCAATCGACGGCTTGCATCTTTACTGGGTAATTGACGGCTCAAATTTGTGTTAGATTCAATCCGAGCTATTCGTGTCGAGATGTACGGCCAGATCGTCTGCTTTGCAAGGATGCCGCTCGACAGCATCCCCTGTCCCTTTTTGTGAGTTATAATTATCTAGACAAAAATTCTAAACAAAAAATTCTGTTTGTCCCTCAAAATGTTATCCGAGGGAGGTAGTAGCATAATCACCTTTTCATAATTAGTTGGTTAGTCACTTAGTCGGATCGGAACCTCTCGGGTGTTATGATTTCCTAGGTACGTAGTCAATTCATATGAAAATTTACCACTTAATTAACCGGAATTTCACTGGTAGAGGCTGTGATTTGGTATCCAGGAATTAATCGAGTTGTGTGTACGAGAGGGCCTGGCAATTTCAAGAATGCCTTGGCGAGAAAAGAAATTTTCTTCGTCCCTTGGCATTAAGCAGTGTTGGAAAAACATTAGGACAATGCCCTTGCTTTTTACTAGTTCTTAATTGCTCTAGTTTTTCTTTTAAAAAATTAGGTATTCGAGGCAATTTACGCGCATATCAACTAAGCTTAGGAAACCAATCTCTGTATGAATTAGCTTCCAAAGGAGACGATAGCAGACAAGTAACTCTCAGGCCTTGACCGACCCCAAATTTCTCAAGTAGTTCTTCGATTTTTAACCTACTAGTGCTAGCCCGTGCCTATGGCACTACGCATCCCGGTTGGAAGGGGATGGCAGTTGTGTGATTTAGGTGAAAACCATGGGCACTTAATCGGGAAGTGGGAGGATGCACTACAGCCTTCGGATCAAATGAATCTAAGCCGTTCCAACAACTTGTCACCACACCCTTCTGTTTTATATTTTTAACCTATTGGTCAATCTTTGATCTCAAAAAAAAAAAAAAAAAAACCAAGGTAAAATTACTCCAAATACCTTTTGAAATTAGGTATTTGTCCACACATTTCTCCCCTGTCATTTTTTACATTCGTCTTTCCCTACTACCCCTTATTCTCGCTCTACCTCAGGTTATTTAGACAAATATTGCAGTTTTTTTTCATATAACATAATTATCTAATCATCGCAGCCGTTAATGTTTTGAATTTATGGCACTAAACGTAGTTTTTTCTCTTTTTCTTAGTGACACAAAAAATGATGCATCATTCTGATCCGAAATTTAAAAAAAAAAAAAAAAAAAGGAATGAAAGAAAAGAGGATGCATCATTTCCTTGATGCAAATCTTGCATGGAAGATCATAATGCAAATACTGCTTATTTTCTTGTCATGGTTCTAGTAGTTTTGGCTTCACAAGGAAACCCGAAATGTGAAGGTTGAAGTTGCATATTCTCTACAATCTTAGGGGGTGTTTGGACAAATAAGCCAAAGTGGCTTATTTTTTGTCCTTATTCAAATTTTTTTTGCATTTTGTGGCTTATTGTCAATTTTTTGGGGATTATTGCTTCCTTATGACGAGAGGAATCTAAAAAGTAAAAAATTTCGATCGAAATCCAATTTTTTTTGAATTTCGACGAAATTTGGCGGGAAAGCCACTTATTTCGTCTTTATTCAAAAAAATTTGGATTTCGACCAAAATTTTTTACTTTTTAGATTCCTCTCGTCATAAGGAAGCAATAATCCCCAAAAAATTGACAATAAGCCACAAAATGCAAAAAAAAATTGAATAAGGACAAAAAAAAATTGGCGGGAAAGCCAAATGGCTTATTTAGAAGAACAAGCCCTTACTTCCATATTTTCCATGTCCCTTTTTCTTAATCGCAACTAGGGCTGTAAGTGAACCGAGCTACTTGCGAGCTCGAGCTCGAGTATTCGGCTCGTTTACTAAACGAGCCGAGTGCAGCTCGGCTCGTTCGACAAAAGCTCGGCTCGTTAAGGGAGGCTCGACTCGATTAAAGAGGCCCGTTTAGTAAATGACTAAGCTCGGCTCGTTAAGGGCTCGGCTCGTTAAGGCTCGAGCCGAGCTCGAGCTCGAGTTTTTGGCTCGTTAAGTTAACGAGCTGAGCTCGAGCTCGCCGAAACTCGGCTCGGCTCGTTTACACCCCTAATCGCGACTTATATATAGTCGCACTACAAAAAGTCACCGAGAGTTTTTTTTTTCTCTCTCTGTTAAGTGTGAAACGCGCTGGATAGGCGATGATGAATTTGGCCGGTGACCCAATAAGTGACCCAATAAATGGTACTCCATATCTTCATCTTTCTTAGAGAGTCATGCAATGGACTTTGACATGCAGAAAAGCTACCAACGCAGAAAAATAGTGCACTGATTGTGCACTGATCGGGATGTGGGACCCACTACGGGTCCCACAAAAATGATCCGAGCCGTTGATTAAATCTAAAACATTTTTTCAAGGGTCACCGCGAAAAAAATTAGCTAAATCCGATACCTATAGATGCTCGATTCAATCATCAAACTTTTTCTTATCCTGAAATCTGAATAAAAAATTAAATGATTGAATCGAACACTTATAAGTATCGGATTGAGCTGATTTTTGGCGAGGACCCTTGAAAAAATGTTTTACATTCAATGAACGGATCGGATCATTTGGATAGGACCCATAGTGGGCCGTACACTGCAATCTGTGCACAGTTGCTGTGTGAGTAGCATTTCTCTTTGACATGCGGGGAACAAATTAGAATTTGCAAGTTAGCTCAAGTAGATACATGGTTGTCGAACTGCCATGCTAGCTTAAATGGTAAGTTCACTCCCTCCCTCAGTGGAGGCAGGGGTTCGAGCCCCGCGAGGGGCATGGGCGGGGTTTAAGGCTATGTACAGCCTCTAACCCCTTGTGAACTAACATACTAAACTTACTAACTCCTCCAATCCCGTTGATGTATAAAATATGACCAAAAAAAGAAAAGAAAAGAGAAAAGAGATACATGGTTGTCCGAAGTTCATGTAGTCGTTGGTTCAACTTTTATCGCTCTTTTCTTTTGTCTACTATATTACATGGTGTTGGAGATAAGAGAGTTATTGTGCCAATCTCGAATAGACGCATACTCATCATAAAACTAAAAAAAAAAGTGACTGACTTTTGATCTTTTTGTAATTTGGGTACCCACCCACAGAATTATTTATAAATTGACCAAATGCAATGCTCAATTAGTAAAATGCGCTTTTGACTTTATCAAATTGGGTCGGTTATGCAGATGATCAGATGAGTAGTGCTTTTAAGAAAAAGGGTTTGCCGCCAGCAGAAGAAAAGCACAACATTCGTTAGAAGTACCAAGAGCCCAAAAAAAAAAAATCTACATCGTTTTACTTTTTCTTAAAATAATTTAGAAGTCATTAATCGCAATCTCGGCTCGCTTAACTGCATCGTCAATCGGGCAGCCTGTCACAAGCTTTCGTTTGCGGAGAGGGTAACCCAAAGAATTTGTGCTCATAATAGAATGTAACTAAAGACTTGTACTTGTAAGGCACTTATCCCCGTCTCTCTTTGTAAGACACTTATCCCCGTCACTCTTTATCAGACTTTGTAAGGCACTTATCCCCGTCACTCTTTATCAGACTTGTCTCTATTATCAACACACTAGGAAAAGTGCTTAGAACTATTTGTATCCAATTCCAATTTGTTTTGATTAAGTGGATTTGGGTCAGTGGATATTGTTTTCTTGGTCGGCCCTCCATAATCTGTCAGTCAAAGTGCACGTGTTAACATATAACTGTCCATGCTTTCACACAAACTTTTATCAAAGAAACGATATTGAATCCGTACCCGCATGCACAGATCCGTTTTGGACCCGTTTCGGATCCCAAAAAATGATCCAGACAAGGCGCGGATCACATTTTTTGACCCAGGATGGGTCCCATATAGAGAACCCAACAGGTCTCTGCTTTGCCTCGAGGCACAACAGGCCCCCTCATCCCTCGAGCTCGGCATATCCTTTTATTTTTTCCCTACGTTTTGGTGGCAATGGCGGCAATTTGGGATTTTGTGGGCGGCAGCATCAAGGTAGCAGCGGCGGTGGTGGATGAGGCACATGGTGTTTATGGGACAGCAACATGGGCGTTTTTCCCGGGTTCCGGAGGCGGCTTTGGTGCGGTCAGCAATGGTGAGGCGTCTGTGCCGCTTTGGGGCAGCAACTCCCCGGGTTCCGGTGGTGGCATTGATGCGCTTTCCGAGGAGGCGGCAGAATGGGTGTCAAGGATCGTTTTGACTGTTGTTAGGGTTTTTGTTGGTCTCTTGCCAACGCTCGGATCTTGGGTAGCCTTTGGTTGCCCTTGTCCTTTTAATCTTTGTATCTTTTTGGAGATTAATAAAATTTCTTTTGCCTACTAAAAAAAACCGTACCGTGCAAATATAAAAAAACGTCAGCGATAAATGGAAAATCAAATTGACGACCATCAAGTGAACGGATCTTTCCCATTAGCAGCTAAAAGTTTGTAGCAGCAACTTTCCTATACAGTTTTGTACAGATTTGAGATGCTTGTTATGATACACAGCTGAAAATACAAGTTGTGTATAGAACTAGTGGTCTTCATACTATTACACAGTTCCTACTCAGGCAGAAGAGGCAATCTATTGACAATGTAGGGTGAACCATTCCTATCGGAATTGAGACTGGAAAATTCATCTAACTCCCCATCAGCGTCATCTCCTCCGCTGGAGTCCCCGTCTTCGTCCCCTGCGTTTTGAAACGGAAAGATACGAAGACGCTCATCAGGTTCTGTACCGATTTTCTTTGAGTGTAACTTGTATTGGCGAACGAGGTCCTTTTGAAGCAATATGATGTTGGGCGGCCGGGGGAGTAGCTCCACAGGTTGCCCTTTTGGGATTACCACTCGCTCAATAGCTACCCTAGCTTCCTGTAATATGGAGAAAAAGATTATTGAGAAGTTCCAAGCAACAAACAAGCTCAAACAAAGATAGATGGAAAAGTTTAGGCTACAAGAAACCAAAATCCAGTCTCCTATTTCATTCCAGTATGACAGAGTTTAGTTAAAAGAAAAATTTGCAGTCATCCGATTCCTAGCAGATATCATCAGTGTCCATAAAATGCTCTAGGACCACCTTGGATTGGACTTATGGTAATGTGCTATCATTAATTATCAAGAAAATACTCATCCATCTTTCCGTCATCAAATATAATAAAAATCTCCGAAAATGGCCACAATGCGCTAAATCGGAGTAATTGATCTGCACCATTCATTATCATGATTCTGCTCGTCTACTTAAATTTGCATTCTGCTTTCCAACTTGTTCAAACTTCAAATTTTTGATGTAGCAGGGAACTTCCAATTGCAAATAAACAACTGGAGTATAAAGAATTTCGGCAAGAGAGAATTCATTTGTCACCTCCAACGCATCAATCTTCTGAGACGGATTTATGCGGTCTTCCAAATCAAAATCCTTAAAACCATCTGCACGATGAGCAATTAATGCTCTTATGGCTTTCGTCAATTGAGGCGATGCAATCGTCTGAAAAAAAAAAAAAAAAAACTGTACAATGTAAGAAACATTGAAGAAAGAAGAAGCCAAACAAGGAAAATTTTCGATACAAGAAGTACTAACAAGGAAACGGATTCATAAGACCAAACAAAATTTGTCAGCAAATACCTTTATGACATAAATTGGTATGGCATGAGATCTAGCAGCATCTTGGATTCCGGGATTCTTCTTGAGCTTGGACTGCAATGCAAGCAGTGCATCTGCTTCGCTGATATTGTCAGTAAGTTTAACCTCATCATGCATCTTAACTTGTTTGAACCCTTGCATCACACTTTCTTCCGGTATCTATAATTTTTGCTTGCCACGTGAGTTCCATATGCATTGCATACATGCTACATAAAACTCATTGAAAATGAACTAACCGACCAAGTCAGGATGTGGCTTAAAGGAAGACCAACAGGATGTGAATCAATAAGTAACGGCCCAAAAATTTGAATTCATGTTAAAATTAGCATTTTACATGAACTAGTGGCAGCCTAATAAGCAAAGCCCAAGAACATGATATTTAAGGACAACTGTCCTAGTTATTGAAAGAAAAGTTTGGACATTCATCTTTTTAGTCAGGCAAGAAAAATTCCATCCCGCGTGTTCATTCTCGCGAGCTTCCGCATCCATCTACTGAAAAAGGCATTTAACAAGGACATAGATTTGTTGGGAAGGGGAAGAGTGAAGCTTATAATCATAGATGTTCAATCTAGAAATTATTCTTTCCTCCTTCCTCTTTGCCTGATGGAATTCACTGCATAGGCTGCATGATAACATTCTAATCAACTCAACAGACCTTTGTCTCAATTATATTTGGTTCCAAATTTCAGCAGTGTCGTTTGACACCACTACACTTGGCTCCGCACTTGAGAAAGGACAAGATTACCTAAAGCTTAATTGAGGACATAAGATGTCAAATGTAGTCAAACAGGAGCAAACAAAACGTAGTAATGATGGCATCAAAGATTGGATATTATTTCTCTAGATGCTACTTGAAATAATATGGTATCACATTGATGTTTTGAAAGTTGATATTGATAGGTCTTGTAGAACTAAAAACCAGCATTAATCATGACTTCTTGAATAAGCCTATTGAATGAAATCTTTACCTGTGACACTGTCCTTCCTTATCGCCCCAATCAATGTTCTCCTAAGTCTTCCAACTATTTCTTTGCCACTGTCTTTCATTAGTCCCGCATCTCAATTCATCCTGATAGATTTATTTCTAATTTTATATTTTCTTGTAATGCCAACATCCATTTCAATATTCTCGTCCAGCTACAGTAATTGTGCAAATATATTCTCCCTAACCACCTAACATGGTGCATACAGCATAGCAGATCTTATATCAGGCTTATCAAATGTATCCTTTCAACTTCATTGCTAACTTCCGTTCAAAAAAAACTTCATTGCTATCCCGTGATCACGCAACATTTCTGATGCACATCTCTTTCATCCATCCCTCCCTAATTCCAACATTCACATCCTCCAAAAGTTGTCCACCTTTCTGAGTAAATGACCAAGATATCGAAAGTCTCCACTCTTAAGTATCAGCTGCCTATAAAGTTCAACTTAATCTTCATCTTAATCTAGCTCGGCTATAATTACACTCCATCTCTCAGTTCTCCTTACACATTTCAAATTCCAGTGTATTTTATGACAAGTCTAGCTCATAGTTTACTTTTCTGTTTTCCCTAGCTAAAACTATATCTTTTGGCCTCTGCAAACAAAATACACCAAGGACCATCCTCTTGAATACTCCTATTAAGTCCATCCACAAGGACCACTACTAAGGTCAGCGAATTCAGAAACTTTGAGACTCATTTCAACCTATCTTACAAAACAGAAAACACAGTGGAGGGCATCTATGTAGACAGTAGACACTATCAAATGAAGATGATGGCTTACCCCATAAACAAACAAACAAATAGGTGCCCCGCCAGCATAAGAAGTTTCCCCCTTGCTTTGAGGCATTTCAGGAATGATTTCATGCTGGGTAGGTGCCTCATCATTCTTCCCAAGAGTATATTCAACCACACTGTCATTTTCCCTGCCTAAAGAATCGCGAATCAAAGCTTTTCCTTCTACAGTTTTAGCTTCTGATCCTTGGTTCATCCTGCGAACTTCATAGTATGGGCAGCGACCTTCCTCGACACAACAGTAACAGAATGTCAAACAACTAGGAAAATAGGAATGGCACTTGTTAAGGACAATAAACAAAGAAATGGAAAATGGGAGAAGTAAATGCCAGGATTTTATCTTGAACAAGGAGGAAAAGATACCAGAAAGAATAGCATCGACTGTTGCTTCTAAATTGCGATGAACTCGTAGCTCAGTCTTCGAAATTATCTCTACACCACTACTAAAGGTTGAGGGACCTTTCCTCTCTAGTATTGTTTTCTGAACACCCCTCCGACTCGCTTCTTCATCCCCTAGAGTCACACTCTGAAAAATAGATAAGTAACGTGACAAGCCATCACAAAGTAAGCCGTTCTTCTCCTAGAGAATTAACATTACAGACCCAAATAGTCATAAAATCCCAGAGAGTCACAGAATGAGCTTTGGTATATGATCCATGCATGTCATTGATACCAATATGCAACCACAAGACACCACAAAAAACAATTAACAGAAATGGTATAGCTGTATCAGAATTACTTAAAGTAAACACCTGATAAGTTGAAGTAACACTTATTCTAAGTATGTATTAGAAATTGCATATCAAATAGAAAGCACACATCAAAACCAAATTCTATCTCACCTGTATTCCTCCAACAAGCATCTCCAGCGAAGGATTCATAGTTAAATTCTCTATTGTCACCCCATGAGCAGTGGCAACTAACTGAATGCCACGCTGTGCAATTGTACTCGCAGCAATTGCTTCTAGTTTTGTACCAATTTCATCAATTACAATAACTTGTGGCATA
This sequence comes from Rhododendron henanense subsp. lingbaoense, assembly GCA_020567845.1. Taxonomy (NCBI): domain Eukaryota; kingdom Viridiplantae; phylum Streptophyta; class Magnoliopsida; order Ericales; family Ericaceae; genus Rhododendron; species Rhododendron henanense. The sequence goes on from CM036313.1 coordinate 53,714,683, forward strand.
TGGTTTTCAACTGCTTCAATCAGTACCTAGTTGATATAAAACTCACAATCAGAAGAACCGTGCATAAATGCACTCTCAATGGACAGAGGAAAAAAAAACAGGAATAAGATGGACCTTTTATTCAGCAAGGGATTGACCTATATATGTCCTCGTGCCATGTAGACATAAGGAAATATAAGTCAACTATTTTTCTGAAGTCAATGATTTACTTTTGGGCTTTTTCCCCCCTTTCTAATAGCTGATTAAGTTTAGTTTTATGTTCCAGCTCATACCTTGTGTTGCATATCAGAGCTAGCTACTTGCATCCGTCTAGCATTACCTATTCCAGCATGAGGTATGTCACCATCCCCTCCTATTTCATTTGATGTGTCAACAATCATCACGCGTTTCATGTAATCATTCGCAAGCATTCGAGCAATGTCCCTACAACATTTGGTATCTTAGTGCCTTCAAATGCTAAAAACCCCATTTTTCATTACACTAAGCCTAGAACTATCATGTTGAGCCTATGTTATTAGACTGAAGCTATAGAACTGTTCGAACTTTTAACCTTTACCTACATAGTGTCGAACACATGCAAATCGTAAACTACGAGAATAGCTCCTACTCACTATAACCAGAGAAAAGAACAATTGCAAAGCGAGAAGTGGAAGAAGACAATAGTCCCCAAAAGAATACAGGGTCAAAATGACCATGACCAAAAGAATATTTTCCGGAACATGTTTAATGGCTTCCAAAAGAGAAGGAAAACCTGGAAAAGTAAAAGTAAAACTTTCTAAATGTAAGCATATGTAAATGACTACCTGATAATTGTAGTTTTGCCTACTCCAGGAGGCCCAATAAGCAACAAAGAAGCCCCATCTTTAACCAAGTCTCGCAACAAATTGGCGCTCCCTGATACTGCTCGACCAACACGACAAGTCAAACCAATAATGGAACCCTTGCGATTTCTAATGGCACTAATCCGGTGTAAGGTTCTGCTAATGCCTGCCCGATTATCAATGGCAAAGTCACCAACCTGCAGAATGAGAGGGTACTACTAATTAGCAATCTCTTCAAAGTTTACTCCTCTACAACCAAGTTAATCCTACCTTTGTTTTCTTTTTCACATTAGAGAAGCCAAAAAAGCTTCCTCCATCCCATTGAAAATGGTCCACTTTCACTATTCCCGATATCTCAAAAGTCTTTCATATTTCTACTTTTTCTATTCTAGATTACTTTGAAAAATTGTCTAGAAGAAGAAATTGAGATTTGTTGATTGGTAAAACAAAATTTTGAATCTATTCTTTATGAAGTGCAATAAATGGAACAACTTCCTCCATAGGACAACTCACTCCGTCCCACTTTGTCTGTCCAATTTTGAGAATCCAACTTTTTTAGGGATGCGATGATTGCACCTACAAGTATCCAATTTTTCAACATTTACAGCAACTCCAGCCCTGACCTCTTTTTTTCCTGGTCCACAGTCATGTAAAAATGTGAGTAAAAACTCCATTTCGGTATGCCTATTGCCTTCTCCAATGCTGCAATCTTATTTTTACCAAATCTATTGAATTTTAAGTTTTCCCTCCAAAATTTGTGTCAAAATGGCACATTTGTAAATAATAGGAAAATGAAAAGAGGTGTTGAGAAAAAGGGTTTCCATTCATTTGGGTAAGAAAAATGGTAAAACTCAAAAAGGGTATGCCCTTGCAGATGGATTTCTAGATTTTTACTCAAATTATGAGTTTGGGTAGAAAAAAGGCCAAGGATTGGAGATGCTCTTACCCTTCAACTTTTTAAAAAAGTTTCTTTATTTTCAAAAAGTAAGGGCAAAAAATGGGAATATGATTCATCCAATGGTTAATGAACAAACATGTTGGCACTTGAAAAAGTCTGGTTACAATGCTAGTGCCGCACACAAATGCACCAATGGCCCTTGCTGAATGTGAGTGTGTGCGCATTTGGGTATGTTAAGATGCGTGAGGTTTTAGAATTTTTGATAATTTAGCACATCAGATTAGGAAGGTAGCTGGTGGCCTAATTCTCCCTTCTCTTAATAGTTAGAAACACAACGCAATTTCTCAAACAAGTGGTGGGCAAGAATCAAACACACTAACCATCGAAGTGGCATGTGCAAGATCGTCCACAGAGATAGGATACTCGGACAAAACAAAGTCACCCATCGGAAACCGGGCCAAGGGCCTCCGACCCAAGTCCATAACCACTTCAATCAGCTGGTGGAGCTCCGGGTGCTCGCTGACCCTCCGCCGCATCTCCTCCGGCAGCAGCGCCAGCAGCCGCCCCAACTCCACGTCCATTTCATTATCGGACGGCGTCAAAAGGACCGGCGAAATGGAACAGGAGGGGACCACGATGCGGGTTTCATCGGCCCGACGATGAGAGAGAAAGGGAGATGGATTGCGGGAGTTTTGTGGGTAATTGTTGGGTTTGGATTTGGAGAGGAGTAGGGTTTTGAGGTGGAGGTGAGGGGTTGTTGGGGTAGGAGAGAGGTGGAGGGAAGAGGGAGATAGCATAGCATTTGATTTGGCGGTAAAATTAGGGCTGTTTCTGGACCAAGACCGTTATTCAGGGGCTTCTCAGAGTTGATTAGACAACGACCACATTTTATACAATACAAAAATGTACACAATACAATTTGGAGTTGTCCGACGTATGTAGCCAACGTGCATCGAACGATACCAGATGTAATTAACGTCTCCTCTCGTGTCTTTCAATTTTGATTGTTCGACCGTGACCCAGTAGTTCTTGATGGGATGTAGGAATTCGTGAGTGACTAATTGTTAACGAGTCGATGGGCTGCTACATTAAGTATTGGTTCCTCTTTATAATTTAGTTATGCTATTTCTAAGCTTGACTCCGTTCATTTCTTCACAAATCTAAAAACTTTCCACAAGAAACTGAAAAAGTTATAACCCAGGAAGTAATAGCCCCTACAGAAGTAAGAGCAAGATTCAATTGAAAATGAATCGAATTGAATTAGGGAAAATGACGGCCAATGACGTGTTTTGATAATTATTACCCGTCAAGGACATTTTCAGTATTAACAAATGTTCTTAGCATGTCATTGGCGGGTATTAATTATCAAAACACGTCATGGGCCGTCATTTTCCCATTGAATTATTGTTTGTGTCATAAAGACTCTTGGGCTTTTAGGCCTTTTTTGGAGTTGGGTTGTGTCCCATTTGCGTTTTGCCATTTTATTATTTTATCTAGGTATCAAAGTCTCTTAGGTGCTGGGATCTGTTTCTTGGGATGCATCTTTGGTTGATACCTTGTCAATCAAAGGCTTGGGTCTCGGATGGACACTTGATGTCCTACTCCCTTTTTTTGGTAAGTTATTGTCCTACTCCTTGCTCCTTTTGGTCTTTGTATTCACATTTAAAAATTAATAAAACCATTTTTCGCCGTTCACAAAAAGAGTAAAGACCCACATGGCCACGCTCCAATCCTCCCCCAGACGAATATGTGCATCTAAAAAATTCTTTCGTATTCCGAAAGGTTAAAGTTTCTATGGTCACATCCAGAAAAACTATTACAAACTGTGCCCCGTTCTCCCATTTCAGTTTTGGAAAATAGAAATAAGAAGGAAAATGATATTGGTACTCCAAAAATTGATGCAGGCACTCCAAAATCGGTGTAATTTCAAAGCCACTTTCTTTTGTCTTTTGGAGTGCCTCCATCAATTTTTGGAGTGCCAATATCATTTCCCAAAAGAAGAATTCATAGAAGAAGTTTTTCTCCCACGAGAAAACAATCAGAAATTCAGAATAGCATGGGTCCTGAATTGATGTTTGAACCTGGGGAGAGGCTTTTGGGCCATGCCCAAAGCCTTGTGTCTGATAGGATTGGTTTTGAGTAATGGGCTATTTGAGCTCGACTCAAGATATAATGGGCTGGGTTCATCACTTGTTTTTTCTCAAATCCAGGCTTGGCCCTAAGAATCTGGTGTATATGTCACAATTTAGGCTCTTCTATATCCACCAGAGAAGGTTGTTGGCTCTCGGGGTTGATCATTCATCCAGACGCGCGGTGGACAGTTCCGTGCTGTGCATAAATAAATAAAAAACGACGTCGTTTTAAAAGCTCGATGCACCAAATTACATATACCCGTTTCGATGTACAGCAAGGTAACGTCGCAACACTCCCCCCACAAAATCCATGCCTCTCTCATGGCTTAGTGCTGATTTCAGGGTCTCGTCATCGCGCAACTTTTATTCGTTTCGACATTTTTCTTTTTCCCCCCCCTGCCCTTTCCAGAAAATACCCATTACGCCAAAAGACCCATGCGTTGAGTTTACCCAATTTCTACTCCAACCTCCATCATCATCAATCATGGTTCAACTTGTATCCACAGAGTCTTCTTTCAAAGCTCCACTAACAATACAAGACCTTTCTGAAAGTGATTCTGGATACTTGGTGGGGGCTACGGCACTTGTTCTGGTCAAGAATATCACTTCCTTTGCTTTAATTTGGAGCCCTGCAAAATTTTTTCTTGGTCAATTAGAATTTTCTTTAGCTTACAAACTCCTCCTTAGACTATTAATAACACAACAAAAGGTGAAATGGACAACACAAGTTGGGAGAAACAGACCTTTTTTAGTGCATCGTGTTTCATGATTTTCTGACTGTCTGCATATAAGTGGAAGGACTAATTGATAGCAATGGGGCAAAAGAAAATTGAAGGGTTTGGTAAGCACTGACATCAGTTGGTTGATATACTCTTTTCTATCTTCTGAAAGGACACAGGAAAAAAACACATGGACAGAGTTTCTGCCCAGGTTTTTTTTTCCCTCAGTCCGGTCCAGAATCGGAATCGTTTCAGTTGGTATGATCAGAGTCGTTCATTTTGTATCTCTCGCCAAATACGTCATTCTCGTAAAACGTTAGCTTTTTATAGGTACATGAACAAATGAGATCAATTTGTACAAGGGAAAAAAATGAGCAATGTAAGTTTCAAATTATTTTTGGACAAATTTTCCTAGTCGTCCCTCTAGTTTTACTGTTGTCTCAATTTTGTCCCTGTAGTTTGTTTTACGTTCCAAATTGGTAAAATCGTTAACACCGTTAATGAAACTAACGGGAAAATATGATTAAAAAATTAAGTGCTCCAATTTTCAATCGGTTGAACAGGTGCGAATATCTTATTTTTTTGACCATTTTATCCTAGATGGTCGTAATGGATTTTTTGCACTGGTTCAACCGGATTGAAAATTGGAGCAATTAATTTTTTAATCATTTTTTCCCATTAGTTTCATTAACGGTGTTAACGATTTTACTAATTTGGAACGTAAAACAAACTACAGGGACGAAATTGAGACAATTGAAACTAGAGGGACGAAATTGAAACAACCGTAAAACTAGAGGGATGACTACGAAAATTTGCCCATTATTTTTTGCCATCCCATTTTCCTAGTCAAATCTGTTTTGTTCACGCACATATCGATTTTCGATCAAGCTAATTATTCGCACGAACAAAGTCCTGGATGAGCTCTACAAAACGAGCGATTCCAATTATTGTTGTGGATCCGAGAGGAGCCCACAGTTACAAAGACCCACAATTGCACCGAACTGGACCAAAGAAAAATTGGACATGAGCTCTGTCCCTTTTCATTAAAGGAGAAATATCCCTCTTCTAGGCTCACCCTCCTCCATTAATGATGGGTCAAATTACACCAAAATAGTAGAATGAAATTTCCTTTATGGAGTTTCAATGTGATGGAGAATTGTTTCTTCTTCTTTTTAGGTGCATCAGAAAGTCAATGGAATTTGAAGTGTGGAGTAGGGCCCGATACTTACATCAAACCAGATTTCTCAGGAATTCAATGAAGGTTATTTTGTATATTTTACATACCATAAAATCGAGTCGTATACTTACATCAAACCATGTTTCTCAGGAATTCAACGACTCTCATGATTTTTCTGTTACTTTTACTCTCACGATTTTCTTCAATTTCTTTATTTTTTGTGTCCTAAATCATGCATTAGAGTTCTTCAAATTCGTAACATGGAATTTCTACTTCAACGAGTCGGTACATCGATCCCTCCCCTCGATAACACTTCTCAAATTAAAAGTGTGGTGCAAAAAAATGACAGATCTGAACAACAGTATTGAAGCCTGATCAATACCAGGCACCCCAATGTTTATGCAAGTGTGTGTGCATTTTGTGTGAGTTAATCTGACTATTGATTTTGCAAAGATAATGAGGAGGTTTTGACTTCCTAAGTCTAAACTAGACAGGGAGAATATCTGTCTCTCATGGTTATTTTTTGTAGGATACCAACAGTAAATCCTAGCTAGAGTCCAGATTATTTATTTCACTTTGCCCCGTTTGATAAACTTATTAGACCTTGGGATTGGTAGTCCAATCCCAAGGGACTACCAATTCTTTGTTTGGTAACCCAAAATGGGTTAGGACTATTAGTCCCTTGGGACTAGTAAGGTGGGCTTTAGGGGGTATTATGAATACCCGGGGGAGATGGTATTATCAATCCCAACCCGACCCCCAACACATTCTCATTACCAATTCCTTCTATCAATCCAATCCTATCATCTGATCCCATCACAAATAAACATGATATTAATAATCCCATCATCCAATCACATCTCAAACAAACATACTCATTACTAATCCCTTCTCATTACCAATCCCTTCTTATTATCAATCCCAATCCTAATTCCATCTCCTTACGAATCCCACACATCTATCACTGTTATCAAACGGGGCCTTTGGGGAATGCCCCCCTTGATGGTAGATATCCCCTGAGGGTAACTCTCTCTCTCTCTCTCGGACTCCAGGTTGCTCAGAAATATAGGGAAAAAAAACCCAAGGTTAATCCGGTTGGTTGGTAGGTAGGTTTGCTCATGATCACACAATTAATCAAGTTTTGATTCTCGGAGTCAAGTTACAAGAAAGTAGGAGTAATTTGTTAAAAATAGACTGTTGATTTTGCCACTCCTTTTTTTGTTAACGTCACTCCCCCTGCAAGTGTATTTTTGGTGCAAAAATACACTTACAGGGGAGTGGCGTTAACAAAAAAAGGGAGTGGCAAAATCATTTCCCTAAAAATATCCTAGTACCAACGTAAATGGGCTGTCTTTCATTGAACCCAGAAAGGATAGTCTTAGGAGTCAGTAGGGCTGCTCGCGGTCCGGTTCGGTTCGGATTTCTAGGAATCCGAGGACCGAACCGCTAGTCACGGTTTTTATAAAATGAAATCCGTGTCCGGACCAAAAGTCCTACGGTTCGGTTTTTACAAAATAAAATCCGATCCGTGACTCACGGATCGGTTACGGTTTTGTCCACGGATTTTAACAAAAATAAAGCTTAAGCATATATCCCACACTAAAAGGGGAGAATGTTACATTCAAAATTAAGTTTAACACCACCAGAAAATACTTGTTACATAAACTACCAAAAACCTATTTTAAAAATCAAATTCAAAAGAATCTAAACACTAGTAGAATTGTATCATTATAGTACATAACATTAAAAAAATGAAAAAGAAACGAACTAGTGAAACTCAACTAGGGTTACCCGTTATTTATATGAAAACACTATAATTTACTCCTTATATTTTATGTACATCTACATTATATCCCATTATTAAGATAAAATACTAAAATTGGTAGAAAAAAGTGTTAACATTACTAACAATTTATTATATAAATACACATATATATTATTTATATAAAATAAATATCTCACGGTTCGGTTCGGTTAATCCACGGTTTTGTAATGAAAATCCGTGGACCGAACCGCGAGTCACGGTTTTCTAATTTTTCAATCCGTGTCCGGACCATTAATCCACGGACAAAATCCAAAAGGTACGGATCGGTTCGGTCCGGACCGGTTTCACGGTTCACCGGATTTTTTGAGCAGCCCTAGAGTCAGGAGGACAAAAGCAATATTGCCAATGAAGGCTATGAAGCAATGGGATTGATTTAGGCGTGTGGATGTTTTCATTGCGCAGCAGTCATAGATGCCTTTTTTTCGAAAAAAAGTCCTTATAAGAATCATGCCCGCAAAAGCTAAAGTGCAGGCGTGCCGTAGGACTCGCCATCACACACCACAGACCTCTTTTACATCCCCCCTCGAAAAGAATATGATGCATGGGATACACGGACCCGGGGCTCTACTGCGCCTCTTGGGCAGCAGCCCCTACCCAGTACCAAAAACGGCACCGTTTTGAGGGGAAAAAAAATCGTTGCCTTTAATTTGTAATCCTATAGAGCAGAAACGTGATTATAAGAGCTTTATAGATAAAATTTGATTATGTCTCTTTAGAATAATATGATCAGAACAATAAGATCTTCACACCCATTCAAACGGATTAAAAATTGGAGCACTTAATTTTTTTAACTGTATTTTTTAATATACAAATAGTCTCAAAAAATTAATTGCTCAAATTTTCACTCCGTTTAAATCAGTGCAAAGATCTTGTTATTCTGATCATATTATTCTAAAGGGTCGTAATTTATTTTTATCTCTAGGGTTCTCATAATAAGTATATGCTTTTTATTTAGGACCCTGAGGAGCAGAAATATGATTATTAGAGCCATATAAACAAAAATAAATTACGACCCTTTAGAATAATATGATGAGAATAACAAGATCTTTGCACTGATTTAAACGGAGTGAAAATTTGAGCAATTAAATTTTTGAGACTGTTTATATATTAAAAAATATGGTTAAAAAATTAAGTGCTCCAATTTTTAATCCGTTTGAATGGGTATGAAGATCTTATTGTTCTGATCATATTATTCTAAAGAGACATATCAAATTTTATCTCTAAAGCTCTTATAATCACGTTTCTGCTCCATAGGATTGCAAATGGAAGGCAACGATTTTTTTTTTCCTCAAAACGGCGCCGTTTTTGGTATTGGGTAGGGGCTGCTGCCCAAGAGGCGCAGTAGAGCCCCCGGGTCTGGGATACACGCTATACAAAAATGCTAGGAACACAACAATCCAAATGCAATATCAAGCATAGCCTCTCGCATATATGTGGGGCCCGTACGCACCAGTATGTGTGAACCCCATATGTATGTGAGAGGTTGTGTTTGGATTGTTGTGTATGTAGCACTTTTGTTATACTATATCAATAAGTCTAGGGAGCATGAATCCCACCCATGATGTTGACGTGGTTGGTGGGTCCCACGCCACGTCAACAACAACCCAAAAACTGGGGGAAAAAAATGCTAAAGTTCGGTTTACCTAGAGAATTTTTAGAGAGAGAGAAAGAGGAAGGAGGTCGACCACCACCACCGCCGGTGACCACCACCACCGGATTCCCCTCCGGCGACCAACCCTTCAGCAAAATCGACACACCACCACCGACAACAATCCACCGCCAAGTTCTCTCTCTCTCTCTCTATTGTTGTTAGGTAGGAGTTGACGGTGGTGGGGTTGAGGGCAACAATAGCAGCAGAGGGAGGGTTATGTCATTGTCAATTGAGGAGGTGCGGGCGGCGTTAGAGTTTTGGTGGAGGCGGCAGCAAAGGTAGGAGGAGATCGAGGAGGAGGGTGGACCGACGGTAGATGTGGTAGTGGTGACGGGCGACGACGACGTTGTGGATGTGGGGGTGATGGCCTTGTGGGCGGAGGTTGGTCGCCGGAGTTGGGATTGGTCGACCTCCTTCCTCTCTCTCTGTAAAAGACCAGACTTGGGATTTGGGGAAAAAAATTCAGCATTTTTTTTTTTTATAGTTTTGGGCTATTACTGACGTGGTGTGGGACCCACCTGCCACGTTAGAGTCATGGGTTGGGTCGTGGGTGAGATTCATGCTCCTTGGACTTATTGATACTATATCAATGCGTCTTTAGAACCCAAAAAGGGTCCCACAAAGATGATCTGCGCCACTCATTTGATTCAAAATATGTTGTTTTGGGTTCCTTTAAAATACCACCTCATTTGAATATCAGATGTTTCGTAGACGCTTTTATCTATATTCAAATGAGCTAATATTTTGCAAGAACTCTAAATAACATATTTTGAATAAAATGTGCAATTTAGCCCTTTGGGCATTTTTGCGGATAAAAAAAAAGAATAATAAAATGTGCAATTCAGATAATGTTTTATTTTATAGGCAAGTTCAGATAATCTTTGTAGTACCCGAAACGGATATCCTAGAGGCGTATGTACCCCACATGGCACTCCAAATCTATTACTCCACCTTCTCCTCTCATCACCTATATGATGATTGTAGAGAGAGAGAAAAATCAATTGCATGCTTATATATAGATCTATAACATATGTATGACAAAGTGTCATGATTACTAGAAAGTGACAAGTCATCCATGAATTGAGGCTTGCACGTTGTTTTGTTTCGGGGATTTGATGAGACATGAAGGCTCCGTTTGTTTGGACGTAAGTAATTTTTATTTATTTTTTGGTGTTCGATCGTGCAAAGAAAGGAAAATATTATATCAGGTATAACATTTTATTTTACATGATTATAAATGTTTTCTGCTTGAAAAGGTCAAGCTAATTTACAACTATTTTTTTTTTTTTTACATTAATCTAAACAAGAACTATTTGTGTTCTGGAACAACTATCAATCAAATACCGAAAAATAAAAATAAAAATATTATTTTTTTGCAAAATTATTTTATTTGGAAAAAATTTACATCAAAAAATATTTTAATTTAAAACAAACGGAACCGAAAAGAAAAAAATTACTCACGAAAGAAGATGCAAATTAACCTCAATAATCTTGGCAAATAATACTCCTATTTAATAACTAACTATTGCAGGTGAAAATGAATTTCAGATCACCACTATTTATTGCTACTTCAATCCCGGACACCCAACCAAAAAGAAATCAGGGACAGCTATACGACGCCAGTCACGCCACAACCACCCTAATTATCGAGGATCAAAAAAAAAAAAAAAACCACCCTAATTATCGTACTAATCACTAACGTTAAGGCTCCGTTCTAGTTTCTTGGAAAAGAAATTTTTTAAAAAGGAAAGTAATTTCAAGCTCAAAAATTATGTGTTTACGCAAATAATTTTTCTACCAATATAGATCTTGTTTGATAGATTTCATTAAGATATTTTAAACGGTGCAAAAAAAATTGAAAAAATATTTTTCATTTTAATTATATTTGAGTTTGAAATTACCTTCTTTTAAAAAAAAAAATTTAAAAAGAAAGCGGAACAACACGTAAATCCTTTCCATGGTTTTAATCAAACACAAGAAAACTTTTTCTGGAAACGGAACAGAGCATATGAGAGCATGAAAACAGAGGGTCTACAAAAACCCGACCGGTGTAGTCAAGTGGGCCGAGTAAGGCCTCATTTCGCTAAGAGAAATTAGTAGTAATTATTTTTTGAATTAAAGCTGATATATTGTAAGAGAATGATCTGCATCGAAAAATGAGAAATAATTACTTAAAAACCAAGAATTTTAGCGGAACGGAGCCTTGTGGGTCGGGCGACGGTTATAGCCAAAACATATACAGTAATTGTTACTACCATATTGAAATTTTCCAAAAAGTTATTAGACGACCCCATAGATATTTTGGCCGACACCACACAGGATAATTTTCTCTCCCCCAACTTATCCCAGAAAGTTAGTAAAAGCGTACAGCACTCGATACAAACGAAGCGATAACTTCTCACCAGCTCTGTTAGAGCATCTCCAATAGGCTCGGCTGTATTCTAAGCAATTTGACTACTCAAAACACCAAAATTCTACTTTGACTATTCACAAAATACACCCCTCTTCTAACAGTCTAAGCAAATGGCTACTCAAAACTCTTAAAAAAAAATCAAAATCAGAAAACCCCTTCCCACAGCCACCACCATCCCACCGCCGCCACACCACCACCAGCCATACCCACCGTTTGAATCAAGTCAAAAACCCACAAATCAGCACTGGAATCACAAACCCACAAATCAGCACTGGAATCACAAACCCACAAATCAGTCGAAAACCCACAAAATCGAAAACCCACAAACCACAAATTAGTTCCGATTTTTCTCAAATCAAACCCAAATTAGTTCCGTTTTTTTCCAACCAAAATCCAAATTAGTGGAGGGTAAAACTGCGCTTACCTTCGCCGGAGCCAACGACGGCGAGGGAAACGACAACAACACAGTGGTTTGCGGGCTCAGATCTGTGTCTTCGAAGGCGGGGAGAGAGAGAGAGAGAGAGAGAGAGAAAACGACGAGGCTACAGTAGCACGCCAGGACTGACGTGGTACTGTAGCAGTCGCGGAGGAGACGAGGTGGGAGACGAGGCTGTTGGTAGAGGGTTTTGAGGGGTTTCACTCGAGGAAGAGCCGAAAAGGGGGAAGAGCCGAGTTTACTGGAGATGCTCTTATCTTCGACTTGTCACCGCCTCTGTTATCTTCGTCGGGCGTCGCCTTGTTGCCGATGGGCAAGTTCGATTAAGTTTGGCAAGTTTCCTCTTGCCACTGGTATATAGTACTCCCTCCGTCTGAATTTAATGGTCCTTTTTGAAAGTTCGTGTCATTTTTCAATTGATTATATCTTGTAATTTTTAATATTTTATGTGATTTTGAAAACATTGTCTTGTAAAACTAATTGAGATTTATCAAATAAGATCCATATTGAATATAAAATTTAATACTACCAATTTAAAGATATAACTCGTTTTTTTATCCAATTAGAATAGAACGAGGAATTATTAAATCCGGATAGAGGGAAGTATAAGTTTTGCCTTTTGGAATTTGTATATACTCCGGTCTTCAGGATATGGATGTGGGGGAGCTTCTGTCAGCCTGCTGTCTCAGCCAAGGGGGCCGTGCTCCGGTCTCACTCCAATGATCGGAAATGTTCACTTCATAGAGCTCGTCGAGTTGAACAAACATGAAAAAAATCAGCTTGATCGGATATCATTAAGCGTCTAATCGAAACCTTTTTGTCTTGAAAAGAATGGATCCGAAACACTAGATCAAAATCTACTAGAACCCATTATTGGCAAGTTATATGTGTTCCGATCAGGCACTTAATGATATCCGATCAAATTGATTTCTTGCATACTTGTTCAACTCGACAAGCTCTACGAAGTGAACGTTTTCGATCATCGAAGTAAGATCGGAGTGGGGCTCCCTCAGCCGGGACAACACGCTGCTGTCCCTTCAAGGACAGCAGCTCCCCCCAGTCCTCAGGATATGGGTTTTTTGGGAAAATAATTTTAGGCTAGTGATTTTGCCACACCCTTTTTTGTTAACGCCACACCCTGCAAGTGTATTTTTGATGCAAAAATACACTTGCAGAGTGTGGCGTTAACAAAAAAGGGTGTGATAAAATCATTTCCCTAATTTTATTGGCTTTACCCATTGGGATTTGCATAATTTTAACTTATCTACCATTGTTATTGTGTTCTATTCAGATTTAATATGGACAAGAACTTGTCTGATAAGAAAATCATCCACCGTGCAAGGTTCATCTTCCGCTACTCCTATTCCGGAAAACTGTTCCAAGAGAATTCGTATCGATTTAAACAACCTTCCCTTGGATCCGGGAAGGTTCGATTTTTGTTGGAAGTAGGTTTTTAATTTCCATTAGGAAAATGATATTGGCACTCCAAAAATTGATGCGGGCACTCCAAAATCAGTGTAACTCCAAAGCCACTTTCCTTTGTATTTTGGAGTGCCTGCATCAATTTTTGGAGTGTCAATATCATTTCCCTTCCATTATTATGATATATATATATTTTTAGGTTTTACAATTGACAAAAGTATTGATGTTTATTAATGACCCCATGCTCCGGAATTTCTAGAGTCGCCACTGGTTAGGTGATTGTCCATTTCTCTTCCGTAAAATCGCATGTTTGAATTCCACGGAGGCCAAACATTGCAAACTTTGGAGTCACTGGAAGATTTGCACAATCGTTAATTTCAAGACTCCTGAATTAATCGAAGTGCACACAAGCTGTCCCGAATATCCGATAATATATCTGCATATAAAGAAAAGGGCGTACACTCCTTTTTACCCTGACACACATTGGTGTGCTTATAAATAGTGGATCCGTGCTCCCTTTTGATCCATTTGCAGAAAAAGCCAACAACAAAATTCAGTGGACAAGGATGGCATTGAATGCACCATCAACAATCAACATCGTCCCCCAAGCGTGAAGATCCGGTTGTCAATTGCACCCAGAATTGGCCCAACAGCTGGGCATAACGAATAATTCAAAATAGTGGGTATTTTTGTCACAAAAAAAAACACACACACACACACATATTTCCTCTCTTTTCTTGTTCAGATTTTCATTTTTCGCTTTCCTCCACTCTAGTTTTTTTTTTTCCCTGAAAAAAGAAGGCAAATGGGTCGTGCAGAATTTTACGACAATGTCGCTAGAAATTTCGCGACGACCCTCTTGCCGAAAACGGGGTCGGAAGATATTTCGACTTGTTAATTTCAAGACCATGGGATTAGTCATGACTTATCATCCCCCACGCCCAATTGGCAAAGAAAATGAATAAGACATCCAAGTAAAATTTCTGCCATTAATCAATGCTGTCTGTATCTGTAAAGAGGCGACCAAATCCAAAACCTCGTTTCGCAATCGCCGGGACGGATGTCTGTGTCACTAGCTAGCACGATTGTTTACAGGACGATGATAGTTGTATGCATTATGCAATGTGAAAAGAGAAAAGTGGACTTGTGGGGAAGGTAGGCCTGGGCGTTGAAGTGAACCAGATTAGTTGGAAAGGAAACAGGGGAGACAAACAGGGGGTTATGGTGACCAGAAAACTACGTCACACAGGAAAAAAAAAGTGGACGGGCGGCGCGTACAGAAAAGCTGATGCACGAGCTATGGAGGCTGCTGCTGTCAATTTCAAACAAAAGAAAAAAGCTAGAGATGCAGTCCGCAAAAGCTCATTCCTTCGCTGTCAGAAATCACCACCACATGTGTATATTCCCTCCGTTTCATTTTGAGAGTCAATTACGAAAAGTTGTCATTTTTTAAATAAAAAAAATCAACTACTTCCGCGTATGATTTTTTTGAATCTTTTCGCACCAGATTAAAGTACTAGTCGAGATCTTTAATACGGGATGAAAAAATCCGAAAAATTATGCACAGAGGAGTAATAATTTTCTGATTTAAAAAATGGTGAGAGAGAGAGTGTGTGAGACTCTCTTAATATGGAACGGAGGGAGTACTTATCTCAAAAATGCTAAGGCCACCGAGCATCAGTATCCGAAATTTGAATAAAAAAAAATTTAAAAATTTAAATATCCATCCTCTTTATCCATACTATGTAAGATTTCATCCCCCATTTTTTCATGCTTATGTTTTCATCCTTGTAATATGTAAAATACCATTATTACCCTTTATTCTATTTTAAATATAGATATTAAACATATATGAGAGAGAGAGAGAGAGAGAGAGAGAGAGAGAGAGAGAGAGAGAGAGAGAGAGAGAGAGAGGGAGGGAGGGAGGGAGACGGATGAAAAACCACTTCCTAAATCTATAGATGAAAACTGTTTCAAAAATGAGATACAACAGGGGGAAGGATGAGATGATTATTTTTAAAATTTCAAATTTCCAACAAATCCCACTGATTCCTCAGTTCCATTATTTTCGGATGATAACGTAAGTTTTTCCTGTTATTTAAGGTCCCACGTTTTGTCGTTTACTCTTACCTTACTCCATACGATCGTGTTTCTTCATCCTTTTCGTCCTTCTCCATCATCTTTTCCGCAACAAGGTACGCTCATGGCCATTGTCCATGTAATTGCAGTTATGATGGTGTTAGTTTCATGGTAATTTATTTGTATCATTTACAATGAAACAGGTTTTACTATTATTTCCATCTCATGCGGCATCATATGCACCATCACCATGAAATTCCTGTTCGAGTCATGCCTTATTGTTGTTCAAGTCATGCCATATTGTTTGATTCGTGGAAAAAATTAGATTGATGTACGAATGATGTAGTCTAAGCAGATCCCCCTGGTTTTTTGCTTTTTCATGGTTAATTATTTGCATCATTTATCATGAAATGGGATTGTTTGTTCAATCCATCTAATGCTTAATCAATTTCACCGTCTTCATGAATCCTCAACTATTGTATCATCTAGATCCATTTCTCTTTGTTTCAACCTAGCTCCCCCTTCCACATTATGAGGCGTAACTCCTGAAATAAAGTTGGACAAACCATTACATCAGAAAAAACGGGGTAAATTTTGTGACTGTTCATCAAGGTGTCATGACCACACAAGACTATACAATTTATGAAACATGGATAATTTACAATAAAAACTGGTATTGGCCAAACTTATGTCATGCAACATGGATTATTTTGCAATAAAATGGGTATTGGCCAATTTTTCATGGTCAGTTGTCAATATTATGCAAGAATTGATTAAGTTGGCCAACCATGCATGATAAAGTAACCATGTTTAAAGTGTCCATGATAAAATGACCATGTTTTATAAAATACTTACCATTCAATATTGACTAATTTTCAAGTAAACTGGTATTGCCCAATATAAAAGGAAATATATACCAGCAACTAGCATCAATTGACAATGAATTCTGGTTGGCAAATTTATATCATGGAACACGGATTATATAGCATCAAAACTCATTGGTGGGTATAACATGATAAGTTGACAATAACTTCACATGTTTTCTTCCTTGATCAAGTTGGCTAACCACACAACAAAAAGTCATATTTTCCTTTGATCTTAATTTATGGAACATGGCTAAATTACCATCAGAATAGGAAAAAAATATGAACAACGTTACATGATTAAATTATCATGACGATTACAACCTTTCATGACCATTCCTAATCTACCATCAAACCGAATTTAAAAACATGATATACTCCAACAATATAGCATTGAAATCATGAAATGTAACCCGCACATGCAATTGATGAATTGATTTTTTTAGGAGAACATGACATATCTAATACATTATGAAATCATGAATTGATGAATATTGGCATCAATTTTGATTAGAACACATAGTAAGATATATTTTCCATTACATGGTTATATTATCAGCGTTACATGGTTAAATTATCAGCAAGACAAAGCAACAAACTTAATTAAAAATCAAAACCATGAATTGAAGAAGATCAGCATCAATCTCACTGAATCATGACATAAAGCCAATTAACCAATTGATTCATGCTTATTGCGACATACAGTAACAAACTTAACACAATGGCCACAAACAGATCAGTTTTATAAATGATTTCATCCCAATCTCCCACCTCAGACCAAACCAAACCAAACTGAGCCTTATGTCCCAATCACTTGGGGTCGGCTAAATCTCTCATCCCAAACCGAAAACCCATATCTCACTTTTGAATCTCCAACTGAGCAAATGATTAAGAAAACATTCTAAAATCGAACCCATTACTCCATTTCCAGTTTTGAAGCTTTGTGACTGTGGAGAAGAAGAAGATTCCTAAATCGCGTCAACCTGTAAGTTCGTGAACCTAACCTATTTCCTTTTGATTTTGTGGTTTATTTGGTTGAGGTATGTAATTGATGGGTTCATGCAGTACCTATATGTGATGGATGGAGATTTTCATGGTGTCTTTGTGATGGAGATTTTCCTAGTGTCTTTGTCGTTCCTAATCCCACCATCACTCCATTCTATTCGTCCACTCATCTACTGGGGATACTATGGATTGCTTTTAAAAATAAGTGGTGGTCCAAAAAAAGCTTCTCAGTGTGGCGATCTTGCTGGTCCAAACCAAAAAAACGATGAATAAAAGGGGGTTTAACGGATAAACTTACGATTTTGGCCATGTCGGTTTCGCCCCTTTCTTCTCCACCAGTGGCTTCAACCACGAAGGACTTGATTGATTTGTGGCATCGCGTTTTTTTCCGCAAAAAACCCCATTCGGAAAGGACGGGGGAATGCATACGCAGTTGATCGCCGCCGGAATTCGTAAGAATGGACGACGGCCTCAATTGGGTTCTCCGACTGGTATGGGTTTCAGGAAAATTTTGAGCTTGAAATTCGAATGGAGGGATTCGTTACAAATCGAAATGGTCAATTAATATCATCCACGCCAATCTCGGGATTTGATCGCGAGAATTTTGCAGGACTGCCAGGAGGATGAATCGAGATTCTTGGGAGGACGGAATGGATTATGATTTCATCCCAAATTTCGACGCTATATATATATATATAACAACAATAAAAGGGCATTAACGATATAAAAACTAATAGGAGGATGGAATCATATATAGCTTAGAATGGGAGGACGAAACATAAGTCTATTAGGCTTCTAGGATGAATAATTAAGCCTCCCAAAAAAATTTAAGATTGGATCGAACATTTATACATATCGGATGGCGTAATTTTTTGCGAGCCCACTCATTTTTGTTTAAAACTATTGAACAGCTGGAATCATCCATGCGGGACCGGGTGGCCTTAGCAGCGTTGCATATAGCTTGTGAAATAGTACTGGGAATTGATTTATACACTTCCTTTTTTGATATTCACACTCCCTTTTTTGTCTTTTAGTAAAAAAAATACATACACTTTCAACACTAAAAGTCCAAAAAAGGGAGTGTAGTAATCAATTCGCAATAGTATTTTAGAGTACAATCCTTTCCGGTCCACAGGACAGTTTGGATTTGCAGCAATGTACGATTCAGATTGGAACTATTCTCTTCAATCCAGATTTAACTCGAGAGGATCTAATTTCAATATTTTGTCAATCTCTAACCTTTTGGTGGCGCAACATCCAGCAAGTACAGAATTATGGCAATAATTGGATTCAAATTCGAAGCATTTTTATGATACATTGTTTGTGAAATTCATTGTATCAACTTAGGGTAGTTACAAAATCCGACGGACCAAAAAAATCGACCAATCGGGGCGATGGCGGAATTTTTCCGAACCAGACCGAACCGAACCGAACCGAAATCAGTTCGGTCTCGGTTTCCTGGAATTTTTGCCGGACCGAACCGAACCGAACCGATTGACTATATATTTTGTATTATATATATATATACACACACATATATATTTACATTAAAAAATAAAAAAATAAAATAATTATATATATTTTACATATATATAAAAATTTATATTTCAGGCAGACCGAAAATTCCCGACCGAACCGATCCCACCCTGAGCCGAATCGAACCGAACTCAACTCCGGTCGGGATCGGTATTGGAAATATTTGGACCAAACCGAACCAAAATCACCCCTATCAACTTTGTAGATATGAATTAAGGTACAAAAAATATGAACAAAGATAATTCAATTGTAAACATTTAAACAAACGAAATGGGACGAAATGAAGAAGTTAATTTTGCAAAGCCACCAAAATTCTCTCTGTCTGACAAAGGCTCCGTTCCGCTAAGGTTCTTATTTCTTAAGTACTTATTTTCCATTTTACGAGACAGGTCACAATACATCACATTTTACATACAAGAGTTTTTTTTTTGTTGATAAACAAAAAGGGTGAGAAGGGGCGACCAGCGTAGCAACTCCCCTTGGGCGTGACCAATAGGGGCTCTCTACCCGCCAATGGAATGTCCGGTTCGAGCCATAGCTACCGTCCGGGAGGACGGACCGTCACCACGGCACCACGTTAGTGCACAACTGGTGAAAACTCCCCTCCTTTGGTCCACAGACGAGGTTCGAGTACCTGCCGGGACTTGAACTCCCGCCTGCGTTAAGGGAGGTGATGAGCCTCACCAGCTGGGCTACCACCTCGGTGGTACATACGAGAGTATTGGCTCCCATAGAAATTGCCTCCTTGATAAAAAAAAGTAAAAGAACATAATGAGAAATTTTAATGAAGAGAGAATAGGTACATCTTTGAAAACTATTCAATCATGATTATCGGCAACAAATGTATCCCACATTATCTCCCCTATTTGTTTTAGTGGGTTTCACCTCATCGGGTGGCTACGAATACATCTGTTTGCAACCTACTGGATATAACTTGTATGTAAGTTTGTAACGGGTCGTCGTCAACAAAATTATAGGATTGTCCAATCATTCAGTTTAATGCAATAAAGTATCATAGAATTAAGAGTGCTAGCTAGCTAGGCATGGATAGATCTAACTCTAGCCATAGCCATAATTAATTGGAGTACAATATTGTTTTGCAAATAGTAGTTAGATACCAAAAGAAGAAACCTGCTATACATAGCCCTTATAAAATTCTCACTGTGTAATAAAGCAATTGGGGATGGTGCTGTGCAGTGGTATGAGCAGCACCGTGTTGCGCATCTCCGAGCCGTTGAATCATGCATCTGACGACTCGGATCTCATCTCGACAATGAACGGCTCTCGATCGTTGATTGCCGAGATAAGATCCGAGCCGTCGGATACACAATCCCACGGCTTGGAAGTACGCAGCACGGTACTGGACACCTCACTGCACAACACCAACCCGAAATCCAGTAACAAAGAACTAATCTAACATGACCTTAGTACTCCTCCCCAAAAAGTTTAATCAAGTTATTTTAATTATAAAGGTCAATCATGTGCAACTAACATGTAGATAAAACCCATAATTACAACTTAATTATCAAATGTGCAACTGACAATTATATCTTGGTCTAGTTAATTAATGGAGAACACACATGCAGCAGGGCAACTTTTATATATATATACACACACCTAACATCTTATTATCTATTCCACTTTCTGTCATTGTGTCACCTTTTCATCTTCCCAAATTACCCATAAGTTAAATTGTGGGTGCTTTCTAGGCCCGAGGACAGAAAAATAAAAAAACCGGTATGCATATCCACCTCATGTTTCTTTCTTGATCGGAAAACCACCCCATATATTCATTCACGCAATTATAGATCTAGAATCCAAAACTCCGTCATCCCAAAAAAATAAAAATAAAAAATAATAACTACCTCATATGCACATACGTAGTGGGTGCCCAATTTCTGGTTATGGAGTATCTAAACTGCACTTAAAGGGCGCGCACTCGTTAATTGAGCAAAGGCAATGCAGGAAATGAAAGTTGTACTGTTTAATTAAGAGAGTGGGCATCCCATTCAGCAGAAGCACAGAAGTTATATTCTATCCATTTGGTTTCTATAATATATATATAGAGAAGCTTATTCACGGCTCAGCCGTGAACAACTTTTTTACCGTAGCAATCAATCGCGACCGTTCAAAAGTGTTCTAAACGGTCCCGATTTTAATGAAAAATTTCCGTGGAAAAATTTAACTTTTCTTCTTTTTTTTTCGAAAAAGTTTCATTAACCTCCAGACCGTCCAAAATACTTTTGGACGGCCGAGATTAGCGCCGTAAACAACTTCCGCCGTGAAAAAGATTTTCTCATATATATATATATATATATATATATATATATATATTCATAACTCAACCAAAAGAGACAGAAAGAATTAGGTCAACCCTACCTCAGTTCTTCCCTATCATTTCCCTTCCATTGTTGTTCTCTCTCCTATCGATTCCAAGAAAACGACATAGCCTAAAATCAATTTGAATAAATTATACTACCTAAATTCTGACATCTTCTTCTATAGCTACTTCAGCAAGGGCCCGACCACTTAAATATCCTAACGGTCCGTTTGGATGAAGGATTTGATTTTGGGTGGATATAGAAGAATGGTGAATTTGATGGTGGATATGGAATGATGGATGATATGTAAGAAGGGTGGGCCCACCTCATAAGAAGGGTGGATTTATAATCTAGTGTTTGGATGATTTTTTGAGAATAGGGATTTGGAGAGTGGATATGATGGGATAAAATGTCAAATAACTTAATTGCCCCCAATTTATTAATTTAATAATTTAGTGAATTTTCTTAATAAAATCTATACATAAAACACAATTCTTTTTTCCTGACCATAAAACTATATTTCTAAAATTACATTTTTTACTTTAACACGTCTCCAACCCATACGTTTTCTTTTTTCCTAATACTCGGTCCTCACTCCTCACCCAACCATATATTACTTCACTGGAGCCCATACCAGTCCACGACCGTCTCCAGCTTCTACCACCGCCTCCTGCAGCCCTGCCTCCCCCCTCCACCACCGCCTCCTTCTCTCCCCCAACCCCCTCCTCCAGCCTTCACTCGCCAAAACCCTAATCCGTCAGGGTCGCACCATCCTCGCCCACTTTCGATCTGATTACTCGGACGCCGACGATCGGTGACCTCCTTCTTCTCCGATGCCGACAATCTCTGGGCGGTACCACTCCTCCTCCTCCTCTCCCCCCCCCCCCTCTCTCTCTCTTCATAATACGTTTTCTATTTGCCCCTAATTCCTCCAACTGTTTGGATGGAAGAGAGGGCAAAATAGTCATTTGTTGACCCCATATCCCTTCGCATATCCAATGACAGGGGTACCCCTGTCGTTACAAATCCACCCCGCGGGTGGATTATAAATCCGAAGTTGCCAAATCCGGCATCCAAACAGGCTGTAAGAGTTTTTGTTCTCTCAAATACGTGGTAACGAAAATTCCTGGAGCCACCAAAAAATAGAAGAACTTAAAAATAAAAACTCAAGTTTGCGCTTGATCAAACTTTAATGGTTACCAATTTAGCTAGCCAAAAAGTGTAATTTCTTTTCCTTCTTGTCTCTTTTATTGAGAGAGAGAGAGATTAACAAGCAAACTTCCGCTAATGTATACAATTATTGGCAAACAAAAAACCCAACCCCGATTGATTATTATATTGTATGAAATTTGACTAAACTAAAATTCTTTTACCAAAAATGGGAAGTGTACCGGAAAGAAACTCAACAGGGAATTGAACGGAAATAGGAATAACAAAATAATTCCATAAAGAATTTGTACTTATATACTATTCTATAATTATGCCAATCCCATCTGATTTTACTTGTGGGGGAAGCAACTCAATGATTGCTAATTATTCAATCTTAGGTTATTTATTTATTTATATATATATCTCACTTGCATGCATTCCATGTCATCTTCATAGTACAAAATCATTAGAAAAAGAATTTAACGGTTTCAAACTTTCAATTTGTTTAAATAATCGGTTAACATCATAACCATATCACACCAGATAAAAATATATATATATCTCGACCAATTGCAATAGAAAGTGTTAAAAAGTGAAGATTATTAATTAGTGTTATGTTTACATCAAGCTTTTAACATAATCCAAAAAGCAATAAGATGTTTGTTTAGTTCTTGGCGGCCGTACAAAGTTACCAATTAATCACCCCTCATAATGGAATTATTGCCTTGTTTCTTTTACCCGTCTTCGTCTAGGGTTTGTTCAATCATAAACCGTAGACAAAGACCGAGAAAATTTAGAGATATGATTATTTTAAGTTCGGGAACCTCTCTAGTTTGAAGCTATGAAACGGATGCCTTATCAACTTGCAGGTTACTCCTTCCACGGTTAGGGAGCCACCGGTTCGGCATGTCATGAGAGACGCAAAATCGCATTGTCCTGCTTTCTTTGTTTATCAATCCGTTCCTGTTAGTAATAAGTTTCAATTGTTGGAAGACAAGAGCTAGGGTGTAACTTATATTCCCGTACTTTGTATTTCGAATCTATTTCAATTCTAGTTTTAACTAATTTTAACCAAAAATGCAATTTTTATAATCGAGTGGCTGATGTAATTGGGTTATGCGTATCTCAATTAATTTTAATATTTTAAAACAGTCGATTCAACAAACCTCCAAAGTCTCTAAATTAATAGTATTTTTTTTTACTGGCGGTAAAACTTGATCCTACAAATTTGAACGACGACTAAGACACTCAACCACACCATGTGCATTTCTTCGATCTACTCGCGTTTGCGAGATCGATTTGTCACATAATCAAATCTTAATCCGAACGCATTTTTCACGATCTTGAATGTTTTCAAATCAAACTTAAACACCACACTCGGCTCATTTGCATATGTGAGCTCCCTTTCGAGCCGGGGTAATGTTCGAGCGAAAATTCACTTGTTTAATTGCAAAGGTTTTTTTTTCCCCCAAAAGTTGAGAGGTAGTATTCATTAAAAGATCCCCATGAGATAAGGTTGGGAGTCCACAGATCGGACACTCCATCAGAAAGAGCGTTAAACACATAGATGTGCCGCCCTACAGATTGAGAAGAAACCCCCCAAAGAGGACAATTATTAAAACAAATAACAAAATAAAAGAAGTACCGTCGAGACATCTGCCGTCACTCTTTCGCAACCACCTTGATAGACTCGTAACCGGCCACCACCTCTGCTTCACAAAATAGGAACACATCATTGGAAAGTAGTCGCCTAGCAAACGCGGTAGACGGCGTCAGGTGATCACAGATCTGAGAAGATGGAGGCTGAGAACAGTGGTGGACAACATCTCACCCGCAACCACTAAAATCAAAGCCCCGGAACGTCGCCGAAAAACGATCTGGCTAAAAAGTTCTCAATGGACGCCCGAACTTTAGTCGCAGAATTGAGAGAAAAGACGATTAGACGGTAGGGGAAAGAGAACAGAGGGAGAGAAATCGAAGAGGAAGGATCTCTCCCCTCCCGCCGCCTAAAAAGTGGGGGAGGGGGGGAGGGGAAGGAGAGGAAGAGCTTGGGGATTTTAAGAGAGCCCCTTGACAGTTGACCCATTATGTCAATGGTGGTTGAAGACAAGTTTACTTCCCAAAACGGGACATTTTGGTCATTTCGTATATTCGCAATCCGAATAAAGAATTCTAAACCGAAACTGGAATTGGGTGTCCCTGTAGAAAAAAAAGAAAAGAATTGGGTGTCCCGTCGCTTTCCTCGACAACAGCTACTCGAAATTGGTGGGACATAAGCAAACAGGGACCCCATCTTTGCTGGCTTACGAAGAGTGGGCTCCCAAACACAAATATTTATGTCCGCGAAATTGGGCAAACAAACCAAGGACGATCGGTGGGATCAACAACCCATCTTGTTCGGAATCGGAGACTCTGTAGTTCACAATTCGAGTCCGTACAAAAGTGTTTTTATTTGTCTAGATTTGCTAAATGGGACTACTAAATGTATCCTACTATAAGATATTTTTAAATTCTGGATCATTGATTGGAGAAATGGACGGATCAGATTAAGCACTACAGGATCCTCAGATCCACTCCGCGGTGGACTCTATGAAAATACTCTATCCGTTCGGATTTAATAGTCTCTCGTTCAATTCTAACCAGATAAAAAACTAGTTATATCTTTAAATTGGTAATGAATTTTATATCTACTATGGGTCTTGTTTGATAGATCTCAATTAGTTCTATAAGACAATGTTTTCAAAATTACATAAAACATTATAAATGACAAGATATAATCGATTGAAAAATGACACGAACTCCCAAAAAAGACTATTAAATCCGGACGGAGGGAGTATATGATAAGGGCCCCAAAACCAGCAATATAGGGTATCCTATGTATTAGTATTTTTTATAATCGGGTGGCTAGGTCAATTTGTGCGCAACCTACTAATCGATTTCGAGGCCCTTAAGTTAACGATCGGAGGAACATTGACCCTAGGTTTTGAAAGGTTTGACCTTTGTGTGATTCAAAGTATTCCCTCCATCCGGATTTAATAGTCTTTTTTTGGAGTTCGTGTTATTTTTTAATTGATTATATTTTGTAATTTATAATATTTTATATAATTTTGAAAACATTGTCTTATAGAACTAATTGAGATCTATCAAATAAGATCCATATTGAATATAAAATTCATTACCAATTTAAAAGTATAACTCATTTTTTATCCGGTTAGAATTGAACGAAGAACTATTAAATCCGGACGGAGGGAGTATTGTTTATCTTTATTTGGGGGTCCCAGATCTTTCCTACCACTTTATTGAACCCCTAAGGTATGAAAATGAATTGCATATATATAAGGGTGTGCTTCAAGGGTGTGCTTCCGCTATATTATTGGACTACGGGCTAATGACAATAGTTAAGTTGCCTTCCGCTAAATGGTATTTTACTTTATTGTACATGAGGAGAATGACCAGCCCAAAAAAGAATACGTGAAAACATGGATTTCAGTCAATCCATTTTAGTTTAGTGAAAACGCCCCTAACTATAGCCACGGTTGTAATTGGTAGATTTTTATTATTTTATTATTTTATTATCCCGGTTTTCGGTAGTGGAATATAGTATTGGATAGGTAGCCTCTCTTATTTTATATTTGAAGTTACTACTTTTAGAAATTTGAAAATAAGTTTTAAATTGCAAACACGAGGATTGCACGTGCTCCGGATACTCACACCAAGAAAGAAATGCACCTTACGAGTTTACCCATAGAGCACGAGCCATGGAAATGAGGTTTGGAGACTAATTTACTTTCCTTAATCTCCTTTTTTTTAGCAAATACTTTTTCAGTCTAACTTGGTGCTACACAATTGGGAGCAAACCCTAGCATATTTATCTCCTATGGGACTGTGAAACTATCACTCCTCCCTAAAAACAAGTTGGGAAGGAGGAGGATCTTGTCTCCTTTTTATTTTCATAGACTCATGGACTAGACCGTACAGTTTGTCCGTTTGTGGGCCATTTACGGGTCTATTTTGATGTTTCAAGCCGTTCAAATTTTAGAGCTCGTCGAGAGAACTTTTCGCTTCAGAAATTAGGTTGATCGAATACTGATCGATATGATTTTCAAAATGCATTTGAGTTGAGATAATTTGGTTGTTATAATTAATAAAAAATTGGTCTAGGGTCCACTATAGAGAACTTGTAACCCAATTAGTCCACTTCTAATGTTTGTAACCCCTTTAGTCCATTTATATAGTTTAGAAAGCCCTTAAGTCCATTTCTTTTAAAAAAGAAATTAAACCAAGACAAAAATGCCCTCCTATATAAGCTGTCATATAAAGAGAAACCCTAGACCAAAAATAAATCTGGAGCACAGCCTCCTCTCCTCTCGCTCTCTCTCTCTCTCCTCAACATTGTAACCACCGCCTTCCCCCTTCCTCTGCTGAGTTCCAACCTCTCACGGCCGACGTCCTCATCAAACCGTTGCTCGACTTCCTCGACCAGACCAACTCTTAGTTCTTCATCAATCTCCGCCCCTACGACGTGTACAGGGCCAAGCAGAAGATCTCCATCGGGTTGCATTGAAAGGTTTGATCAACAAATTACTCCTACAAGATCTGGAAATTATGGGTGACGGTCATGTCCCCATTTAAATCAACAGAAATACCAATCCTAATGCGAGATGTGTCCAGTTACGGTGGTTGAGTTTAATTTTGGAGTATTTTATTTAGTAGGATGTTTTTCTCACGCTTGGTGGGGGTTGTCCTCGTTTTTTTTTTCTTCCTATTTTTCTTGTTGATTTTGTGGGCACAAGGGCAGATCCTTGGTGGTGAAGGTTTCTCCACGGTTGGAAATGAATCGAGTAGCTCGCGAGTCATTCACCCAGACCTCGAAATCGGTAATCTCATCTTGTACATATAATACCTGTTCCTCATAGTAGTACTTGTTGTTCTGTATCTTGATCTCTTTGATATTTAAGGTTATAGTCTATTTCTTGCACTAATCTTGAACGAATTTGGATTTTCGACTTGTTATGTGTGTGGAATTTGTAGTTTCAGTCAATTATATAACGTTATTCCGCTTTTTCATAAACGTGCTTTAAAGTTGGTTTGTCTATCGTATTAAGAAGGTTGATCCAGTCTTTTATTTATTTTACTAGAGAGAAATCTGGAGTAGTAAAAATAAAAAATATAATATTATAAGAAGGTTGATCTGGTCTTTTGTTTGTCCCGTATCCGGTTCAGATTTGGAGATTTTTGAATAAATACATAAGATTATATGTGTGTTTTTCCTAGGGTTAGAGATCTGAAGTTTTTTGAATAAATATATAAGGTTATATTTCTGCTTTTCATCAATCACTTATTGATTTGGTCCGCGCAGCAGCCTCTCCGACTTGCTTCTGATATATTTGGAGTTTTTTAAATAAATATATAAGGTTATATGTGTGTGTTTTCTAGAGCTAGACATATAAGGTTGGAACAGATTATGTTTTTTGAAAAAATATATAAGGTTATATTTGTGCTTTTTGTGTCACACAAAATATATTTCTGTGTGTTTTTGTTGTTATTTAATGTTATTTTTTTAAAACATTCTCAGTTAGAGAGAGATATAATAATATATATGACATTCTAGATTAGAAATATTCTATGTTATTTAATAAAGAGAACATATAACATTATATATGACCTTTTGTACCGTGTAACGTTATATATGAGCTTCTGTCATATTTAACGGTATATGCTCTGTTGTCGATCACTTATTGAATTGGTCCACGTAGCGGCATCTCCGACTTATACGTGAAATTAAATTTGTGATTTGAAACTCGGTTAGCGATGTGGTTTGGTTATAGATGATCTTCTCTACTGAGACATATATGTTATATGTGACAATTTGCCCTTGGTACCTAATTTTGAACTTCTATCATGTGTAATATGTGTTTTTCCTAGGGTTAGACATATAATATTATCTCATTTTTTAGATATATTAATATTGTTTATGTTGTTTTGAATATGTATATATGTAGATATAGAGGTTATGAGAATGCTATTCAGAGGCAGAAAATCATAAATTTTGAAGGATTCGATGAAGGTTTTGATGAAGAAACAGTGAAAAAATGAAGCTCGACCCCCTGTGGCCTCATCAACATTCAACTTGGGATTCAAGGCGCGACTGAAAATAAGGATAATGGTGGTATGATATGTGAACATATAATGTTATTTTTTGTGATATATAATATTGTTTGAAAGATATGATGTTGTTTTGAGAACATATAATTTTATATGTCATGTTTTGTGAGACTTAGAGCTACAGAAGCTCAGATATAATGTTATATATTCTGTTTTTTTGTGAGATTTAGAACTACAGAAGCTCACATATAATGTTATATGTTCTGTTCTATTTTTTTGTGAGATTCAGAGCTGCAGAAGTTCAAATATAATGTTATATGTTCTTTTTTTTTTTTGCGATATTTAGATATTAAAAAACTCACATATAATGTTATATGTTTTGTATGGACCAGCATATAACGTTAAAGACTAAAAACAAGAAAAACCAAAAAGAAATGTTGCATGTTAGAAATTTTTTGCCACATGTAATGTTGTATGTTAGAAAATTTTTGTCACTCATATAACGTTAAAAAATCAATACAAGAAAAATAGGAAAAAACAAAAAGAGAAATTTGTCACATATATAACGTTAAATGTTAAGTGTAGCGGGTTCAATAAAAAAAATCGAGAAAAATGAAGAAATACGTTTTTTGTTACATATATAACGTTATATGCGGCGGCGGCTTGATTGCAACAAAAACGAAAAAAAAAAAATGGATAAAATACATTTTCGTGTTAGCCAAACAAGGCCCTTGTTTCTTAGGTGGGGTATTTTTGTCATTAAAATTATTAGTGGACTTAGTGGGTTATGAAACTTAGAAGTGGACTAGATGGGTTTAGAAACTGTTATAGTGGACTTATGCAAAATTCTCCCTATAATTAACCTTGTTGTGTTCTAAGACGAATATGTTCCGAAATCATACGAAACAAAATCCGACCAACCTAATTTCTGGCGCGGTCAATGTTCCGACGAGCTCTAAAAATCGAAACGGCTTGAATAGTGAACACGAAAAGGACTCACTAACCACAAGCGGGCAAACTGTCCATTCCATGTGAGTGAGCTGGCTCATCCCAGTTGGGAAAAAGAGATGAAATTGATCACTTCCAAATTGGCAGTGTGTTATTTAAGAAACCAAAGTGGGATTATTGTGACAAGCAAAAGGGAGGCATGGGACAAGCTTTCGTGGGCACAAAATCCACCAAGGTTTCCCTTACAGAAATCCCTCCGCAGGATTCAAGAATTTGATCTTAAAAAAGTACAATTGGGGGAAGCAACCTTCTCCTTCTCTGTCAACTGTTCATCAAACAGAAGGTGTACCTTTTGTAGTTCCCCCATATACCCTTGAACCTAGAAGAACAAAACCCCATGGTTAATGGGATTCCTGGGATTTCACAAACCCATGCATGTGATGGGTCCGTTTTAAGGATTTTGAGACTCCTTTAATCATCACCTTGGATGTGAATGGCATCGATTTGGGTGGCATTTGTCTGGTGCTTGGGGTGTGAGGAATTGTTTTGCAAAGGTAGTCTCCATTTTATTTGGTTGGCCTTCATCCAGGAAATTTGTCACCAAATTAGCCGATCTGGGATTCGATTTCTCGCCGGATGAGTACCTTGAAGTAAGTGGGAGGCTGTGAATGGTGTGGTCGTGCTAGCTCTCCCGAAGATTTAGGTTGCACAGTTGGATTTATTTAGTAGACTGGCTGTAGAGCTGTTTCTCTGTTAAAAAAATCAAAAAGTAACCGGCCCCTAAATGATATTTTGTTTGATAAGTGGCCTAAAATGATGGTACTCTTATTGACTTCTACTAAATAATTGTGAATGGTGCCACCAATTACTTGAAACTACATGTCACGCCCTTCGTGATTGTGATCGCGCTAAGGCCATTTGGACTGCTCTCTGCTTTCCTTTAACCACCCATCCCAACGATCCCTCTGATTGGATCCTTTCGCATGCCATGATTGGATCCTTTCGCATGCCAAGAATAACTCTTCTGATTCTTCGGGCCTGCCTTAAGAATATCATAGTATTTCTCTTCGCCGTTTGGCACATTTTGATTGACCGTAACCAACGTCTCTTTGAACACAATTCTAACTCGAGTTTATTGAGCCCAAACACCTTTGCCAAGAACATCGGGAACAAAGCTTTGGAGTGGTTTTTCATTGTGCCTTTGAGCTTAGTACGGGGAAGGCCTCAACAGGAGGTTTACTCCGTGATCAGCATGGCAGATGGCCAGGAGGTTTCCATAGGAACATTTTGGCAACTTCTAGCCTTATGGCTGAATTATAGGCTTTGTGTGACGGTTTGATTATTGCAAAGGAGGAGAGTGTGAGTAATAGTTTGTCACACCACCCACTTCGTAATATTCTACTCGATTGCAGGTCCTTCATGGAGAAGTTTGAGGCAATGTCTATTAAACACATCTATCGGAAAACGAATCAATGTGCCAATGCGTTGGCAAATGTTGCGCCAGTTTTGATTGGAGATTCTTATGTTTATTGTAGCATTCCTAGTTGCATTACTAATGTTTTCTATGCGGATTTGATTGAGGTTGTTTACCTTAGAACCGTAAACTCTAAATTATGAATGCATCTTTGTTTAGCAAAAAAATAAGAAAAAGAGAAAAAGTGAGTTTGGAGAGGGAAATGTGAGGGAAGGATGATGTTTCTTTTAAGTGAAGCAATAAACAAAGAGATAGAAAGAGGGAAAGAAAGCTGAGGAAAACCCACAAAAAGTAGAGAAAGAAAAGAAGTCACTTTCAGAGATGGGGTAAGTGGTGTGGCCATTTTGAAGGATCTATCTCTTTTTGTTTATCAAAGCATCCATTCAGACACTCCTTTTGAGCTATAACCAACGGTTTTAACTTCTAACTAAGAAGTAAAAAAAAAAAATGTAGCCATCCGATTGGTTGATGGGTTTGCTTCTCACATAATTAATCAGGTTTCGATTATTTGGATTTGGCCGCAACAAAGTAATTTCTTGTAAATTTCCTACACCCGACGTAGATGGTCTGCCTTAGATTGGATCAGAGAGGAGATTAATCAAGTTGCAAGTAAGTTGCCCCGATCACCCCTGATTGTCGAACCATACAAAAGATGTGTACATTTCAGTATTGTGTTCAGATTCATCCAAATTTTAAGCAAATAAGCTGTAAAACCAAACAGGCCATAAATACCATGTGTGTAACATACAATGTACTGGATTTTTCTTTTATCTTGAAAATAATAACGAAAGATGATCGAAGAACTAAATCTAAACAAATATGAAAGGGTGGAGTTCAAATTTATAGAATTGAAAACATAAATGCCAAATTAGAGTAGAATTGTGCTCCATACATGGCATATTCCCCTTGAGGTTTTGCTTCTCAGTCTCTTGTATAAATGGAAGGTGTGCCTTCTTTGGTGGTTTGCATGATATGCTCTTTGTTGCAATGAATCTCTCATTTTAACTCTATGCCAAAAAAAAGGTAACACGGTTACGAACACAGCTTCGAACACAAACGTGTTCATAATTTTTTGATAAACGTGCATCTCAAATGATGCATGTGAGACTCATATACATCGGATGACCTCAATTATATCTATATCGGATGTGTATCCGAAACCTTTTCCAAGTGATACTTACTTGGCAACAAGATAATGAGATTGTACTTTTGAGTATTCACAATAGAAATTATGCAAAACTACAAGGACCAACAGTGCAATTCACCCTCTATGAAAACTGTGAACAAGGGATAAATGAGAGATAAACCAAGACTTTTTTAGAGAGAGAGAGAGAGAGAGAAAAAAAAAAAAAAGACGGAGAGAGATGGCCCATGGAGCCATGGAGGGGTTAGAGATGAAGGAGCTGTTTGGTGACTCTGGTCTGGTTGAATGAAAAGAAAAGAGGCTTTGGATTGGAATTTGTTTTTGTACAGGTAGTACAAAAACAGCAGCTGCAGAGTGTAGTGAATACTGCTTAGATATAAAAAGAAACTTTAATCTCCTCTCTCTGTCCAAACACTGTCCTCCTCACCACTGGTATCAAGGCCTCTTCCAATAGGCCAAACAAAGTATTCCTACTCTCTCTCTACATAGATATATATAAATATATACTACCTCCACTCCCTTTCCATCCCCTTTCTCACTCTCTCTACACAAAAATATGAAAGAATTGCAGTACATCTTCAGAAACCCCTCTTGAACTTTTAGTGTGCTCTCCTTTTCATTGCATTAGGGTAATTCCTTCACCCTTATCATCACCAGCTGTCTGCTTATTGCACAGTTTGGTTAGCACATAGAAAGGGGAGAGGAACTGAGAGTGGTATAGAGAGAGAGAAAGAGGATAGAGAGGGGATGGGTTAGGCCAAGATTTAGGGGGTGTGATGGGAGATGTAGGGGTGAATGGCAGGGCCTTTTGTGGGCAGAGGCAGCAGTTTCAGGTTTCAGAGTGGTGGCAGCAGAAGCAGCAGATTCAGAGGCAAAGGGAGAAGAAGAGCAGTGAGGAAATCATTACTCCTAGTACAACCCAATAACAAAAAGTGCTCCCAATCAAAAGCTGGAACAAGGAAATCAACACAAGGGTCTGAGTCTGGATCCTCAGAGGAACCCTCCTCCTCCTCCTCCTCATCATCATCTTCCAATTCAAAACCAACAAAACCAAAATCAAGAAAAAGAGCAGCAATACCTTCAGCAATTCCAGCACCGAAACCCACAACAACAGCAGCTGCTTTTGTACGGTAGATTAGACACCCAAAATCAACCACCACCACCACCTCCAACAACAAATCAGCCGAAGAAGAAACGCTCGTACTTGCAGCCTTCCACGACGCTGGGGCAAAACGTCGAACATGTGCCAGGCAGAATGGGAGAGACCCAACAACAACAACAACAAAACCCAACACCCCCAAAGGGCCTGAGGCACTCGGGCGGGGAGATCGTGGAAGTGCAGGGCGGCCACATTGTCCGGTCCACCGGCCGGAAAGACCGCCACAGCAAGGTATGCACCGCGAAGGGGCCGAGAGACCGCCGCGTGCGCCTCTCGGCCCACACTGCGATCCAGTTCTACGACGTCCAGGACCGGCTGGGCTACGACCGGCCTAGCAAGGCCGTCGACTGGCTCATCAAGAAGGCCAAGTCCGCCATAGACGAGCTCGAGGAGCTCCCTGCGTGGGACCCAACCTCCTCGGGCTGGGTCTCACAGAATGCCAACCCCAAGCGCGCGGCCTTTTCAGGTTCTTCACAACATGATTTGCTTCAAATGAATGAACAACATGATTTGCTTCAAATGGGCGGTAATAGCAACAACGGGAGTGGCGGTAGCAATACCGGTAACTCGAGTTTTTTACCGCCGTCGATGGATTCTGACTCTATTGCAGACACCATTAAGTCTTTCTTCCCGATGGGCGGGTCGTCGTCGTCGGCGGCGGCTGTGGGGAATAACAATGCATCGTCGTTTCATAACAGCTTCGCCCCGCCGCAGGATCTGAGGCTTTCGCTTCAGTCTTTTGACGACCACCCAATTCTCATCCACCCCCACGCGCCGCCGCAGCAGCAGCAGCAGCAGGCCGACCTTTTCAATGCGGGATTAGGGTTTGATGTTTCTTGGTCGGAGC
Organism: Rhododendron henanense subsp. lingbaoense; assembly: GCA_020567845.1. Taxonomy (NCBI): domain Eukaryota; kingdom Viridiplantae; phylum Streptophyta; class Magnoliopsida; order Ericales; family Ericaceae; genus Rhododendron; species Rhododendron henanense. The sequence goes on from CM036313.1 coordinate 53,748,807, forward strand.
AGCAGAGAATGGTGGCGTGGAATGCTACCGGCGGCGGCAGTGATGGTGGCGTTGGAGGGTTTGCGTTCAACGCGCCGCCGTTGCTGCAGTCGTTGTTGGTGGGCCATAACCAAAGCAACAATAGCCACCAGAACAGCAACAACAACAACCAGTTTGTTTCTTTATCATCACAGAGGGGACCCCTTCAGTCCAGTAACACCCCATCGATTCGTGCTTGGATAGACCCGTCTTTAGACCACCACCAACACTACCAGTACTACCACCAGAACCTGCCCGTTTATCCGACCTCGTTCGGAGGCGGCGGATTCTCCGGGTTTCACATTCCAGCACGAATCCAGGGTGAACAAGAGGAACACGACGGCGTTTCCGACAAGCCGTCCTCTGCTTCCTCCGATTCTACTCGCCATTGATATGATGACCTCATGACCCAATTCCCATCTCTCCTGCAGGTAAATCCCCAAAACCCATTTCTTGAATTCATAACCATCCTTCAAGATTTGAGCTTTAGAACTAATTTGCCTTGTTTTTAGCTGTTTTGACTTCATCCAAATACCCATTTCTTGAAGTTATACCCAAGCTTCAAGATGTGAACTGATTTCGATTTGCCACCCATTTCTTGAATTTTATGCCCAAGTTCGAGAGTTGAGCTTTTGAGCTGATTTGCCACCCATTTCTTAAAGTTTATGTCCAAGCTTCAAGATTTGAGCTTTAGAGCTGATTTGCCTTGTTTTTAGCTGTTATGACTTGATTTCCCTCTGTTTAATCTCCTGTTGCATTGATCTTCTCTTGCAGGGATTACTCCAGTGTCTTCACTGGAACAACCAAGAATTAGCTGTAATCATCACTGTAGAAAGGTGGCGAGAGAAAGGGAGATTTTGGTCAGTTCAATCCAGTGGCTGCTACCGAGGGAAGAAGAAATCTGAGTTTAATTTCAGGTTTTTCGATCCCAGTTTGCGTACTATTTAAGATGCTATTTATGTTCTACTTTGATGTTGTTAAGTGGCTTTTTGAGCTCAACTTTGTAAACGCTTTATTTGATTTGCTTTGTGTTGCTGTGGCTAGACTTTTATGCTACCACTGTTTGTTAAACTCTCAAATTCTTGCGTTTTAGGAACTTCTAAAAAAGAGCTTGTTTTGTTATCAAGAATCTTCATCATTTGAACGCAGCACTGTTTTTGGAGGAACAGTGTGAAAATCATCTGAGAATAAGGCAAGCTCTGATGGTGGAAAACTGGAAATGCGCCCCCCCTCCCCCCCAATACCAATTGCTATATAACTCCTGATGATTTGATGTTTGATTTGAGCTGGTGGTTGCTTTCTCAATTCCTGTTGAGTGGAACAAATGGGTGTTTAACTCTATTTAATATGGTCAATTTGGGATTGTTTTGTTGCTTTATTGCTTTCTGGTGGAACAATTCATGCCTCAGATGCTTCCTTAAACCTACAAAAAGAACTGAAAGGAGTTACTAATCTTTTACATCTCTATCATTGCTCAGTTTTTGGGAGCATTGGCCATGGAGTCATTTTCCATGAACAGTAGAAGTGGTAATAAGAGGAAAATGTTAGAGACTAGTAACCAATTCCACACTTCCATCCACTAGGCCAACTTTCTTTTTCAGCCAGCTAATTTTCATGTGCTTTTCTTTCTACTGTTTGGTTAATGAAACTATTACTATTTTGGAGAACCATAGCTAGCTTAGAAACTCTACTGTATCCTTTTGGTGTATCCTTTTGGTTTTCTGCTTTTGTTCTAAAACACAAAAAAACTTGTTTGGCAAAGAAAATTTTAAACTAGTTTACGACCAAATTTTTAAGAACCACCCATTTCGTCAAAAACACAACAAGTACATTTCCAAATCTTTTGGAAACTACTGCTGCTCGAGACTGAATAGAAAGTGAAAACTATGCTTGTTTTCATTTTGAAGCCGAGTTTCGAAAAGTGTTGTACAAAATATTGCTTATCTACATGCCCTGGTTGATCCCTTTAGTTAGAGAAGTGTTCCTAGAAAGTGGACATCGGTTGTGATGCAATAGGGATTGGATTTGAGTCATAAGAGCCACAAAAGTTTAGTTCATTAACGTCAGGTCATAGAGGAATCTAGCTGGTTTGGTAGATGAACCAAATAAGGTAGACCCCAAGTTGGGCTAAAGTGAGGAAAGTGAGGCAACCAAATATGAAAAAAGCTCAATTATGGAAGTAGAAGCAAGAAAGACTACACAGATGGATACCAGTATACCATCATTGTGAGGGTACTTGGTCATCAGTCCTTGGGCCCCTTTACACTGTAAAATATCTGTGCTGCATAATAAAATCTCTGTCCAGCTGGTTTTATTTCTTGTTTGGGGAAAATAAAATTAAAAGCACTTGTCATGTATTGAGCCAGGACAATGTGCCTATTGGAAAATACCGAAATGGCAGGAAATGCCCCAATACTTTGGAGTCTAATAATTGCTATATTTCCTGTGGTGATGATTTGATGTTTGATTTTGAGCTGGTGGTTTCTTTCTCAATTCCTAAGTGGGAGGAACAAATGGGTGATGGTTAAGTTGTGATGTGATCTCGGACTAAGTGCCTATTGGAAAATACGGAAATAGCGGGAAATGCCCCAATACTTTGGTGTCTAATAATTGCTATATTTCCTGTGGTGATGATTTGATGTTTGATTTTGAGCTGGTGGTTTCTTTCTCAATTCCTAAGTGAGAGGAACAAATGGGTGATGGTTAAGTTGTGATGTGATCTCCCTCTCTCTCTCTCTCTCTCGCGTGTGTGTGTGTGTCGTGTTGTTGCTGCTGCTGCTTTGCTGGTTTCTGGTGGTGGAACAGTTGGAGTCAGTCATTTTCCATGAATAGCAGTAGTGGTAGAAGATTACTAGATTAGTAACCAATTCCACAGTTCCATCCTCTAGGCCTTGTTTGGCATCTGTTTTCTCGTTAGGTTTTCTTATAAGCCTCGTCTTGATCGTGTGTTAACTGAATCTTTTGGGGAGCCATAGCTAACTTATGTAATGTATTTTTTTTTTCCCTGTTCTACAACGCAGTGAACCCATTTGGCAAACTGTTTTAAAAACTTGTCCAGAGGCCTAATTCTTGATGACAACCCGTTTCCCACAAAATCACGAAAAAGATGCTTTCGATGTCCTGCGTTTTCTAAAACAATTTCCTAAAAGCATTCCACCGACTGTATTTCGTAAAAGTAACCAAACAGGAACCAAATTTATTGAAATAGTGCTCTATCTGAATGCTTTGGTTCCTCCCTTTAGTTAGAGAAGTGTTTCCAGAAAGTGGACACAGGTTTCCCAAAGTTACTTCATTAAGGTCAGGTCATAGAGAGGGATCTAGGCAGACCAAGTTGGGCTAAAGTGTAATGTAGTCTCAGCCATTGGGATGAAGCTCAATCATGAAAGATGAGTGCACACATGGACAACACCAATGGTGTGGCCATCAATCCATGGTCCCCTACCTTATAAATAAATCCCTCTGCATTATTAAAATCCCTGTCTAGCTGGATTTTTCTCTACTTTGGGAGAAAAGAAAATTAAAAAACACTTGTGTCAAATTAAAAAACACTTGTGTCTTGTATTGAGACAGCACAAAGGACTTGCTTATGGGTTTGTGATTCCACTTTTACATGACCTCCTGTAACCTTACAAACGTATTCAAGTATTTGTGTTGGACACCGATCACATTTTGCCATTTTGGGTAAATATATTGGGCAGAGTTGTTTAACACCAATGGTTGAACATCCAGCTGACCGGCCCTGACGTTTGGTTTGCCCAAGCTGCCCGACCTCAAAAGTGGTTGCCCGCTTATTAAGTCATAAAGTAAAAAGACATACAAGTAAAAAAACAAAAAACAAAATTAAGATTACATGTACTTTTTAGTTTGAATTACATAAAAAGAAGTCCAAATTAAAATGCAACTCCAGTTATAGTGTTTTATGATTAGCACGATCCAATTGAAAAAGAACATCTTATTGCATTTTTGAAGCAAATTCTTCAAATAATTCTACATTAACATGCAAAAATTGGTGACAAAAAATTATTATCACAAAGATGTCATTAAAAGAGTGTAGCTAAAGATACGTGTAATCACAATTTTCACGAATGTGTAACGAATGCTTGTTAGCTTTAGTAACAAACATAAAGTTGTCACTAGTCTTGGGCTCTCTTTGGAAATTGTGGAAAAGAAGACAAAAATTTAAAAAATTTCCTTCCCTTATTTGTTTCTTAAAAAAGAGAAGGGAAAATTTCAAATTTGAATTCAACTTTCCTCCCAATTTCTCTTCAATTTTCCTTCTTAATTATGTTCTCTTTGTTTCCTAAGTTCCAAACCGAGCCTTAGTTCTTGGGACAAGATATACATAAAATAAAAAAAAAAAAGACTTCTTTGGGCACAAGAGTCGAACCCGCATCGTACAAGTGGAGAGCCTTAAGTAGGCGCTATTGAACGACCATACAACAATGTCCTTATTGCTAAAACTTCATACATCAAGTGAGCACAAGCTGCATAACTAGTAGTTTAAAAATTAGATGAATTTGACACTCGAGACTGAGTATATTCACATCGGACATCGAAACTCCGAGTCCATACGCATATGTTTGATGAGAACAAAACTTGAAAAAAAATAAAATCGGTTGCATGAATCTGTAGGATACTATATGGTTTAGAACTGAGAGTACTCATCAAAAAAGAATTCTTTTTTTGATGAACCTTTGTTATGGAGAGGGGCCTACATTGAGCTGCCCTCTGGCCCCTGGCACTGCTAGCTTCTAGTTTCTTCCTATGCCAGCAATATATTGAGGGGCACTTGGTGGGACAGCTTGTATGCATGATCCAAAGATTCATTCGAAAGGTACTTTACCCTTTGAGTTGGTGTTTTCAGAATCATTTCTTCAGATTAGTTTTAGAAAAAAGTTAAAAAACAGAACTGCTAAACTGAGATTTTTTCCTCCTTGCTTGCCTTTTGCTTCATCAGTTCCAGATTGAGCAAGCTTAAAAACTCCACAATTTGCCTACCCCGGGGTCTTCCTTCCCACCGCGTGTATACGACAATCCTATTGCTTTTTCACTCCTCCTTTCACGACGGATTTGGTTTTCCCCGGAATTATGTTTTTCATTGCCGGTTGGTTTGCAGTTTTATCCCCCTCGCTCCCCTCTCCATTCGGAGCATCATGGGGAATGAAAACTGGGAAGGAAAACCGGAGTTTCCCGCAGGGCAAATGGCCATCCAGTTCTGCTTCCAGCTCCAACCCCAGCCCTGACTGCAAAGCATATTGGCCCTTGCAAAACCCAGAAGAAAGTTTTACTTTTACAAGCAAGTCCTCTAGTATTTACTTACCAACAAAAAAACAAAAGAGAGAGAGAGAGTACAATTTCGCAACGTACAATAAAGTCCCAGAAAACAAAAGAGAGAGAGAGTACAATTTCGCAACGTACAATAAAGTCCCAGAAAAGAAGGGTGATGGCTTCAGGGAGTACAGAGATGGTATTGATTCGCAACTTAATTACCCTGTCAATGCCAGAAAAATGAGGGCCTACGACTTTTGTCTGATAGCTTGGAATTTAAACCATTTGCTGCTTGGATGATTTTGAAGCAAAGAAGCAGCCAAGGGGGGCCAAGAATATGGGTGGCTTGTTGATGCTTTCCCCTTCCCCCATGTCAACAAACTAGCAAAGGTATACCAAAACAATATTGCAGTACTGGTATGCCACGTCGCATTCCAGATTATCCCGATGCTTACGCTGGATGGAATGCACATAGCAGTTTTGGCTGTCATATACACGTAGTTGGGATTTGTTCGTTTCTTCGTGGTCGTAACAGTCGCTTCAAGTATAGTGGAAACAGCAAAAGGCTCTCTTGCTTCACTGATTTAATCTTTCCCGGCTCGGAAGGAGGATAATTTGCTGATGTCCATGGGAGGCCATGAAAAGGAGAATGAATCGTGTCAGTCTGCATTGACGAAGCTTGCTCCTTCTGGCTCCTTTCCGCCATCTAGTCCTAATAATCAATATGAATATGGGGAAGGCGAAGAGCTTTCTCTTGATCCTGGGAGAGATCGGACCATAATCTAACAGGGGAAGGCTAGGCCAGAAACAGCCAATTCTAGTCCTGATCAAGCTTAGCTAGCTACCTACAAACGCCAATCCCCAGTCTTGCATTTTTTCCAGAACTTTTTGCATACAAATGTGCAAAAGTTTAGTTTGATTTAGTGAATCATTCTCCAGAAAACAGTTCAAGCAATGAAGCGCGCAACACTGACCTTTAAGGAAATGCCCACCGGTTGTTGTATCAGTACCTTTCGTAAACCATGATGAAATGATATTACAAATACCATCCACCGAGCAGAAAAATGACTTCTCTACAACTTATCACCTATTTTCTTAACGAGATTCTTTATAACACAATAAAATAGAAGCGAGAAAGGAGGCATCTGGGCGTCATTTGAACCTCTATCGGATGAAGCTTGGTTTCAAGTTTTAACTGATTTGCCAGCTTCTTCTGCGTTAGCCGACCTTCCTAGACCATGTAAAGCCGAAGGGCTCTAACTGAGCACGTATTCTGCTCCAAGATCTGTCTACGGCTTAAAGTGCCCAATTTTGCTTTCTTACCGAATCAGCTTCAAACAAAGTCAGGAATCATCTGGTCCTTTTTATGCAACGTAGATCTTGCCGTGCCTGCAATATGCACAACGATGGAGGAAATCTAACTTCCGAAATCTAATAAGAAGTCCAATCGATCAGAGATACTCCAGCACAAAATGGTGAAAGTCCAAGTTTGTTATCGTAATAGGAGCAGCTTAGAGCTGCGCAAACTTACATGATAACGACAGACTTTTGGTAGTGCAACAACTTCAAAACCCAGCAAACCTAACACAAAAACGCATGCCGAAACAAACTAGCTCGCTTTTGTTTTAGTTGCAAGTTCTATCTATAACTAGAATCAACGAGAAATATGTAGACAAGTAATAGGTATGATGTCCAAGCAAGTTTGGCATGCTGCAGTATACGATAAATACCCGAAATGCAGCTTGAATGTGCATGGCGGCGATAAACTAAAGATACGCGAGACAGAAATGTACTAATCGATAAACAAGGCAAGTATCAAATCTTGGCAATAATAGCTGGAACATATGTGAAGTTAGCGAATTGGGGGGAATAAGATCACTGTGTCCGCGACTCCACGGTAACACAATCTCAAGTTTTACTTTGTCTCTTACGAAGGAGTGATCCATCGCGGTTCAAAAAAAAGAAAGAAGTGATCCATCATGCGTTCTGTTGGATGTCGACGTTATAACTTGGCATTGTTGAAGGCAATAATGGAGCCGCCACAGCGACGATTTCAAAAAATGCTATTACTATATTGGAACAAAAAATTACCCCCTAATTATATAGATCCGCCACCACTAGATTATTATTATTTTTTTTTTGTTATATAGGAAGTCTTCAATCCTCTAGTTTTTTTTGGGTTTTGTATTGGACACTACTGTTGTCTATCAAGAATGCAGGTTTTCGAAAATTAATCATCAGGTGGCCTGTAATTTTCCAAACCATCTTTCTGCTGATGAAATTGATGCATTTCGTCGTCGCTGTTGAATTGAAGAGTCACCGTTACTGAAGCTCGCTGCTACAGGTATGCATAGTAATTGACAATCTCCATCCAACCAATTCTAAGGGACTCTGTGGCAGTGAAGGAACTGATCTTTCCACTAAATTTACTATAATCAGGATCCTAGTGAGATGGAACCAGAAAACTAAGCAATCCAAGCCAAAAGGCCGGGATACAAAATGCAGATGAGCTATTGCAAAGAAGACGTCAAACCATCTAATCGATCTTCCCCGAACCGAACCGATTTCTTGGTATAAATCACATGGGTCATGGGTGAGAGTATTCTCAAACTAGCACTGATGATAACATCCCTTGTACTATTAGATTTGATTATATTGGCATTGATGTGAATAACAAAGAAAAACCACTGCAGAGTAACTAAAAACTACCAGAAGTATAATAATAGAACCAGTTTCGGAATCGATTGGTGAACGAGGAAAGTCAGAGATTGCAAACTCATGTCATCAGAATGAAGAACAAAAGGGAGAAAAATAGGAACAAAAATAGTCCCGGCGGGGCTCGAACCCGCGACCTTCGGCTCATAAGACCAACGCTCTAACCAACTGAGCTACGGGACTCTTTGTACTCTCTCTGCATTTTTTAATATTTGTAGTCATATTCAGTTCCTTATTGCTCCGTAACTAAAGGGCCCAGAAATAACGTCCCAGGGTCATCCCGCGCACTGGTTTAGGCATCCAACCAGTTGGTGATTTCTTGGCCTAATGTGTTCAATTTGGCCGAGAAATCACTAATCGGTTTGGGCATCCGACCGATTAGTGAATTTTTGGCCACGTGTCCAGATTCCAGTAAGATCTTTACGGTCCGTTTGGATGCGGGAAAAGAATGATGGGTTAATATAGGGGGATAAGATAGTAGAGGCTATTAGTTAATTATAGATGACCCACATTTATAGAGGTGGTATTAAATAGTGATTGGTTTGGATGAGGTATTAGAGAAAGAGGATTAAATAATACTTGGTTTGAATAAAGAATAAATTGGGGGTATAAGGAAGGGTAGATGATGTAAAATGCTGTCAAATAACCATTTTGCCCTTGTGCAGTGTTAAGTTAGATTATTCATTATGATTAATATAAAATTGTAAAAATTAATTACTTTTTTATAACTAAGCAATAATAAATTAATTAATTTAATAAGTAAAAACAATTAAAATTCATTTTTTAAATAATTTCGTGTGTTTTTAAGTATGGATTGATGGGGTTGTATGGAACACATGGGCACATGAGCACAAGACCTACAAGATTGTAGTGCCCCAAAACTGTGTCGTAGTGCGCCCCCAAAACTGTGTCGTTTTAGGGTGGCAAGGATGGTGGCAAGGATAAAGGAAAAAAAAAGCTGGGGGAAAGTTGAAGAAAAAAATTAAAAATTAAGTGTTCCAAATTTCAATCCGTTTGAACCGATGGAAAGATTTTAGTTTTCTGATCATTTTATCATAAATGGTCATAATTAAATTTTGACTCTAGAGCTCTCGTTGATTGGCCCTAAGAAAGTCATAGAACCAAATATCTTAGGGCTAATAAACGAAAGCCCTAGAGTCAAAATTTAATTATGACCATTTAGGATAAATTGATCAGAAAACGAAAATCTTTCCACCGGTTCAAATGAATTGAAATTTGGAATACTTAATTTTTTTCTCAGCTTTCCCACACAGATACACTTCTGCACTTCACTCACACACGACAAAAATGGAAAGTTGGGGTGGAGGAAGGGGGATAAAGGGGGTGAAATGGTCAAATTTCGAGGGGGATTGGGGGTATAATTTATGGGGACCTCAAACCCTGCCCAAAAATAAGACCGCCGAATCCTTCATCTCCGGTCTTATCGAAGGAGGAGGATAACCGAAGACCCCTGCAACTTGAGTTCCCAAACGAGGGCAAGAGATGGGCCCCAGTTCTTGGATGAAGGGTATTATTTATCTCCCCTTCTTTTACTGCATCCAAACGACCCCTTAGGGTCAATCTTTTTCCTCGAACACACTACCAAAATTTAATGCACCAAAGGCATATGAAGATCTAATGATTCTAAGGTTTCGTCTGGGATGTTGAATTTAGGGAGAGTAAAAGCTAAGAGAAGGAAATGCTACACAACCTTTCTCCATTTTTCACTCTTCTCTTGGTTTGATAGAAAAAGAAGGAAATTTGTAAATTTCAACAAGATTTTTATCTTTGTTTAGTTGTCTATGTAAACAAAGTTTGAGCAGCATCCAAAATCAAAAGGCTATGCGAACCAACATAGCGTTCGAGTAAAAACAATCTGGTTCTGATCCAGCTCGCCGAAAAGGTAAATCCATCAGGACATCCCGTATCCAACTCGGTTAATTCGTCCATTTCTTGTAATATATTTTCTGGATTGAATATCGCCCTTTCCTGGTCATGTTTGGACCAGTGGAAGCCTGGAAGATGTTCAGTTATATCAAATAACATGAGGATGGAGAACTCAATGTAAATGGAATCTTATGAGTAGATGCTTGGATGTTGGCCTCATACCTTGTAGAGGAGTAGAGTATTATTTGGGACAATCTTAGCATCTGAAAATGACAAAACTGGTGGTGCAATTGAAGGCTCCACTGTCCTTCCTCAAAGTTTGTTTTCTTTTCAATAATTTAGAGATGGTTTGTTGTGGCTAAGGTGGGCCCATTTTGAAAGGCAAATCCATTGGCCACAACATAGCAAAGATTTGATGATGCTGCAGTACACCTTTACCCTCTCAACTTTGGTTTCATTCCCAGTTGCCTTTGCTCATTGGATCCAAAGCTTTCTTTATTAGCTACCCTATGGTTGAAGACAGAGTGTCCTAGATGGGTGCCTTGTTTGGTATATAAAAATGTTTAAGATCGGTTTGTTACATAATTAAGTCAAGCTTGAAAATTTTTAGAAGCTCGTTAAGGTTTAAAACGAAGCTCCAGCTTGTTCGGCATATGATATATAAAAAAAAGTTAAGCTACTCAAGATCAGCTCGTGTTTGACTTGACTAAAGCTCGTTGGAGATTGGTTGGTCGTATAAACAAGTTAAGATTGAACATATTTTTTAAACTCGTTCAAGTTTCAAACCAAGCTTGATCAACCTCTTGCTCAGCTTTCATTGGGCTTGTTTATCACCCCTAAGTCATATGACTTATATAATTGTTCCAAATAACTTGAGAAAACCAAGTAGACCATATGACAAGTAGGCTTATTCTAGCCCAAACTTAAAAAAGAGAATGGGGGATGACAAGACATGGGCCACTAAACCCAAATTGACACCAACGTATGTTAAACTTTGAAGGTGAGGGCATGCTAATGTGCTGTAAATGCATATATATTCTTACTTAAGCTGTGTAAGCAATAAATCAGTAAATATTGTAAAATGAACCAAAATAGGAAGATTTGCATAATCCGAGAGCCCAGCTGTATTTTCTCTGTCCAAAGTAAAGTGGGATTAAGTATAATTAAATGGAGTATTAACAAAAAACAAGAAAGTACCAATTACAATTATTGAAAGTTTTGATACTAATTACCATAATATTTTTAGTAAGAAATATTTTTTTTGGTCCCGATTTCAAAAAAAAAACCCGAAAAAGTGTGAGTCAGATATCAATAACCCATAAAGAAATATTTTGTATTCAAAACTTTTCAAAATTTGTCTGTATATGTTACTCTATTATTTTTTTGTTTTCTCTCATGAAGATGAACGGGCAAAAGTAAAATTTTAGCTAGAAATTAAAAAAATGAGGCTCCCAAACACCTTAATAATAAAGGATTTTGCTATCATCAGTACATTATGCAGTCGATAATTCACGTGTCAAAAAAGTTAGAGTTTCAATGTACTTTTTCCATATATTAATGTACTTTTCCGGATATCTATATATTTCTCATAGATATCGATGTATTTTTTGCGCATTAACCATTGCCCACATAATGATCAAAAGTTGAGGTTAACATTTTCCAAAAAAAAAAAAAAAAAACCCAATAGTGAAATTTTGGTTAGTTACCCATTTATCATTGTAATTTGCACATGAAGGAGAGTGATTTGGGAGGTGAATTACGACACATGTCAGTACGATCATAGGGGCCCACAATTTGATCCTAAAGCTGCAGAGCCAGCCAGGGGTACCCTTTGAAATGCAACAAACAGGTAAAATATGACACTGCATGGATTTGCTGGCTTAGCTCCATTTAGAAAGAAAGAGTGGGAGAGAGAAGAGAGCTGTGTGTGTGTGTGACTGTGTGTCTGTCTGAGGTTGTGGTCCGGGCTTAATGTGTGCTGATAGAGAGAGACAGACTGACAGAGATATAGAGAGAGAGAGAGTTCTTGAGAGTCGGTCTAGGAAGGAAGGTAGTGGAGCGAGGATTTGGGCGAAAAATTAGGATTTTCAAGAAAAGTTTTCAATTGGGTTTGCTTTAGATTTGTCATTTTTAAGTTTTTGAATTTCGAAAAATAGGTCTCCATTATTATCATGTCATCTGATCTCTCTCGGACAAACTAACAAATGTGGTTTGAGAAAAATCCGAATCACTCAGATACTCTCTCTCTCCCTCCCTCTCTCTCTCTCTCTATCCATGTACAGCACAATCTTTGCTGAATTATGGGTGGGTTGTTCTTCTTTCCTTATAAGTTGCCGATCTTGACTCCATGACCTGCGAGATTTTGTGTAATCTACAACTGGAGATTTGGGTTTTTTCCCCACTTAGGTTCTCCTTGATTCCTCTAGATTTTGCTTTTGGCTTCTCCCACCAAAAAAAAAACCCTCATCAGATTTTGATTATTTAGATTCTGGGTATCTTCTCCAAATGATGGTAATCTTGCGGATCAGTTTCTGTATAAAACAACCACATTTGGTTAACTTTTTTTCCTTTTCCTTTTTGTTGAGTATCCCATTTGGTTACTTATTGACTGCTTAGGTTCTCTTTGATTCCTCTGGATTGCTTTTGCGATTTCTCTCTCAAAACCCTCCTCAGATTTCGATTCTTTAGATTTGGAGTATCTAAAAATTACGTTGATTTGGTGGATCAGTTTCTGGACATAAATATAGCCCCATTTGGGTTGGCTATTTAGAATGTGCCCCTATGGGTTTTTGTAATTAGATGGCTGAGAACAGGAATGGCTCAACAAGAACATAGCCATAGGTGCGGCAATAGCAATAGTAGTGGTGGCGGTTTTAGCGGTGGTGGTGGTGGCGGTGGCGGCGGCGGCAGTGGTAGCAACCGATCTTCAAAAAAGTTGAAGCAAAAAAAGGTCCCACAAAGAGGACTAGGTGTTGCTCAGCTTGAGAAGATTAGATTAGAGGAACAACAAAAGAAAGGTGGTGCCACTTTTCCACCCAATTCACTTGTATCACCAACAGATTCTTCATGCTTAGCAGTTGGCCAGTGTGCTCCCACCAATTTCAGGCAAACACCTTCACCATTTCCAGTCCCTTTGCCTCCCCCTCCTCCACCAACAGATCTTTCTTCCCCAAATTCTGTTTTTAGACCTTCCTCTTCCATTCCCAACACAGATCCTTTACACCTAACTCCTCTTCCATTACCAAGCCCACCAAATGATGGAGGAGGGGGGATACGGTATCCGGCGATCCCGGGTTTTGGGCATGGTAATTGGCCTAGGTTGTGGAATGGTGAGTACAACCTTGAAAGGGAGAGTCATAGGTTGGATCAAACTGGATTCGCAGTTCGGTCGAATATGGATTCACCCTATGAATCTCACCCCATTTGGCCTCCCCCAAGTTTAATACAAAAGGCACAGCAATTTCAGCAGCAACCTTCCTCTTCAGCAATGGTTAGTGAGTGCATGCTTTTTCGTACTTTTTATCGAGCTTTTCTTGATTTGGGATTTGCCTTGTGCTATTTGTGTGGTTTGGGGAAGGATTTGAATTGTGTGCAAATTTGTAGGTGAACGTCTCATTAGGGACTTCAACATCCTCTGTAATGGAGCCCCCTTCAAACCAAAGCTTTTATAGCAACTACTACACTCCAGTGTGGCCCGAGGAAGACAAGGTAGTGTTCAACTTGCTCAAATTTTCTCACTTGTACGTTTTCTCCTTATGATTTAATAGCTTTTACCTTATCCTTCACTTGGACTAGATTCACTTGAAAAGTTCATGGTATTTATCAAGGTGGCTTGAAAGCTTAGTACTTTGATTGATCAATGTGTGTAGTTCATAGACTAGGTGATCTTGTCCAAGACAATGGAAGATATGATCATACATGCTTGTTTTTTCAGTACGCGTTGTTTTTATTTGTTCTCATGATTCGTTAATGAGCACAAACGAAACTAAAGAGTACCCGGAATTTTCAATCAAAAAAAAAACTTAGAAGGTAAGGAGTATGGTGTAGAATCAAAGAGGGTGTGATGCGGGTGATACCCGTAGTGAATCTGGTACTTTGTTTTGTGAACTTTATCATTGTGGAGATGTTCCAACTTCCAATAGCGGCGGGATCTTTATTTATTTTTGCTTTGTCTATTGTAGATGGTTGGCAATAATAAGAGGACATATCCCTTCTCTAGAGACAATCAATCTGGCCCCTCTCTCCCTTGCAAATTTCCTCCCACCAATGTTCCTCCCATCGCTAGACGAGATGTATCAGGCTCGAATTTCATGAGAGGCACAGACAATGCTGAACCCAGCTACCCAAGTTTCAGGTCATTTTATTTCTCATGAATTGAGCCTTTTATGCATTGTTTTAGGACTGGTGTGGTTCTTGTTTATTGACATTGTACTGGCATCCTCTCCAGAGAATCCCCTTCAAGCTCAACTCTCGTGTCTGAGCCGTATCCAAAGAATGTAGCAATAGAAAATGGAGGAAATGGGGATCATATGAATGGAGATTTCCTCACATTAGCTACTCCTACAACAGCTCTGGCGCCCCATTCTCGTTGGAAGCATAACTTCTCTTCTGCAAACCCAATCCCACCTAGCCGAGAATTATCAGAATTCGAATGTCTACCATATCAAGTGAGATTAAACAAGACCCCATTACCCATTTTTCTTTTTCCTGTTTTCATTCGAATAGTATCGTCTTATAGTTTCCTTTCGTAATATTTTCTCAGGGAAATGGTGATCAAAGTCATGAGCCAGGACCTAGTGGATCGACAACCCCAAAACGGCCTTTCTACAGCTTCTTTCCATCGGCAAAGCTGCAAACAGGCCAAGAAACAGCAGCTCTTAGCAGCTGCAGTGAGAAAGTAGGGAGAAAACTTGACCTAAATCTGAAGTTATGAAAGGGTTAGCGGCGTTAGCCCTTATCGTGTTTGGTCCAAGAATCACTATACCCCTCGGCTGTGGTCTTTCGGTACTGTTGGATGGCTGTTTCTTTCAAGCATTGCTAGCATAACATTTCAATTGGTGAGATCTTGGATTCAATAGGTGAAGTTGAGATGAATCTACATGTTGAATTATGTAAGATTGAGCCTCAAATCTCTGGCTATCATGTGAAATTGGGTGAGAGTTGAAAGGTAGAGAGAAATGTGTAATAGACTTGTTTCTGTTTTGGGAGTTGTCAATTTTTGATGTATGAAAGTTCGGTTGTGCAAGAGTGATAGTTAAAGCCCTGTTTGATTTCTCAAAAAAGCTAGTACAGTAGTACCTTTTGTTTTTTCTTCGGTGACTTTTTTATTTTTACCTTCTGGTAAAAATAGTTTACTTTTTCAGTTCTTGTGGAACATAAAAAAACATATCTGGAAGAATAGTAATCACATGGAGCCTTTCTTGGGCGGATCAAAAAAATAAACATGGAGACTTTCTTGGTCGGCGGTAAGGATGTCTGGGCCAACTTTCGCCTCTCTCGCACTATGAGACTCTTGCCTTCGAGCATGTGGACCTACATACTTATGTAATTGCGTGTCAAACAGTTGTCATTAACTCTGTAAATTATGTGGGCACTCATGAGTCATAACTCGATAGTCGGCACCAATGGATAGGTTTTTTTTTTTTTTTTGTCTTTTTTGTTTGACGATCAGGGTTGTTCAGGCTAGCTTACGCGTATCTCGACTATTCCCCTCCCTCGTTCAGTCGTTCGGTTAAAGACAGGTCATCCACGTCGAACTAACTCACAAGAAATTACTTTCTCGTAACTTAACCCCAAAAATCGAACATGGTCAATTGTTTGCACCAAAACAAATGAATATATTTGTGCATTATTTGGGTTATCAGTTTCATTTGTTCAAGAAAAACAAGTTTCATTTTCTTGGGTTGGTAGATGAGTCAGGCACTCTGATTGGTAACAAACTCTTTGCATGTGGATGGATTGTGGGAATCTGAAAATGCTTTGTCTTTGTCTTGCTCTGTGGGTACAAAAAATCCGACCACAATTACACTCCATTGTTGTGAAAGAAAATTTATTGGGTAGTCTGGCGCACCGCCAGGACGGTGCGCCTCAAAACCCCTCAAAAACCACGTCTTTCTGTTGAACGTGGAGCACCCATCAACACCATGTCTCCGTGAAACCCACGTTTTTCACAAAAATATGTGTGCGAGGGGTGTTGAGAAACAACATGACGGTGCATCAAACCATTGAATAATCTCTCGGTGTGGAGTGAGGGATATGGCCCACAGATATATCTACATATGTAAGTATGTGTATGTATATATCTGTGAGAGAGAGAAGGAGATTCTTTGATGGGGGTAATTGGGAAAGATGCTCGGCTTGAATAGTAAGTAGTATAAACTGGAAACAACAAAGTTGGTCCATCAGAAATATTTGGAAAAAGTTTTAAATACTGGTTTAATTTCATTTAATTCCGAATCCAGCCAAGGTACAACCATATTTTGCAAATTTCTATATGGATCAGTTATCTTTTCAGCCGTTACTAGATACAGAGTAATTTTTTAATGAACGAACCTCCCACCAGTACATGTGTATGTGCACCTCAACTAATCTTGGCCCGGATGACCAATCCAACCGTCAACTAGCAGGGAGTCCAATTGAAACCAGGACAGAGCCCCAAATAGACTGGCCCAAAACAAATTGATAGATCACAAGAAAGGTTTCTTTTTTTTTTGAAGAGACACAAGAAAGGTTTCAAACATGAGATTTTAGGACAAAGTAACTCTCTAAATCCCAAACCTTTACCGCTAGTACGAACCACAGGGTTCCAATAAACTTAAATCCTACTAAATATATTTCTTTGGTGAATACCTAACCAAAAACATTTACCCAATTATCGATTGTCCAACACGAGTTTGTTACATACATTTCAAAGAGTCTTTGTACAATCGGTATGTATGCAAGGCAATGTAATACCTTACAATGTATCAAGAAAATTTACTCTCATAGTCCAAGACTTTTCCCAGTCACCAATGGGATTAATCCAGACACTAATCTAGTTCTGATGATTAGTTCGTTACCAAAAAAAAAGTCTCAGCTTGTGAATCTATGACCAGCCAAGAATATAGTCAAGAACATATACCAGTGCCAGGGAAAGTGGATACAGGAGAAACGCCACGAAAGATGTCCAGAGAGGGAAGGTGGTGCGGAAGCTGGCGAATGCACCCATCACAAGGCAAACAACAACAATGACCAGAACTTCTGCTGAGAATTCCCAAGTCAAGTCCCTGATGTAAACCAACGCTAAGAAGACCGCTAAGCAAAGGAGGTTGTTCATTGTTGCTGCCCCATATAACTGCAAAAGAAAGGTCAGACAGAATCAGTAAGTGCTGTGTTAGGAACTTGTTAGGGTCAATCCAATCCCCCAGGCCCCAACTACCCAGAACCAAACATTGCCTAAATCTTTCCGTGATCCAAACACTGCCTAGAGCAGTAACCAGAAATTTAATATTCCCGCCGCATATGTTGGGGCTGTTAGGATCAACTCTTGTGAAGGGGTTTACCAAGACTGATAAAAATGTCGTTACTAACGAGATAAATGTAGCTCATTCACTACATTGTCTTTCTTGCCTCTTCTTGTACATGTTGCTCTTCCCTCGTTGAGTCCCTCTAGAAATACATGATCCAAAACAAACACCTAAATACATACATAATTGATTATGAATCCGAAAGGGGAAACAAAGTTAACAAACCTCGGAGAAAGTTAAGGAGGCAGATCTCTTCCTTTTCCGGCTAGCAAATATAATTGCCGATACCGACTCACTGGAGTTGGTAGCCCAAGGAAGCGCAATAAATGAGATGAAGAAAGAAGGAATGCTTGTGGCATCGGAGAAATTATCAACCGCATCTACCAAAGGATCTGCGAATGCTGCTGCAATGAGAGTCCCCAGCAGCAACAACAAAGCTGCTTTAATAGAGGTCCACTTAGGTTTTTCAACGCCCTCGACCATTTCATCGCTTTGATCCACCGAGCTTTGATCCCCCAAATGATCTTTTTCTCTCTTCGTTTGCTGTAAATAGATGAACGTGATATCATAATTCTCGAAGTACAAGCATCAAAGCAGGGACCAAGAGAAAGAGAGTCCAAAGGGATCATTTGCCCCTTCTAAGTTTTCCAAAACCGAACTCATGTTCATAGAAATTATGAAAATTTTAAGTTTCACACCACTAAGCCATTGTTTGTTGCTTACCCACATAGTTTTCCAACTTTTGCCAGTACAATAAAAGATTTGTAAAGAGATACAGAAATTTAACACGATACAACATACCTGGTGGAAGTGGTCCAGATATTTAATCGTGTCAGGGCCAGCATCATGAGAATCAACCCCAGAGCTCTTCGCCTCTCCAAGCCATTTTGAGATTCCATTGACAAACTCAAGAAAATCGATTCGCTCATCATGAGACGTGTCAAAATCACTCATCACTTTATTAATAGCATCATCCTGATCCAAGTTAACGTCATCAAACTGTACACCCACTATAAAAGCTCTCATTTCAGTGGCTGAAATATACCCATCATTATTCCCGTCAATTGAATTAAAAAGCCTGAAAAAAATCCATTCAAGAGTCAGAAAACGTGAAAGTGTGCTATTGATATATCCAGAGGAAGTAAAAAAGAAAACTGACGTCGTTATAACTTCTTCATTAGGTTTACCATCGTCTCCGCGAAGCCTTCCTAGCGCACGCTTCTTTAATTGCCTTAGAACTCCCGACATCACATGCTTATGCTTTGCATATTCAAGTTTTCTCCTTTGTATCCAGGGCTGGAAAACCTATATTTCAGGAAAAGGAAAGTTAGCACTATGGAAACAGTACGATGATTCAAGCTAACTCCAAGCAGGAACAGAATTCTCTATTCCAGTTCAACATGAAAAACAAGGGTTCCTATCTCATAGAAATAATTGAAGGTATGCCGGTTCAGGTTATGTAGGATGGACATCCGATACTTGGATTTAACTTCAACAAAGAGGACATCGCTGAAATAAAAGGCCAAATACAATACCATAAGTGACGGTTACTTGTTGAACAATGGTTTGCCTCCAACCAAGACATGGGAGCAGCCAAATCTGAGGTTTTCCCAATTGCATGCTTTTCATGGATAAAAAAAGAATATATTACCACCAACACAACATGGAAAATAAGTTTATACTTTAATGATGTTGGCACGTCAGACTGGCTCAAAGGTAATGTATTGGACCATGGCAACCAATACTTGGTAATAAAATCCTTCATACAAAGAAGCAAGTCAGATTAGCCATCAGCTCAACACCAAATTAGAGAATCAAACTAGACAAACAATCACAAAGATTACAAGACTGAAATGGTCCAAGCTAAAGGCATCGAAAGTGAAAAGAAAAAGGCAAAAAGAACATTGAGTGAGTCGTTCAGAGGATCGCTCTTTGCTCCTTTGCACTGTCTTTGAAGGCAGAAGGATTCATAGAGACAATCCGAAGGAGGTGATAGTGCTCACTATTGAAGATTTCATGTTAGTTAATCAACCTAAAACAGAAAAGAACTAGGGATTAAAACCTATCAATCTCTCCTTTGGGCATTCTGGTTGAATCCTAGACCTTTGCAAATTGTAGTTTTAAAGTCTTTTGCATACTTGGGATTTCCATAATAGAAACTTGAGTTGTGTTGTCAGTTCTGACACTCACTATAAATTTAGGAACTGAATTCTTTTTTTGTGTGTGTGTCTTCCTTTCCTCATGGAACTTTCTTTTACTCTATCAATGCTGAAGTTTTCGAGGAATAATTTGTTACCATGAGAAAACCAAGTTGGTTCAGCTGATAAGGCATCCAACTATCCAAGTAGTGGGACAGCTTGATCTGAGAGAGACACTGAAACTGCTAAACCTACCAAACAATGCATGGACACTCATGTTTCTGAAAGTCTGAACTACTATTTGTCCTTTGGGGTGTGCGCTCATGCATCAATGGTGCTACAAAATGGTGAAAAAGTCACAGATATTGCAGCACACACAGATAAAGGACGGTGGAATTATCTTCATAATGAGAATAGCTCATATTTATGATTAAAAAAAAATTACACTCTGCTTCATGCAATTTTGTTCTAGCTTATGCCAAAACCACGGACATGGAAAAAAATGACTTTTGCCAAAACCCTAGACGCGTCTTCACGTGTTTCCGGCAAAAATTACACATGGCCCAGAGCGTCCATATGTTATCGTGTCTAGCATGAGATGATTAGAACTTTTGGTTTATAAGAATCATCAAGCGCTTGCGATGCCCATAACATGTTTAACATCCAATTCTCTTGTGTTCTTGTAGTGTCGTATTTACTCGTCCCAAAAAAACTCAAAATGCAGAAGTGCAAAGATAATCATAAAATTAATTTTCAAAACTCAATTCCGCACAAATTGTACAGATACATGCTGTAATCAAACTTTTCATATGCATGTAGTGCGCCCAATGACTCATGACAGCCAACAAGGAAATTGAGCAAAATAACGAGTTTACTTCATGGTACAAGCTGATAATTACTCCATAAAAAATACATTTACCTGATAGACGCAATATGCAATCAGCAGCGAGAGAGAGACAATGAGTGCAATCAAAACTGCCAAGTGCCTTCCTGAAGTTGAGCTCATGAGTTGTGGTAATTGGACAACGAGAAATGGGACTACAGATACAGCCATGATTCTGGCAGCATAGCTAGTCCAGATGTCAGTACTGACACCAGAGCCTGCAAAGGTAATTGACACATTTTCAACTTTGTAATCTATCTACAATCAATGAACAAAAATTCTATACCTAGAACATTTTCTAACTGAAATGCCAAAAGCCCAAGAAAATAAACAAGTCAATATATGGAAGAAGGCCTAAACATGTTTACGACAACCATCTCCATACTATTACTATGGCATCCAATTGTTGCCCTTTTAACATCTACTTGCGTAATGCTATGCCATAACTTAACACTTAAGCATGCCAACATCACCCACATGTTTATGCCAATACTATGAGGGAGTAGTTAGTCCTTAGCGAGTAAGTAAGTAAGAAGTATCAAGTTGGTAGTAGTTTTGCTTCAATTAATATATGGTTTTCATGCATTCAAAAGAAAGGAAAACAAAGTCCGTCCAGGGACATACCAGTTAAGCTAAATCCCACTGTATCTTTTCCATCTATTGCAAGTGAATTCTGTTTTCCATCTATTGCAGGTGAATTCTGGAGGTCACACTTGCCAACAATAACACAAGTTCCCCAAATTAATGTTAGGAGCATGACTGTGGACCCAGCTAGCAAGCCCATTCCCACGGAGACCTGACTTTGAGCAGTTGTTGTACTTCCAGAGAGTCCAGATACTGCACAGAGACAATAGATAAGAAAAGAAGAATTACAGAGATCTACCATACAATATGATCCAATTGGATCTGCAAGATTAAGTACAAACAAACATTGAAGACCAACAGTTGCACTACGAAACAAGCCTTCTTGGAAACATGAAAGACAGAGTTTCAGGTCAGAAAGTTAAATATGGATCGTGGATAGAAGAAGATCAATAGCTTAATCAGCTAATTACCCTCCACAAAAGCTGAGGCAATCCTTTGCAAGTGAACCGTAGACTTATCAGTAACAAGTACACTGTTGTTTTGGCTCCAACCCTGCCCCCTATCCCTTAGGTTCGGTAAATATGTGAAGTTCTTGCCTTGTACCCAAAAAAAAACAAAAAAACAAAAGAAATAAGGAAATAGAGTTTTACCCTTTTCCCTATATTGAGTTTTACCCATTTCCCTGTCTATTTTGAGTTTCCCTTTTCCTTACACAAATGTGCCATTTTGACTCGAATTTTGGAGGAAAACCTTAAAAAAAAAATTATATTTGGGTAAAATAAATGGGTGTAGCCTTGGAGACATACCCGAATAGAGTTTTTCACCCGAATTTTCACTCAATTTTGGGTTTTAAAAAAGGGTCATGATCGGAGAAGCGACGGTTTTCAAGACAAAATAATTTAGGCCAAACGCAACTTCAATAAAACAGTGGTAAAATCCGGTCAACATGAAATTGGGAGATGGATCGAAATACAGAGATTTGTACCGAGAATGAGCATGGCATCGGGAAGAGCGCCGAGGATGGGAAGGAAGAGGCCGCCGATGATACCGGGCCCTACAATCTCGAGCAACATCTCACTCCCGCTAGTCAAGTAGGTGGCGCCGAGGTACATTAGGTAGCCGTAGGCGAGGATTAGGAAGAGGTTTCCCAGTACAGTGGTGGTGCAGGGCAAGAACCCGTACGTCTGGTCGCAGGAGGAGGCAGCGGCGGAGGGTTTGAGGCGGATGAGTTCGGGCGGCTGGTGGAGGCCGCCATCGGAGATGAGACGGCCGTGGGCGACGACGGCGCATAGGAGGAGGAGGAGAGAGAGGAGGAATGGTCTGTTATTATGCATTTTGAAAGTTCGTTGCCGTTCTGTTGCTCTTGTTTTCAGTGGTGTCTGTGTGGTGAATATATATAGACGATGGCCCAATCCAGTTGGTTTACGAGTAGGTTTGCTCCCCCACATAATTGAGCGGAGTTCGATTATTGAGATTTAAAAGAAATTTCTCGTAATCTCCTAATCCTGGCGAGGATATCTGTCACCGTGGAGGGGATTAATCGAAGTGCTCGTAAACTAGCCCGAACGCTCGACCGTCCAGGGAATAAAAAAAATTACTAGTACAATAGATAGAGATGATGGCTGATGAGTGTTTGTTTGCGTGTCTATAAAAAATGCTACGGACAGATATCTCAGATCTGAATAAAAATCGAATCGTTGATTTTTTTATTTTTTTTTCCGTAAAGAAAAATATCTTGGTGAACCGGACTATTCTTTTCAACCTCCCACAGTCTTTTTTACGCGTTTTTGTGAGGCGAGAATGGCTCCAATGACAATGACAAACCGTTGCCGAGGGGATCGATTGCGCGATTTGAGGAGGTAAGCCCCGCCATGGCAAGTCAATTTCTGCGAAATCGTTGATATAATAGTGGAGTAGAAAGAAAGAAAAAAAAAGATTATCAAGAAAAGAAAAGAAAAAGTACTGTAGATAGAAAAGACAATCTGCACTCCAAAGTTACGTGCGGAAATTCGAAAAGGTACGTGTCCGTGTCGTGTTTATGCCGCGTATGGAGCCGCGTGTCCGGATATTTAAAAGAGTCCTGCTACACACATAGACAATCTGCACAGATTTTATTGTGGGGCCACCACGGGTCCCACATAAATTATCCGAGCCGTTCATTAAATGTAAAATATTTTTTCAAGGGTTCTCATAAGAAATAAGCTCAATAGGATACCTATAGGTGCTTCATCCAACCATCTAATGTTCATTCAGATTTTCGGATAATTAAAAGTTATATAGTTGGATCGAGCACCTATAGGTATCGGATTGAGCTTATTTTTTACGGGGACCCTTGAAAAAATGTTTTACATTTAATGAACGGCTCGGATGATTTATGTGAGACCCGTGGTGGGCTCCAAGATAAAATCTGTGCACAATCTGTGCAAAATTCACCTCTTTTGAGTACCTACAATGCCTTAATTGGCACTAAAAAGAGAGGTGCTACTGGTACAGATTTCATATCTGTACCAGCGAGTACATACCCCTTTTAGGCTCGTTTTGGGTCCTTCAAAAAATGATCGGAGCTGCTCATTTTGTTTAAAATATTTTGTTTATGAACCCCTACAAAAAATAAGCTCAGTCCGGTATCTATTAGGATATGTACGAAACGTCCAATTTTGTCCCAGAATTCAAGCTTGAATTCTAAAGCAAAGTTGGAAGTTTAGTAAACGTTCTTATCGATGCTGAATTAAGCTTCTCTTTTAAAGGACCGTTAGCAAAGTATTTTAAACAAAATGAGCGGCTCCGATCATTTATTTGGAACCCGAAACGGACCCAAAAGACATATGTACGTGATGTATGTACATGAACATATGTACTCATAGACTTTCTGCACTAAAAATCAGTTTAATTTAGACATCTGATAAGTACATGATTCGAACAAAATTAGATGCCAATGGGTTTTGTTGGGTTTCGATTCGTTATGCACGGAGCCCAGTTTACACATCAAAAGTTGTTTCGATCATGTCTTTATAGATTTTTTTTTTTTTTTTTGATCAGATCTTTATAGATATTTGATTTCAGCAATTTTTGGTGAGAACAATCTTTTGGACGAGATCAAAAATATGAACGATTTAAATTATGAAATTGAGGCTGATATAGGAAGCGCGAAGGAATTAACTACACCTCTATAGTTGCACCCAAGGGAGATTAAAGTAGATACAATCTTTTTAGATCAAAAAAGTCAAAGCTTTCAAGAGTATTTTCAATCCACTATATCAAATTTTACCTCAAATAAGTGTTTTTGTTGATCATGTAGCATTTTGATAATTCATTTTTGTCGCTTAGATATCTAGCAGTCTTACCCATTCTTCAAATTTTATTTTATTTATTATTTTTCTTAAAATATAAGGGCCTGAATCATCAATACAGATAGAGTATTTCAAGGAAGGTAGCAAAATTAAAAGTAAGTTATATTTGAAGGTCCCTATAGACAAAATGCACCCCAAGAGAAGTAGCGAACTTGTTATAGTACTATTTTGGTATAGCATGCTCTCTCTCTCTCTTTAAGTTCGAAGAAAACATGATAAAAAATACATTATAAAGTTTGAAGAGCTCCTTGGAGTGGTGATTGCAAGTGGTTCTTCAACTTGCCACATATATCGCCAAACTATATATATTTGGTATAAAATTATGTTACCTACATGGGAGATGCTCAATACTGCCACAAATCATTATTATATATGTCCATTAAGTTGCAAACTTTATACGGTCTTACTATTGTCAGTCAACTGGGCTGAGATAAGAACACTAGAAGATAAGAAAAATACGTATTTTGTGTATTTTTCACACCCTTTAATACACATTCACACATTTACTATTGTCAGCCCATTAGGTTGATTTTAGAATTTTCCCAACTTTATAGTCATAACAGATAAGACTTGTAAGAGTGAGTAAGCATTGATAGGTGGCAGGGATTGGAAGGTGCATAAGGGAAGAGTTGGAATTGGTAGGGGTATGAGGGTATGAGCTATTGGGGCGGTGGACCGTGCACGGGTGGTAGAAGATACGATTGGCACTGATAAATGAACCAATAAGTCCACATTCTCCACTCCATCTATCGCTTTCAATTTCACCGTTCAAAAGTGTTTTGGACAGTTTGGATTTTAAAAAACTCTTCCCCGACTGTCGAGACAGACGGTGAAATGTTGAGCGATGGAGGTAGCTAGTCTTGCAATAAATGAACTTCAATTTATTTATACCACCTATAATTTTAAGAATGGTATTATAAACATAGGTGATCGAACCCAGATCCATGTGGGCTTAGTAGTACGATATCCACACACACACCGGAGGATACCGAACACATCATGTGTTAGAATTGGTGTTTAAACATCTGTGTACGAAACATTTTTCTAATACTAATATAGCCTTAATCAAGGGATCGAGTTGTGATTAAAAATTTGGAAGTACCACTTAGATTTATTAATTGGTTAAATAGTCTGTGCATGTGAGTGCATTGGTTATTGAGCAGAAAAGAATATGAGGAAAACTCGGCTCTTACTCTTGCTTGATTAGGAAGAAGATAAAAAAGAAAACTCAGTTGTTTATTCAGTTACTCGTTTGGTAACATGGGCGGGGGTATTTTATTCCTTGTTTCTCTTGTTTAATTTCCCATGTCAGACCGTAGATCCAAACAAAGCCCAAGTTTGATCAGGAATTTAGGGAGAAAATTTGATTTTGTTTTTAAAAAAAAATCCCGATGTGGGTGGTTTGTCAGAATATACTACTGGAACTGGAAGTCTGCAATGGTCAGTAACCAAACATAAAAACTGCAAGTCCAAGTAAAATAGCGCAGTGAAATCGGGACTGCCACATTTGGATGGTCCGGATCGCCGACGGGATACCACGTGTGTGGTACCCTTCCGGCGCCCAAAAACTTCTCCTTTGAAGGATTCATCCAAACAGATATACCATTTATAAGAAATCTCAAACAAGAGGAAATCCTCATACAAGCATAAGCCCATACAAGAAGAAAACCAAAAACAGTTTAGAATACACAAGGAGAAAAAGGAGTAAGCCTTATAGGAGTAGTATATTTCTCATATTTTGGCAAAGCAAAAAGAACAAAGGAGAAGAAGGCTTGGCCTGATCAACGACAGCTGATTGGGAGCTTTTGGATGCCTCATGCCTGCCTCTCAACATGGAACATATTCCTTTCTTTGTCATGGAACATATTCCTTTCTTGTCATAGAAAATATTGCAGCATCAAAGGCAAGGATCTTCTTAGAGTGTTAGGGAAACCCTTCCCTAAGAGCATCCAAAATAAGTTTGGTATTTAGTGTTTTAATTGTGTGTATTAAGAACGAGCAAACAAAAACGATTTTTTTTGTGTATTAATTTGTGTGTTAGAGTGTGATAAATCTTGTAGTGTGCTAACAGGTGTGCCAAGTTTGGCAAAGGTGCTAGCAAACAATAAGTGGATCTCTCTGTCTAGGAGTACTGATTTTCTTGAAACTATTACTACATCTCCATCAAATACCAGCCACACAAATTTTAGTGGGGGGAAAAGGGAGCTAATGGTCAAAAAGAGAGACTGGAAGCTGAGAGGGGCTGTTCTATGGAGTATCTAGGAGGGGTGTTCTATACCTAAGAGTCCTGAGACAAGCCATATCTTTTTCTTTTCTTTTCTCAATTCATTTGCTTTTATATAAACCAAAATACAAAAACCTACGGAAGCAAAAGAAAAACCCCTAGTTCACTCCGTGTTTGAAATGCCTACAAAGCCAGTTTTTTCCTTCCCCCTGAAAGCTTTAGCCTTGGGCAAATACTTTCTGGTTTTGAAAAGGACTTTTTACCGTTTGCTCGTCAAAAAAACCAAGAAAAAAATTTATTATCATTGTGAAATTCCCATTAGAGAAACGAAAATGGAAAAATTGGAGGATGTAAGTTAGAAAGAAAACATGACCGAGGGGATAGAATTCAATCAATATGAAAGTTTAGCCTGGAACTTGACTACTTAAACCATTCCTCTACTATTGCTTCTTTTCCAAGAATAATGGACAGTAAATGCTTAAAAGAGCTCAATAACAATGAGAAGAAAAATATTCAGCAAATGTTTCTCTTTTCCATTCTAAAACACCTAACCAAGAATTGTTAGCCCATAATGCCATAGGATTCGTTTTTCCTTTTCTAAGAACAAGGTGAAACTGTAAATGCCTACAAGAAAGCTCAATACACAAGCAGAAAATGGTCAGTAGCTGTTCCATGACAGTACACCTTAGCCTGGAAGTGGACCGCGCTAACGGAAACCCCTTCCTCTCCCACGTCCACCACCACGACCCCTACCTCTGCCGCTGGTTCTGCCGCCGTGATATAAACCCTCCAATGCCCGATTCACCAGTTGGTTTTGCACACCACCCGCTCCTCTGCCCTTTTTGACTGCATAATTGCCAGACCCATTTGCACCAGCAGCCGCACGTTTATTGCTGTAGTCGTTCAATTATATGCCATTATTAACAACAAGAAGAAGGCTGTGTTTGGTTTACTAGAATGAAGTTGGAATGGGATTATCATGGCATTCAAATGCTCAACTGATATTTGGTACCAAAAAAATCCATTACATACATTTCCAATGGAATCATCATTCACCAACTTAGATTAATGGTCATTCCATGGCAGGCCAAGGAATGACCATTCCATTCTTTTCCAAAATCATTCCGGTGAACCAAACAGTATCTAAGAAGAAAGAATGATATTACAAAAATAGAAGAGACAGACATACCACATATATACTAGGAGTACTGGTTTTGAAAGAAAAGAATTTTCCCTAGAAAATATGATGACGACAACAAGATAAAATAGATGATGGGTAGTTTTATCTCATACCCAGCAACAGGAGCAGTTGATGGCACTGAGGGTTTCACTGCTTCTTTCCATGACAAGTTAATTTTCTGATCCCCAATGAATGAGGGTGATTTTGAATGTAATGGCTGGCATTTTGAACGTTAGAAAAACAGTCAAACAACTGCTCAAGCATTCTTAGAATAACTCACTAGAAAGGCATATGGAAAAACATTCACCTGGATCATGGCCAGTATGTTGTTGCAGGTTCGGAGCCCTATGGTGGAATTCAGCTTCTGTTTCTTCTGCATATAAACAATGGAGAAATAGATAAAGCATATATACAGAGAGAAAATAGCTAAAACTAGAGTCCATTTCAGGTCAGGTAAGAAAATAAAAAGATGTGGAAAACCCACTATGATATTCTTTTCTTCATCAGTTTTAGCAGCTGACATCGCTTTGTTCTGCTCTGTCATTCCTTGGGTTAGTTTCTTCAACATCGCCTTAGCTAAATCATCAATGGTTCTCAACCTGCATATCATCAACCAAAAACCACAAAGGTGTCAACTCTGTGTTTGTCTCAAACAAAACTAAAAATGACAAAAAGAAAACCTGTAATCCACTATGTTGGAAAATAGACAGAATCTCAGTACATTCATGACTCTCGATGCGAAAGACCGGCTTGAGAACTGAGTAAGTTAGGTCGGCCCCACCCATATGTTTCCAGTTGGTAGAGCAGCAAATATAAAATTCTCCCCCAGTATGGGGTTCCTCATTTAGTTGGTTGTAACTCCCTGTTATGGGCTTGCTTTCTTTCAAATTTTTTGTTTTTTTTTGCTCGGCGTAGTGAGTAGTGTTAATTGTAGTTAGTGAGGTTTGAACACCAGGAAAATGCATAGGAGTACATGGTGCCTACCCTTGCGCTACCACTCCGCTTGCTAGTTATATACATGCTTATGAATCATGCTGTTGGAGTTTCCCATGTAATAGATTGTCTGCTTAGATGTACTTCTCCTAATGTTTGTAAATATTCTCCTACCTATTAAGGCAAAAATAGAGAAATAGGGGAAGAGTAGGTATTAGGAACCACCTTGCTATTGGACAGGGAAATTATGTAGCAGAAACATAAAATCTTGGTAACCAATACCCATCACCTAAAGTCGGAGATGTTGGTTTTGTCGGAATTATTACTTACTGTCCATAAATCTGCCACTAGGATACTACATGGATCACAACACCCTACATGAAAACGTGTCTTGGACGTAACGACATCTAAAGTATTGCAGTAAACAAGGAAAGCATAATGGATTTTTTCCAAACTAAATAAAACACCATGTCTGAGATCAAAACAAAACCAACCAGGCCACATTCAAACCATTGATAATTTTCTATTGCATGCTATATTCTACGTTGCCTTGCTCTGCAATTCATTTGCTTCCAAGGTATGCACATTTGACAATCAATGCAAGGAAATAGGAATGAAAACTAGATGGTGTGAAGCACCTCTCAGTGAAGTCTTTATGGTTCTCTGAGAAATCTTCCCCAAGCCTATCAGAAGGTTGGCCGGTGACAATCTTGTAGCCACATAGACTATTTGTGGCATTAGGAGTCTACAATAATCAATAGAAAAATATAGGTCAAACATAAACTGCATGAAAAGGAGAAGAGAAAAAAACAGAACCGGAAAGTAATAAGCTACTTACTTTATGTGCTAAATGGTGAAATATGTACAATAAACACTCAATGAAAGTAAAGTTCATCTCCTCAAGCTTTCTCCGAACCATGTGTTTCTGACAGGAAAACCACAAAGAATGTAAAGAAAGAGTCCATGTAAAGTGTCAAAACAAAAAACAAATAGTAGCATGAGACAGATTTCTGAAGAGAAATTGGGGCCCAAGAACCAACAGCTTCTAAGCCATAACTATCCTATTGAGAAATTCAAAAATGCAACACAACTGCTAGATTACCAACAGCGATAAAACCATAAATCAATCACTTCAGGGTGAACAGGGTAAGGCAAGGCAAGACAAGACGTTATCGCCACATACTCTCCTATTAACCTCTACACACAATACTACATGTCTCATGTCACCACATCATATACACAAGTCTACCTTTAAAAGTTGAACAATAGAAGGCAGAAGCTGGCGGGAATCCTGTGGTGGAACATAAGATGAACATTCCGCAAGGTTCTTGAGCAAGTCCACTTTTCGTTCTTCAGGAAGCTGACAGGATAAATCATCATTAGAATATATTACGTGACACAAAATGAAAATATCAGCAGAGTGTAAACGTGCAACACAGAGAAGTTAAGGCGATCAACAAATAGTCAAGCAGAAATATTTCTATTTGGTGAACTGAAAACGAGAAGAAGTATGCAGCTTAAACTTGCAAAACTTGGCTAAAACAAAGTTCAGGAATGATAGGCTAACTGATGCTCGCCTGATTCAAGGGCACCTACAACCTGTACTCCTATCTTAAATCTCCAAGCAAATAGTTAGCACTTCGCAGACAGTACAAAATACCTTGTCAAAAACTGGTAAGATATGCTTGTTCAAATAGTTGACAAACCTGCTGCTTGATGCACCCATCTGAAAATAAAAAATATATATAATAAAAGATAAGGCATCAGACAATCATATAATCCGTCAGATTGAGCAACACAATTGCGAATACAGCTTGTACCACAAAAAATGGAAGAGCCATATGCAGGCAAGATATTAATCTATCAATGTGATCACCATCAGACACCTGCAGCAGCAAGGGTTTCATAAGCAAGATAGAAACGAATCAAACATATAAACTAAAAATACGCAGGAAATAGAAAACATGCAATGTTACTACAATATGATTCCTCATCAGAAAAATCTCTTCTTCCTTAAACATACATCACCCTTGCGAACTATAGTGTCTAATTTCAGTTTACAATGATAATGCTT
This sequence comes from Rhododendron henanense subsp. lingbaoense, assembly GCA_020567845.1. Lineage (NCBI taxonomy): Eukaryota > Viridiplantae > Streptophyta > Magnoliopsida > Ericales > Ericaceae > Rhododendron > Rhododendron henanense. The sequence continues at coordinate 53,779,567 of CM036313.1, forward strand.
TCTATGTTAACCACTAAAAACACAGGGTGATGTCAAAAAATTGTATACAGGATACATACAAAGGGAAACATCTAGAGAACGAAAAGGCCACTAGCCCACTACCCAAATGGTTTAGAGCAAGACCTATCTCTAAATAACAATTTAGAATTAAAAAAACTGTAAAATATGCAAAAAAAGTGACAAAGTTGCTTTTTAACCTCTGAAACCTGTTATCTTGCTTCAGTATTTGGCATGCATAGTAGTCTCAATGCACCAAATAAATAACAAATAACCAAGAAAACTTCTACATCTTCAAAGTCTGTCAAAGAAACTGTCCATCATATGTGTTTCCATAATGAGTTAAAAATAATAAAGGTAGACAACCCCTGCTACTATTGTATTGTACAAAACGTAATACCCACAATTAAGATTTACACCCTGCACCATCCCCTTTTGAAGTGGCAAGATATCCCCACCCATACTACTAGGCTACTAGCAGGCAAGCATTATCTACTTACTTTCAACTTTTTCAAATTCAAAAGACATATAAATGTACATAAGGACACATAGTCATGTCAAAAGGACATAATCCAAATTCTATTCAAGCATTGCTTCATGCTCTCGTCTACTTCCAAGTGGAGAAAGTTCAGTACTTGCTCGTAGAAAAGGGTTAAGATTTCTCATTCCACAAAACATACTACCTCCAAAATTTATCTAGTTTAATTGACAACAAATTAATTGCAGACAACCAAGATACAGAAGCAACTCAAACAATAAATTTGAAAACTTACCACAAAGTACTACCACAACATGAACTCTCGCAATAGCTTATCATAAATGAGAAAACGCATATAATACGTTTACCATAACAGGTTCCCAATTTTCTCCCTTTTCTTTCTCTTCACTTTTTTTTTTTTTTTGGGTGGGGGTGAGTACTCACATTGAACTGCGTATCTAGATCTGCCTGCCCTTCAATAATTTCAACAAGCTCCTGAACACGCTCAACAGGAGCATTCCGCCCGAATAAACTCAAGCTTCTCAAGAAGTCCATGAACATTTTAAATTCTTCTCCCGTCACGTCTTGCAAACTCTGGGACAATATTCAATCAACTACTCAAAAATATGAAGAACCCAAAGGCCTAACGAAATCGCCAAGCAAAAAAAAAAGGGCTGACAAAATAAGGACCCAAAACACGTCATCCAATTATTGATGGGAAAATGGAACGAAGTCACCCGCCATATTCAAAAAAGATGCAGGGCATACAATGAGCAAATATTGTTTAAACAAAACAGACAAACTGACAAAGAATAAATAGTTGTGAACAGGACCATACCTGTTTTATCAAATCAGTTATATGCCTCTCCATCTGCTCCTGTGGCTTCAATAGTTCTGCTTTAAGTGGGAATACCTGAAAATTTACAGCATTTAATATTCAGCTATGTCGGGAAAAAAGGAACCTATCAATGACAGCATTGGGAAATGTCGCACCTTATCCCTGACAAAGCATAAAACCTTTTCACGGATGCCTTCCTCAGCACTAGGTTCATCAGGGTTCCCAATGATATACTTAAACAAAACTGTTAAGGAAGCTGCAGCAAGCAAATAGCATTAGATCTACCAAATGGAAAAACAAGAGCTTAATTGTAAAAAAAGAAGAAGAAAGAAAATGATTCCATAAATAGCACAACAGACAAGTTACAAAGTACAGCACAAAAATACAAAAACCAAGCATGGATTAGGTGTACTGTTTGCAAAAAAGCAGGTCACAAATGTATTAAATGTGTTAAACAAATGATGAGAAACATTAATATGCAGTACGTAAGATAGATTGAAGCCTCTATATAAAAGGTAGTCACAAATCACAATGCCATACATCATAATCTCATGCGCCTCTTATCACCAAGAAATAATTTTTTTTTTCCCTTGGCTTTTCCAATCTATAAATGTAACATTTCAATCTCCCTTTGATGCGGTCCATGATTAATGCAATGGGTAGTTTGGTAGTTTCAAAAGATTCAATGATTTGGGATGATGAAGGGCCTACTTGGGACATTGACCAGGCATGCATCATTAAAGGCTGTGACTTTTCATTTAGGGAAGTTTGACCACATATTCAATGCATGCAACCATTAGACAACACATTCATTTTATCCAGCTATCTAGGGGATGGGAACAGTCTTTGGTATTGAATACATTCATCCTTTTCAGCCATCTAGGGAATAGGAATAGTCTTTGGCATTAAACACATTAGGAGCCTATATATTGATGTACTTCAAAGAGTTTGAGATATGAATGATTGAATGAATGAAAAATTGAGTAGCTTTCTAGCTATTAGATTGTGTGATGCAATCTCATTCTTTGGTGTGATGCTAAAGAGGCCTTAGGTGTGATGCCTTTGGTAACCTAGGTGTGAGGCCTAGATCTATCATTCTCTAACTCTTCTCTCCTTCTTACAAAATACTGTTCACGTCTACTGTTCACAGCCCCAAAAACAGCCCCTTTCCCTTGTGTTTGATCATACTTAGCCCTATTCCAAACCTGTCCTGCATCAATTTGGTATCAGAGCGAGTGTAGCATCATGTCTACACGATCCGGAAGGCCGTTTAGAGGAAGATTAACTGATTTCCAGCGTGATGAGATTCTGTTAAAACTTGTGGAGCAATTGGATAATAATAATCTGCGCATCAGCACTTTGGAAGGCCAAAGAACTCAACCTAATGATGATGAACGAGGAGGCGAACGAGGCGAAAACTCCGGGAATAACAATCCTAATGAAAATGGTGAGAACCAAGGTGAGCGCACAGAAGAACAGCGTGCAGATTCCCTTCGAAGTCAGCAATTTAGGGCTGGCCAAGGTCAAGGAATGCGACAAAATTCCATGTCTGACTGGACCCATGATTTGTTACAGAGGAACCAACATGAGACCTATGATACAGCCGGAGATATCACTAAGAAGATTAAAATGGAGGTTCCAGATTTTGAAGGTAAGGTCAATCCTACTTTGTTTCATGATTGGCTTGCTTCTATTGAGGAGTACTTTGACTGGTATGATATGGATGACGATCGGCGAGTGAGATTTGCTAAGATGAAGCTCGTGGGATTAGCAAAAATCTGGTGGATGGGTGTTGAAGGTGATATTCGGAGGTTGGAGCAACCACCAATTGGTACTTGGCAAGAGATGAAGGCTAAGTTGAGGGGAAAGTACATGCCATCAAACTACCACGAGAAGTTGTGTGAACAACTCATCGAGTTAAAGCAAAACAACATGTCAGTGGCTGAATATATGCAGAGATTTGATGAGTTGAAGATGAGGAGTCAAGTGACAGAAGATTCAAGTCAAACTCTTGCTCGATTCAAGGCTGGTTTGAGGCCAGACATAAGGAGGGAGCTGCTTCGCCAACCCTTGTACAGTCTCGAACATGCCTTCCAGGTTGCTTTGGATATGGAGGAGTATTTGAAATACCCAATTTCTAAAAAGTTTGGGTCTCAAGTTGGGGAAACCGCAGCTAAAGGGTACAATGATGCAAGTCATTTCCGGCCCAGTATTTCTAAGCAAACTTCTGTCAATACGGCTGATAAGAATCACACAACCAACAAAGGGGGAGGAAAGGACAACAGGTGCTTTAAATGTGGTGAAACTGGTCATATGGCATATCAATGCCCGAAGAGGAACTTACACATGGGAATGGAACAAGAAGCTGAATTTGACCAACAACATAATGATGACAATGATGATTCTTTTGACGTTGGGGTTCTAAATACAGATGACTTAGAAGAAGAGGAGGTGGACAATTCATTGATCTCTGTTGTTAGACGTATCCTTACAACGCCTAAAGTTGAAAAGGAAGACTGGAAGCGTACTTCTATTTTTCAGATGCTGGTTCGCTGTGGAAACCAAGCCCGAAAGCTTATTATTGATGGTGGAAGTTGCATGAATGTTGTATCTGCAGCCACAGTAGAGCGTCTTAAGCTTCCTGTTCAACCACATCCTCATCCTTATAAGGTAGCTTGGATCGACAACACTTCCATTCCGGTAACTCAGCGCTGCCTAGTTTCTTTCGCTTATGGTTCTTATAGTGATTCTATCTGGTGTGACGTAATTCCCATGAATGTCACACATATCCTTCTTGGGAGACCATGGCTTTATGATAGAGATGTGCGGCATTGTGGGAAAGAGAACACATATGCTTTCTCATTAAAAAACAAAGAGATTGTTCTGAAGCCAATGAATACAACTGAAATGGAAAAATACAAGGAAAAGAAGACAAAGGATGTTGCTGAAAATACGCCTATCACCAAGAAGTGTTTTCAAGCCGATAGTATGGAACTGGGAGTTATATATGCCGTGGGGGTAAAAGAAGTATCAGAATCAGCTGCTGCATCAGCCACTGTATTACCATCAGAAGTGACTGAGTTGCTGTCCCATTTTTCTAATGTTGCACCTAAAGAGCTCCCAAATGAATTACCTCCCATGCACAATGTCCAGCATGCAATAGATCTCATTCCAGGTTCGCAATTGACTAATCTTCCAGTTTATCTCATGAATCCAAGGGAGCAGGCAGAGCTTAAAAGGCAGGTGGATGTTTTCCTTCCCAACTCCAATGTCACGCCAATGGAATTATCTATTGAGTGTTCGCATACGCATTGCAAACAACAAGCAACACCAGATGTTTCTCTCAGAGGGGTTGAAGTAGAAAGCAAAGAATCGGATGTGCATTGCAGTGAAGTATCTGAAGTTGTGGAAGATTCCACTACTGATCTGGAAGTTGAGGAAGTGTTGGAGATGTTAGCTGGAGAAATGAAGGAAACAGTTGCTAGCCTAGAATTTGATGTGCCTTTACAGATGCGTAAGTTCCTGCGACAGTCTTCTAGTACAGTGGCAAAAGAGTTTCTCATTGAGCTTCACTTGGTTGATCAGGTGAATTCAAGCGACCATGGGAAGCCGAAAGGTCCACCAACCGTTGATGTAATTAAAAAAGAGGTCAATGTCAAATTACAAGAAGGTAATGTCACCACAAGAGAGATGGGGCCAACCATTGACTTTGTCATTCCTGACAAGTTCAAGGATCCACATGTGGAGTCAAAAGCGTCATTGTCTTCCTTTTTGTTTGAAACGAAAAAGGGTTGGCCTCGACTTCAAGCTTTTCATACCAAGATGCGGTTGCAAATATGGAGGAGTTCATGGAGTCTTATACTCCAATACTTTAAAACTCGAGGACGAGTTTTCTCCAACAAGGGGAGAATGATGCGGTCCATGATTAATGCAATGGGTAGTTTGGTAGTTTCAAAAGATTCAATGATTTGGGATGATGAAGGGCCTACTTGGGACATTGACCAGGCATGCATCATTAAAGGCTGTGACTTTTCATTTAGGGAAGTTTGACCACATATTCAATGCATGCAACCATTAGACAACACATTCATTTTATCCAGCTATCTAGGGGATGGGAACAGTCTTTGGTATTGAATACATTCATCCTTTTCAGCCATCTAGGGAATAGGAATAGTCTTTGGCATTAAACACATTAGGAGCCTATATATTGATGTACTTCAAAGAGTTTGAGATATGAATGATTGAATGAATGAAAAATTGAGTAGCTTTCTAGCTATTAGATTGTGTGATGCAATCTCATTCTTTGGTGTGATGCTAAAGAGGCCTTAGGTGTGATGCCTTTGGTAACCTAGGTGTGAGGCCTAGATCTATCATTCTCTAACTCTTCTCTCCTTCTTACAAACTACTGTTCACGTCTACTGTTCACAGCCCCAAAAACAGCCCCTTTCCCTTGTGTTTGATCATACTTAGCCCTATTCCAAACCTGTCCTGCATCACCCTTACTTGTCAATATCTCTGGTATGTTGACAAATAGGATAAATCTGCAAATGGAAAGAAAACCGTTTTTCCCCCGGGGACAAGATGAGATGCTAAGATAACAAGGAAACCAAAGCTACCTCTCCTGGAAGCCAAAACTGCATGTTAGTCTCCCAATACTCCCAATTATGTAGAACATAAAGCCTGAAGAACGTGCAGCCAGACAAGACACCTTTGAGGCGTATAAGGGACAGAATGCCCATTCTCAAGTAGAGGTAACCACTCCTCTCCAACCACCAAGGATGGATGCAAGAATATCAAATAAACACTTTGCCAATAGGAATTAACTAACCATTTCCCACATTAACCTTCAAACCCAGAACAGCCTTGAAACAAAATCCAACACAGCGGAGGTTACTCAATAACACCCAAAAAAAAAAAAAAAACTTGAATCATCAAGAAAAAGTAAATAACATATCCTGCAGCCCTATTCACCATCCACTGTGCTGCCCAACATCTTACCCGAAGTTTCAATACCAAGATGACAGGCAATGGTGACAAGGATCATCGTTCCTCTATCCCATACATGGCTACATGTCTGAAATAAACCGACCAGCATCATGTTCATCAATATAGAAAGACTTGCATCCTAAAACCACCACCAAGGCGCCAACATAATCCATTTGCTCCACCGTCTCCTAAAATCCATCCCTTTCTAACACATACATTAAATAATCTGACCTATCACCCTTTAAATATCCACTTTACCTCAAATGTGGCCTTTATTCTTTATTATTCCATTTTCTCCTTGTGATATATCCCAGTGTATGCTGCTTTGTCACGACTAATTGTGAATCACTTGCCCTGCTAACAATAACTTGTACGAGCGCCAACAACACAAAACCCAAAACAAATTCTGTCCTGGCCACAAAACTTAGGCCAGCAGAAGTCTAACCTAGTGGCATACTCAACCCTGTTAGACATCTGTCATGCCATGAGTTATTCTTGTTATTGTTTTCCAAGAAGCCTAATCCATTTCGCTTATTATAGATTATTGGTACTAACTATTTTGCAATAACGACTGGCACAGGGAGCAAACATAATGAGTGTTATGTCACTATACAAAAAATTTGTAAAGGGAAAAAGACATCAGCAGGATCAAAATATATAACTAACATCTACATAAAGATTCCAACTTTCGACCGCGGAAAAAAACTCACTTTTTATGTCCTGCCGCAACAAAGACATTAAGGCTTTATGCACTGCATCGCGCTCCACATTTTCTCCTATAACAATCAAGGACATTTAGCATGACATAATAAGCAATTAAATCAGTTTTAAAAGGGGACAATATGAACCTCGAAGAGAATAATACCTGCTTGGTGGAGGAGCTGCCCCAAAATATCAACAATTTTGGACAGATTTTCTGGGGTATCCTTGCAAAAAAGAAGAAGTCCACGAATTGCTTGTACTCGCACCTTCGGAAATCAACAGACAGAAAGAGATCAAATGAATTTAGTTAGGAACTTTATGCAATTTACAACTTTTAACTTATCCATGTATATGTTAACACTTCGTTCACTTGTCAATAAATTAAAGCAGGAAAATTGTTCCCAAGAAAATTCAAGCAAAAGTGAAGTAACAGAAACAATATTCTTGCAAATTCTTGTGTTTTTTGCAAGACAAGTTTTGAGGGAAAGCTAATCCTAGTGGAAAAAGTTAGAGACGTGGGTCCCACAACGTTCCTAGTAATTATACACTTTGAAAAATGCAGAAAAGTTAAACATTCTCGTACGTTCATTTCCCTACAATTGAACGAGCCCTAAAATAATGAGGACAAACCATTGATTGTGAAGAAAAATAACTTCATCGCTAAAGACAAATTTGCCAAAACGATGAACATATTTGAACGGGAGTAAAAAACTAACCCCAAGCTCCTCGTCCTCGCAAAGAAACATCTGCTGCCCGAAAGCATCCTCCGAAAGAGTCGGAAAGTACTTGAAAAACTTGGGAATAAGCTGTGCAGCCAATTGTTTGACCTTAACAGTACCTTCACTAGCAGCTTTGATTATGGCCGCGTAGTCACCAACATGCTAAACACAACCAAAATACAAAACAAAAAGGGCCAGAGGCAATTAGCAGGGGGAGTGGCACATGCTGCACCCAAGTCCAAACACAAATAGTTCTGCGAAGAAACACTATCTTTCCACGGGGAGAAAAATCATCCCCCTCTCAGTCAGATTCCACAGAAAAAATCATTCTTTCAATAAACTTCTATGAAATTTGATTATAGAATCAACATGGGTCGATGTTCAAATTTGACAGGACATCGAGTTCCATTCCCATAGATACCAAACCGAGCACCCTATGTTTTTTCCATAGCCATCTTCAAACCGAGCACACTATGCCGACGGATTATTAAACTATAAAAGTGCGTGATTTTTTGGTATTATGAATGGTTAACTTCAGCACACACACTATTAGTATTATTTTTTTTCGTATTATTAAGTATGTCAGATATTTTTGAGTGCCAGCTGTGGTTTTCGCCGCACTGAAAACAAAGTAGTACGTAAAGAGTAACTCGAAGCATTTATGAAACCCTAGGAAAACAAAAGAAGCGAATAATATACATAAATTGAAGAGGAAGAAGAAAGGAGCTAACCAGGGACTTGTCTTTGGCCTCGCTGAGGCGTTCGCCGTACTCGTAGAGCTTCTCGACGACCGAGGAATCGTCGTAAGCTTCGGCCATCGAACTTGAAAAGAGAAGGAATTATAAGCTCTCTGTGTGTGGTAGAGGTTCTGGAGAGAGAGAGAGAGAGAGAAGGGAATGTGGAGGGAGCGTTTTGAAGGCGGGACTGTTCCTCTCGGCGGGTTTTGTTAACGCGAGGGTTTGTAGCCTGTGCCCTTAATTTTCACTTGTTTGGTTTGAGAGGAAACAGAGGATCAAAATAACAAAATCAAAAACAGTGGAGCAACATTTTTCTCAGCACTGGCGCCTTTGTTCGGTTTCCATCTTTGAAAATTATTTTCGATGTAATGAGTAATAATGAGCGCAGATAGATAGACAGAGAAAATTATTGAGAGACGTGCAGAGAGAAAAATATGTTTCTCAAAACAAAAAATAGGAACGAAACAAAGTGGCGGCCGGTTTAGGTTTATTTAATGTTTTCCTATAAATAGGGACATCGGGGGTTTCTTGTTTTTTTATTTGGGTCCAATTAAGGAGATACTCTTTAGAGAGGCGTTGTGGAGTTCTTTGTTTCTTTTGTTATTTGGGTTTGATATTAGGACTTTTGTGTTGTCATTTTGAATTTCACCAAGGGTTTGTGTCTTCCTTTCGAGCTCCACCAAAATTTATTCCTGAATATCGTTTGGTGTTTCGTTAAGAGTTACGGGTATAACCGGCTCTTTGTTATCTCTTGGTTCATAGTAAATTCTCTCCCGCTCTTCGCCCATGAAGTACGTTCTTACTTTGTGCTTGAACGAAACCACGTATATTTTTGTGTCCTTATTTTGTTTGTTCTCTACTTTGTGGCTGGTTGTCATGCCCTTCCCCCCCAATGTTAAATTTACATAAAATTCCCATGTCAATAAAAATTGAACAAATAAAAATCAATACTCCTTCAAAATAAGTGTGGAAGTGTTATCTGTGTTGGTAGATATAGCGAAAATGAGAGAAGGAAAGCGCTAAAAACTTTAAATGTCTTTGTATCTTTTTAAAGATTAATAAAAAAAATTACCGTTTAAAAAATAATTAATAAATAAACTTTAAATATGTAGTACATTTGTTTGATGATTATTTCCACAATAGTAGCACTAAATCGTGTATAATTTTCTCTTTTTTAATCCAAAAACGTGTAGACAATGCTAATTAGGAATATTGGCCCCAGAGAGAGAGAGGAATTTGCCAATTTGGTAGAGAAATGATGCCTAAGTTTTCTTTTTCTAATTTTTTTATTTTGTTGGCATCTGTAACTTTAATAGAAATAGGCAACCGACGACAACCCAGATGGTTTTTATTTGTATGCTTAGACATTTTTAAAAGAATACCGTTCTCTTTTATTCCATAGATTTCATTATCGCTAACTTAATAAATCCAAGATCACAACATAGCAACTATGTCTTCTCTCCAATCAGTGATACACCACAGAAAACGGATGAAGTAGGGAAAGCAACAGCACATTCTTACATATTTTCCGTCTAAGGTTCGATTCGTGTTCCTACATATATGCATTCATTCTTTAATCGGATGCTGGCCATTTTATTAGAGAAGCAATTATGTGCCTGGGTTTAACATCTGAAGCCAAAATCATCCACGATGCCCTCCGGTTCCACTTTCATCGTGACCATTCCGTACGTCACTTAGTTGACCGTTTGTCGCTTCGCGAGTGAAATGGGACTTCAGTCCAATCCAGCACTGGTAATAATCATCATCCTTTAAGGGAGACTCGAGAGCCCATTGGCAGACTCGCGGTATGAGACACGATTCAAACATGAAAGCCATGGTTTCGGCTATTCTCTGTGGTCCTGCTTCATTTCCACGAGCAATTGTTGCCTGCGATCCAAAAGGAACAACGCTTTAGATCATATACTGTCAAGTGGTGGTGAGACCGAAAAACAATCGATTAATGGGACAAACGAGAGAAGGATTTCGTGTATTCTAGAACAATACGAACATAGTACGAAGAAAAGGCCTACCTCATAAGTCTTCGTATCAGGACCGTGGGGAGTCATGCAGTTATGAAGGCTTGCACCACCTGGGAGAAACCCATCGGCTTTTGCCTGAAAATAAGAATATTGAGTACCTACTCTCAATTTAATGTTTAGAGTTGGGCCAATTGCAAAACTAATGCCTAACATTGGAAGAAACAGGCTAATAGATTAGGTTATTCACTTTAAAATGAGGAAGCTCATGTTGGGTCATAGAATGGGAAAATCTCTGTTTGCCCTCCCTCTTTTCTCACCTACACATGAGATGAGAGTAACGTGTATCGTTCCAAAATCCATTATTTCCTTCTAGCGATATACGGGAACTTTAAGATATATCTAAACAAGCATTCCATCAATTTCATAATCAGTAGAATGGAGAAAATAAGTATGCCGGTTTTATTACATAACCATCGCTACTCCAGGTGTGTATTAACCACAATTCGAACCTCGCACCACTCCGTTTGTTGGTGGCAGGAGATACCACTCTAGCTACTGCCAGCATAAGGATTTACTTTCTATTACTCCCCCTACCCAAATGCACCAACCAACTTCACATATAACACACACAGTAACTACTTCGTCAGTTAGGGAGGAAAACAGCGATAGGAGTAGTGAAAATCATCAATATAAACCAAAGGATAAAAAGTTCATTGGTCGAAAAGGTTTACCTCATATCCTCCATAAATCAGACCCATGAATTCACTCATGCAATTCCGATGGTAATATGGAGGTCGGAAAGTATGTTCAGCAACCAACCACCGTGGAGGGAAGATGACGAAATCAAGCAATGCCACGCCAGGTTTATCTGTCGGTGCGGTCAGAACTGCATTCCATCACACAAACTGGTTTAAACAAACAACAATATAACAAGGTAAAAGGGTGAAGAAACCACAGCCAAATAGATTCCTCCTCACCTGTATTAATTGATGGATCACTGTGATCAACCAGAACAGTATTATACGGGCAGAACTTGCTTAGATCATACTGCAAACAATGATTTCACAAGAATCATTAGTTACCAACACAGTTAGGAAAAACGGTGCATGGACAACAACTATCTAAAATTCTCTGTTATGAGCCTTGGCGAATCTAATTTAGGTTTCCCCCCCCCAAAAAAAAAAAAAAAACTTTTCCTATACATACAGACAGTACGAACCATACAATTAAAAACTAATTTTGAAAAAAGTTCAAAAAAGTTGCGCGCGCGCACCAAAAAAATAGAAAACTGACAAGAGCTGGTTTTTTGGTCTTATTTCCATCATTAGAACAAACCTTTTTTTACCAAAATGAAAACATGTTCAGAAAAAAGAAACCCTTTTTCTCGAGACATTCTAAACGCAGAATTGAGGATCTTATATCCAAAAAATATACCCACCTTGAATGGGGCATAATTACCATGCCAGGCAACCACGTTGAAGGGGGAGAAATCCTGTTTTGCAGTAAAAAGTTCGCCACCAAACTTTTGTACAATAGTATATCCTGGACGGGAGCTCTCTTCAAACCAGGCAGTGGGAACAAGGAAATCTCGTGGAGCAGCAAGACCATTAGCCCCTACATATTATAGAGATAGAAACAAGTAAAACTCTGAATGAGAAACAAACACTTTAGTTACTCTGGTACATGCTTTGAGCATTATATTATGTAGAAACTTACTATCATCAATTGCAATTACATTATGTACCTATTGGCCCGAGATCAGGAAGTTGAAAATGGGTGCCAAAAATCTCTGCAACATAACCGCGTGATGGGCCATCCGGCAGGTTAACCGCGAAGCGAAATCCTTGTGGCAAAACAACAATTTCACCGGGAGACACTTGCAATCTTCCACATTCAGTTGTGATCCACAATCCTATTTGAACAGTAATATGATCAATTAGAGAAACGCTTTCAATGCTGAAGACTTTGTGCACTTTGTGCAAACATTCAATGACAGGATTTTTTAGCATGGGTCCCTTCTTGGAAAAACTCCAATGAGAAATGTGTTATTCCCTTCGTAGTTCATACCTGCTAAAGACCATGCTTCTTAAAACACTTTCAATAAAGGGGAAATGCATCCCTTTGAAAATGATAAAGACCAAAAGACTTTTACAATTCACAGTATCCTATTCACTAAAGATGACTCCCTAGTACGTTACTCCGTAACAGTCTATAAGTGATTACACATCTGAATTTTGTATCTTAAAAAAACTAATTTGCTATAAAATAACACATTTGTGTGAAACTGAAAGATGGCAGCTGTATCTTCTTTAAAATTATTGATGGCTATCACTTACTTCCTTTCTGAGGAACAATCAAAAAGTCACCATCAGCATTGCAGAAGGCACAGTTGTCCATTGACTTGTTGGCAGTGTACCTACATTTTTGTGCTGCCTATTAGGAAGCAGATATATCCACAATTCAAACTAACAATGACCCTAATCTAAGTTAAAGAACTTTACAAAACTACATACTCAAACTAGCTTATAAGTATTTGCTTCTGAATACGGATGTCCTAGTCTGTGAAATCCACCGAGGTTTGCACAGTTGAAAACAAACCCTTACAAGTTTTTTATACCCTCGATTCCTTGAAAGAGTAAAAAGTATGCCCCCAGTGTTAAAAATTAGAATATATCAGCATATAACTGGCATCATTTGCACATGTACATGTATTTATGTCGGTTGAACAAAATGAAGTTCATACGAGATCACGGTCATCTGTTCTAATTCAACTATAACCAATAATGGTCAGAAAAAATTTGTGAAATAGATATGATATCATGAAACAATTACACAGAACAAAATTTGGCTTTTGGCTTCCCCAACAACCCACAATCACACACTGGGGGGAGGACATGGGCGTCAAGGCCGAGTCTCAAAATAATGGTGTCGTCTGAAAAATAAATGGAAGATATCATTATGCCAGATATAACCAGATGATATTGGTAAACAAGGTTTGGAATGCCAATTACATGTGAATTGCGTAACCATGCCGAAGGTAAGAGCTGCCAGCCCCACATACTGTCTGTAAACCATCGATAAAATCAGTTGGTAATTCAGGAATTTCTACAGGCTTCCAACGTAGTTGAGTAGGGTTAGCAGAACTGTTGGACTGGTTGAATTCGCTCACAAGCTTCTCATGACTTGGCACTCGAGGCTTAAATGGTTCATGTGTGACTGATGGTTTGATACGATACAGCCAACTGCAAAAGAAGCCGGTAACATAAATACATCACTAAAGAACCAACATCAGGAAACTTAAAAACTAGAGCAGCAGAGCAATTAACATGAATTGGAAAGTAAACAAGGCCCCGATTGGCCAGAAACTAAAACCGTTTTAAAGAAGAAGAAAAATAACTGAACGGGAATACAGATGGTAAACCCACAAGCAACCATGAAGCTCATTGCGGCATTCTTTTGAATCCTGGCAACTGGTTCGCATATTATCCACAGACTGAAATAGATAACCTTTGGAGGCGATGATATATAACTCAAGTGGCCCTTCGTTCATATTTCCCAAGAGACAAAACATGAATAGACCTGGAAGTTTAAATTCTCCAACAAAATCTCAGCTTCAACGTGCAAACCTAAGATTGGCCTAAAAGAACAACTTTAATCGCTACGAGTCTACAGCACAAATATTGGTCGAACTCCTAAATGCTCAGAATTCAGGAAACGGATAACTTTCGGAGCAAAAAGATACCACTAGAAAACAAAATTCTGTCCTTAATTACGTAAGCGACTTCAGACACAGTTGCTGATAAGCACACGATATTGTATATTATTGTACTTAATATCTCCCATTTATCATATTAGAATGATTCTCAATCAACCAACAAACTAGCTCAGTAGCCTCAGTTAAACCCAAGGAGCTGCTCTGACTTTAATTACGGCGGGATTGGTCCCAAGGATCAGTCGAGGTGCGGGGGAAAAAAACCAAAAACTAGCTCAGTTGACCAGAGTCGTTGCAGCTCAGTAGGAGATCAAGGGTCCGATTCTTTCTTGCTGCGTGAAGGCACTGTCACTTCACTTAGAGTTGGATTTATTATAGTGCTTATGAGAGATTTTCTCATTCTTGGTGATATTCAGATTCATGTAATTGTCATGGACTTACCGCCAGTGATAGAACAACAAATAATGGTTCTCAATCCGATATATGCATGACTCTATGAACCCAGAGAGAGAGAGAGAAGGTACCTTCGTAGGTTAAGTTTGCGAGGGGCGGTGAAGGCGGTGCCGGAGATCTGCTCAGCGTAAAGGCCGTAAGGGCAGAGGAGAGGGCTGTTCTGGCCTGGAGGTAGGGCTCCGGCGATCGCCTCGGACGACAAGTGGTTGCCGAAGCCGGACTGGTACTCCAAATCCGCCGGAAATTGGGGACACTTGTTGGGCTCCATGGGTCGACTTGAACGGGTTCAGAGAATTCCAGAAAAGGGTAGAGAGAGATGGTGGTTAAATAGAAGGGTGGTGATGGTGGCGATGGCGATGGCGATGAGGTTGGGTGGTGCATCCCACCTGGCAAGAATATTCATATATAGTACTAATCCAATTTGGATTGTGTTTGAGGAGACGTGCGCAGGCGCAGAAGTTCGTTTTCAGTTTTGGGGCCTTGGGAAATGGATTTTCGTAACGGATAAAGAGGGGTGGTACAATAAATTGACCGTCGGTGCATGAAAATGTTCATGAAAGAGTTTGGACGGTTCGTTTTCTTTCATGAATATTTTCATGTGAGATTAAATTCTTTACACCGTCGGTGTAAACATTTATTTCTTCCAAATCAATTATATTGCGTCACGTCGCTATGTTTTATTGATTGGGTCCACTGTTTTGCAACGTGGCCCAATGTAAGTGATTTGGAGGAAACAAATGTTTACACCGGCGGTGTAAAGAATTTATTCTCTTTTCATGTACCGAGAGTCCTGTATGGAGTAACATTTTTGACGGATAAATGGTTTTCGTACCCATTTTTTATCTCTCATAAAAATGCTAAAAACAAGGTTGAAAATAATTGTGTTAAATTGTATTAATATCGGTGAGATATGAATTGATATCCAAACTTGTTTGAAATTATTGATATATTATACTTCGCCCAGCGGGGCGGAGTTTAGCAAGACCGATTATCTTTATTTCTAGTATTCTTTAGCACTCGAGAAACAAATGTCGCAGGTGTTGTGCGCAATGATGTGTTTGTAGTATGGGTATTCACTTAAGAATAAATTAGATCATAGCATGTCACACGTGTTGTGCATCATGTTGTGTTCGACATCGACTCCGAACTCAAACTCGAGTTTTAAGCTCGTATAGTAAACGAGCGGAGCTCAATACTCTATAAAGCTCAGTTTGTTTAAAGCAAGTCAAGCTCGTACTCGAATTTTCAACTCGTTTAATAAATGAACCGAGCTCAAACACCAGAAAGTTCAGCTCGGCTCCACCCTAAGGCTCTGATTGGATGGAGAGGACGGATGACTCATCCCCTTCCCCTTATCCTGCTGGTCCCACAACTTAATCCACGATTTGGGAGCAAATGAGGAGGGTGGACTATTTGTGCCCAACCAAAATTAATACGGCCTAGCCCTGATTACAATTATTATTCATCGATATACAATTTGGATTCTAATCATTATTCTATTTTTCTCAATTTATTACTCTAATGTTTCTCTCTATCTCTCTTTAATCATTAACCATATTTTCAATCATAACTCTATTTCTCTCTACACTCATTACCTATAAATCCAAATCTAAAATCCCAAAACGAACGCAGGCTTACACACACACTTTACACATACACTCATATTTTTTGGTGGGGCCCACACACACTGGAGGTGTAGTGTGCATGGGCCCCAATGTAAATATGAGTAGATTTGTGTAAATATTTGTGTAAGTGTTTGTAGTTGTTGAATAATTGGCCCTAACTATTTATGCCTAGCTCATGGGCAGTCCATAAAAAATCCGGGCAGACGAGGCCTTCTTCATCCCCCTCTTCCAACCTTATCCCTCTATTTCAACTACAAAATAACATTATCTCTCATTTTATCTCATCCAAAACCAAGTCATATTTTATCCATTTCTTTTTAATACTTCATCCAAACCAATAACTTTTTTATTCATCCATAAAAGTCACATCAATGTGAGTTCATCCTCCATAAATAATACACTATCTTATCCAGCATCCTCTTCTTCTTTTTTTAACTGCACCATCCATATTTAATCCATCCAAAACTTATCCCGCATCCAGTCGGCCGCTAAGAATAACTGTCCAATCCAATGTAGAAGTCCGACCCGGACCGAAAACCCATCTCGAATCCCTCACATAGTAACTATTGGGCCATCCTCCGGCCCAACCCACAAAAACCCCCATCCAGAAAATTTCAACCACAGGTCCACAGTACACCCCCATATCCGCCACCGTTCTCCTTCTCTCTCCACCGAAATTCCTTCTCCTAACGAATCGTGAATTGGCAAGCAGTATTTCAGATGTCTGAAAATTGTTTAATGGAAGTTGAAGAGGCCTTTCAAGAAGAAGAGGCCATTCAAGGAGCCGAAAAAAACGAAAAGAAGAGCAGGAAGAAGGCTAGAGATTCACAGGACAGCATCCGCCAACAGTCGAGACTCGTCAAGGGAATACTGGTGTCTCTGACGAAGCCGTCGCACACGCTGAAGACAGGCTCCGAGAACGTTCGGACGAAGAATCGAGCTAGGTTGCGCCGCCTCCTGAGCAGGCTCGTGCGGCGGCACAATTGGGACGAAGCAAGTGGTGTGCTGAGCGTGCTGTTGCGAGGGACCGGCAATGAGAGGTCTCCTTCGAGGAATCGCACCAAGTATTGGGTATGATACTATGATTTTTTAATGAGCGTTTCTTTTTGTTTTGGTGTTGTTTGATGTTTTTTGGGTTCTACTCACATGACTTAGCGTTGATAAACGAACCAAACTGCTCTAGTGACTCAAATTTTTACTCACAAGGCTATTTCTCCCCTCCCAAATTTACAACAATGCAATTAATGAAGCTTCCGCTCATATTTGTGCTTAGATTTGGGTTTCTCTGTCGGAGTGTTTCATACCAAACGAAGCTTTTAATCAAATTTTTACACAAATTTGAGCAAGGGTTGGAGATGCTCTTATATAAGCGAATCATTCTTGAACATCATTTTGGAGCTCGTTAAGCTTTTGAACCAAGCTCGAACATAGAATTCAAGCTACTTGAGATCGGATTGAAGCTAGTTTGAGTTTGATTTGTCTCATAAATAAGACAAGCTTGTACATTTTTTTAAAGCTCTTTAAGTGCTTGAACATATTTTTAAAACTCGTCAAGTTTTCAAACAAATCAAACCAAACTTGAACATCAACTGTTCTGCTTGTTCGGTTCCTTTATCACCCCTAAGTATGAAATGATTTCGTTTAGATTAGAGAATTACAAGCTTAAGCTCCTTAAGCTTGTTAGGGAGGACCCAATAGCTTTCTCCTCTAACAAGGCTACAAAGTTTGTGATTAAAGCTTTCTAAGATGATAATATATATATATATATATATATATATATATATATATAAGGGGTGGAAGGTAGTGTTTCTCAGGGTTGTGATTCTCTATTGGTTTGCTCTATCTTGTTTATGTGTTGGGATGATACTGTTTTGGAAGAAAAACACACAACTTTTTTAAACCAGAGCTTCAACTCTGCTCTAATGGCACCTAGATGGAAGGTAGAAGAGAGAGAAACAAAATACAAAGAAAGACAACAATAATTATCAGCACCTTTCTCAATAAGCTATTGTCTTCTTATAAGCTATACTTTCCCTCCAAAACTAACCTACTGATATGCCTATGTAACAAATTATAACAACTTCTTAACTAACTGACAAGGGCTACTGAGTCTGATCCTCACCATATGGTCAGAGTCACTAAAAAATCGCCAAGCATATAACCCTCGTGACCCTCGTCTTCCATTGTTTACCATATTAACCAATATAACCTCTCAGAGTGTGAATCGAGACTTGTTGTAAATGTGCTTGTTTTAGGTCCAAATAGGCTTAATTGCCTACTAAAATAGGACTTGTAATTTGACAGAGAATACTCGAGAGGTTACTGTAATACCACGTACCTATTCGTTAGATATCAGCCATTTCTCTCTCTCTCTCTCTCTTTTCACTCTTGCATTACAAGTGACCTATAGCTAAACCAATTATATTATCAAGGAAATTAGAGACCAAATCCCTTCATTTGAAATCCATATCTTTCTACATAGTGTTTTATATGGATTGTATCCCTATTGCTGGGAGTGGCTGGTGGTTATGAGTAGGTGTGAAGTAAACAAAATCCAGGAGCGGGAATACAGAAGACGACTTATTAAAAATGGAGATGAAGAGAAATGTGGGTCGAAATACCATTATGCAGTTCATTTAGAAAGTTTCAATCATATAATACGCTAAACCATGCAATGATGCTCAATTGCATTTGAAACGTGAAGCAAAACCGAAGATTTAATTGCTGGCTTGCCTTTGGTTTGTTGCTGCAGTGGTGCTAGTTGTTGATTGTTTATGAACCGTGACATTTGTCGTAACCTTCTGCCAGTATTGTGCAGCACGATTCGTGTGGGTTATTTGCATCTTAATTTCGTGTCATGTGTGTTCAATTATATTAGCAAAGATTGGAAAGTTTTAGTGGTATGAACTTAAAAGATGGCATGAACATTTTGCGGACTGTCTGTGCATGAAATTTTCAGGTTGCTATGGAGCTTCTCAAGCATATAAATAGTGGGTCTGTCAATTCAACCAAGATCCAGAATGTTTATGAAATTTGGATGAAAAGGATCGGAGCGATGAAAGATTGGCCAATAAAGGTGTAGTCTCGAAAACATCCTTCCTACATGGCGCACAATTACATTTTCTCTCCATTGCCACTGTGCGGCTTCTTTCTTTCTTTTTTCTATTGCTTTTTTCTTCTTTCTCTTTTGCCCTGCCCCCTCCAACTCTTTATGAAGCATTCATCCAGAATGTTTATCATTGATTACGTTCATTGTGATGTGGATGAGAAATAGCTGGTAAGAGTATCTCCAAAGTCCAATGGTTGTGCTAGGAATTAGGAAGTGGAAGCTAGGAATTAACAAGTGGATATGCGTGTTAGGTGCTCCAATTGTGTTATCTTGTGTGCTAGTTTAGTTGTGTGCTAGAATGTGTGCCATATTTGGGTAACCACTTAGCACACATGGAGAGTGAGACAGACGAGAGAGAAAGGGAGAGAGAGGAGAGGCAGAGACAATCATTACGTATTAAATGAACCATGCATATGTATATTTTAATACATCTAACTTATCCTAGCACACACTTTGAATGTCTAAAGTAACACATTCATCACATGCCAAATGGGTCCCACTTTTAATGTTTTCACAAGTTCACACATATTTTAGCTCAAATTTTTGAGAGCCCATTGGAGATGCTTTATAGACTAGTTTTTTTGATAAATTACCTTTTCAAGATAAATAACAACATGAATGGACAAATCAACAAAGACCTAACCTAAAATTTTACGAGAAAGTAATTTCCAAGGAATTTTTATTTATTTATTATTATTATTTTTGCTTTCATGGTAATGAAGGAAGTCTATTTCTAGTTTTGTCCATAAAATATTGCAATCCGTAAAATCAAATATTGTTATTCTATGTGGATTGCCTTATGGCATGCTAGAATATTTGTTTTCCAAACATCACATGTAGACGTGCTCTATGATATTGGTCATGTAGCACCACTCAAACATGCTTCTCCTTGCCTATTTGGAGTCTGTCGTTGACCTGTTCAAGAAAGCCACCTGGGCAGAGTCTTCCTTGGCTAATGATGTTGTTGAGTATAACATCAACCAGTTAAGTTTCTTTTGTTACTAGTTGCATTATGGGTGTTATGAAGTTTACAATATTTAATGTATTGACCTTTCCAATATTTAGAAAGTAAAGTGCCACTTCAAGGATGGATTATAATGAAGTCGCAGTTTGATGTATCCACACACATCATCTGATGCTTTGGGAAAAGTTATATTATGGAAGTTTACTGTTTACGTGCCTATATTTTTGGCTGGAATTGTGAGGTGATATTGCTCTTGTTCTGTAAATGAGACATTGTCTAAGCACTTTTCATGGTTTCATACCTTGTCTCTCCTAGACATTTTTACGTGTATTTTGGTGACATTTAGCGTGTTCTTTGACCTTTCTCTGTTGGCAGGATAGATTTATGGTTCAATTGGAGTCGATCCTTTTTTTTCTTAGACAAGGGAATGTAGGTGAAGCTCATCAGGCTGCTTTAAGGTACATTGTTTTTGTTATGTGTTTCAATTTCTTGAATGAAGAAACCACTGTTTTTTCTATTCCATGTGTTGTCTGGCATATAGAAATCTCTTTACGTATTAGTGAAATGACTATAAAAAGTTTAAAGCTACTAGAAGCGGTTGCTCGTGATGTAGTGGGGAGATCTGCTGCCGACAAACTTGTTATTACGTGTTGAGAAGTTTTGGGAAATATGACGTTGAACGTGAATCCATGCGGAGTTGTTTTGAAACTCTTGCAAAAGTATATAAGATGAGGCAAAACTATTTCTCTAACATATAATATCCCCTTGCGGAGATCCTGGGATAAATAGCCTTCAGAGTTCAAAGTTGAAATCAAAGTCTTATCTAGAATTTCTTTATCCCGTAATTTTAGCCTAAATTCAAGCTGTTACCTTTAGTAAGAACTAGAAGTTCAGCTGAGTGGCAAAGAAGATTTAATGATCAGTCAATCAATGAATTTGCCAATCCCAAGCGGTTAACCTAGTTCCAACTTGAGCTGCGATGAGCTCTTCAGGAAGCATAGGTCTCGTTTGCAAATCCTGTGAAGCGCTCAAGCCATTGGGGCCTACCCCAGGGCCTATGGCACGTGTAGGGTAGGGGGACTGCTTGTAGGGTGCAGCTTTTGATACCCTGTTAACCAAAAAATACGAGAAGGAAATTGAGTTTGTTGATTTACAAAAAATTAGTAGTCTTGCCGATCAGAACTTGCCAGATGCGAGGGAATCTCGTAGGTTGTTGGCTCAGTTTCTCCCACATCTTGTCTGATCTAAGGGGTTCCAATCTTGGGTGAATAACTTGGTTTTCTGAATAACTGATAGTTGCACTTGTAAGTTTTTTCTTTTTTTTTTTGGTTGGAAGCCTGTGAATTGGTTGTCATAGTATATTTCCTGGTGTGCTTGAGAGGCCAATCAATGATGGGCTTTGTATTGATTAATACTGGGGGTGTTTCTCTCAGCCTCATGCAAGAACGCGAATTTGGAAGCGACCCAATTTCAAATATGGTTGTGGGCTTGACTTTTTGCCAGCTGTGGTATACTACTATTTCAAAAGAGTTGCAGTTCAGAAATTCAGACGAGTCTTACACCCCTATACCATCAGATATGGAAACGAGAGACGAAGCCCCCATTGTGAATTCTGAGGGACATGCTACAGTTGATACCCATCAAGTTGGTTCCTCCTTTCAAGCCGATTCAGACACCTCTGTTAGGAATGACAAAGAGGTTGCTCGAGATGTTGATCTGGACCAACATAGAGAAGTTTCCATGGAGGTGGATGATAATCTACAGAAAGAAACTACCTACAAAAATAACCAGTCACTGGGCTTCTATATGGATGCTGCTGAGGACAGTGGACATGAAAAGTCTCCTTTATCAAATTTTGGTGGCAACATGCAGTTTGCATCTACTTTCAATGCCCATGGTGAGTTCGAAAGTTCATTTGCTTATTGGTATTATCTTTGTTTTAGATGAGCAGCTCTTGTGTTGATGGTAACTATAAGAAAAGATAATGGAACTCTAGCTGTAAAGTGAGCTGACAATCTCTGATAATGCAGTTACATTAGTTGTTTCATTTCCATATTTCTCCAGTTGGTCTTGGTTCTGATGTCTAGGCTTAGGGGGCTTTCTGATTTGTCTCTAGCATTCCAGTTTGTAGTTTGTCTGATACCCATGAAGTTTATACTGTCTCTTGATTAGTTGTTTAATTTCCATTTAATTTAGCTTTTCATTGATCCATAATTATATTTAGAATTGGATCAGTGCTGTTATTCTGAAGACAAAAAACGATGCCAACATATACATTATCTACGGTCATGAAGCCAATGAAGATCCAACCGAGCCAAGACTAACAAACACAGATCTAGCCTAATGCAATGTATGAGTTTACCTTTCGACGCAGTTTGTCTGCTTAAAGTCGGCAATGATCTTGCTTCTTGAATCTTAACCTTTCACTGTGGAACTTTGCTCAAGAGAGTCAAACAGTTAGACTAAAAAAAATATGACCTCCTTTAAATGAGATGCCAACATATACAAAAACGATGGGGGTAAGAACAAATTTTCCTCACAACAACTAATTACACGCTCCTTTCTGCCAAACTTTGTTAGGCATTTTTAGGCTCTTGATATTCCTTGTTATATTCTATGTAATTTGGTGCTGGTGCATTTGTAATGACTGCTGAACTAATATTCTTTCTTGCTTGAGAAGGCTTGGATTCATGGTTGTTGCCATTTCAATTGTCGCATCCAAACAAAAACTTTGAGGATGTAATATGTTCGCAGAGGGACACACTAAATGACCACTATAAGGGTGCAGTAAAGCATTTACGACTTGCTCTCTGTTCAACACCTCCAGTTTATGAGGCCCTACTTCCTTTAGTACAAGTAAGGAATTTTCATTCATTCATTTATCTGAACTG
Source organism: Rhododendron henanense subsp. lingbaoense (assembly GCA_020567845.1). NCBI lineage: Eukaryota > Viridiplantae > Streptophyta > Magnoliopsida > Ericales > Ericaceae > Rhododendron > Rhododendron henanense. Next base: position 53,802,757 of record CM036313.1, read on the forward strand.
TTAAACAGAATTTTTGCACAATTTATATTGAGTACAAAGTAAAGAGGGCGATGGTGTGAACCTGGGTGTTTTTGCATTCCTTGGATGAGATTCACTGAGCTTCGGTACTATTTTTTGGGTAACTCATGTTGTAAGCTTTGCTAATCACTAAAACAGCCTTGCTATGCTGTCCCCATTTTTTGCCTTTCTAATCATTCAGCTTGGCACAGGTGGTGCACGTAATCATTTGTCCAGTCAAACGTGACAATTAGCAGTTTGTGTCGCAAGTTCCTTAGAAGGATTGTTGACAAGAAAAATATGCATATCTTGCCATAAAGACTCTGCAAGTTCAAAAACCTTAGAAAATCACTTCTGTTGTGTTGCATTGGTACCCGTAAAAGAGGTTTTGTGGTCATTTATGAGCCTCTGAGACCCTTCAGTCAGTTCATAGATTGGAGACTGGTGTTTGCATATTGCTAAGTTCTTGCAATACCACTTTCCCCTTTCTTGTTTGATACATAATACTATTCTCGTCTATCCTTCTTCCATTGTTATTCTGAGTAACGAAAGATGGTTTTATTTGATGTCACTCGATCATACTTCTCCATCGTTGTTGTTGATTTTGAACTTCGCTATGGGACAAGTGTGACTTGTCATTGGAGTTGTAATACTTTTAACTCAAGTTTGTTGCCTGACCAGATGCTGCTGTTTGCGGGTCACATTGACGAGGCTGTCAATGAGCTTGAGAAGTTTGGTCATAGTTCACAGGCAGCACTCCCTCTAAGGTAATGGCTCCTTTTCTATTTGGGTCAGAAACTATAAAATAGAAAACATGTCCAGAGGAGATAGATAACATTAGTTATTTGAAGATGTAAGAAAGCATAGAGGAAATAATGCCCTGCTTGAGGAGCTCAAATTACCAGTGGGCTTGCAGCAGTTGTGAGAATAATATTAGTGCTCACTATGTTGGAGACTTGGAGTTGGGTTTTTCCCATTGTGGTGTTGATGCCCAAGATGACATCTGTGACTGGGTGGCTGTGGCGCAGGACGTAGTAGTGATGATGGTGCGGCAGAGAATCAAATTTGTTCTTCCTGGCACTGTTGGAAATCAAACTGATGCTCTTCTTTTGTTATCATATCGTCTTGCTCTTGAAAGATACTCTAGGTTTGCTCTTGAAAGATACTCTAGGTTCTATCTTCTTCCCGATTTGTTGTAGCCAAAGATTATTGTAGCTGTTGATGTGATGTAACTGACGAATAGGTGGCAAAATGCATCAGAGACTGGAGACTCCAGCATTGAGTGGTTCATGGGTTTTTTGTGTGTTTGTGCGCGCGCGCGCACTGGTGGAATTCTAGGCAGGTGTGTGGGAAACCATTAGGCTGTTAGAGATCCATGTGCTTTTGGCAGTATTCCTCAACTTTGGGAATTGGGTTATAAATGATATTGACATGACTTGTATGTTCTGGGCGATCAATTAATTGTTCCTGCTTTCACAATTGTGCACTGGTTTAGTGGTTTTTGCTGATCATTCTTGAAAATAACTAAGCGAGTGTAGTCCTGTTCAAACTTCTTTCGAATGAACTACTGAATATATTGCCTTTTCCAATGAACTGAAACCTTTGTATTTGTTTGGTTCTTCCATTTAGTTTTTCAACTGCTTCGGTCCATGTTCTTTCTTCAACGATAACCTTTTCTCCTAATCACTTAAACCTGGCAGCAATAGCTTGTTGGATTCTGTGACAATGGGGTATAGAGGGTAGGGATTGTATCTTCTTATTCCAATCAACCACAGAAATAGACTTAGATATGTAATCATTGTCAGCACAATAGACAGTTATGGAAGAACTGTGAGACCAGATGTGAGATGACTATACTTCAAGGTACTTATTTATTCAGTGTGTATTATTGATACCAAAAGACTATAGTAGATGTATGAAGGGTGTGGAATACTAGTCATTTTTATTGGAGCCATTATATACTTGGCCACCGGTTCTTTCGGGGTTGTGACTGTAAAGGACCCATATCTTATTATCTTTGTTCTTTCTTCTCATTGGTGTAGAGCAAAAACTAGCCTATTGGAGCATTTTGATGGTGCCAACAATGCCAAGCTTTCAACCAGCTTTGAGGATATATTGAAGAAGGATCCCACATGTAGCCACTCATTGGCAAAGCTCATCAGCATGCATCAAAATGGTACAAATAACTTTCTGGAACTTTATGTGTTCTAATCTGTGCAAGGTATCATGTCTAGTTATTATTATGCTGTTCCTGCTAGCAACTGTTGATATCTCTCAGTGTTGGTACTTGTTTAGTCTTTGCTTTTCTGTTTTCCAACTGCGACCATTAAGTTTCAACGTGTTGTCAGCTGATAAATTCCGTCAAATGAAGGATTTTTCATCTTCAATACAAATTACGCACTGAACTGCGCATTGACTAGAAACCATCTATGACAAGTGTTCTGAACCCTCTCTTGAAAGATGCTGACTGGTGTTTAGAAGTGATTGTTCAAGGAATTTGACTATGAGGCAGTAGGTTTCACCTTTTTAAATTGTTATGTTTTTTGGTGATCCCTTCTTATTTATTTGGCCATTATTGCACAAGTACAAGAGAATCATGGTGTTTCACGATCAGTATTGGAAAATGAATGGAGAAGTGATGGAACGTGCTTCTTGATTTGATGTTGCTTAAGCCTCTGATATTCCACAATAGGTTATTAATCATGGCTAACAATGGAAGAAGTTTGAGAAGAACCAGCCAACGCTCTAGTAACCCTTCTGGAGCTCTTCAAGTTTGATTCTTCCATTCTGCGTTTGGAGAGCATTTCAAGGTTGTTCTGTTTCCAGCATTTCACCACACATTTGGCCGTATTAATCCATCGATAGTAGGAGCAACCGCTCAACGCTGTCATTTCACTGTTTGAACCGATAGGAGGGGCTGTCGATCCCCCGAAACTAGCAACCCTTTTAAAGGTTACCTAGACGAAACAAACTTTTCACCTTTCAAGAGTGTTTCCAAAATCCAATCAATTATGTAGCTATCTAAGACATTGTGTTGCATGAGTTAGAAATTAAAATAGTTTAGAAATAGGAGGCTAGGAGCTTGGACTGATTTGTTTCCTATTCCTTGAAGCTGTTCATCTACATGATTTCTGTATACGGGATGTACGTTGTCTACAAGATTCATGCCTTACCTTTTCCATATTCGCAGGGGATTATAGCCCTCAACAACTGGTAGAGATGACAGCGTTGCATTTGGACGCTACCTATGCAGAATGCAATACTTGGAAAGAGTTTGCCTCTTGCTTTCTGAAACTTCATAGTTGTGAAGAAGATCAAATGTCGACGTGTTTGAATGGAAATGAAGGCGTAAACAAGCAATCACATTCTCGTCGCTTCCACAGGATGTCCAAAACATTCACAGACGGAACATCTGGAAAGACTTGGAGGTTTCGTTGCCGATGGTGGTTAACACGTCACTTTAGCGAGACCATTCTTAGTTCAGAAATTGAAGCAGGTATTCCTTATCACGAGATTAATGCACTTTTCGATGCTCCCTTTTGATAAATGTGGATTTCAAATGAAGTCATGAAACATTGTGAGTAAATAGGAACGGACAGTTTAGATTTGTTAGTTTACATACGGATTTCGACATTGAGTTTGGGATCTTTATAATGGTGGATTTGAAATGACTCTTTATTTGGAGTGTTTTTAAAAGTCACCTTTTTGTTAAACTTCCCTAAGTACTCTTTTTTCCCCATTTTGATATTGACCGTGAGTTCACGCCTATCCAAACATAGCCTTAGGCTTTTTGCTTTGATGAGGACTAATTCAACATATTCATACGTAATTGTAACAGATTGATGTTATCTTTTGCTCTTCATGATGACAGGTGATTCGGAACTCTTAACTTACAAAGCAGCCTCAGCTTCTCATATGTATGGACCAGAATTTGAATATGTTGTAAAAGTTTACAAATGTTTGGAGGACAGAGATAATGACTTGTTCTTGTACCTGCAAATGCACATGCAGAATTCTGTTGGATTCTATCCAGATTCTAAGAAAACGAATCAACGATGAATCCGGTGTTTTGGGAATGTGAGGAAAGTTTTGAGTTTTTCTGTCATTTGAATAATTACTGTTGTTGTCAAGTAAAATACACCGCCCAACCAGGTGAACCAAGGTTCTGATAACCTTTGGTGCTTCAAATATTCCAAAGATGCTGGATCTGCTATATAAGATATAGTACAAGAAAAGTTATTCAAATGCCCGCACGTCTCCTTTTACGTCGCACGTTTAATGCGGGGCCGAGACAAGTCCTATTCCAATGTTGTAAAAAAGGGGTTGGGGTACCACGTGACAGTGCCACATGAGCACTGAATAATCTCTCTCTATACATCTATAAAGTCCAGTATTCGGCGTCGGCCCAAATAAACTGACTAATCCAGAAATTCTAACAAAACCAGATTTGATTACGTGTGTGAAAAGTTTGTTAAGGTGTTTTAAGTTGACAAATGACTGTCTGTTAATGAAAATGAACTATGGGATTTCCCTCCTCTTCATCGTTATCGATCAATCGGCTACATCATTATCGGTCAATCGGCTACGACACCAGAAAGCCAGAAACGAACGTGTCTCGAGCTGGCATATCTCAAACGAACGCGTTCTTTGGGCGGCATGTATCTAAAATATCACTCTATATGTCATTGACTCATGTTTCAACATCGTACTCCATATAAGTTTAAATTCTTTCCACCACCCCTTGTAGCCTGTAGGCCTTAAATTTGTTCATTTTGTAAAGCAATAAAGCTATAGATACCGACGCCCCCCCCTAGGGAAATTGTACCGACGGCCGCCGGGCCGTCTTCGGCCACCGGACGGCCGATCCGAGCAGTCCAAATTTTTTTTTATAAAAAAACGAGGGGGCCCACGTGGGAATCAACGGCATCCGATGTGTGTAAGGTGCTTGATCTAAACACCCTATTTTTCGTGTATATATGTATATACACGATCCGGACGGCATCGGATCGGCCGTCCGGTGGCCGGAGACGGCCCGGCGCGGCCGTCGGTACGATTTCCCTACGGGGGGCATCGGTACCTATAGCACTACTCTTCGTAAAGACTTGTAGAGCAGTATATCCACATACAAATCAAGTTGATCGAATATCGGTTGGTATTTCAAAAATTGGATTTTGATTTATAAAATATACGGTCATGGACATTTTAACTCTTAGCTTATTCACCGTCTATTTTTTAAACAAAAATTCAAATTTTCATACAATCGAACTGATTTTTTTTTTTTTGGATATACCCTAATCTGCGGCGGAGCTATACAATATGAACAGTTCATTTTAATAAACGCACGAAGAAATCTACAAATGGCGGTGGTGGAAAACTTGGGGTTTCCGCCTAAGGTGGATAGAATTTGAACTCTATTATGCTACCCAAACACGACCTTCACACCATATCTAACCCAAGATCGCTTCCAAGTTTCAACCTGATAAAGTACTGTTGTTTAAAATTGGTAAAAAGGAGACTGTTTGATTGCCAACCCAAACAGAACTGTCGTTTTTGACAGCTCTGGTCTCTCTCTCTCTCTTAAAATCTCTCAACCCCGCCCTTCCCTCCCTCCACCCTCCTTTCTCTCTCTCTATAATTCCTTCCATATCAGGATTCAGGACCATTCGTATGATTTCTTCTTCCAATAATAATAGTACATAAGAAGAACACATTTAAACTTCAATATCAATAGAGAGAGAGATTGGAATAGATAGATGGCGTCGTACAGAGCAGACGACGACTACGATTACTTATTCAAGGTGGTTCTGATCGGTGACTCGGGCGTGGGAAAATCGAATCTGCTGTCAAGGTTTACGAGGAACGAGTTCAGCCTCGAGTCCAAGTCCACAATCGGCGTTGAATTCGCTACTCGGAGTATCCGCGTCGATGACAAGGTCGTCAAGGCCCAGATTTGGGACACCGCTGGCCAAGAGAGGTATTTTCCCTATAATTCTTAGGTTTCCATTAGCTTACAAATGATGGGTTTCTGTTTGATTGGTCTGGAAAATAGGAAAGGTGCGATTTTTATGGGCTTTTGTTTGTTTTAGCTGCTCTTTTTGTTAATTCGGATTGGGAGGGGCGAAAGTGAGGATTTATTCTTCGTTTTTTGTTAGCTTAAATTGATGGGTTTCTGTTTAATTGCTTCGGATAATAGGAAAGGTGCGATTTTTATTGGCTTTTGCTTGTTTCTGCTGCTCTTTTTGTAAATGTTAGGGTTTTTGGATTGGGAGTGGTGAAAGTTAGGGTTTATTGATTGGTTTATGTTTAATTCTTCGTTTTTTATTAGCTTAATAAATTGATGGACTTCTGTTCAATTGATTTCGAACTAGGAACTGTGCGATTTTAGAGGCTTTTGTTTGTTTCTGCTGCCCCTTTTGTGATGTTAGGGTTTTTGGATTGGGAGTGGCGAAAGTTTCAGGGTTTATTGAGGGGATTATGTTTAGAGAAATTGGAAATGTGCGGTTTTTTAACGGTTTGAGTTATAAGTTTGGGTAGGCCAAGAGGCGGAATCGGGGGTCTTGTAGTGTTTTCAATGGTCTAGATTAAAAACGACTCTTCGCGTGAAGAAATGATTCTTCCCGCGAAGAGTCTTTTTATAATCCGGACCATTGATTGATGAGATAGACGGCTGAGAAGACTCATTACACCCCTGTAGTGACTTGCTTACTATAGGACCCCCGAAGAGAGGCATTTCGCCCTAGTTCTTCATTGCTTTTTTGTCATAGATTCATTAGTTTCTCTAATTCAAAGTCTTTTATTAGCTAAAAATTGACGAGTTTCTGGTTATTTGTTTTCGAAAATAGAAAATGTGCGATTTTAGAGGCTCTTATTTTGTTTCTGCTGCTCTGTTTTGTAACTGTTAGGGTTGTCGGGTTGGGTGTGGCGAAAGTTAGTGTTTATTGATTGGTTTAATTAGTGCTCGTAAAAATTTGAAATGTTCAGTTTTCCACGGGTTGAGTTATAAGATTGGATTTGTCAAGAGAGGTACTTTGCCCTATTTCTTCATTTTTTTTATTAGCTTAAATTGATGAGTTTCTGTTTAATTGCTTTGAATAATAGGAAATGTGCGATTTTAGATTACTTTTGTTTGTTTCTGCTTTTTTTTTTTTTTTTTTGGGTGTGTGTGTGTGTAAATGTTTGGGTCTTGTGGATTGGGAGTGGTGAGAGTTAGAGTTTATTGATTGTGTTAGTGCTCAGAAAAATTGTAAATGTGCGCTTTTTTCACGGTTTGAGTTATAAAATTGGATTGGCCAAGGGAGGTATTTTTCCCTATTTGTTGATTTTTTAGTATAATAGATTGATTAGTTTGTCTATAGTTGGTAATAAGAAAGGTGTGATTTTGGTGGCTTTTATTTGTGCTGCTTTTATTTTTGTTATGTCTTTAGGGAGTGGCAAAGGTTGGGGTTTTGTTTTGGTTAAGTGGATTAGGATTTTGTGAGGTATGTTGCAAAACACTCGTCAGGAACCCCCAAGAAATTGGGTCAGCAAGGGAGAGAAGAAACCTCTCAAATCATATCCAGGTGGATCTTTCCAGCTAAATGACCTGTTTGGTTCTCATGTTATTGAATTTTAAGTTGAGTGTTCAAATTTATTTTTTTGGTCATGTACTAGACAACCAAGATCTTTAGATTTTGTCAAAAAGGTTTTGGGGGGACGGCTTATTTGATTGTCAAAGCAGTTGAGTTCATGATGATCGCGAAAGCATGAAGGTGGTAGTGCGGTCTTCGACCCATGGTAAATTGTAATATTCAGGGCTAAATGAGGAATAAACTATGTAGGGTATAGTAACTGCGATTGCTTTATCTGTTTGGTACAAGTAGTTATGACTCCTTAGTTTAGAATCTCTCTTTTTTCTTTTTTGAAATTCTAGGTCTTTTATTTTTTTGCTAAGCAAGAAATTCTAGGTCTTCCTGAGTCCCTAACCTTCAATTTTCTTTACCTTTTCCTAGTTCCTTTTGGTTGCTGCAATAGTACTTTGTCTCTCTGTGATCGAGTAATATGTTTGGCATACACGGTACATCCTTTGCCCTAGATCTCCAAGGGAAACATTAGTTTTCTTGTATATGTGTTTAAATATGGGCGTAATATGTGATCTGAATTTGAGGTTATCTGTGTAGATTTCTATGTAACATATCTTACAGCTTCCTTCTGCAACATGAATTTTACTCTCAGGTGCTATGATTAGGCACTCAAGAAAATGAGTAGTTGCTCTCCAAATCTTATGACCTCTTTGCTGTGTATAGGAGTACATCTTAATCTGGTGCTTAAATATAAACATTGTTTTTATTTTGTGGTCATAGGTATCGTGCAATCACTAGTGCATACTATCGTGGAGCTGTTGGCGCATTGCTTGTCTACGATGTCACCCGCCATGTTACGTTTGAGAATGTTGAGAGATGGTTAAAAGAGCTCCGCGATCACACGGACTCCAACATTGTGATAATGCTCGTAGGGAACAAGGCGGACTTGCGTCATTTGCGTGCTGTGTCAACTGAAGATGCAAAGGCCTTTGCTGAGAGAGAGAACACTTTTTTTATGGAGACGTCCGCCCTTGAGTCGCTGAATGTTGAGAATGCCTTCACTGAAGCGCTTGCGCAAATACATCACGTTGTCAGCAGGAAAGCACTTGAGATCGGGAATGACCCTGCAGCCTTGCCTAAAGGGCAAACCATTAACGTGGGAAACAAGGATGATGTCTCAGCTGTGAAAAACGTTGGTTGCTGCTCTGCCTAGTCGAGGGAGCAGGGCTGTGTTTGGATCAGGGACTTGTGGTGGGAATTGAAAAAATACGAGTATAGTGAAGAAGGTAGATTATTTAGTTCTTTCATTTTGTGATAAGTCCGTCCTCAAATATATGATACGAACACATCCTAAAGAATTTACAGGGTGGTAGAAAAACTTTGTTCCTTAGAATATAAAGAACAGCTATCGGGTTCTTCATTTCTCTCTTTCTCGGGTGATGCATTCTTTGCACGGCTTCAGAGTGTGATTGTGGAGCTTTGTTGGTGATTAGTTCGTGTCTACAAAGAGAAGCAGCATGCAGATTCTCCGTTTTATGTTACTTGTGCTGTTTTCCATATGTATCTTTTCATTGTTATTTCCGGTAGTTAGTATGGTATCTGGTTGTGCCTTCTTTTTAGTGTCTAGGGGACAAGTTTTTGGATCTTTGATGATTGATCAGGTGTAATATTACTTAATTGTTTCTCAAATTATGTCTCTTAGAAAGTAAAATTCTGAATCTCTGATACATAACCACAATGAAAGTTGAGAAAGACTATGAATTATGGAAGTGGGCACGAAATTGTTTACATTTCTTTGGAGATTTTCTAAGAAGGTACAAACAGCGAAGTTAGAACATTCTCCTTGCAAAGCCAATGTGCAATATGATTGTGAAAAAACCCTAGCCTTCATTGGTTTAACTTCAAATGCAACTGGTTTACATGAGTTCTTTCCAACCAACCTTACAGCAAGCTGTGAAGGGCCAGTAAAAATAACCTGATAGGATTTTCCCTTGACTTAAAAAAACAGAGGAAATGCTTTTTTGAACAGAACAGAGAGGAAATGCTACAAAATGCTCAATCATGCAGTCAAATGGCTCCACTGTGTAATAAAAAATAAAAAAAATACGGATGGTGTTTCTTATTACTTTCTGTGATTGACAGTAGACGCAAAAAGGTTGCTTGGTAAAGGTTTTGAGCAAGATTTTTGGGGTAATAAATGAAGAGATAGATAGGGGAGAGAAGAGTAATAATAGGTGGAGAAAATTTTTATTAAAAATTGTGCTGAAAGAGGGGTTCTGGAAACTCGAAGTGAACAAAGCAAATTTTGCTCATGTTGACTTGAAACCCCTTGACGAAAGAAGTGGGCAAGAAGTGGTAAAAGAATTGTTGACATAATAGATACCTTTAACTTAGTCCACATGTGCACTTATGCCTAGAGGCAACCAAACAGAGCATAATTACAGAATTTCTGGTCACAAATAAAGTAAACATACATGAACCTAGACAGAATAAAGGAAACATAAATTAACCTTCACTAACCACCAGGTGCCAATGTATTTGTAGAAATGAAAGAACAAAACAATGGATTTTTCAGGTACAAATAAATCAACATCCACCAACGCCAGAACACGTCGTAACCAAACTAATCAGTTTTCCAATTGAACAGCTTTATGTTCAACAATCCAAAAATGTACATAATGAATACATAACGATATATTCACAGTGACACATGGGATGAGACAAATGCAAAAGTCTGTACAAGTTTCATAAACAGACATGGAGCCAACGAATAATGTTATGGACAGGTTTGACTGTTCTGTCAATTCCCCATATGTTCAGATAAAATATATAGCAGAATACGACTTGTTCAAATAGATTAGGAACAGAACAAGAGGGAGAATATTTCGAATTGATCCTCGAATCATCGACCCTCCCTGCGTAAATCCTTTCTCTCCGTGGACAATGCTGCGGCTTTGCAGATGGGGCAGGTGTTCTTGATGAGCAGCCATCTTTTTACGCAATCTACGTGATACTCGTGTCCACAGTCCAGAGTTCCAACCTTCTCTTGGTTCTTATAATCAGTCTGAGAAATCCAAAACATTTACGTGATTCCATCAGTCGTCATAAGAGTAAATCAAATTCATGCCAAGTTTGGGTAAATAGCCAATGGACATCTCTCAACTCTCTGAAATAGAAGATCATGATGAGTCATGTGAACTAGTAATTATTCTAGGGTGTCATAGAAGCCTCCATGAGGCCTATAAGTAAGGGACTTTGGGGCAAGAGGTCTATAGACTCTAGACATCTCTCCCCTCCCCAATGTTCTAGCATAAAAAAATCGACACTAAGGGTATTTATGCATGACGGGAAAAAACTTCAACCAAATAAAATTTTTATTTAAGAAGTGTTCACAAACATTCCAACTACAATTCTCTTTTCTATCAACTATTCAAAAACTGTTTCACTTCTCTTTCCAAAACTCAAACTTTTCTTCCAAAATATTTGTTACTTCTCTAAATACTTAATGCATTGGTCTGTTTTGAGGGTATTGCCCATAAAAGAGATGGTTCTCCATTCCTCAGGGAAGTCTCCAAGAGGAATCAAATTTGGATTTCCTTACTGGAGAACCCAAATGGAGTATGACTGGACGAGATTTTATCTCCATTTTGGAAGTTGGGTTGGAGATGCTCTAATACAAGAGGGGAAGGATAGATGCTTGCTTCATTCTTGTTCATCAAATATTCCCTCAAAAACAAAAACTACTTCAAATTAAGGGTCAGAAAACCAGTAGTGACAACAACGTTGACAGCATGCAGCAAGAACTTTTATGCGGGTAACTCAGAATGTCAAGCACAAACTTCATTTTGGAACAAGAAATGCAAAAGCCAGACAAGAAACTAAGACAGGTGATGCCTGTTGCTCCCAATTTCAGTATGAAGTGAGGTAAATTTGTCCCAAGAAGAAATGTATTAACCAATTACATGGAGTGAGAAATGGACATTATACCCATTCACCACTCCTATATTCATGTTATCATGTATATATTCAGAGCATTGAGGATATTCTAATATTTGGATCCTTCTTGAAAATATAGAGCCAGAGTAATGTCAATACCTGACATACAAGGCAGAAATCACCCTCCTAAAATATAAAGCAAGAGTAACATCAATACCTGACATACAACGCAGAAATCAGTTTCCTCATCTGTACAAGTTGCTTCTTCCAAATTCATATACGTCCTGGTCTTCAGATGACTCAAGATGGTCTCTTCCGACAAGCCAGTGGTTACATGGCCAATTTGTTCTCCCAAGGCAAGAAGCTCCTGGAACACAATTTAAAATTTCCCCATCAAATTAATTGTCATACGTGAGTTTAGAACAACAATGATAAGCTGCACCAATACGTAGATTGACAATTCTCTATTAGATGCTCCCCACTAATTTTTTCCTATCATCGTAACAATACATGTATCTATACATTAAGCTTTCATGATAAGGTAAGCAAAATGTAAGTTACCTCATAAGACATATGATCTATATCCAAGCGCATATCTCTGTGATGATCAGTCGGGTGCCCCAATTCATGATATCCTGGAATCTCTAGCATGGCAACTTCCTACTTACATAAACCAAAGCAGTTAGCCACTATAAACAGAAATAGTAAATAACAAACAGTCCTGGAACTCACTAACGGAATGTTTTAATTCTGATAGAAGGAAAGTACTAAACTCCAAAACAAAGGGACATCACAGAAACGTAGAGAAAAAATATTACATCTGCATGCAGAACCCTCAAGTGAGGAAGGTCACGATGCCTCGTGGTTGCATCAGGCATCAATGCCCTACGATGAGGCCGGTGTATCCTAAGCCCAGTTGGTGGAGCAGGTGCCACATATCTAGGCCCCAACTCTACGCAATCCTGGAAAGGATTCATACTGGCATGTGAAGTAGTATTTGTCGAAGGTCTATGAGAAGGTGTTGCTAATTGGGAATGGAAATTGACACTCTGGCTTCTTAGTCCTTGCATAGGTTGTGATGGTTGATAAAGACTGGGATGACCTTGGTGCATGGGAGGATGCAGGAAATTTGTGGAACTTCCACCGCTATTTGTTTCTTGATATCCCTGTGCACCCATGTTACCTGGTTCTGAGAGAGGGAGGGAGAGAGAGAGAGAGAGAGAGAGAGAGAGAGAGAGAGTCATAATTAGTTCCAAACCTTATGAGTTCCCAGGATCAAAAGATACGGTTTAACTTTCTTTTCTTTTTGTAAACAACAAGAATTAATTACCCAGCGCATTTGATATTATACCATTCAAAAGAATTGAAAACAGTAAAATAACAGCAATAGGAAAGGAAAGTAGTCATATGCTACTAACAGGATGAGAGATGGTGGAACAAGCTCCCTCTATTTTTACATACTGGAAGCTGCCGCCATAACCATTTAGAAAAAAAGCTTCATGGATAACAGACCAAGGATGAAGAAAACAAACAAGGGCTAAGCCACTAAATAGCATAAGGAAAACTCTTACAACCACCCTTAGGCAAGTGGTTAATGAGCAATAAGTGCATTGTTATCTACGAGAAACGTATAGAAATCCATGAATGTTTATTTAAAACCTTTAAATGAGTAACGAAATTCCAAAATTTGGCACTACGTGTGTATTATCCGCTGCTGTCTGGCAGGGGTTAGCAAAACCAACAACATAATTATATAAAACCCAAAAACAAGTTATACCATGCAAATATGTGAAAGCAGGTGCCTGATTCCAGGTAAAAGTCCCTCCATCACAACCATTACTGTTGAAGTGTTGGTCCAACCACGGAGAACTGGCAGTCGGAAATGCCTGAGTCGGATAGTTTGCTTGAATCAAATGGTTAGGGTTATTTGCCAACACAGAGTCTGGTCCACTAGCACCTGATATGTTCCTCGCATTTCTTTGAGATCTGACTTCCATAACTGAAGGTACGTCATTCCCTCTATATTCAGGGAGTGGAAAAGGTGCAACATCCATCAGTGTAACCCCAGGTTCAAAAGGCCTTGGATTTAGAGGTGCAACCGCAGAACTAGAGCCCGCTGAAGTGTTACAATACTGGAAACTTGGTGGGACCCCTTCGTCATTTTTCCTCTTAAATGGAAAGCCACCATCAATGAAGTGATCATTCCTTCTATAGTCATCTGTAGGAACTCCGATTCCGCTGCTGGAAGATGGCAATTGAATGTGGGACCCCTGATTTATTGAGAGAGGGAATACTCTAGTTCCAGGTGGAGTCATGTATGGGTTAAAGTAATGAGATGCAGTGGCGACACCCAAGTCAAGATTTCTGGAAGGATGATGCTGAAAACCATTGTACTGAGACATCCCATAAAACACAGCATTTTCATGGTTGTCGGGTAAATGATGGATATCAAAGTTAGCAGCATTCCCAGCAGCAGGTAACATTGTGTGAACATTAGGCTGTGGAAAATTTGGAATGCTAGTTCCAAACAGAACACAAGGCTCAGGATGGACATTGGACTGCGCTTGTTGATCCAGCTCCATATCGATCATCTGATTGGGGCACATCATATTCCTTTGTCCCATTTTGGCGAATCAAATAACTTCAAAATGTTACTGCTTCAAGTGGAAATATAGTGTAAAAATAGAAGTCAGATTTATCAGTGGCAAATAAAAAACTATAGTGTCTTAGATACTCCCAGTGAACTCTACCACATGATATTGCCAATTGCAAGGTCTATGACACTATGTCATATTATCATCATATGCTTCATTACAAAATTTATGAATGGCTGGACCACTATACAAGGAACACAATATTGTATGTGTTGTCCATTTATCACTGGACTGATATCCGTAGAAACTGATGGGGAAACATCATAAGGTAAAGGAAAAGAAAAAAGAACATCGAAATTTCAGGGAGAGCATGAGCACGAGTATTATGTCAGTTGGATTAGAGAGAGATTTTGATATATGAACCAGCCTCTAAGCTTTTCATGTTGAGGTGGCAGATATCTCATCTCACACAATATTTTTACTACACGACATCTACCATAATGTGGTTCCACTAACAGGAATCCCACACGACGTGCAAAAACATATGCAAACTTAGTGGTAGGAACTTAGAATCTGCCTGCATTTGAGGAGGCATCTGGGCTGAATCTGGCCAAGTTTCAGTTGATCCCAGTTGGGGTCTCTCTGGGAGTCTTCTCGTCGTTGGACCCTCTTTTTATTTTGGAACTGCCCGAGCTAGATGACAAAGCGGAGCTGGAAGTTTTTTGATGCTATCGAAGTACCTCGCAATCTTTTCTTCTGTCGCTGGGCCTCGGAATGTAAGTCAAAGCCTTTCAGGAGTTGTCTGCGGGTGGAGTCCTTGGCACCTGTACCTGGATGCAGGGTCTGTTCCAGTCCCTTAGCTAGGGACCCTTGGGCTCATCCTTTGCGGACAATACAGTATGGATGTTCTCTTTCTATTTTTTTTCCAGTTTATACAAAATAACGTGATTAACAGCTTGCAAATCAACAGAAACAAAAGCTGATTAAAATCAAACTCTTCGTTTCAGCCAAATAAGCATAAAACTTAACTTCAACAATAGAACCAGTATGATATGAACCCCTTCGAGATACTTATGTCTGCATTGAAATTAAGACCGAAAAAAGACAAGAGAGCCTAATAGCCCATACCAAAAAAACATATCACAGGAAAAAAACTATCATTGCAGTAAGCCAGTAACTCAAACAAAATCCAATTATTGCTGAACCTAAAGCAGAAACCAGATTCCACACAATATGTCCTAACTCCTAAGAACATCTAGAAACATCTAGAAAGAGGAAAGGCACTACAAAAAATTGATCATTGCCTCTTAAACAGCGCACGGCACAGCAAGAAGAACAATAAAAATTTCAATCTTATTATATTTCAATCTAATTCGGGCAAAATCCAAGTCACATAATGCTCAGGCATGGGCGCGATCGCGAGTGGGAGCGTAAAACTGTCAATCGAAAACATAGTAGACTACTAAAGTATGCGAGAGCAAGGATTGAGAGCCGCAGAGCGAGATTACGAGGGTAAGGATTATGTGACTTAAGGTTAAAATTACCAGGTGGGTCCAAAGTGATCGGATGAATTTCTGGCCAGCAAGACAAAAAAAAAAAAGTGCTGAACAAGAAAAACAAAAACAGTACCTTTTTAACATAAAAACCCAGAGGCTGAAATCGCAAGCTTTCCCTTTACTGCCAACGAATATAAACGTATCCAGCGCACCCTGCAACAATCAAAAGCAAAAAAGAAAAACCCTAACTTCTTTTTATCTGAAGCGATTTGCGATTGCAGAAAAATCGCAATCCATTTAAAGAATCCAACTTTACGTTTCTTCTAGACGCTAATGCGTAACTGAACATGTGGGTACACGATCAACACATAGATGTACATAGCAGAATCAAAGAAAATGGAAAAAGAAAATAAAAAAGAAAGTGGTAAAATCAATTATGCGTGCAAGAAATTTGGAACGGAAAACTTACGGTATGGGTCTTGATCAGAGCGAGAAGATCGAGAGATGAGGATGAGAGATAGAGAGAGAGACAGAAAGAGGGGAAAATCTTTGGGGAATGTAGAGAGAGAGAGAGAGAGAGAAAAAGGGAGAGAGAGTTTCAATGGGAAATCATGTGGTATTCCTGTACGTATTTCTTTGGTTCTATATTTCAACCGTTAATACATATCTGTAAAGTAATGACCGTGGTTTTGTGGTTAAATTGCGGATGTACCCTTGCTTAGATGGGCTACGGACTACGCTTCTGGGGCCTATTTCTTGGTGGGGATATAAACGGATATACCCTTCGATGGCACTACGTGGTCCGAAACGTGTGTAACTAAATTACTACTCCTATTACATTTTGATATTCAGGCTTCGTTCCGCTAACACCTTTTTTTACTAAATTACGTACGTGTTTTGTTTTTATTTAAATTTTTTTTTGCGTTTGTTAGTTTTGACTTTTGCGTCAAACTTTATAGATTATTGATTCAACTCAACTTTTTGTACTTTTTTTTTTCTTTAAAGTGTTGTTTCCCAAAATATTTGGGTAAAAATATCTGATTCGTTTTGTCGATACGAATTAATAATCTACAAAAGTTTGGCGGAAAACTAACCAACGTAAAAAAAAATTCAAATAAGGAAAAAACGTACATTTTTTTCCTGAAAGTAGAAAAAGTGTTGGTGGAACACCACGTGACTTTGGCGCTCCAAAAATTACTGTCGGCGCTCCAACAAGTGGAGTGCTAGGGATTGATTTTGGCACTTTGGAGTGCCGGCAATAAATTTTGGAGTGCCAAAATCAAAATCCTATGTTTTTTTGAATTGATTTTCACACTCTTGTTTTTTTATAATGGCATTCTATTTTTTGTCAATTTGTGAAATTTTTGTGTGCATTTTCCACTAAAATACAAAAATAAAAGGTGTGCAATTATCAAATAGAGGCGTGAAAATCATTACCTTTTTTTTTTTTTTTGGGGTCTTCCCACTGTTTACATCCAATGTTTCCGACCTCAAAAGTAGAGCTGCAAACGAGCTGAATCAAACTCAAGTTCGTTTGTCAAACTTTTAGCAAATTCGAAGTCGAACACAATGAAAAATTGACATATTCCGAAGTACCCAAAAAAAAAAAAAAACAATGAAAATTTGACGAGCTTGAGTTGAGCTTGTCTAGGTTTGGCTCCAACTTGAACTTGGGGTGGGTGAAATGACGAGAATGCTTCTCATTTTGACGGATGGGGCTGACGGCGTGACTTACGGCGTTAAATTTGGGGACTTGGTACAAAATTCAAACATTGGGGATGAAAATTAGACGAAGTCAATACTTTGGATACTAGAAAGGTTAATAGTCGATATTCAAGGATATATTATGCTATTCCTATGAGATGTACATAAATACTCCATGTTCACTAGCCTAATAAATTAAGCTAAATATTTATTTATTTTGATCGGCAAAAGATGAATTTTATTAAAATAGAGAAAGAGAATCCAACAAATAATTGGACAATACACCATAAGGGCAAAGCCCATAACACCTAAGGGTCTACCAGGGTCCATTACAGATAATACAATAAAGATCAACCCAAACACCCAAATTAAACAAAGAAAGCCCAACACCCAAATCCAGCCTAAGCATGGACGGCCCACCTAAACCATCCCACAAAACCCTAAACTACAACGGCAGTCACCGTCATACAAACCACCGGGGCCCAGCCTCGCCGTTAAGCCGAGCCAGCCTCTCCCAGATGTAAAGACCGGCGACGGGAACCAGCCTACGAAGTGAAAGCCAAGGCAGTCAGGGCCTGAGGGCCAACCACCACCACCATCAGCCAAAAACCTCGAACAACCCCTGCAACAAAACAATCTTAATCAGCGAGATCACCACCCCAGAACAATGAAATGCCAGCCCCACGCCCGATTGAGAGCTCAGACGGCCGCCGATCGGACTTCGGCACACAAAAGACGACCAAAGCATCACAACCATGGGAGCCACACCCACCCTGCCACCACCGGACTGGATCATCACAGATCAAAACCGCCATCTTCACCGATCGTTTTCTGGAATAAAGGATAACCTGCAAAACAAAATTAAAACAACTAACATTACGCCTCCCACCACCGCACCACTGCCCATCACCCACACAATCCAGATCCAGAACTAACACCACCAAAACCAGCCACAAGAACGACGAGGAAATGGACCACCCTGCATCGACCGCCACCATCCCCAAATTTCAACGGCCAATCGGCCGGCCAAAAAGAAAATAGAGCCGTTAGGCAAAACCCCGTCCGTCCAGCAACGGTAAAACGAGGTGGGGTCCGATCTACCCCAACACCTCCGACCGCCGTTGGACCCAAGGGAGCGGGTGACAGAGCGGCGACCAAGCGAGCTAGGGAGGACGAAAACGGCGACAAGGGCAGTCGGAGGAACATCGATTGCTGAAAAAGATAGAGGAATGAGAGAGAGATAGAGAGGGGAGGAGGAGGCAATTGGACCCGGGGGAGGAGGGAAGGAGGGCACCTCCCCCCCACAGGCGGCGGTTGAGGATGAGCCCTAGAAGAGAATTGCCTCGGTTTAGAGAGAGAAGGAGCATAGACTTTTTGGAGATAGAATTAATTAAGCTGAATATTGCAAGGTTCAAGTTCAATTTATTTATTAAACGAGCGTAAAATCAGGACTCAAGTTCGGTTTGTTTATTGAAAGAACCGAACTCAAACAAGCCTTCACCGAATCGAGTCTCAAGCAGTTTACGAACGGTTCGGTTCATTTACAACCATACTCAAAAAGCCAAAACCTAGGTCATGTATGTTCTAGTAAGATTCTTTACTCTTGCTTTAAATTTTTGCCCATGCTCTCTCATTTCAATCCCCATTATAGAGATCATTAGTAGCATGGGATGTTTAATTTTACGTTCACACTTTCGCTCGCGATCACGATGAAAGATACGTGGCTTTGCCTATAAGACTTTGAAATAAACCAAGAAACTAATTTTTGTAATATCCATTTTAAAAAATATATAAAAATTACTTCCTATTTATAACTTGCAATTGCCCTCCCTGCGTAGGATTTATTCTTACGGATTTGTGACATAATCATTATTTGTGTATGAAATTAAGCAAATGATGATAGAATAATATCATAAATTTACATGCATACAGACAAAAAATAATAGCATAGACATAAAAGAGAGAGAGTGTGTGTGTGTAAAATCAACACCCTGAAAATAGATAACAATGGTCTTTTTGGGCTGACAATAAACACGCAATAAGACAAGAAAAATCAGTCCCTGACCAATAAGTACATAGATACTATACTTATTATCGTCCGTCTAGTGGACAGAGGTTAACAAGACCGTATAAACTTATAAACAAAGAGAAAGAAAACATATATAGTGAAGGAAAGTTAAGTACTAATTGGCAGACTTCTACTATGTTTAATATATGCAAAATACTAGACAGGGATTTAATCATATCGTTATGAATTGTTTATGTAATTATTAGCCTCGCAAATTCTCAATAAAATAATGGAAAAAAAGGAACTTTAATTAAAAGGATTTTTCAAATGGGTATAGGTATAGTATATTCCTCATTAGTCATTCCCTTCCAAATGATCTCGTTTTCAAAGACCACAAAAAGAGGTTCCCAGTTCAATGCCTGCCCACACCACATTTGGGGAATATTAAACCACACCATTGTTGGCTTGACAACACATGGGTCCAACACTCCAAGGTGAATCAAGTGATCATGAAACCCCCCACGTACAAGTGGATGATGACAAATCCCGATGAGAGAGAGAGAGAGAGAGAGAGAGAGAGAGAGAGAGAGAGAGAGAGAGAGAGAGAGAGAGAGAGAGACATGTATTTTGGTCATGTACTCCATTACTCGATAATGGATACTGGATGTAATATTGGAGACAAATCAGCAAAGAGTATTTGGCAGAAAGAATAAATATGCATGGTAAGTTTCCAGAATTTAATTGTAGGCAGCGATAAAGTCAGGATTTTTGTTCGGGAGGTGTTACACCGATGGAGATAATTTTTTTTTTTATAAAAAAGAATGCACCCACTGTTATTATGAATTCTACTTATTCATGTGTAATAATAATACATTGTGTAAATAATTCTGTTTGGTATTTTCTTGTTAAGTAGCATACCCACGCACTTATATTTGATGGTGTTTTATTTGAAAATCAAGAGATTCTTTAAAGGATTAAGGAAAAAGTTCCTTCTTACTATTCGAATTGAATATGAAAGTTAGCTGTACGCACGTGTCATTATAAGGATCATTTTTTTAGGGGGGCATCGGGTCTCCCGCCAGCACCGACTGATCTTGTATATGCGTAGGATACAATACTTTAAAAAATGATTTCAAAAAATATTCAAATTTCGAATATGTGGATTAAATTTATTACATATAGGAAAGACCCACTTCATACTTTAAAATAGATGAACACGACACCTAAACTATTTTTCATTTCCTTCTCTCTCTCTCTGTGTCTCTCTCTTTGGGGTTACTTGTAAGCTAGCATAACCTCCATAAAATTAACCAACCAACCAAGTAAAAAGAGCCCACAATTCGAGCATGCAAAAGGCATTGGTAAAGGGCTTTTTATGCAGTAGCCTCCTTTCTTGCAAAGGACAAAGCCTAATAATCAAGTTATCCACCTTTTGTCCAACTTGTTATGATTTGCCTTGCATGAATAGTTTTGGTCCTTGTTCTTCCTCTCCCTCAATAAAGGAATTATGAGCTGTTTTTTGTCAATTTTGAAGGTTATACCCACACCCATTACACCACGATTCCCAAATTCTCCTAGATTCCCTCTTCTAGGTTTTTTATTTATTTATTTATCTACATATATGCATCTATTGTATTTGTTGGCAGACGATAGAATATTAGGGGTTAACGGAATATCAGGGGTTAACGGTTAGTGGTTACAAAAAAGAGCTGAACACTTTCCCACGAGAACTTGAACTTAAGACTTTTCGCTTAAAGGGAGAGTAACGAACCAACCACACTCTAGCTGTGATGTTCAATGCATCTATTGTATGGATACGATAAGTTTTGTGGACTTCTTTTAAGACTAGATAGAAAAATGGAGTAGTGTTTTTGTTGATACTAATCGATATATATGCTGGGTGGGGCCAAGAGATGCAATTTTGCACGAAAAGAATTCCATTTTCATCTTATCTCTAGGCCTTATAGTAAGAAAAAAGTTATTTGAGAAGAAAATGGATAGGAAATTGGAGTTACATATGGAGTAAATATCAGGTACGTATAACAATGATATCACGTGACGGTATCACCAATTAATGAGAAATCTCACATTACATTAAGAGTATACATGCGAGATTGGCATAGTCGATACGATTAAATAAAAAATTATTAATCGTAGTTATTCTTTTTATTTACTAGTTAATATTCTTTTGAGTGTTATTTTTTTTAGGATAATAAAATTCAACCTTCTTATGTTTTTCATACAGCCACTTTTTGGTGTTTGACATTTTTCTTTCTCAGTTGTTGGGTCATGATTTTAGAAAAAAAAACACAATGAAATTTCAAGAACTTTTACCGGTTTTAAATTTAACAAAGAGTGATGCTACTTACCAATAATCATATTCTTTATTACTATCGAGCAAAGGAAAATAAGAAAAATTATAGTTTCTCTGTCTTTCGAGTAGACTTGGTGGTCTTGAGGCACCGTCACGTGGTGTTCCAACACCCTTCTTCACACACATTTTTGTGGATCTATACATTGTGTGAGTTGTTGGGGCACTATGTGACGGTGTCCAAGACCACCTAATAATTTTTCGATAAGATGTGTTTTTGGCGATATTATGGGGGTTAAATTCCCAGGACTGTGTATTAGTTTTTGTTTCTATATACGTATGTACCAGTTAAATAAAAAACGTAAAGGAAAACAAAAGTGTGTTTTTGGAACTTCTGGTGTGTAAAAGAAAAAGGAATTTAACCAAAAGTAAAATAAATAAAAAAAGAAGACAGGAAAAATTATTTGATGGTAGGCATTGCCATTTTTTCTTGTCTTCTTCTCTCCCAAACCAAGCAAGGGAAAGGAAAAATTTTAAACTTACCCTTCTTTTATTTTCCTTTCCCCAAGTTCCGCACAATACTCCTTGATTTTGCTTGGGACTGCAAATGAACCGAGTTGTTCATGGCTCAGCTCGTTAAGGCTCGTTTAGTAATCGAGCTGAATTCGAGTTTAAATTTTAGGTTCGTTTAGTGAACGAGCCAAGCTCAACATTCAAAAGCTCGGTTCGGAATGTAAAAGATCAGCTCGTTTAAAAAGGCTTGTTAAGTAAATTCACCAGTCTCGTCTCATTTACTAACGAGCAGAGTTCGAGATCGAGTATTCGATAAAACTTGGCTCAGCTCGTTTGCACCCCTCCGGCTATACGAATGAGCAGAGCTCGAGATTGAATATTCAATAAAACTCGGCTCAACTCGTTTGAAAAGGCTCGTTAAGTAAATCCTGAATCATCTCATTTACGAATGAACAGAGCTCGAGAATTCGATAAAACTCGGCTCGTTTGCAAACTATAATGCAGTTTAGTACTAGTGCTTTACAAAATTACAACAAATACAACGTCGTATCTTTGTCAATAAATCAGAGAAACGAACTTGAGAAAGAAAATTCAGAAAAACAGCCGACGAGAGGAAGAAGGAGATGGGAAGTGAGGTGAAGAACCCTAAAAACAAGCCGCAGCTAAACCCCAACTGGGCCCAGCTTCGCCAAGTACACCTTCTTCCCTCCAATTGCTTCTCACTCTACAAACCTCCACTCTCTCTCTCTCTCTCTCTCTGACTTTCTCTAATCATTCAATTACTTGCTCTACAGAAACTGAACTGTCACAGCTCTAAACCAAAATCAGACGCAGAAACCCTTCAAAGCGTATTGGGTGAGTAAATTCCTTTGTATCATGAACTTTGTATGTGTTCTTATAGTAGCTTTAATGCATTCGTTTGATTTTTTTTTTGCTGCGAATAATTTACTGTAACAGGAAAGCGCAAGGAGAGGTCTAATGCGGAGTCCGATGATTCCCAGCCTAATCCTCTCAATCCAACGTCCTCCGATTGCAGGTGGATCCTTGGGGCTGTGTTTTAGTTGTCTGGATTTTTTGAATTCTTGGGCTAAAAATTCAATCTTTTTGCAGTTTTCTGCAAAATTAGAAATGGAGAACTTGTGGGTTTTACTTTGTTTTATTCTTAATAAAAAAAGGCACGTATTTAATACAGCATTTCTGTGTTTGAGATGTTGTGCTTTCTTATTCTGAGACCTGTTTGACAAAGAATATTTTTTTCCTGATCTTGTGGGGAAAGTTCCTCCTTTGTTTTTTGGTTACTGCTAAATTGCAGGAAAAGGGAAAGTGACTTAGATTGTAAGTCTGCAAGTTTTGAAGTATTGAAGACCGGTTAAATGATAAAGATTCTAGCTAAAGCTTCTTGCTTAGTTTATGGAGTAGTACCATTTCAGTGAACCCAGGTTTATTTTGTGGTTAAACCTCCTAATCTGGCCAGACAGTTGCTAGGTTGACGGGTTGCATGTGGGTCATCTTTCTGGAATTCAAACCCCAAGGGATTAGCCTTGTGGTTAAAACCTGGAACTTGGGGGTTTGCTTCCTCCTAGGCCTTGTGCATTGTTAAGATCATCCAAATAGTTCCTAAGTGTTTCTTGCTTATTGTAATGATTTTTGTCCGTCTGGAATGTTTTCTTGGTTATTGAAGTAAAGCAAAGATGCAAAATTTTATGTCTTTGTATTCGTTCTAGCTAAAAGGTTTGTAGTTTGGACTCTAAATATTGGTGATCTCAGCAGTGGAATGATAACAAATGACAAATATCTCATGATTCTTTTGACTTTGGAGTGGTAAGGAATGATAGGATAATGAAAACTTATGCTCTTATAACAGCCAAGTCAATGTGGACCTCCTAGGCTGCTACAACAGAAATATTATGTTTTGTTTGTAGTTTCATTTATCTTTGTTATTATCCATTTTGTTTTGGTGTTTGTCAAGCTCCTTAACTCATCAACTATTTGCAGCATGACAGATGCAATAGCGATGGATTGTGAAATGGTTGGTGTGAGCCCTCTAGGAAATAAAAGCGCCCTTGGACGAGTCACACTGGTATTATTAGTACTGTTTGCCTTCTATTCACGATTCTTACTTGTACATTGAGGATCAATATGATCACCTTTAACCGTCTTACAAACAAAAAGTATAGACTCGTATGGGAAAAATGGAAAATGAATGCATGTTGAACTGTGATGAAGGTATGTTGAGTTGCATTGAGTTTGGAAGAATGACCTTGTATATTTGTTTTCCAGTATTTATTCCACTTTAATGAAGGTGATAAAAAGAAAACCAACAGTGATATCTAAATTTGTTACTGAACAAATTAAAAAACCAGAAAAGTTTCATTGTTGATCTATCAGACTATCACATGATCCACATCACATCAATAGGTAGTAAGAGGCACATATAATTGTCATTTATTGCACTGGGAAGAGTCACAAACTGATTTCTGATGGATCTTCTTGTATATGATAATGATACATGGTTGTAGTCATTTACGTGTCGTTAGGTTAGCTTAAAAGATTACCTCCCATTTTGCATTTTGAAATCATATAACCTCTAGGAAGTTAGATTCGCATGGTGTGGTTTCTGGATAAGCTCTTCCGATAAGAGCTACATGATCATCAAGGTTCTCTGTGTTTAGTTTGAGACCGAGGCCATCGAGTTGTTAAATAAGCATAAATGTTGCCAGGTTTTGGTTACGTGGCATGAAACTTCTCAAAATGGGATGCTTTTTCAAAATTTTGTATGAATATTTGCATGATGAGGTTTTAGTTTCGTACTTTTCCAAGAACCAGGTGAAACTTCTCAGAATGGGATGCTTTTTCAAAATTTTGTATGAATGATGAGGTTTTAGTTTCGTACTTCTCCAAGAACCATGTGATAACCGTGATGAGAAAGAAATGAAGTAGTTCAATTTGCAGAAATGTTTCAATTGGCTACTAGTTCATAGTTGTATTGTGCTGGGTTTCGAGGTGGATACTGGATAGTGCTTAAAACTTATACTCCCTCCGTCCCTATTTAAATGTCCACTACGGTTTTGTGTGCATTTTCAACGACTCATCTCTCAACGTATATTATGTTTTATGTTTTTTAAATCATTTTCTTATAGAAAAAATTGAGATCTATCAAACAAGATCCATATTGCATATTTGTAGCAATATAAGTCGAGAGATATAAGCCGTTGAAAATGCACGCAAAACCGTAGTGGACATTTAAATAGGGACAGAGGGAGTAACCATTATGATGCAATTTTCTTCCACACTTGTGAAGTCAAATGATAGACCCTGATTGCTACAACAAATGACATTATGAGAATTGCTCATCTTCCGCCGATTGGCTATTTTGAACCATGTTTTTGTTTGTATTGTTTTTGGTTTATCGTTACCTATACATTTTATCCATGTCATTTATCATGTCATATAATTCAGTTTATGGCAGGTTAATAAGTGGGGAAATGTCATATATGATGAGTATGTTCGACCAGTCGATCGTGTTGTTGACTTCCGAACGAAAATCAGCGGCATCCGACCTCAGCACCTGAGGAAAGGTTGAGTTTATCTTTGTGTATATATATTTGCTCCACACCTCCCTCCCTCTCAATAGGAAAGGGAGGAAAAATGTAGTTGCTTGGAGGTCATTTATTTCAAACTTCTAATTTCTGTTCTCGAAAAGGCTGTTCAATCATTCATTGTAAAGGTGACAGAAATCTGTTTTGGTAACGAACAAACTGAATATGAAGTAGTGTGCAAAATTTCAGCAACAGTTGTATGACATCTTACGCATGTCTACGACATTATCTGCAGCAAAAGAGTTCCGCGTTGTTCAGAAAAAGGTTGCGGAGTTGATCAAGGGAAGGATTCTTGTTGGCCATGCCTTGCGCAACGATCTTAAGGTTAATGTACCTAGTTTCCCAGTTTTTTCATATATAATAACAGTTGCCTGAGAGTTTGGATTGGATTTTCTGTACAGGCATTGCTATTAACTCATTCAAAGAAGGATCTGCGGGATACCTCCGAATATCAACCCTTTCTGAAGTGAGTTTTCTCCCGTTTGCTCGAATATCGTAAACCCTATGCAGGGCCGGCCCTGATGATTGGGTTGCCCAAGCCCGACTCCAAACTTGGTTGCCCATGTACTTTTAAGTCATACTCCCTCCGTTCCGAAATAAATATTCGCGCGCAACTTTAAGCCTTTTAAAAGATGCAATTTTTTGTAAAAAGAATTAATTTTTTTTTACAAATCTATAGATATCAACGGATTCTTTTAAGTTGCGATTTTTTTTGATTTTTTTAATAAAAAATGCATATTTTTAAAGGCTTAGGTTTGCGCAGCGAACATTTATTTAGGGACGGATGAGGTAATAAATAGAAAGACATACCTAAATCATCATAGTATTGTGCTTTTAGCTTGAATTACATCCAAAAATCAAAATCAAAATCATAATATGTAACCTCAATTATATTGCTTTATGATCACTCCTCTCTGCCGAAGCAACTGTAACATGTATATTCAACTAAATCGATAAGCAATCACATACCATTTGGTAACCGCCATCTTACCGAAAAGACTTTATAATCACACAATTGAGAAACAATTTGAAGGGATTTGAACTAGAAACTTAATGAAACTAACTCTCAAAAAATTTAAGAAGTACAAATCTTTTTTTAGCAAAAAAGCCTACTAAGGTTAAAATTAAGTGAGTTATTATTATTTTTTTTTTGAAGAGAGTGGGTTATATTTTTCAATGTAGACATTGTAAAGTTTGTATCAGTTATTGTAATCAAAAGGAATATGATTGTAAAATAGTTTGACCAAATAAAAAGAAACAAAATAAAAGTAGGAGCCTTAAGCAAACTAAAAAAGAAAGAAAGTGAAAGTGAAAAAGGAAAAGATGTTCTATGGAGAGAAAGATGAAGCAGGGCCTCGGGGCAACAAAATAACGTAAGAGGGGTGGAGGCATGGGACTCGAACCTGCCTCAATTCTAGGGAGAGGGCACGACCGTTCCGCTGGGGCAAAGAGCCGACAATGTTTTCATGCGCTAACCTAAATATTTATAACCTACTTTGTTAAATTTTTTTTTTTTTTTGGTTGCCCCACGGTGGGGGGTTGCCCAAGCCGGAGGGCTTGTGGGGCTTACCCCGGGGCCGGCCCTAACCCTATGTTCCTGTTTGTTGACCCAACATTTAGCTATGAACTCTTATGTTGTTCTTGCAGTAAGGAAGGCCGGAGTAAAGCACTTCGACATCTTTCAGCTGAGTTTCTCGGTGTGAAGATACAAAATGGGGAGCATTGTCCTGTTAGTTCTTATCTTTCTAGCTGGTGTATTTTTAGTTAATTACACTCTTCACATTGCTATCTTTTCTCCATTTGATATGACACGTGCTGTGTATGTATATTGGTTTTTTCAACTTTTTTCGGGTAAAATCCCCCTTGAGGTGCCCGGTTTTGGGTTAATCCTGTCCAACGGTTTCCTGATGTTCTTCTGTATTTGTTTCTTGTTCTTGTATTGAATTTTTCTTAATATTACTTTCCTTTTGCATTTTGCCTAGCCCTTGTTGGGACCTAATGCTAATCTAGAATGTGTTACCGATTCCTTTGGTTTCAGATAGAAGATGCCCGTGCTGCGATGCTGCTTTATCAGAGAAACAAGAAAGAATGGGAGAAAAGCAACAAGGATTTCGCCAGACTAAAGGAAAAACAGAAGAAACGTAAACAGAAAAAGAAACCTAAGGAGATTGAAACTTTAAGTTCCAACAACGGTACTGCTGCTGTGTCTTAGCTTCATTTTGGTTTCAGAAGCTGCAGTAAACGCTTCGGAAGCAGCCTAAAACCATACCAAATGCTTAATGAAAGGAAACTCACTCAAACAGTTATCGTGATCGAAACAAGAATTGAGCTTGTCAGAATCACAATATGAAAAAGGAAGAACGGATACGAGGACACACCCTTGTGCAACTCTCTTTTTGCTTCTCTCGATTTGATATTTAGTTGAATTTGGTTTTATTTCATTGAATGTATGAATTTGCATTTAGATTGAATTCGTTAGGTGATTGTACTGTTATACTCTTGTAACATGACGGAGTAAAGAAATGCCATTGAATCTTTGTTTTTTGGTCTGATCAGTGTAAAACGGATGTCCAGCATACCTTTTTATCTACAGTATGTAAGAAAGTCTCCTGCTAGTGAATGTTGTGTCTGGTCCCAGGATTATCCGAGTGCGCGCGCTGGCACGGACACCGTGTTATTAAAAACACGTTTAAGAACAACTGCACTCATGGCGTTTTTAGACCAGAAAGTTTAGGTTTACCGCACATGTCTATCGCACGCGTATAGGGCCCATTCTGGATCCCTAAAAAATCTAAAAAAATATCCATATATTTTAGAGTAATATAATTTTTTATGAGACTCTAAAAAATCAGTTTTAACGGAGATATCGATAAGTATAGGGGCAAGATAGAGCAGGGGTGAAACTGAGTAATTCGCACCTATAAATTTAAAAAAAAATATTTACTGATATCTGTTGGAGTTGGTTTCTTACAAGGCCTCATAAAAAATTATTTTAAAATTTACAGATAATATTTATATTTTAAAATCCGGAGCGGGCCCACAATCGTGCGGTACTCATTTTTTGGGGTCAAACTCCTAGTTATTCATTTATAGCCCGACAAATAGTTTTCCCGATCCGCCCAAGCCAAAGCCCAGGTGCCCAACACCACCGCCCCCCCCCCTTCTCTCTCTCTCTCTCCTTTCACCGGCTGTTGGAGGCACTGAGACTATCATTAGAGGATGGGGAGACCGCCGAGTAACGGAAGCCCGGCCTTCCGCTTCAGCCAATCTGAGGTTCTTATTCTCTCTTTCTCACTTCTCCTGTCTTGTCACCAATATGGAAAATATCAAAACGGTCTCTTGATTTCAATGTTTTGCTATATCTGAATTTTTGCGCCAATTGCTTTGATTCTGAGATTTAAACCTGTTTACTGGGCATTCCTCTTTATCTTTCATAGTTCGTTTATAACTTACGCTTTGTTTCGAACTGTTTATCTTAAATTTCACTCGGTCGTCGAGTATCGACAGAGTTTGATTTTGAAGTATTGGAATGAGTACTGGAATGTGGGTTGGGTGTGATGAAGCGGTTTTGGGTACCTTAAGAGATGAGGTCCTTCGACCGTCCACCTGATCCTTCAAGCTGGTGAAGCAGTTCCACACGCGCTCAATCGACGTCCTGCAAAACAAAAGCGGTAAACTATGGGCACCGGCGTGGCTGTCGTCAACGCCCCTCCGATGCCTAAGTCAATCGAGATATGGAGAGAATAGAACTGATTATGTATGAGTTGTGTACCTTTGTGAGGTGAGGGTGTGATCTTTATATAGGCATCTTGGGAGGAATCCCTTGGGACCGGGACTCTTAAGTCTCATCCGTTCGTGATGGGTATAGATAGGTGTTGGAGTATCCTCCTCACCTTTGGACTCTAGGATTGTTATCAGGTTTAGGAATTCTCTTTTAGCGTGAGTCTTGTGTAGCTATCCCTTGGGATCTGCAGCCTCATCCCTTAGGATGAGATAAAGCCTTGGCCGTTTCTTGAAGTCCCCTAATCCGGACAAACTCTCTCTGCCGTGTATCTCGTAGTAGCTGGCTTCTATCTACTAATTCGTTACTTGCTGTGCTTGCCAAACTCTTTTAGCTGAGCTTAGTGTTACGTCTGCTGAGCTCACCTCACGACCTGAGCCCGATGCTCCTATGAGCTATGCTTATGAGCTGCGCTCATGCGCTGACCTCTCCCTTGGGCTGGAGAGGCTGATATTTATGGACTAGAGAGGTTCGGCCTAAAACCCCTATGGGCTGGATTTAATGCTTATTGGGCCGGTAAATTGAGCCCGATGGGCCATGTTGTGTTTCTTATGTTTAGCTAACTCTGGGAGGTCACTCTATCCCTATCATGTACTCCCCTGTTTCCTTGCACGTGATCCTGAGGCAGGGGGAAGGAAACACTTGAGAAATGGCAGTTACCCCTTTCCTTTCTTTTGTTTTTAACACTTATGGGAGGCGACATGGGTCATATCCTGGGACACGTGGCTCACTCCTGCTTACAGCCCTTGATTTCAGCAGACGGCTAAGATCCCGAACCGCTTCGGGATCTGTTTCAAACTCCCCCAGCTTCTTCTGATTAGAGGTCTCTCTTGTAGCTCCTTTACTCTGGTGGCGATTTTGAGTCCTGCAACGCTTCTCCTTCCTGACTTTCTAGGGCATTTTCGCAGGTACGCCTCTTCCTTTCTTCTTTGCTTCTTTCGTTGTTCTTTCGAGTTTTCGTCTTTCTCCCCTTAGGAGGACCTTGTCGAGTTAAGGGTCTTTTCCTTTGATTCTCCATACTCTTTTACCCCTTAGATTAGTAGCTTTAGGGTTCTCTTCTCTAGTCCGCCTCCCTTTGCTTGTTAATGGCGGATGATAACTGTGTCTTGTCTTGCTCTATAGTTGATTCAGAGGAGATAGTTGAAGAGACTGAGACTTTGATGCGACGCAACACGAGATCCAGGGCTAGAGCTAATCCAATGGAGCAAGCTTCGGTGGATTCTGAGGTTGCTCAGGCTTCTGGGGCTGCTCTTAGGACTCCCCATGGTCCTCCTCCTCCTTTCCTAGCTAAGCACATAGCCTCAACTATTACAATTGAGGAGTTGGTCCGTTTAAGGGTTAGGTACTCGATTCCTGATATGATCTCCCTTAGGAAGCCTCAAGGGGCAGATAGAGCTTACTTTCCTGGTCCCAGAGAGATCTGTTTGTACCTCAGCAGTTAAACCTCAACAGTTAAATCCAGCCCATAGGGGATTTAGGCCGGACCTCGTCTAGTCCATAAATATCAGCCTCTCCAGCCCAAGGGAGAGGTCAGTGCATGAGCGGCTCATAAGCATAGCTCATAGGAGCACCGAGCTCAGCCCGTGAGGTGAGCTCGGCAGACGTAACACTAAGCTCAGCTAAAAGAGTTTGGCAAGCACAACAAGTAACGAATTAGTATATAGAAGCCAGCTACTACGAGGTACACGGCGTATGCCTTACATGCTTAGTTGCTATGTTGCTACTTCCCCAGGTATCAAGTTTAATTTGTTATCCTAGCGCTCATGCCTAGGAGTTTGGTACTTGTGCTTGGCAACTCTTGCTAATCTCCCATTTGCTTATGCTTTATGTGGCGTGATGTTGTTTCGGGTTTGTTGAGTTGAGGTTTATGCCAAATTCTTGTCTTGACTTGTGACACTTTCTCTTGAGCTCTTTGGTATGAGTAGAATGTCCTGATCGTTTAACCTCAGCAGTTAAAAAAGTCTAAAAGTTAGTAGGGTGCAAAGTCGAGGCTAGGCTTGGTTGGGCCTAACCCCTAGGTGCTAGATGTTCATTGGGCCTCTGGTCTATGCCCATTGGGCTGTGCTAGCCTCTTTGGTTTGGGCTGACTTTGGGAGGTCATTTTAGCTGCGCTCATGGGTTGACTTCTCCCTTGGGCTAGTGAGGCCTGCCTTTATGGGTTAGATTCAGTTGGGCCTAAAACCCTTATGGGCTAGATTTAATGCTTATTGGGTCCTTGGTCTGTGCCCATTGAGCTGCATTGGGTTGTTTGGTCTGAGCTGAACTCGGGAGGTCAGCTTATCCCTATCAGGTAGGTAGTACCCTACATATCCTCTAAGAGTTGAGGATTAATACATTCCGGAATTGAAACATAATTTAAAAACGGTACTGGAAGTAATAAAGCATTCCTTAGCTAATTGGTCAGCACATCGGTTGCATTCCCGCATGACATGTCTAAGCATTGGAGCTCCCAACTGGTGCAACAAGTCCTCCTAGTATGGCTCCTTGCTCAGATAAAAGTCAATCTTCCGCAACCACTCTGGATAACGCGACCGATAATCCGCTAATGCATGTCGTATCAATGAACAAGCCCCTCCAAAAAGATCATCAGCTAGCTCTATCCTAGCACCATGTGGCAAATATTTTGGAGGATTGTGATGATTGTAGTGACCAATTAGATTTCTGGTATAGACAAACACTCCAATAAATATATTATGGTATGGTGGGGAATACTCCGATCCTAGCCATTCCATTTCTGCCTTTTTTGACATCTGCTGTTTTAACCCAAACTTGTAGACTCTTTCTTCTACACCACCTTTGGGAATGAAAGACTCCAACTCGGTGCTTCCTCCCAACAACGCTGCCATAATGGTATTGAGGACTGGCTTGTTTTCAAACTGATACTTGGTGTCATACAATTTTCTTAAGAGAGAAAACTTCTCAACATTGCTCCAAAAAAACGCCTCATCTAATAGCCATCATATTTCCCAACCAGACGAAATTAATTTCTTGCCGTTGAGACTTGACATAAAAAACCGTAGAGCTTCTGGCATCCCAATGTCATCCAGTTTCATTTGGAAGAGATTAAATTCTGGGCCTTCTTTATATGGCCTTGCTAGGACTGACTTCATCAATTCCACCAGTTGTTTAATATCTTGTATTGTTCTAAAAGCTAAATCTCCTGCTACACGAGGTATTCAGATGCCACACAACTTTGTTGAGATTCTATTTACCACTGAAATAGAATTCTTCAAATCTCCACAATGAGCTCCATATAGAAGCGCCGTGAGAACATCCCTAAATATGGGTATGAAGGCTGGGCCAATAAACTCCCACCAAGATATTTGAGTGTCTTTCGATTCGAGCGATACGAATGCTTGGTGTTCTTGTTCCACCCAATCCTCTATGTCCATATGGACTTGTTCGATCACCACCTGTTTGTCTTTTCTACAAATGGCTTCTACTATCCTTGGATTCTTGAACTTCCTTAGCAAGTTGTAATGATTGATAGCATCTTCCTCAGTCAAGAAAAACTCCACACTAATAGGTTCTGGTGTATCACTCAACCACGCTACACCAATCCCCTTACCCTTCCATTGGGAATCTACATCATACCGAATTTCGGCTATTTTCGTAAACGGTACGGATTTACCGTCATGTTCTTCACATTCAACTTCATCTTCTTTATCTCCATCCGGTTCATCCGGTGCTTCAACGGCCTCAACTTCATCTTCTTTATCTCCATCCGGTTCATTCGGTGCTTCAACGGTCTCAATTGCCACGGAGGCATCACCCTTCTTGTTCTTCTTCTTTGATGGAGAATCTTTGAGCAAACCTGCTATTATGGCATTCCAACGTTGAATATCTTCAACAATGTTTTTACACTCTGCGATCTAGTCCTTCATCGTTTTCTTTTCCTTCTCCTTCTCCTGGGTTTTCGGGAGCAGAACAAGCACTTTCTCGTAAGCTGCCAGCGCTGCCTTCTCTCTCGCATCATCGTTGGTCGGCAATAAATTCTTTAGCCATCGATAACTTGAAGTCGCGTGAACGGAGGACAACCTATACACCTGACCCTCGTCTTCGTCTTCCAATTCTTTCGGTTTGGGTAGCTTCTCCCATATCCCCACAGCCTTTAGACTGAACTCGAACGCGTCGCCGGCTGTCTTGGTATCTAACCTCATCATCGCCGCTCCGCAATAGTATGGATACCAAGACGACTTATTATTGTCGCGGATAGATTTGATTCGTTTTATCCCTTCTGCTCGGTTTCCACCGTTGAAAAGCTCCATAGCCTCAGTACATTGACTTTTCAACTTGGGGGAGATATCCATTGAAGAGAGGTGTGGCGAGAGAATAGGAGGGTTTGGCAGAGGGACCTGATCAAGAGAACACAAACCCTAGAAAAGAGTAGACGCTAGGGTTTTATGAGCACTGATTATGAAGCAGTAGTGATTGAAGCACCCGGAATCTTCTTCTTAGGGTTTCGACTTCAACAGATTCAAAGGATCTTCTTCTTACCCAGAATCTTGTTGTTAGGGTTTTGACTTCAACAAATGGATCTTCTTCTCACCCAGAATCTCCTTGTTAGGGTTTCGACTTCAACAGATTGAACGGATCTTCTTCTTAGGTTTGATTTTGGGGAACGCGGCGGAGATAAGGGGAGAGGAAAAGAATCGCTGTTGATATCGAGAGAAGAGGAGAAAGTGAGGAATATGAAGGTAAATCCGTACCGTTTGCGAAAATAGCCGAAATTCGGTATGATGTAGATTCCCAATGGAAGGGTAAGGGGATTGATGTAGCGTGGTTGAGTGATACACCATAACCTATTTGTGTGGAGTTTTTCTTGACTGAGGAAGATGCTATCAATCATTACAACTTGTTGAGGAAGTTTAAGAATCCAAGGATAGTAGAAGCCATTTGTAGAAAAGACAAATAGGTGGTGATCGAACGAGTCCATATGGACATAGAGGATTGGGTGGAACAAGAACACCAAGCATTCGTATCCCTCGAATCGAAAGGCACTCAAATATCTTGATGGGGGTTTATTGGCCCAGCCTTCATACCCATATTTAGGGACGTTCTCATGGCACTTCTATTTCTCTATGAGAATGGAGCTCATTGTGGAGATTTGAAGAATTCTATTTCAGTGGTAAATAGAAGCTCAGCAAAGTTGTGTGGCATCTGAATACCTCGTGTAGCAGAAGATTTAGCTTTTAAAACAATACAAGATATTAAACAACTGGTGAAATTGATGAAGTCAGTCCTAGCAAGGTCATATAAAGAAGGCCAGAATTTGATCTCTCTCAAATGAAACTGGATGACATTGGGATGCCAGAAGCTCTACGGTTTTTTATGTCAAGTCTCGACTGCAAGAAATCAGTTTCGTTTGGTTGGGAAATACGGTGGCGGTTAGATGAGGCGTTTTTTTGGAGCGATGTTGAGAAGTTTTCTCTCTTGAGAAAATTGTATGACACCAAGTACCGGTTTGAAAACAAGCCAGTCCTCAATACCATTATGGCAGCGTTGTTGGGAGGAAGCACCGAGTTGGAGTCTTTCATTCCCAAAGGTGGTGTAGAAGAAAGAGTCTACAAGTTTGGGTTAGAACAACAGATGTCAAAAAAGGCAGAAATGGAATGGCTAGGATCGGAGTATTCCCCACCATACCATAATATATTTATTGGAGTGTTTGTCTATACTAGAAATCTAATTGGTCACTACAATCATCACAATCCTCCAGAATATTTGCCACATGGTGCTAGGATAGAGCTAGCTGATGATCTTTTTGGAGGGGTTTGTTCATTGATACGACATGCATTAGCGGATTATCGGTCGCGTTATCCAGAGTGGTTGCGGAAGATTGACTTTTATCTGAGCAAGGAGCCATACTAGGAGGACTTGTTGCACTAGTTGGGAGCTCCAATGCTTAGACATGTCATGCGGGAATGCAACTGATGTGCTGACCAACTAGCTAGGAATGCTTTATTACTTCCAGTACCGTTTTAAATTATGTTTCAATTCCGGAATGTATTAATCCTCAACTCTTAGAGGATATGTAGGGTACTACGTACTTGATAGGGATAAGCTGACCTCCCGAGTTCAGCTCAGACCAAGCAACCCAATGCAGCCCAATGGGCACAGACCAATGACCCAATAAGTATTAAATCTAGCCCATAAGGGTTTTAGGCCCAACTGAATCTAGCCAATAAAGGCAGGCCTCACCAGCCCAAGGGAGAAGTCAGCCCATAAGCGCAGTGCTTGCAGATTTCCTTTGGTTAAAGAAAGCCAACCTCAACATGGCTGCCTTCCTCAACTCAGGAGTTAAGACCTGCACACCCAGTTTGCCTGGTGAAATGTTTGAGCTTGGCCTAGCTCAGAAACCAAGATCAACCTAACGGGATTCCTAGAGGAAAGTAGCAAATAACCCAATATAATCCCATGTATGGATGAGCTAGGGGGTAACCCAAGGGTTAAATCTCATAAAAGTCTAACTTTGCACCCTAATAAGTGGTGGAAAAAGTCTACTTATGAGTAGACTTTTAGATTCAACTGGTGCTCAAGTTGTACCAGGTATCCTAACCTTCGTGTTCGAAACCCCGTGGTCGTGGGTTCGATTCCCACAGACGGCGCTAGCTGATGAAGCGGTTTTGGGTACCTTAAGAGATGAGGTCCTTTGACCGTCCACCTGATCCTTCAAGCTGGTGAAGTGGTTCCACGCGCTCAATCAACGTCCTGCAAAACAAAAGTGGTATACTATGGGCACTGGTGTGGCTATCGCCAACGCCCTCCGATGCCTAAGTCAGTCGAGATATGGAGAGAATGAAATTGATTATGTATGAGTTGTGTACCTTTGTGAGGTGAGGGTGTGATCTTTATATAGGCATCTTGGGAGGAATCCCTTGGGACCGGGACTCTTAAGTCTCATCCGTTCGTGACGGGTATAAATTGGTGTTGGAGTATTCTCCTCACCTTAGGACTCTGGGATTGTTATCAGGTTTAGGAATTCTCTTCTAGCGTGAGTCTTGTGTAGCTATCCTTTGGGATCCGCAACCTCATCCCCTCCCTTAGGGGATGAGGTAAGGCCTTGGCCGTTTCTTGAAGTCCCCCAATCCGGACAAACTCTCTCTGCCATGTATCTCGTAGTAGCTGGCTTCTATCTACTAATTCGTTGCTGTGCTTGCCAAACTCTTTTAGCTGAGCTTAGTGTTACGTCTGTTGAGCTCACCTCACGGGCTAAGCTCGGTTCTCCTATGAGCTATGCTTATGAGCTGCGCTCATGCGCTGACCTCTCCCTTGGGCTGGAGAGGCTGATATTTATGGACTAGACGAGGTCCGGCCTAAAACCCCTACGGGCTGGATTTAATGCTTATTGGGCCGGTAATTTGAGCCCGATGGGTCATGTTGTGTTTCTTATGTTGAGCTAACTCTGGGAGGTCACTCTATCCCTATTAGGGTGTTAGTAAGTGGAGTTTGGTTCCTTGCCGTTTTTTGAGACTTTTCTGGAAACAAACCAAGGATGAAGAATAACAAAGAACTTTTATTACTCTCCAAATGGGGTACAATCGACAGAACTTAAAACTCGTTTGGATGGAGCGACTTCGAGAGAAAAGAAAAGAAACTGAGGGAGAGAGCTCTCTCTCGCACGTTTGGCTGGACAAGAAGGTGAGAAATGGTGGGAGAGGGAGAGAGAGCAAAACCCCTTCAAACCCTCATTTCGTTTCTCACCAATATTGGCGAGATTCCGTGAGAAAGAGAGCTTCTTCCAATCTTACCCCTGCGCCACTCCCCTCGCAGCCGCCGCACCACCACTTATCGTGTCCTCAGCCCACCATCACCGCTGCAACCCACTTCTCGTGTCCTTGGCGGAGGAGCTGTCGTCATCGATCAAGTTGGTGGGATTTGGGATTTAGGTCTTCGAGTTCGGAGTCCACTTGTGATGAGTTTAGTGGGATTATAGGGGACTATATTGGGGGTTTGTGTAGTTCGATTGCCATTGTTGTAGCGGTGATTCTCGTTGATCGAGTTTAGAGAGAAGAAGGAATACAGGGCTGGGAGAAGAAGACCACTGTGGATCTAGGGCTGGGAGGGTTATATTAGTAAAAACATATATGACATTTTCTTTTCTTTTCTCATCTATATTTTGTCCATCCAAATGAGATGGTGAGAAATCACACTCTTTTCTTTTTTCACTAATAAGGGAGACTACACCCCTTTCTTTTCTTTTCTCACCTAGGTTGCCAAAGGGGCTGTTAAACTACAGACGTACTTGTAAGTGAAAGAAGTAAATGACTGGAAAATAAAGGTACAAGGAATGTAAAAACTGTAAAAAGTAGAAGCCTTTGGGCGATTGATCGGGGTATTTCTGACTCTTTAAGTTTGATATTTATAGGCCTGCCACTTTGTCTTCAAATTCAAACTTGGAACTTCTCCCTCTTCGAGTTTGAATAGGGTAGTTATTTGTCTGAAGCTTCATATCCGGATAAGGTAGTTACTTGTCCAGATGTCTTCTTTTCCAACATTCTCGACTCAATTGCCTTTGTCTCGATCCAGACTTCCTTTTCCCTTTCTTCATCCTTTGCCACGTGTCTTTAATTGACTGTCATATTTTTGACGGGTTGGAATTTGGTAGAAAACTGCCATGTGTCCTTATCTCAACACAACTTCCTCGATAGTTTAAGAAATTTTCCAAAATAGGGTGTAAACAGGAATATGGGAAAAGGAAGGGAAAGTTAAATTTTTTTTTCCTTCCCTTGTTTTGTTTGAGAGAGGAGGAGAAAATGGCGAAATAGGGTTCTAAGCACAGTGAAATTTCCCCCCTTTTTTCCCCCTCACATTTTCCTTATTAATTTTTTTCCCTTCCCTTCCCCCACTTTCCACGAGTTCCCATGCAAAATTTATCAAGACTACTACCCCTGTCCAGTCCGCAAAACGATGACTTAAAAATCATACAAAATTTTCAAGAAAAATTTGAACTTTTTCAACAATTTACTAGATATCAATGAGTTCTTTTAATTTATGAAAAAAGTTTGAATTTTTTCTTCAAAAATTGTATTATTTTTAAGTCCCATTTTGAGGACTGGACAAACACTATGGGACGGAGGTAGTAATACCGAAATAGGATGCAGATTGGAGACGTCTCTTTTATTTATATGATGTGGCCATTCGCTTGCGATTAAACTATTGCCTTATTTCATGAATGGTTCTATCTCGTATAATTAATTTCTAGAATACGTGCCTCTGCAAACGAACTAGCTCGAATTTGTTTCGGGGTCGAACATATCGGGTTTTAGGTTCTTTGTTTTTGTTTCTTCATTTCAGATGCATTTGAACAATAGAGCAGAACATACCTTTATTCATGGCACTGACTATGATAGCATCTTTTGGGAGGTTTCGGATAAATTTGAACAACCTCAACGATGTAATTTTATTGGTCTACTAGGTTGTAGAGATGGAAGCTATACTGCAAGAACACCTTAATCAGATGCCAACACGTGAAGTTCTTGAAGCTCTTGCTAAGAAGTTCAGGTATGTAGTTAACGTCCATTAATCCGAGAATTCAATACTTGGAAACTGCTTGCTCTCCTTGCAACACAAAATTCTGTTCATGCGATTGCTGTCTTTGGTTTTAGTGGTTCAGCGGAGCGGTTGGGAAAAGTTGAAGTTCAAATGAAACAAGTAAAACACTTTCCCTTGTCTGCTTCTTGATGATCCACACAAAGAATATATCTTCCTAATTCAAATAGTTTTTCTTAAGGTGTGGAATTGGTTCCAGAATAGGAGGTATGCTGTCAGGGCAAAAACAGTTAAGGGTCCTGAGAAATTAGGTGTTACACCTATGCCTCGCACTGATTCAACTGCAGTGAGAAGTGTTCCTCAAACCCCTCAATCGATGAACGCTCCTTCAGGTAGGATTAAAACCATTCAAAGACTAAGGTTCTTTAGCACATGTATCTGGTGGTCATAGATCTCCTTTATATTTCCTTAGCAATTTTGCCTCTAGTTTGTATTTTGGATTCATTTTTTGCTTAGGGAATTCTTCTTTGGGGCCTCAATAGCCTATGCAAATATGTATCTTGTATTTTGATGCCTAGGGCCCTAGAGTATCATACCTCTAATGACTCTATGTGCCAAAGTGGCCACTTCATAGTTCATGCACTGAGTCGAATATTTTCACGTTTTACGTTGTGTTATAGCTATGCACTGTTCCATATGATTATAATGTATGCACATTAGCACATATGCTATATCTGTGGCAGCCTCAATTTGTACACGTCATTTTGAAATTTGTATAGATATTGTAGTTTGAATTAGTAAATGTTCTGGAGAAAATAGTCAAGATACTATTGTACTCGTATAGTTGTATGAAGCAATACTATATGGTGTTATTACTTTTAGCCAAAGTTGTTCGAATCTTCCATCTTCAGTTCTCTTCGTAGTTTGCTGGAGGCTTTCTCAAGGAAAAATGGATTACACAGCCTCTTCTCAAGTGACCCTTGTACTCTTGAAAAATCCCAAAGTATCCCCTTTCTTGTGGGTTTATTCTGTCGAGATAATAGAGCAAAAAGTTAGCTCAAATGTTAATTTTCTTTGCCGTATTGGAGTGACATTTAGTGGTCTAAAGGTTGGAGGTGATATGCTTTATGGTTTCAATTGTGAATTGAAGGAGCATTGTAAAGCACTTTTCTCATTGATTTCCAGTGCAAGTGATTTTAAATTTCCACCTCGTGCTGTTTAGTTTAACATGTGGCTTACTTGACTGAGTTTGGTCATCCACTCTGTTTAGTTTACCTTGGTTTTAAACTTCACTAGCACATTCAATATAGTATGCCCTAGTTTTAATCGATGACTAGTTTTATTTTGAGGAAACTATGGTATCAACTCTTGTATTACAACACATGAAATGATACTTTCGAGTCTGAAAGTTTTAAATGAAGTAGGATAGAACAAAATATGGAAGTGTAAGATTACTAAAAGTAGGGTGTCGTACTTGATTGAGAATTTCTCAGTTAGTTATCATAAACAAGGGTGACCTAAGGAGTATGTGGACCACTTACTTGGAAACAGATGTTATAAGATATGAATGAAATTGTGGAAGGTAGTAAGCATCGGTTGACGATTGACATAAATGGGAGAAATTTATGTGACTAGGTTTATTCAGTAAATTCTTGGTAGAAGGGATCGATTGTGGATGAAGGTGCCAAACTAAGAGAGAAAGATTGTGGAGGACATGGGCTGAGATGATGAGAACGCACATTATTACTTCATACTTGGTGATTAAATGTCTTTCAATCAAGCACGCTGGGGAAATAGATATATTATCTGACCTCAGGTAATTGGCATTAACATATTTTGAGTTGAGGATGTATATGAAGTTCCGGCTTCATCTACCTACCTGCAAAACTTCACCACTAGGAATTGTTCGAGACATTGATTGCCAAAAGGGGAAAACACATGTTTTTATTTCGTTTTAGTTTTTTCTTTTTCCATCGCTTACTCTTTTTCTAGGCCTGTCATGTTTCCGTCTCTTCTCTCATTCTCTATTAACTTGAAGTTTGTAGTTGTTGCTGGGGTACTGGAGTACAGTTATATGCAAGTGAGTCGCGAACATTAGTTTATTTGAGTGAAATGTTGCATGGAACAGGCCTTAGTCATGTGGGTTCAGTTTGGGTTTTGAGGAAAGTTTTTAAAAGTAATGAGTGGAGAGAGATAGATAGAGAATTTATTGAAGACCGTGCACAGGGGATTTGAGACCCCAGAACGAACAAGGTCCTAGATTTTGACTGATTCCAGTGATCAGTGTTATGTTTGAGAAACAAAATTACAAGTCATTCATAGCCGTCTTTACTGTTGTAGTATTTTCTCTGTCACCGAATAAGGAATAGGGAATTACTCTTGACGGTAAGAACTATGTATGACTTGCTCATTGGTGCAAGGCAGTCTCCCCAACGTACAATCGACTTACTTCTTGTATCTGCTAGCCTCTTTGCTCTTACTGACTTTACGGGTCTAAATTTCAGACTTTCTTATTTTCTTTGTATGGTTTCATTGTCGTAACTTCGTGTTTGACATTTCTCTTCTTTATATCACCCTACTTCAATTGTGTTGTTCTTATTGTGGTCATCAACAGTTCCAAGTTTAGGAAGGACGGTTTCAGATCATACACAGATGGAGTTTGAAGCTAAATCTGCAAGGGATGGTGCATGGTCAGTATTGTTGGCATTTTAGGTTTCGAACTTCTGGGTGCTAATTATGTGATGTTTGCCCACATCCTCTCAGATAAGTAACATCTATGTAAGAAGATAATAGTTATTTCTTGCTCTTCCTCAGGTATGACGTCACAATGTTTATATCTCATAGATCTCTTGAGATGGGTGATGCGGTAATTCTTGAATCTTTTCTCCTTCATTGCTTGATAATTTGTTAGAAGGCAGAAATATTATCCTTGAACTCATTGTTTGGAATTTTGTAGTCTTCATGATTGTTATCCTTAATTCCTGCCTGAGTTAGTTCACCCATCTTTAGACTTTATTCCTAGAGATGCATACTATAGTCTGTGCAAGTATCACATAGTCTGTACAAGTATAAGCTTCTTGTCCATTTTGGAATTCTTTCGACTCTTCATGAACTATCATCTGGTTCCACCCGATTATACATATAATGCACAATTAATGGAGAGGAAAGGTCATCAAACGGGTTCGTAGGATATGGAATATAGACTTTGTTACTGAATTCGGTGGTGAAACTTTCAAGAAAATGCAACCTTTTCTTGGACTTAAAGTCTTGTTCCTTGAACATGTTGTAAAGGTTGAAAACTCCGGTTGGTTTTGTGAACTAGTCTTGGTCTTTTGGAGCGACTTCTTCCTTGACTCATAAACTCTGGACTAATTTAGGACGTGCTTGTTCGGTTTGCTGGTTTCGGGGCGGAGGAGGATGAATGGATTAATGTCCGAAAGCATGTCAGACAACGGTCTCTTCCATGCGAATCATCAGAATGTGTTGCAGTCCTTCCTGGGGATCTAACACTCTGTTTTCAGGTATGGATATTCGCCTAATAATGCCCTAGAATGAGTATATTTCTCAATGTTTTGTTAAGAAGACAAATTTATCAGATCTTGACAATCGCTACTTGATGTCTTTATAAAAAAATTCAGGAAGGCAAAGAGCAAGCTCTTTACTTCGATGCTCACGTTCTCGATGCACAGAGACGGAGACACGACGTAAGAGGTTGCCGCTGCAGGTTCCTGGTGCGTTATGATCATGACCTATCTGAGGTATACACCTAAATATTGTCTCACTGAAGAGCCTTCTTTGAGTCATTATGTATTGCCTGGAACAGCACTTTCTCATTCATTTGCAGGTATCTATGGGAAATAATTCCTGCTTTTGACAACCTTGATTGTAAAAAGTTAAAAATCACATTTTCTCCTTGTTCAAATTACCGCACAAGTAAAACAGTACTCTCAGTCGCATGCAGTTTCATTCTTTCTATTTTGCACCCATGGAACATACGTGTATTAAAGTACATTCTACCATGCCGTTGAGACCTATTGTATGCAACTCATGTTGACCAATGTGTTTGTTTCTGGCTGTTGCTTCAGGAAATTGTGCCTTTGAGAAAGGTTTGCCGTCGGCCAGAAACTGATCACAGGTTGCAGCAACTTCTTGTCAAAAACGACCTGGGACCCGCAAACCAGCACAAGACTGGTGCGGATCCCCCTACATCCAACAGTTTGAGGGTTTATCCTCCTATTGAACCAAGGATGCAAAAACAGCAGCAAAAAGCAGAGGGAATTTCAGATGCTGTACCCGTGGTGGTTACCCCTTCTTCTCTTGGTAATGTGAATGTATCCACTGAGGCTAAGGTTCTGCAACCAAAAACTACTGAGGTTATCAGTTCTGGTGATGCGGGAACTTCAGTTGTCGTGCCACCAGCCAATGTTGTTGTGACAAGTGGCACTGCCACAAGCACCGTCATCAGTGACTCCAGTCTAAATATACCTCAAGGATGAGAGTAGGTAATTTGACATGCTCGGTATCTGTCTTGGATTTTTCGTTGACTTCAATTGCTATCTTTTTCTTTCGTTTAGAAGGGAAGAAGTCATTGGATAGCGAGGCTGCCATGCTTTTGTTGAGCTCATCTACCCAACTAATATAGTGTTCCGGAGGTTAAGCTTGACACTAAAATATGTTCAAGTTCAGTTCAAGTTATAAAGTCTACCGTCTTTGTTATGAATGAAAGTTTCGGTCATTTTAGTTCTGGGCTGAGTTCAAGTGGCTCGATTTTTTCGGCACAAATGAATACGTATAAGATATCGAGTTTAATTTGAAGTCGGGCTCGATAAATTAACGAGCTTAAAAATGCATTGGGGGTTGGCTTTGTTTGTCTAATGAGAGGACGTCGAACTGAGACTTTAACAAGTAGAGCTCTAGCACATTGATTCCTTTTATAGCCAGCTGGTAGAAAGGGGTGTTCGGCGATAGGGCCACGAGCTTATGCTTGGGTGAAAATGGCCAGAAAAAGAATAATCCAGGCACGACTCATCTTCTCTAAGCGCAGTCTATCTCACTCTACTTATAAAGATTACTGAAGAATAAAGGCTAAGAAAGATTAGCCTCACATGGTGCTAGGAAAGCTGCAGAAACATAATGTGTAAGAAATGCATGTGGCCCAAGCTGAGAGGCCCGGTAAGTGGTTATAGACCCCCCCACTATATGGAGCTATTGCATGTACCACCTGATCCTATGGCAGATGGGAGGTTGATAAACTCCCCACTCACCAAAAGAACACTTTGGGTACATCGTTGGTGTACTACATAAATGATCGGAGTCGTTCGGTTTGTTTTAAACATGTTTTCAAGAGTTATTGAATGAATCGATAATGCATTTATGGATATTTGAGTGAATCGATAAACCATTTATCGATATTCAAATGAGCTGAATTTTTTTTTTTTTTCCAGAAACTCTTAAAACAATGTTATTAACAAATTGCACGGCTCTAATTGTTAGATTATTAGTTTGGATCCCGAAATAAGTTTCACAATACATTTGGTATACACCAAATACTATAGTAACTATACCCATAGTATAGGAGAAATTTTTGGGTGCGAGTGAGCACCACGTGGTGTCCGAGCAGTGCATCCGGGTCTTACATTTTGGTTTTGGACGGCTCGGATTTGGAGAGAGAAAGAGGAGAGAGCGTGGTGGGGTGAGAGGAAAGAGAAAGTTTCAATCTGAGTCGTTCAACATGCTTTTGAACGACCCGAATGGACTACTCGAAAACCACATGAGCGCGGCTACGTGGTATACACCGGGCACCCAGAAATTTCTACATAGTCGGGGCTCCCCCACTCACCTAACTTATATAGAACCCCTTTTAATTAAAAGCCATTAAAAAGTCCAATCTGACCTTTCCTCAGACACAAC
Source organism: Rhododendron henanense subsp. lingbaoense (assembly GCA_020567845.1). Lineage (NCBI taxonomy): Eukaryota > Viridiplantae > Streptophyta > Magnoliopsida > Ericales > Ericaceae > Rhododendron > Rhododendron henanense. Next base: position 53,847,654 of record CM036313.1, read on the forward strand.
TCTAGCTTGAGGTTCAGCTTTAGCTTTAGCTTTATGGAGTAGCTTATTAGCCTCAGCTTATTGAAAAAAGTGGTTTCAGTAAATACTAGTTTGGCCATTTTGCCCTGCTTTTGGTCCCTTTTTTAATGGTTTTTCTCTTGTCCTGTTCTCTTGTGGTTTGGTGTAAATCTGTGGTCAAAGCCCTCTTCTTGAAACAAACCTTGACCACTTTCATAAACATTATTATAAAACAAAACCTCATCCATTTCACCTAGAAGTGAGGTTTCCCCCCCTTCTTTGATTGATCCATGTGTGTCCATCTCCTTAAAGTACACCAAAAGCAAGATGGTATGTTGAATGGTTTGTTGATTCTTGTGCGAATGCTACCACAATAATATTTATTTTTAATCTGAACCATTAAAAACACTTTTAGATTCGGAAGTGTTGTAGTGAACTCCTATGCAGTGCGCATGTACGTCGGCATATAGTCGTCGATCTCATCAACTCTTTCCTCAAAAAAGTTTATTTTTAATTTGAACCATTAAAAATACTTTTGAACGGTTACGATGCCGCACTACACAACGCACTATCATATTTCCAAATCCATGTTAATCAATATTGTTCCCCGTCAGTATCACAAATCCACTCGGTCCAATTGATTGGATTAAGTTTCCCTCCAATTTTGATCAGTCAAATCCCTCATTTATTGGTCTCCATTGGAGTTGTAAAATTCATATTGGCCAACTCGTAGGCCTGCATAGTGGAGCATGCTTTTAAATTTTAATTTGACTGCATATGAGAGTAGATATTGAGGGCTGTTTTGTTGTAACAGTAACACCCCATGGACAACTGGCCCAATTATTTATTGGAGCTTAACTACGTGGTACAAAATGCTTTCAAGTTACTAGTAGTAAGTTTCAAAAAAGAAGAGAAGTTACTAGTGGTAGCTTATAGTACTTGTTTTTAAATTAAATGTGATTTATTACGAGAGAATGATCATAAAACGAAAAAATAAGTACTTAAAAAACCAAAATGTTACGTGTACAATCGTTGTGTAACTAATTCTGGCCGTCTAGATGTGTTTGGACGGTCGAAGAGTTTAAGCGAATCTTGACCATTAATTACAACAATGGACGGCTAGAGATTGATTGTGTTTCTTTGTTCTGCACGTAGCACTAAGAATTGGGCAAGGGTCCAGACCAGTTGGTCTCCAACTAGTTCGGTCTAGTTTAGACCATTTGCGGGTTCTTTCTTGGCCTACAACAATGATCGGAACCGTTCACTTTTTGAAACTCGTCGAGAACATTGACAACGCCAAAAATCACGTTGATCGGATATTATTTTACATGATTTTTAAAATGCATTAAATTTTGGAGGGGGGGGGGCGAAGTATGCAACACTGGATTACAACCCATTTGACACAATTATCCGAAGATAAATGCATTTCGAAATCATATTAAACGATATTCGATTAACATGTTTTTGCCGTTGTTAATGTTCTTGACAAATTATAAAAAATAAACCGTTCCGATCATTATTATAAGCCCGAGAAGGGCTCGCAAATAATCCAAACTGGACTCAGCTGTTTGTAGACCAAACTGGTGTGAACCCTCTTAGCGGAACGGGGCTTTATTTATACAATCAAGATCACTCACGTACTTTGGAACGTTGTATCACTATCACATTTGTTACACGTTTACGTTTTGTACTTTTTTTTAAATATTATTTATCATACCTACTTGTACTTCTTTCTTTTTTGGGGAAATTACTGAACAATGAAAAAATGGGCTAATAATTCCCACCCATGAACCACTTATTTGGAATTCAGAAGCCATGGAAAGGAGAAGAATAATTCCCCAGACATGGTATTAAAGACAAAAATACCCTCTTTCATAAAATTGTTACACTTTCATACCCTTCTCTCATCTCTCTGTCTCTCCTCACCGAAATCTCCCCACAGAAGAGGAGTGCCATGGCATTCTCTCTCTCTCTCCGTAGAAAAGGGAGAACAGAGCAAAAACAAAAAACAAAAGACAGAGAAGCCAAAAAAAATGGGAAATGGATAGAGGCCGAGGGGCAGTCATAGCTGCCATCCGCCGCCACTGACCCACCTCTCTTCCCTCTATATCTTCTCATCTCCTCCCTTTCCTCATTCCTTTACCCCACACCCTTTCTAAGGTTTTGATAAGGGTCGGAATCCATTGATTTAAAAGTCTTACTGTGTTAGGTCCTTTAATGGACAAATATGCCTTAGTTACCGTTGTTTATTTCCCCTTTCTTTCATTCTCTCTCTCTCTTAAACAGATGAGAATCGAGGGGGCTGTGGTTGTGGTACCCCAATGGTGAAGGAATCAACTTGTTACAGTTGATGAAAAAAATGGATTCAAATTAAGTTCCTGGATATGGCGCCGTTGATTTCTGCCGATGGAAGAGAAGGAGAGAAAGGGTGTGGGGTAAAGGAAGGAGGAAAGGGAGGAGATGATCGAGAAGATATAGAGGGAAGAGAGGTGGGTCAGTGGCGGCGGACGGCGGCTATGGCTGCCCCTCGGCCTCTATCCATTTCCCCTTTTTTTTGGCTTCTCTGTCTTTTGTTTTTGCTCTGTTCTCCCTTTTCTATGGAGAGAGAGAGAGAGAGAGAGAGAGAGCCATGTCACTCCTCCTCTGTGGGGAGATTTCGGTGAGAAGAGACAGAGAGATGAGAGGGGTATGAAAGTGTAACAATTTTATGAGAGGGTATTTTTGTCTTTAATACCATGTCTGGGGAATTAATCTTTTCCTTCCCATGGCTTCTGAATTCCAAATACGTGGCCATGGATTGGGAATTATTAGCCCGTTTCTTCACTGTTCAGTAATTCCCCTTGGGTTTTGACCACACTGGAATGTAATCTCTGATCACGCGCTCAGTTTTGCGCAGCTTTTCTACGGAGTGCGTGTAGCACAGTAGTAAACAGTAGCAGGCCCAGTGCCAGGCCAGCGAAGCTCTTCGTCTGCAGTGACCCACTCTCGGTCGTTTATTACCGGTTATAAATAGTATATTTCGGGTCATTTCCGAATAAAATTCCCCTTCATCATTACTTTCATTCGTAAATGTCCTCGTAGCTTGATGACACTTCTTGTGAGGGTTCGATTTTCGTTAAGAACGCGAGTATTTGGCGTGGCGCTTAATGCTCTTTGGAGTTATCCCACACCTATGCCGCTTAGCATACCCATTTTTATCTCATTACAAGTAGGGTAGACATCTGAACAAAAAATCATTACTTTCATTTGCATGGTTGTCAAAACTCTCGTCACGTGCATCCCTCCTGTGGCTGGACTGGATTCTGTGTCTCTCAACTCGTCCGTATAGACCCCTTTTGTTGTGACAGTGTGACACCTACACCATGTCATCTCCGAGAAAAACTTATCCACGGAGCTTCGTAAATAAATTTTTACGGAGGTGAATTTGGACCATTCAAAAATGCTTGGGAAGATCCAAATTTTAAGTTTCGTTAAAATTTGGACCGTTTAAAGCCGAAACGAACAGACGAAATTGCGTGCCTCCATGAAATAAGAGAATCACGCCCCTATGTGAATCAATCTCTCCACTTCCCTAATTTTTACTCCGCCTTTCTATTTTAATATCAAAGTTGCCACTATTATCCAAACTTACTTACAAAATGAACGATTCAAAACATCAGATGAGACCATGATAAGGCCTTTTATACGAGAGATGATGACCATGGTGGTGGACCGGTAACGGTGTTTTGAGGGTGACAGATGTGGGGCTCCGATTAGGATAGTTCGCTCCTTTGGGTCTGGGATTCGAGATTCGCCCTTGATCTTCTCTTCGTCCTGCAAAATGAGGCACGACTACAGACCACACCGGAGGCTCTCCGGAATGGCCCTCTGATGCAAGAATTAGTACTCTTGCAAAGAGAAGTGAAAGACCAAGAGCTATGATTTTAGGGTTGTGTAGAACGTACCTCCAACGAGAAGGCATAGTGGTGTATTTATAGGGGACCCCTAGCTTGGCTTCCAAAATTGTACGTACGCTCAACACGCGTTGGCTGATGTCACCTCTGCGTCACATTAGGGTTTTGTAACCGTTTGTAGGATGAGCTGGCATTTTCACGTGCTCCCATCGTTATCTTGGTAACCGTTCAGCTGATGTTGCGAAACGTCATCATGGCTACGACTGTTTTCCCCACGTGGGTGAGCTGGAATCTTGACCCCCACGTTTATTCAACGCCAAGCATGAGAACCGACCGTCGAAAGGTCGGTGGGCCGAGCGAATTGTTTTGACTAATCATGACGGAGACTTTGATACAAGACCGTCGGCTTGCCGAACCTTAAGGGTAAACGCCTCGGACTAGATTGGATAGCCAAGAAGTGGCTCGGGATCTCGTTTAGTACGGCACGAGCTATTTGGCTCGGCCTGCTACAACAGACACTTTTGGGACGTTACGCCGATGGTCTAGAGTTCCATTTTTCTTTTCATCTATCCTTCCCCTTGCTAGTTTCAAATCACCTATGACTTTGAACTTTGGAGGAACAAACTTCTATGCTCCAATATTTGGACTATTTTTTTTTTAATCATTCTACAATCACATTATCACATTAAACTTTGTGGACACAAATGCACAAATAATTACATAGATAAGTGGATTCCGCACACACTAATGATGTAATGTGTCTGGAGTCCACATATCTATGTGAGCGTTTGTGCTTTTGTGTACAAATTGGATATAGTTGTAGACTTTTCCCAGGACTTTACATGTTACCGGCTCTTATAATTTGAAGAACAAATCCCTCCATGCACTCTCCTAAATCCACCCGTTGATCAACTAAACAAATGACCATACGAATATTTTGGGGGATTTTCTTGCAGAACGATCGAGGGCATGTCTGTTTTGGGAACTAAAAATGGGACATTAGGGTGGGGCTCTCAAGAGTTGGTCGATTGATAGCATTATAGTATTAAGAAGTTTAACCGTTAAGGCTTGCAATTTAACTCTCACACCAACCGAAAAATCGAAATCGAAATCATGGGACTACTCGATCTTTGCATAGTTGTTAAAGTTTACCGGTATGAAAATTAGTCAAGTTACGTGAAAACTTATCCAAGCATCCTGTTATAGAAAAACTTAGTATTCTCTAGTTCGGTTTTTGCCCTTTGAAATTTGCTATTGGTATATAACGGAGGGCGATCTCATTTTTGTTCATTGTCTTCGGATAATTATCTTTTATCAGTTTACAACAAGTCACTATCTCAATCAAGAGAATTGTTTGGGTATCGGACGTGGCTGTGTCGACATGGTGCCCGCTCGGTTCTTTCGGGTCATTCAAAAGTATATTGGACGGTCCTGATTGAAACTCTCTCTCTCCTTTCTCACCCCACCACTCTCTCTTCAAATCTGAGCCATCCAAAATCAAAATAGATGGTCTGAATACGCCGAACGGGCACTGCCCCAAACCCATAAGTAACAAAGCATAGATAACGTAGCAGATATACACCTCCTCTTCGCAATTGATAAGCTCACCTGTTATTTCGTTTACGGCGCGTTTGTATGGTGGATAGACCTTTGGCTTAATACTCCACTGAACCCCACAAGCATAATTGTGGCTTTTGGCTAAAGACAAACGGCAATATTCTCATCTCATCCTCCCTCAACCATCATCACACTCTCTCTCTCTCTCTCTCCATCCACATATCCGTATCTCTCCCCAGCCACAACCACAACCCACAGTCCAAGACTCCAAGCAAATCACTGCTAACTTTATCAATCATACAGTAAACTCCCTCGGCATTTTCTGCCGCTTTATCTACACAACCATTTTTCCTGCTGCTTGATGGCCAAAGCACCACAATGAAAATCACATCGAAATCAATCCTCAGCCCCAACCGCCACCCACGCGACTCCACCACCCCTATGTCTCTCCCACCATCCCTCAGCCGCCGCCTCAAAGCCAACAGAAGCCTCAGAGGCGCGCAATCCCCCATGTTCCCCACCGCAGGGAAAAAACCCCGCTCCGCCTTCGACAACCCCGAGCCTTCCTCTCCCAAAGTCACCTGCATCGGCCAAGTCCGAGTCAAAACCAAGAAAAAACAGGGGAGCGAGAAGCAGAGTATTAAAACCGGGGAAGTGAGTTTTCGCAAAACCGAAGGGAATGTGAACCCTAATCAGAAGTGGGTTCATCTCCCTTTAACGATTTGTGAAGCCTTAAGAGGGTTTGGGGCTGAATTCAGCTGCTTGTTTCCGTGCCGCCCATCGTGCTTCTCGATGGGCGGCACAGGACAGAGAGAAAAAGAAGGGAGAGTGAATGAAGGGAATGGTGGGGATTCTTCGTGTGTGGCGGTGTTCGGGAGGTGGTTGGTGGGGGTGCAGGGGAGGGAGATAGAGTTGGTGGTGGGTGGAGAGGGTGAGGAGAGAGAAGCAGAGGGAGGAGAGAGAGAGATTGAGGATGGGAGGTGTGGAGTGAGTGAGGAGTGTGGTGTGGAGATAGAAGAGGAAAGGAGAGTGAGTATTTGTGTGCCCCCAAAGAATGCTCTTTTGTTGATGAGGTGCAGATCTGATCCTATTAGGGTTTCGGCTCTTGTTAATCGGTTCTGGGAGTCACCTATACGTAGTGCTGAAGAAGTAGAAGAAGAAGAAGAGGACGAGGATGAAGGAGATGAAGAAGTGGGTGGTCCAGATGGAGAAAGATTAACGGAGGATAAAAAGGTTGAAGCTTTTGGGAAATTGGTTTCTGCGGAAGAGGAAAAGGAAGAAAACCCAGAAGCAAAAGCACATGATTTGGTTATGGAGGGACAGGAAGAAGCTGGAGAGAGAGAGAACCCAGAAGGAGAGGTACAAGATTCAGCTGTGGAGGTGCAAGAAGAAGCAGAAGAGAGAGAAAGCCCAGAAGGAGAGGGACATTTGGTAATGGAGGTGCAAGAAGAAGCTGAAGAGGGAGAAAACCCAGAAGAGAATTTGGAAATTAGTGAGGAAATTGAAGAAGAAGGATATGAAGAAAATGATGAATTAGAACCAGTAGTAGTTCAAGAAGTTAAGGTTTCATCGGAGGCAGAGGAAAATGAGGTGAGCTGCTCTGTTTTTGAAGCTTTTTCAGATTTGCAGAGATTAGGAAATGAAGAAAATTTGGAAAACCCAGTTGAAGATTGTCAGTCTAGGGAGGTTCAGAGTGAAGAAATCATGTCTCCGGATGAGGACTTGTTCTTAGGACTTCAGGAGATGTTTTTCGAAGAAGAAGAGGCTGAAAAGGTTGAAGAAACAGAGGAGGTGTCAATGGGAGAGAAAGAGACCCAATTGGAAGAAGAGAGAGAGGAAGGGACCCAGTCAGAAGAAACCCTGATAGAATCAGAAGCCAAAGAAGCAGAGGAAGGAGAAGGAAATGGGAATCTAGAGAGAGAAGAAGAGGTGAAGAAAGAACAAGAAAACAGAGGAGAGAGAAGCTCATTGTTGCCGGAGTGTTTACTACTGATGATGTGTGAGCCGAAGCTATCAATGGAGGTTTCAAAGGAAACGTGGGTGTGCAGTGGGGATTTTATCAGGTGGAAACCGGAGAGAAGAAAGGTCAAGAGAACCGACAGCTGCGACGGGCCCAGGAGGAGGGTCAGCATTGACTCGACCGCGGGGCCGGCCTCGACGGTGTCGATGGCGGCGTTGATAGAGCAGAAGCTGGTGAACGCGGTGGCGTACGAGCCGTTTGTGCTGACGCGGTGCAAGTCGGAGCCGATGAGGACGGCGGCGGCTAAGTTGGCCCCGGAGACCTGTTTTTGGAAGAATAGGCAGCTTGAGCGGCTTGAGCCTCACCGCCGAGCCACGTTCGGAGTCGGCGCGGCTGGGGTTGGGTTCTGAGCCGAGGTGGTAGAAAGGAATTCTACTGTTTGGGTGGTTGTATGAGTAGATATTTTTTAGGATCATCTTTATGGGTAGATTTTAATGTTGCAATGCATAGTGCATGTTTTTTCCACTTTTGAGTGATTTTTCAGTGCCGAGCGTATATCTTACGTGGTATTCGTTCGGTGCATCCGAGCCGTCCGATACACTTTTGGACGGCTCGGATTGAAATCTTCTCTTTCCTCTCACCCCAACACCTTCTTTCTCTTTTTTCTCTCTCCAAATCTGAGCCGTTCAAACACGTAATAGATGGTTCGGATGCGTGAACGGGCACCACGTGGTACCCGCTCGGCACTGAAATTTTTTCCCTTTTTCAGAAGTTAAAAAGAGGTTAGTAAAGTTAAAAGTTTTATTTCTTCTATCTTCCTTGGAAATGTCTAATGAAAATTTGAGTGGTTTCCCATCAAGCTTAGGTAAGAAAGAATTGGACTTGCCGGAAGCTATGAATTATAAGCCAAATAGTGGTGTTTTGGTTTGAAAATAGAAGACCACGAAAGACTATACATGATTCTGCATGGAAATGTGTATGCAAATTCTACTTGTCTAAAACATGACATTTTCAGCTATCTCTTGCCTAGTAACTAGGGGTGATAACGGATCGAAAAGACTGAACAATAGAATTTCTTATTTTTCGTTTTTGGTATCGGCCACCTCAAAACTCCACGATTCGAAGCTTACAGAAGTTTAGAAGGGAAAACAACTCTACAACACGAAACGATAGATGAAAAGACGTACGTTCTCTTTCGGAATCCTGATGCAGGGCGTTCAACAAGGATAATCACAAACTAGAAAAGATAATGAGAAAACTCTCTCAGACTCTGTCATTCAATATTAATCAAAAACTGTCTTAGCCTGAATGCTTACAACTTATTATATAGGAAGAAACCCTAACCCTAATTGATTCGCTCGAAAAGGAAGCTGAATCAATTATCAACGAAAAATTACAGTACCAAAAAAGGAAAATTCGGAATAATAGCAAAATCCGAAAATATAGAAAATTCTAAGACTTCTCATAAAAAAAAAAAACGGACTAAAACGGAGCAGCGACCATCGCTTACCGTGGTGGGCGAAGGCATGCCACGGTGTGGTGATTCGGCGGGCTTCTCCGTCAGTGGCTTCTCCGTCTGGTTTTTTCTATGGTTTTGGTGAGTCTTTTAGCTGTAGTTTCTGTTCTTTTTCCCCTTATCTTGATTTTCTTTATGGTTTTCACTTTTCTTTTCTTAAAACTTTTTATGCGGATTAGTGATGTACATACATTCCTTTCTCAAGTCAGTTAACAGCGGATATCCTCCAAATCGGCCCCGGATAAGCCCCACAAGACCTCGGGCTTGGACAAACCCCCACCGCACAACAATTTAGTTAACCCCACTTGCTGCATCTCTTCCATGGGATGATGTATTTGAGTGGCGAAGAAAGAGAGTTTTTGCGAGTTAGCTTTCCCAATCAAGAGCGTCATTCCTACAACTCTCGCTGCAAAAATGTTGGCTTTCACGTCGTCACTCGATCATTCTCTCCGTGCTTGACTCTGTCATGGCTTCTCAACTTCCGCAGTGAGCTTTCGTCTTTGTTATTTATGGAATTCAGATGAGAGTGCTATGATTTGCATTACCTAAGAACTTTAGAAGAACTCAGAGAAATGAATGTTGCCATATTATGCAGGATATCAGGAGCCAGTTTCGACGACTTTTCTCAGTTCTTTTTAGGGGAGTGGCTCGTGGCTGCATTCAAGAGTGTTCCCCAATCTACGACGACACGCAACACAACACCGGACTTTGCGACTCCTAGCAGCAATTCTAGCAAACTTTGTCCAATTCCATTCCCAATCACGACTTGTGATTTTCAGTTTAAAGGCGCATGCAGTTCAAGAATGTCTTATGTGTAAATTACTGCTACTTATGTGCTTCCGGGATGGTCTTGGAACTCTGATGTCGGATATATAGAGGAGGGGAAGAAGAAACAAAAATATGCTCGCTCACCACCCATGTTAAAAGCCCATGGATGTCACCGTTCGAGGATTAACGTGGATATAGGGTGTAGGGATTGTTCATCACTCAAAAGAATCTACCTACGAGATACAGAAACGAAGAAAAATAAGTAAATATAATTCTCAACAACCCATACACTATATTTTATTCAAACAAACTCCACCCAATTGATTCATAAAACATTATATAGGACATTCTTGGATCAACGCATAGGTAAAACAAACTTACATTTTCAAGACTATAACGTAATGAAAATAAAGATAATTAACTACCAAAAACTAGGAAAGACTTTGTGGAACTTAAAGAAATTCTTCGACCGAAATTAAATAGACAGTAAAACTAAAACTGAAATTGATTTGGACCTTAAGACTAGAATTGGAACATCTTAAAATTTTGGGTCGATCTCCATTATTACCCCCATTCAAACCGGTCCAAGTACCGGTTGGCTATTAGGTCTGCGTCAAACTTCTTTCCTAGTAAGAACTATTGGACCTAGAGTTGTAAACAAAAACTATAGCCCGGGCTTTGGCCATGGCCTCGCTCACTAGTCTGAGTAAAAGCTTGCGTTCTCCGGCAAAAGGCGGTGATATTCGACCACGGAATAACCCGTTGTTTCTTTAAACCCGGTTCGAAGAATAATTTTGTAATCTCTAGTTAAATCAATGATGGGAACATAGGAAAGCATTGGAACTCGTGAGATGTGAACCCAGACCCAGACTATAGCTGGGCGAATATACGACTTTTTTTTTTTATACGCAAATGAATAGACTTGTTATTCCAAATTGAGTCTAGCAGTCTACTAGCAATGAAGCTTCTTCTGAAAATGACTTCTTTAAATTAAAACAATAGCCCCCCAGGGACTAATCTTTCGTTAGAGCAAAGCAAGTCCATCCTTGTGCCAAATTCCATGACAAAATCAAAATTGGACATGAAGAACAGTGATCTCCACGCTTGCGCCAAATTCAATGTCAGCGATATTCTCGCATTGTCCTTATTTGTTGCCAAATTTGGTATCGCCTTTGGCCATTGCCAAAATTACCACCTTATTCAAGCCATTCTATTTGCATCGAAAAATGATACTAGTGTTATTCAAATAGTCTAGTTTTGAGATTGTGCCACCATGACAACAAACCGGTGTAGTAGCATTGCTATTTTTATTTTTATTTACACTGTACTGCGCTAAAAATAGCTTTGACAATGCCATTTTGGCAACAAGTGGACTAACTCTTACGTGATTTTAGCTGCACACGATGGATTTTAATGCTGTTGTCATTAATATATTTCTTCCCACTCTCACCAAAAAAACAATAATACGAATCTGAATTGTCAATTACTCAATTAAGATCCGAGCCGTCGATTGCCGAGATGAGCGGCCGGATCTATAGGAAAATGCGTGGCAGCATCTCCCATTACAAAAACTTGAAAGCAGCCCAATGCATGCTTACCTAACTTTCCGTACAGGATTGAACTTTAGTCTTTCTCATCTTTTAATCTTCCAAGTGAATGACGGACCGAGATCCTCTGTCCGACCCCAATCCGGACAGGGGTCTGTCTCACTTCTCTCGGCCGTTGATTTCGCAAATCAACGGTTGAGATGTGCCGAGCCAAAACGACGTCGGCTTGGCACATCTCAGCCGTTGATTTGCGAGATCAACGGCCGAGAGGGGTGAGACAGCCCCTGTTCGGATTGGGGTCGGACAGGGGATCCGGTTCCGTAAGGACTGCCCTCATTGACCAAATCCCAAACATTGGTCCCGTATGTGCGTCGGCAATGTTGAAAACTTGAAATCATTTGGAAAAACTTGTGTGGAAGCCTAATCACTCATCTCTAATTTAGGATTAACGTAAAGCATGAATGTATTTTTTAAACTTGTCACATTTTTAAAATAAGCTTAAACACCCACCTGTTCCACTTGATTAACTTGTGTAATGTGAATTGCTTAAAAAGCCAACTGCTACACGAATTTGGATTGTGATTTGCACAGCTAAAGAAGAGTAGTATTGTTTTTCTAATTTGGTTCGACGGTTAGGGGTGTCCGGGCCAATTTAGGGCCTTAGGCGTACCTTGTGACTCTTTCCCTCAAAGTCAGGCCATTCACGCCGGAACTAGAGGATTCCCAAGAAATTTCTTTCTTGTGGCCTGACTTCAATTGGTTGCCAAATAAAAAAATTAGTATTTGATACGTGCCCCACTTATAAACGAATCAACCTTAATTACATCTCTGAGGTCGTTAGAACTTTTAAATCAAAACAGGAACAGCCCACTACTTATAGATCAAGCAAACAAACAGTCATATTTGTTAATAGAGAGAGAGAGAGAGAGAGAGAGAGAGAGAGAATGGGTTTAACATGGAAGAAGGAGCACTTAGATATAGTTCTAGTCCCAACTGGGTTACTGATCATGTTTTGCTATCATCTCTTCCTTCTTCACAGACACCTCAGACTTCCCCACACCACTACCATGGGCCATGACAACCATTACAGAGGAGCTTGGATTGAAAAAATGATGCAGGTCACTTCACCTACTCCAATCCCCTCTTCACTTCTTCTCTTTATTTTATCAGCGAGGATCAGTATTGTTAGAATAGTTAGATTAGCACTTGAAAAATGAATTGAACTCCAACCTCCTTTTCTTGACACCTAAGTGCACCCCTGATGCCGTTGGGCCGAACGCCTCTTGTCACGTCCCTTTCACTTCTTCCCCTTCTATTGATCAAAATATTGTCAGAATTGGCTTGGGGGTGTTTCTCTTATTGATTCTTGATTTCCACGGTTCGAAAATTGTGTCAGTGTGTTTGTCAAAACTTCTACCTTTAACAGATTCTAGTCAAAACTGCTTACAAAAATCAGTTTTATTACTTCTCCAGTTATGATATTGGAACCAGGTTTTGTAAACTTTAAAATTTGGCTAACACCCTCTTCACAAGAGACCTCAATCTCTAATGGGTTACTATTTGTTTGCAGGTTGAAAGCAAGGACAGAAACCAAGCTTTAACAGTGATCAACAGCAACATTTCAGCTGCATTTAACCTCTCCTCAATCTCCTTAGTTCTTAGCTCTCTGATCGGGGCATGGATCGGAAGCTCGTCGGAAACCACCTTCACAAGCCAACTCATCTACGGAAACACAAGCCAATCAGTCATTGCCATCAAACACATAAGCCTGCTCATCTGCTTTATAGTGGCTTTTTCTTCTTTTGTGCAGAGTGCTAGGTGTTACGTCCATTCGATTTTCCTCATAACCATGCCAAACGCGGATATCCCGATTACTTACATTCAGCAGGCGGTGGTGTCCGCGAGTAATTTCTGGTCGGTCGGCATGCGCGCCCTGTACTTTGCCACCCCTCTGTTGATGTGGGTTTTTGGTCCGATACCGATGTTTGCTTCCTCTTTGGTTACGGTGGTGGTGTTGTATAACCTGGACTGGAATTCAACTCCACTGCTCGCGTTTCATCCGGCCGGGGAACGGGCTGAGATTTTGAAGAAGATTGGTCAGGAAATGACTGCTGTGGGCAGAGCTATTGGTCAGGAAATGTCTGCTGTGGGTAGAGCTTTCGAGCACCATGGGAGACCATAGGGGAGTCAAAGCAGAAGCTTCTCAGATGGAGAAAAAATGAGCCAGAACCTACCACCACAAAAATACAAGGAATGCTAGAATGTGAAAATAGCAGTAGAGGATTTTTCAAGTGCATATCAACGATATCATGCCACCCAATTAGTACTTTATTTGCAATGCAAGACAAACCAGACAAGTTATCTATTTGACTATTTGTGTTTGTTTCAATTTTCTTTTCCTTCAAAGTATTTGCAATGCAAGACAAACCGGACAAGTTATCTATTTGTGTTTGTGTAAGCCACTACGTAGCGATTTTTTCTGTCCTCCGATACTGCTACACCACGCGACCGGCGCTATAAAAAATACACACCCGTATTGGCCAATTCTCTCTACGTATTGTTTTATTATTCTTTTTATCTGATTTTTTGCTGGCTTCATGGCCGCTACACGACCGCTACGGCCATTTCAAGTACTTCGGCACCAAAAATCATTTTAAAAAAAATTCACGGTCGCAACACCTTATTTCTGCAATGTATCATTTGATACTGTGGCTACCTTTGCGCAGTTCGCTACTGCTATTTCCATGTAATGGCTCTTTGTAAGCTACATCCACCTGATAGTATGCGATCCCATTCCTAGAAATACTGGTCATTTTACTTGTGATTATTTACAATAATTCCGGTTAAATTCAAAGTTTCTGTCCGCTTTTCAACCTATTTCACCTTTTAGAGGATTATTATGCTAAGTTTTCACTTTAATTTCAAAGAGGACAAAGTACACTTCGACCCCCTGTGGTTTTGGCCATATGCGAATACACTCCTATGGTTCTAAAGTGAGCACATAACTCCCTGTGCTTAGTGTACTTGTGCGGATACATCCCCGCCGTCATGTTTTGCATCCATATTAACGGAATTTTTAATCCACGCACCAACCTTGAGCATGTGGAAAAAAGAAGAGGGAAATATCCTTTTTCCCTTTTATTTTTCTCTTCCTTCAATCCTTCAAATTGGCGTTATCGCCGCCGCCTCCTTCTCCTCCGATTCTGACGCCGAAACCACAAAGAGTCGAGTGAATTGGAAGGCAATGGGAGAGGGAGAGGCGGCCCTCGCTGATGTGATCTAACGCGAGTTAATTGGTGGTACAGATTCGGCATTTTCAGGTGGGATCGCCGCCATTAATGAAAATTTCGTATCAAAATTTGACAAAACCCCAAATGTTGAAGAGAGATTAATACAGGTGAGAAGAGGAGAAGCGGAGGTGAGAACATTCCCTGAATGATCGATGTTTGATAAGGTTCATCACTCTCTGAGTGAACCTCCAACTTCTTGTTAAGAGTTTCCTATGGTGAGAAACTAAAAAAAAAGTCTTCTTTTTTAGTTTGTTTTATTTCAGGGTCTTATTAGTCATCTCATCTATGAATTCTATGACTTCACTAGATCTAGCTCAATGCACCCATACACAAAATTAGTTACTGTAGTAAATACTGGAGTAGAGTATACACAACTTCATTTCTGATAAGTCCACATGAGAAGCAGGAACATATTGTCTAACTGGTGTTGATCAGTTCCATTGCCTAGAAACAACATGAATTCAGATGAAACAAATGCAGCATATATATAATGCACCATCAAAAATAAAAACAATAATGCAATTCATAAACAAAGGGAAGTTTGATGAACAAACCGAAAAAACTATCCGAAAGTGTCTGCTGCTGATTAAGACTGCTCTCGACCATGATGCTTGTGAAGAATAAGTGCTCACACCAGCTGATATTCCACCCAATAAGTACCCTTGGCATCAGCTGCTGCAGGCATTATTGCTTTCAAACTCGACTAGGCTCCTTAAACTTAAAAGAAAGCAGCCCGAGATTAAATTTTAGTTTTCTCATCTTGGAAACTGCAAGTCAACGACTGATCTGATTGGCCAAATCCCAAATCAGTTGTCCCCATCCCATGTAAGCGGCGGTCCAGTTAACATCATTTGGAACACTTTTTTTTAAAGACTTTTACTGTAGCTTAGCAACTCGGTAAGTTTTCAAACGAAGCTTAAACAACATATTCTACCAGATAAACTTGTATTGTTTACGATTTCCAACGGCTACTTGAGTAAGGCATGTGATTTGCTCAGCTAAAATTTACCTAATGCAGACCCGAGGTATAGGCAGACCAACCTTAATACTATATTTTTAAGCTCATTAACTTTTTTATATCAAACTTCAACAACCCACTTGTCGATTTAAAATGGCGCGTTTCCAGATCTAGTCTAGAGATGAGGGAAGAATTCATTTGAAAAAAATATTTTACCTTACATCAAGCGAACAAGCAGTCATAGTTGTGTAAGAATTCTAAGAGAGAGAGAGAGAGAGAGAGAGAATGGGTTGGACATGGAAGAAGGAATACTTGGATGTAATACTAGTCCCAAGTGGGTTACTGATCATGTTTGGCTATCATTTCTTGCTTCTACACAGACACTTCAGACGTCCCGACACCACGTCCATGGGCCACGACAACTTTTACAGGGGAGCTTGGGTTGACAAAATGATGCAGGTCACTTCACCTTCTCCCGCTCTCTTCTTCCCCTTCTACCCTTCTTCTTCCCCTTCTAGTGATCGAAATGTTTATCAAAATCGGCTTAGGGGCGTTTGTCATAGCTCCTGAGGTGATTTAAGGTTTTGGTGCGACGAAAAATTGTGTCAAAGTGTTTGTCAAAGCTTATGCTTTTAAGCAAAGAAACAGATTCTAATAAAAACTGTTCAAACACTGATCCTGAAAGACATCAATTTTATTACCTTCTAAGACCTGACTTTTTCAATCAGCTTTTGTAGAAATTAAGGTTTTAACAACAGAAACGGATTTCGCTTACCCATTTGATAATGGTTGACAAGGCATTCGTCTAGTTGTACAATAGTTTTTGTTTTTGTTTTGGTAATGGTTGTAGTTTGTTTTTTTTTTTGATATTCATAAAAAGGGTTGGAGGGGGCAACCAGCGTAGCAACTCCCCTTGGGCGTGACCATAGGGGCTCCAAACCCGCCTGTGGAATGTCCGGTTCGAGCCATAGCTACCGTCCGGGAGGACGGGCCGTCACCACGGCGCCACCTTAGTGCACAGTTGGCAAAGAAGCCCCCTCCCTAGTCCACAAAGCGGGTTCGAAATTAAGCCATGGGGCACCACCGGAAATTTGCACAAAGTGCCTCCGGGGCTCGAACCTGGGCCTGTGTTGGGGAGAGGTGATGCCCTTTGCCACCTGGGCTACCACCTCGGTGGTTGTAGTTTGTTTGTTATAGTAGTTTTTGGAGTACTTTTTAGTTTTTACGTATGGTTCCTCTTATTACCGTATCTATGAGTGCTTTTCTAAGCCAAAAGGAAAGAAGTTTTAACAAACACACCCTTAACCAGATTCAGATCTCTAATGGGGTTATTTGCAGGTTGAATGCAAGGACAGAAGCCAAGCTTTGACAGTGATCAACAACAACATTCAAGCAGCATTTTCCCTCTCCTCAATCTCCATGGTTGTAAGCTCTCTAATCGGGACATGGTTCGTAGGCACAAGCACCTTCACAAGCACCCTCGTCTATGGAGACACAAGCCAATCAATCATTGCCTTCAAACACATAAGTCTGCTCATCTGCTTCCTGGTGGCTTTTGCTGCTTTTTTGCAAAGTGCCAGATGTTACGTTCATGCAAGCTTTCTCATAACCATGCCAAACACAGATGTTCCGATGGCTCACGTTCGGAAGGCGGTGGTGTCCGGGAGTAATTGCTGGTCGGTCGGAATGCGTGCCCTGTACTTTGCCATCACTTTGTTGCTGTGGGTTTTTGGTCCGATTCCCATGTTTGTTTGCTCTGTGGTTATGGTGGTGATGTTGTATAACCTAGACTGGAATACAACTCCGCTGCTTCCGTATCAACCGGCGGTGGAAGGGCGTGACCTTTTGAAGAAAATTAGTCAGGAAGTGACTGCTGTGGGTAGAGCTATTGGTCAGGAAGTGACTGCTGTGGGTAGAGCTTTTGAGCACCATGGGAGACCATAGGGGAGTCAAAGCAGAACCTTCTCAGGTGGAGAACAATGAGCCAGGGCCTACAACCACAAGAATGAAGCAAGAGAGATACCCACATGTATTTTCTCTAATGGCATGAAGTACCTGAGCCTCAAGCTTTTCTTGTTAGTTATGTTGACTTTAGAACAGCTGTCCAGATTGAAAACAGCAGAATCTAACATTACTTTTTGCAGTTTCTGTTTGTGATGTATGAATTGTTTGCAAACAGCAGAATCATGAGAAGGGACTTAATGCCTAAAATGCCATGTTGCTCTTCAAGGATTGAGAGAGTTGATTTAATTAGTTGGATTTGAGTGAAAAAACCCCATACCAAACATGGTTCAATGATGTCGAAACTCAATCGACAAACTTCTTCATAGGTTGTGTTCGTGTGGTCTTGTTCTGTGGTGTGTGTGTGTGTTGGGGAAGGGAGGGGGGAAAATGGTTTCACAATGGTTCTGCCTTCTGGGCATTCTAAGAGCATACAAGAAATCTTTTTAATGGTCGTCCCGTATACATATTTCACCATTGTTATCCAGAAAATGTGGAGAAATGAAATGCTTCTAGATAGTTAGAAGCAACATGTATTTGCAATAACAGTCCAATTCTTTTCGAACATTTGACTACTTTTTCCCCCTGGTTTACGCTAACATGTTTCTTCTGGATTTAGCCACAGTACCCCAACCAAAAATTTAAAATTCAACTCAACCTATAAGTCTGGGAGAGTGGGACATCTTCAGGCCTTTCCCACACGATATTTACCTATCATGCTTTAAGAATGGTGCTCTCTCATTTTTTCCAATCATGTTATCCAGGAATCATGGTCAGCTGGTACGAACCCAACCATCTTATACAGCGATACATGAAGAATTGCATAGAGCTGGGATTGCAATATAATCAGGGCAAAAACATGACTATAAAACTGATAAATATGATTTGAATAAATGTGTTCTACAAGTTGGTCAGAGGAACAGGAACCTGTTCCTTCTATTCGGGTTCTGTTTTCCGTTCCATTATTGTGTGCTATCTGAACCTTGATCCTCGCTAATTTCTGAGCTCTCTGTGGGACTCTTCTCCGCCAGATTCAAACTTTTTTGTGCTTCATCTTTAGTTCTAGTTCCTTCACTTGAGGAATCTCCCATGAGGGAGTTTAATGCAAGTTGGGCCGAGTATACGAACAAACCTACAGAGTTGATGCCGAAAACAAATGTTGCAAGGTAGCACAATCCATTTATAATGGTCCTGCAGGTAAATATGTGAAAAGCTCCCATATCATTACAAAAATTCGAAATAGTTTGCTAAGGAAGTAGTTGAGGTGAGGGAGATACCTTATGGTTATAGTGATCTGGCGAACCTGGAAAACACAAAACACAAAAAAGTACGATTACTAGACGCCGATAGATACTGCACTGTTTTCAACCTGTTTATCAAATATCGAAGGATGCTAGAACATGTAAATAGCAGAAAAAAGGTTTAGTTGAGGATTTTTCCTGTTCATATCGATGCCTCACAAATATTTACACATACAAATAGACAAATTGTCCAGTTTGTTTTGCGGCGTAAATATTGTGAAGAAAGAAAATTGCAAGCGCCATATAAATACACATGTAATGGCTCCTTTCAAAGCTACATCAACCTGATAGTATGCAATCCTATTCCTAGAAATACAGTTCAGTTCACTTTGTGTTTATTTGCAATAATTCTGCTTAATTCCAAGATTCTGCCTGTTCTGCGAACTATTTCACCCTTCAGAAAGATATTATGTTAGCTTCCAAACAGATAGATCAGCAGCTCCCAGCCCTCTCTTCCCCACAACAGTGACCAACCAGAATATTTAATGGTGTTATATAAGGAATCTAACTAAAACTCAAGTTCTACTAGGAAATCACGAACCAAAATGGCATGGCACCTAGTAGAGATGATCACTACCGAAGGCACACACTGCACCTTGGTTCTAAAATTTAGAACGGCAATTCTAGTGTCTTAAATTAGGTTAGAATGGATGGGCATCGTAAAAGCGTTAAAAGTTTGCTTTCCAAACTTGTTATCGTGTCATTTTAGAAACAGATGCCCAGAAATGTTCAGGCAAAACTTTCTTGTCTTCCAAAAAGAAGAAGGTGATTAGCAGCAGTGCCAACTGAAATGCAGATGTGGGTTAATCATCTAAAGCATACATAAATCCCATAGACAAAGAAAGACCGGAAACCTTTCAAACCAAACTTTAGCAGAACATGAAATTGGCAACATCATCCAACTTCTTGTTAAAAGCTCCCTATAGTGACTACTGAGAGTTGCTACTCACTCAACATATGAAAAGTTCTCTCTTTTTATCTTTTATTTCTCAGGTTCTCAGTCATCTAATCTATGAATTGTCAGACTTCACTCTGGCTCAACGCGCCCATAAGTAAATTAATTAGTAAATTCTACATAAAAAGTAGGAACATATTCTCAATTGGTGTACAGTTTCAATTGCCTAGAAACAACAGAAATGCTGATGAAACAAATGCATTGGATGCAATTCACAAACAAAGGGAAATTCGACAAACGAACCGAGTAACTGTCCGAAAGTGTCTGCCGATTAAGACCGCTCTCAACCGTGATGGTGAACTTGTAAAGAATAAGTGCGATCACACCAGCTGATATTCCACCCAACAATGTTTGAACAGGTGATGGAGGACCCTTGACATCAGCCGGTCCAGGCGTCATTGCTTTCAAACTCTCCATTGCCTCCTCCTTCAACGACAACTTCGCCCCAGAAGACCTAAATTTCTAAACCCACCAAAACCCATTTCAGCAAATCAAAATAAGCATAAATAAAACGAACATATTAGTATGCATTCCCTATTTTCCAATCCCACCAAAACCCAGTTCATCATAGTCCCAATTAAGCTTAACAATACACGAACACATCAAAGAGTACATATTAGTGTGGATTTCCTAAATTTTCTCATCCCACCAAATCCCAATTCATCAAAATCAAAGTTAAGCCTTGAGGATACACCCAACTCATCAAAATCAAAGTTAAGCCTAGGGAATACATATTAACACTAACCAGGATGCATTACCTAACTTCTCTTATTCCTCCACAACCCAGCTCATCAAAATCCCAACTAAAGCCTTAAGCCTTAGCAACACATAAAAGCATATAGTACTGCGGCTACTACTGCCTCCATCCAAAAAGATTGTCCCATCCGTAAACGAGAACTAAAAAGTAAATTAGGGGCGGAGGTATCTGGGGGTGGAGTGGTACTTATTGAGACTGAACAACTTGATTTTTTACACGAACAATGAAAAACTAGCAATTGAACAAATAAATGGTTTGGATTACATAAATACTATCTCAATGACTTTCATTAGAACACCAAATAGTTGAACTAAAAGTCTTAGCTCTTTTTAAAAGAAAAAAATAAAACTCAAAGCTCCATTTTATGGTAAACTTTTCCTGCATAATTTTTCGAAAAACATGCAAGGATTATTAGTGGACTTCCATTTGAAAAGTGTCACCCCCGCGAAAGTAATACATCTTTATTAAAAAAAAAAGTCAAACTTTTTGCCGTTACTAGATAATTAGATATTAATGAGTTCTTTAAATTTATCGAAAAGAAAGTTTGAATTTTTCTTAAAAAAATTGCTTACTGGAGTATATATTAATGAGTTCTTTTAATTTATAAAAAAAAGTTTGAATTTTTTTTGAAAAAAATAAGATCTTTTAAGTTACCATTTGGCGGACAATCTTTTTCGAATGGAGGTACCAATAAAGATTTGTACGCATTACCAGTTCTTTGGCTCGCTTTGCGCGGCGGCGGAGAGAGCGGAAGAGGAAAATGGAGATGGCGCCGGTGAGAAGAACACTGGTGGCCAGTTGAAGGGGCGAAGGGTCATCGGTGGTAGCGAAAATGGAGGTGGACGACGGTGGGAGTTCTATGGGTCCCTCATCTGCGGCGGCGGTGGTGGTGGGTTCGGTGAGAGTCTCGGGGACTTGGGCGAGGGCGAGCCATGGTTGTTGGGGTGGGGAGCGGAGGCGGGCTGAGACGGAAGAAGGGAGAGTGGTGAGAGGGAAGGAAGATAGATATGGGTTGTGAGGATGAGAGAGAGGGAAGGGGAAGTTGAAGTGGGAAGAGAGTAGTGGGTACTGCAACATTGGAGAGAGAGAGAGAGGTATTTCCCTGTTTTCAGTGTTTCTCTCTCCTCGATGTCTTCATCATCCTTTGAGGAGAGGATAGATAGATATCTTCTTTGCATTTAAGCCTCAGATATTAACTTGGAACACCACGGATTCAGTGAGGGATTCTTTACCGGTCTACCGTGCGAACCTCCCATTTCTTGAGCAAATTTCAATGATTCGAGCCGCTCAAAGTGTGCAGAACGTGATTTTAAGGGTACTCGCGAGAAATCAGCAAAAAAAATGACCAGGAATGGCTTGATTTGAGCAGTTTTTTATTGAACCGTTCAATGAAAACTGCTCCGATCAAGCCCTTCCTGGTCTTCTTTTTTTTCCGATTCTTGTGAGTACTCTTAAAATCATGTTCTGATCACTTTGAGCGGCTCGGATCATCGAAATTTTGCTCAGGAATGTAAGGTCCGCACCGTAGCACCATGCGAGATCCCTTATGGGATCCGGACTATAACTTGGAAAATAGAATTTCACGATGTTGCTATAGAAGGCTTCGTAATTAAAATTGAATAATTAAAACTTATTATCTCATCTTTTAATTATATATTTAAGGAGTTGTTAAGATTAACAATGTGAAGTTTCACAATGGTGCATAATCGAAAACTCATTTTTAGTAAAGAGAGGTGGAGAGAAGTGGAAATAAATGTAAGTAAGTGCGTCCATTGATAGTGATGAGTGAAAAGAGCAAGAGAAAAAAAGGAGAGAGAATGTGTGTGGTTCATATAAAATTTGGTTATCCAAAGAGAAAATATTGCAAATTTTGATTATTCAAATACAAATATTTTGTTATAGTTAAGAGGTTGTTAAATTTAATTATACCATTCTAAACCAAATTTTGGACCAATATTGCTAATTTAGAAATCCTTTATTTTAATTATGCTACTGTGAACACTCTTACAATAGCAAGTTCTTGCAAATTCTTTTGTTAAAATTCAATCCATTCGTTTGGAGGTTGTTTTTTTTTTTTTTTTCTGTTAACAAAGGAGAAAATCGGTTTCACATTAAATTTGACAGTAACTTTGACTTTGTAAAATTAATTACATCTCATCTAATCTGTATCGAAAAATGAGAGGAATGTAACCTAATAGCCTAAATAATAACATCAATCCAGTAAAACAACATTGTTATTGGCTAGTGATTTTGCCACACCCTTTTTTGTTATTGCCACACCCCTGCAAGTGTATTTTTGCCCAAAAAATATACTTGCAGGGGTGTGGCAATAACAAAAAAGGGTGTGGAAATATCATTTCCCTTGTTATTTCCTCCAATTTTTAAAACTTAGCCAGTGAAAAAAGGACTATTCTTTTTCTCCTAGTACCTATTGGTGTACTTCATATTTTATTTAGCAATTATTTATTTTCCTTTCTTTTCCCAACTAAACACTCCCTTTGTGTTCACGACTCAATTCATTTCGCTCTATTTTTTTTAAAATTGATTCAATCCATATAACATGTCGAGCCCGAAGGCAAATACAGATTTACTCACGAAATTCAGGAGTGAATCAAAACTTCCTACACCTGGGCACCTACTGTTGAAGGAGGCCGACGAAACGCCAGGACATAAGAACCAGTCGTAGCAAAGATAGCAGAGTATCAAAAGACGAGAAAATCTTCTTTACGGTTGTTCCGTAAAGAAGTTACGGAGCTCAATCGCGACCGTCCAAAGTGTTTTTTGACAATCCAGATGTTAATAAAAATTTTCCAGGGAAGAGTTAATTGTGACCGGTTATAATTGAAAACGATTCTTAACTATTGATTTCGCGAATAGACGGCTGAGATTGCGCCGCTCCATGTTCACGGAGCCTCCGTGAAAAAGACTATCTCATAGACACCCAGTTGAAACCCACAATCAGCACAAAACATTTTACCAAATTCATTTTACATCCACCCCCAACCAGTGTTTTCAAATCGGGATACGTATCGTGTATCGTTTTTTCAATTATATAGTTCGTATCGAGATACATATCGTGTATCTTAAGATACGTTTGTTGGAAGAGTAAGAGTTTTTATTCTGTAGTTGGACAATATTTTTGGACGAGGGAGAATACTAAAGACCAAGAGTGGGGAAGAAGAACTGTAGATATTTCATAAGGATATTCTAGAGCTTCTAAAGTTTAGATATTTTAGAGTTTCTAAAAACTAGATATTTATATTTTTTTCGATAATATCTATCATACTGTATTTGGGTTTTGTCAATTGAAACTTTGTCAAAATTCTAAATTTAGTTTATGCTTCGACAACGTTAATCATCATTAATATAAAATTAAAAAATAGATACATTTAATAACACCAACAAACTATGCTTACATTTAAAAAAAAGTTAAGATGCAAAATTTCAAGTTTCTCAACTGGGGCCTATTATATTAAGGTTAAGAAAAGTCAGAAAAAATACAATCGAAGTATGGTTATTTCTTATATACAAGCCCTACATTGAGATTGAATTTCTATCAAATGGTTTGAAAGATACCATAATTAGATCAAATGGCTTAGATTAATGCATTTGGGGTTCTGCTTCTTGAAAAAAGGTCCGACTTTTTTCAAATAAGTAATCATAGAATACGCACAGGATTAGGATACGCGTATAAATCGTAGGATACGCGGTCGTATCATAGGATTTCTATACAAAAAGAATACATGATGGGATACGTATCGTTTTACGATCCGAAGAAGACGATACAAATCGTAGGATACGTATACTAAAACTCAAGATCTGTCTTAATTAGTACAATGAGTAAATGGATAACAACTACTCCGCTAAACAACAAGTGTGTCATTAATCAACTTCTCATACATATCTCCAAAGAAAATTTCCTGTCGTAGATAAACTTAGAGGGGATGGAACTACAGTATATCATTTGTGTTTGACCCTATGCAATTCCTTCATACTTGAAAGACTAGTTCTCCAAATCCTTGAATTCAATCAGTATATACATTGAGGCTCTGTTTATTTTGGGCGTAAAATGTTTTACTTTTACCTATTTTCTGGTGTTTGATTGTATAAAAAATGAGGAAACATGTAAAACATTTTCCATTAATTGGATGAAAATGACTTATCCTTAAATTTTCTGTAAGTTATTTTTCGAAATGAAACCGCTGCCTTCTACTACAATCCTCACTGCTGAGTTTTCTTCATCGTTAATTCCCTTATTTTTCTCAGATCTCTCTCTCTCTCACCGGAATCGAATTCCACCATCTTTGAAAATATTTTTCATGTGCCAACCAAACACCGAAAAATAAAAGCTTGAAGTTTATTTTCTGAAAAAACATTTTACATCGAAACAAACCAAACGGAGCCTGAAATCCTAAATTATTTGATAATCTCAGCGGACGTTAGCAGCCACAGCTCTAGCCCAGAACTTGATCTGTGCCTTCGTATCTTCTGCTGATGAGCTCTTGTTGTCAACCCAGCTCGGAATTGGGGGTGCACAGCTCCTATCTTCACTTGGGTTTGAATCCCTTTTGTCAAAATTGAAACCCAACTCCTTGAATCTTCTCACTTCTTCGGATTCAAGATCACTTCCACTTTTCATCCTGATCCTGTTTTGATCAAGGCACAGACGCCTCATATCATTGCAAGCCTCCATGTCAATGCTTCCTGGTTCTGGATTTTTTCGCTGTCGGTGCCTTGAAACAACAGAAGTTTGCTTCATGACCTGCAACACAAGTTCAAGAAAGATTTGATAGCTGGAAACACAATTTTGTAAAACAGGTCCTAATAAGGAATTCAGTTAGGCTTCCGCGCACGTACAAAAGTTGAAGATCATATTACCTTTGAATTGCGCCTGGGCGGCAACACATCGGGAGAATTGAGAGATGCTTGCCTAATCAATTTGCTCAAAGCAAAATCACTTTCAACATCTTCTTCCCTCCCTATACCAGGCGGCAGAGACGGTGCCCGGAGCAGGTTGTGCTCCCGCAATCCCGGAATAGACTTACTCACGATGGCTTTCTCTTTCCTTACTTCTTCTTCCCTCGCCACCGTACAAGGTGGTGGCGACGGTGGCGGATGATCAAAGCCACCTTCGGAGGACACTTTCTTCTTTGATAAAGAGTCATCGCCACCAGATGAGTTACTGGCCAGCATTTCTTGGCTGTTGCTTGAGGAAGAAGGACAAGGATTAGAGTAACACCTCAATATAGCCTTCTTTGTATTCTTATCAAGTGGATTCCCGAAGAACCAACTTTCCTCCAAGAGGTCCTCAGGTTTGGTATCAGAAGAGGAGGAGGACTCAGGGGGGTTATAATGATCAATATGCTCCATAGATTTCAAGGATGGGACAAGGGGAGTCTAGGGGCGGCGACCGCCACGATAAGAATTTTAGAAAATGCAATTATTATATGTAAAAAAAAAAATTATGCCCAACTTATGCAAACTACTAATCGCCCCCCTCCTGTCAGACCCCCTTGATGACTTCCCCCTTTTACCCCCCCCCCCAACGTGCTATCTCTCCCCCAACAGTCTGTCTCTCTCTCCCTCTCTCTCTTTTAATTTTTTTCTATAAAATTTTAAATATTAATAACTTTTATTCACGTATTTTTTTTAATAAATTTTATATTTTTGAAATTTTCTAAACGAAACTTATCAAACGAGCCTAATATTGATGGTGAAATAATGTAAAACGAAAGAGTTCGCGTGTAGTTATTTCATATTTAATATTAGACTTGTTTGATAGGTTTCGTTGAGTAGATTTCAAATATATAAAATTTATTTTAAAAAATGCGTGATTTCAACCTCTTTATACAGTTTATATACTAAAAAATATGGTTAAAAAATTAAGTGTTCCAAATTTGAATCCGTTTGAACCGGTGAAAATGTTTTATTTTTCTGATCATTTTATTCTAAATGGTCATAATTAAATTTTGACTTTAGGGCTCTCGTTGATTAACCCTAGGAGATATTTGACTCTACGACTTTCTTAGGGTTAATCAACGAGAGCCCTATAGTCAAAAGTTAATTATGACCATTTAGGATAAAATGATCAGAAAATTAAAATCTTTTCACCGATTCAAACGGATTGAAATTTGGAACAATAAATTTTTCAATAAAATTTTCAATAAATTTCAAACGGATTGAAATTTAGACAGTTTAAGCTACCACAAAAATATAATTTTTCCGTTTTACGTTATTTCACCATCAATATTAGGCTCGTTTGATCGGTTTCGTTGAGTAGATTTCAAAAATATAAAATTTATTTAAAAAAAAATACGTGAAAAAAAAGTTAATAACATTTAAAATTTTATAAAAAAAAAATCAAAAGAGAGAGAGACTGCTAGGAGAGAGAGAGAGAGCACGTTGGGGTGGGGGGGTAAAAGGGGGAAGTCGTCAGGGGGGCCCTGACAGGAGGGGGGGCGATTAATAGCCCTCCCAACTTATATAGTCTCGCCACCACTAGATTTTTTTAGTATACATTTCGCCACTGCTAGGGTAAAATCCTGGTTCCGTCCTTGATAGATTCCTAACTTTCTGATCACCCTCATGACAAAAAGGTTAAAGAAGACCCACATGGGGTTCTTGGGTTTTTCTATGTATATAGGGAAGAACAAGTTGTTCATGGGTAGACTTAGGGAACCATATAGAGGGCTGGACACCATGTGATTCTAGATTGCTACACATCTAATATCATGTGGAGATAAGAACAAGCAAGATGATTGGTACCTACGGCTAAAAGAGGCCAACGAAACGCCGGGACATAAGAATCAGTCGTAGCGAAAATAGTAGATTATCAAAAGACATCCAGTTGAAACCCACAATCAACACAAAAATTTTACCAAATTCATTTTACATCCACCCCCAAGGCTCAAATCCCTCGTTAACATGCTAGGAAAAATGATGAGTGATGGTTAGATTTCCTATGTAGAAATATACGCTCTCTCTACATAGTTTCCTCTCCTAGGGTTGTCCGCCTCGGGGGGTGGGGATCCGCCGCCCCTCCCCCCCCCCCCTCCCGTCGTTCTCCACCTTCGAGCACCTCTCCTTCCTCCGTCTGGCGCCATGGATCCTAGATCATCTCTCTACCCTCCTCCAGAGCTGTTGTTGTTCGGAAGGAGCACCGGCCGTCGTCGTTCCTGCCTCTGGTGGCGCGCGTGGTGTGGTGCCTTCTTCAACGACCTCGGCCTGTGTTGTGGTGGTTTTGGTGGCAGCCTAGTCCTCTGGCTTCCAATCGGATGGTAATAAGCGAGGTATGCGGTGGTTTAGGAGTTAGGTTCTGCTTTATGTTGCTGTTGGTTTCGCCGGTTTCTTCCGGTTTGTCTCCGAACGGTTTTCCCGGTTCGGATTTGTATCGGCCTGGTTCTCTAGGTCCGATGGGTGCGGTTGGTGGGATAATAAGGTTAGGGGTAGATTTTTCTGTTTGTTCGGTGTTTGGTGCGGAGGTTGTCTCCGACAGCTGTGTTGTTGGTGGCTGTGTTGATGGTGGCGGGATGGCTGAGGTGTTGATGGCCAACAATCTTGCGCAGGACAGCCCTCTTTCTGCGTTAGCATTTCCTTGGTCCTCTCGCAGTTACAAATCTGTGCCTTTTGCCGCCGGCGTATTTCTTTGGAATGCGTTGGCGAGATTTGCAGCTTGCGGCGGTCAGTGGTGTCTGATTAGCGGGTTTTGAGTGGTTGTTTGCTTTGTCAATTTATTTTTTTGTCCCTGCACGGATTTATCGCCCCTTGAGGGCTTGTTCACTCGGTCCGTTTGGATCCAGATCACCCGGTCCTTTTGGATAACCCGTAAGTTGAGGTCTCTACCCAACCGAGGGCTCCGGATCCGGTTCTTGTACCCTTGTGGGATTTTACTTAGTAATGAAAAGTTTCTTCTGATTAAAAAAAAAAAAATGGTTAGATTTCCTCTTAGAATTTAGTTGTTCCGGTGAGAACATATGTCTATTGAGTATTGAAGATGGATTGCACCAAATTCATGGAGATAAATTTAGGACTTAATTCATTGAATTATTTTTTAGGGGGAAAACCCTAGAAAGAATATGGATCATGTAACCTTGAAACAAAACTAAATTCACTTTATCATAAGATTTAACATTGCATCAAAGGAGGCAAATTAAATCAAGATTTCGGATCAAGGCAGTAGAATAAAACTCAAGATCTGTCTTAATTAGTACAATGAGTAAATGGATAACAACTACTCCACTAAATAACAAGTATGTCATTAATCAACTTCTCATACATATATCTCCAAAGAAAATATCCTGTCGTACATAAACTTAGAGGGGATGGAACTACTATATCACTTGTGTTTGACCCTATGCAATTCCTTGTCATTTGAAAGACTAGTTCGCCAAATCCTTGAATTCAATCAGTATATACATTGGCTCTGTTTATTTGGGCGTCAAATGTTTCCCGTAAAATGTTTTATCTATTTTCTGGTATTTGGTTATATAAAAAATGATGAAAACATTTTACACGTAAAGCATTTTTCATTAATTGGATGAAAATGACTTACCCTTAAATCTTTCGTAAGTTATTTTCCGAAATGAACCCGCTACCTTCCACTGCAATTCTCACAGTTGAGCTTCCTCGATCGTGACCACGTTTAATTCTCTTATTCTCAGATCTCTCTCTCCTTGGAATTGAATTCCACCATCTTATCACCCCTCTCTCTCTCTCTCTCAAAATATTTTTCATGTGCCAACCAAATACCGGAAAATAAATGTTTAAAATTTGTTTTCTGAAAAAACATTTTACATCGAAACAAACCAAACGGAGCCTGAAATCCTAAATTATTTGATAATCTCAGCGGACGTTAGCAGCCACAGCTCTAGCCCAGAACTTGATCTGTGCCTTCATATCTTCTGCTGATGAGCTCTTGCTGTCAACCCAGCTCGGAATTGGAGGTGCAGAGCTCCTATCTTCACTTGGGTTTGAATCGCTTTTGTCAAAATTGAAACCCAACTCCTTGAATCTTCTCACTTCTTCGTATTCAAGATCACTTCCACTTTTCCTCCTGATCCTGTTTTGATCAAGGCACAGACGCCTCATATCATTGCAAGCCTCCTTGTCAATGCTTCCTGGTTCTGGATTTTTTCGCTGTCGGTGCCTTGAAACCACAGAAGTTTGCTTCATGAGCTGCAATACAAGTTCAAGAAAGATTTGATAGCTGGAAACACAATTTTATAAAACAGGTCCTAACAAGGAATTCAGTTAGGCTTCCGCACCCGTACAAAAGTTGAAGATCATATTACCTTTGAATTGCGCCTGGGCGGCAACACATCGGGAGAATTGAGAGATGCTTGCCTAATCAATTTGCTCAAAGCAAAATCACTTTCAACATCTTCTTCCCTCCCTATACCAGGCGGCAGAGACGGTGCCCGGAGCAGGTTGTGCTCCCGCAATCCCGGAACAGACTTACTCACGATGGCTTTCTCTTTCCTTACTTCTTCTTCCCTCTCCACCGTACAAGGTGGTGGCAACAGTGGCGGATGATCAAAGCCACCTTCGAAGGAGACTTTCTTCATTGATAAAGAGTCATCGCCACCAGATGAGCTACTGGCCAGCATTTCTTGGCTGTAGCTTGAGGAAGAAGGACAAGGATTAGAGTAACACCTCAATATAGCCTTCTTTGTATTCTTATCAAGTGGATTCCCGAAGAACCAACTTTCCTCCAAGAGGTCCTCAGGTTTGGTATCAGAAGAGGAGGAGGACTCAGGAGGGTTATAATGATCAATATGCTCCATAGATTCCTAACTTTCTGATCACCCTCATGACAAAAAGGTTAAAGAAGACCCACATGGGGTTCTTGGGTTTTTCTATGTATATATATAGGGAAGAACAAGTTGTTCATGAGACTTAGGGAACCATATGAAGGGCTGGACACCATGTGATTCTAGATTGCTACACATTCAATATCATGTGGAGATAAGAACAAGCAAGATGATTGGTTGATGATTTGTCCTACAAGAGAGAGAGAGAGAGAGAGAGAGTGATTTGAAGTGTAAGGTGAACGCATTTAATGGAGTAACAACTAAGCCCTTGTACGGTTGTGGGTTTGGAAAAAAATTTCCAAACCCAAATCCACTCATTACCTATATTTTTAATCATTATTTTCATTTTTCTCTCTACTTATAACCCCTATATCCAATCATTAATCTCATTTCTCTCTCCACTCATTACCTCTATTCCAAATTATTACCCTATTTTCTCACCTCACTCATTACCCAAAAACCAAATCCAAAATTTTTTCAAACCCACAACTGAATAAGGCCTAAGGGAACATGGGAGGGAGGGGTACGGGTAGATCATGCCAGCAGACTGCCCATGTGACGATTCTTTCTTTATATGAGAAAATTATTTTGTATTTTTAGAATTTTGTAAGATAATACATGATGCATGATGCATTTGAAGCAACAGGAAAAAGGGTCATTTTTATAATTGAAGTTTCTTGGCATTATGTGACAGCTAGGGGCTAGAGGTGTCTTGGATTTTGGAACAAAAAAACAAAAAAGGGTTTCTCGTCGGCAAGTAACCGGTTCGTGAACCAGAACAGAGAGGAAAATTGAGTGAGAGGGAGAACGGCGCATACATATCAATAACCTGAGAGTCACAAAACACAAAGAATAACATATGTATATTATTACTCCATAAAGACACAAAGAAAATGCTTACCCATGTTAGCCTCGATATGTGTAAAAAGTGTCCAAACAAGCAAGTGCTCTTGGGTGAATTATTCTTTTCGCTCATGTGGCGGTGCTCCATAGGCGTTCTCCACACGAACGGATGGTGGAGAAGACCCTTATAACATCACGTGATGGTGTCCCCAAGAGCACCACGTGCCAGTGCCACAGGAGAACTAGATAATCACCGCCACATGTTGCTTTACGGGCTTTTATCAACGCACTTGGAGTGGAGCTCACATAAATTTAAAGTGGAGAACGTCCCTGAAGGACGGTGCTCCAGGAGCAAGTAATAATTTTCACACATCTACATAAGATTCATACACCTGATCATAATTTTCACACATCTACATAAGATTCATACACCTGATCGTAGATCCCTCGTGAATGTGTGATTGCGAAAAAGAGTTAAAAGATACCACATGACAAGAACACCCAATAATTTTTTACAAAAAATCCTCGCAATATATTTCCATACTCGTAATCGCCTTCAATTGAGATATTGAAGCATCAAAGAAACATTTAACATGGAAAGGCACAAGATAGATCAAATGAAGTCTGCAGAAAGAAATAACTTAAAAAGGCCACTTGCATTTCCAGAACTTCTATGTACAAAGCCAAAATTTGGAAGGCACCTATGCGTAACGAGAAATTCAAAGAACAGCACTACCTTTGCTTGTTTCTCATGGAGAAAAACTCAATAGAATGAACTCAGGATGACAAAATTTGGGTTTTTTTTTTTTTTTTTTTTACATCTCTTGGGGGCAAGCACATACCACACCTAAATTCCGCAACGGCATCAAAATTGCCAAGGCAAAGCCAGCCGATCAAAATCTTGATGTGACAACATCATCACACCAATCTGAAGGCCGCTTGGTCATTGCTATGCACTCTATAAATGAACAAAGGCATAAAGTTTCGAATTTACAGTGAAAGGAAACGTTCTTGTCAGTTTCCGCGGGGGAAAGCACACCATTTCTGCAAATGAATTCCAAATCGAAACCTTTTATAGCATTCAGAGAGGAATTTACTCTTTTGGAAGTGTCACCGTTCTTGCTACTTGAATGACACCTACATTCCATCTGCACCATTGTTCCGTCCTCGGAACCGTTACACTCACAGGCGGCGTCCGTTTCTTGATCATCAAACAGTTTTCCAATAGTCTTGCGCCTCAGTTTTTCGTCAAATAAAGCAGACAAATTTTCGGCAATGCACAATTTCCTTACTGCTAAATGGAGATTCACAGATACTGATGAAACCACGTCATGGACATCCTCTACTGTTAAGCCACTCTCTTTCGATCCCCATTCATGAGTGAGAATCTTCCGCACCATGTCGTGAATTTTTAAAAGGCATTTGGAGCAACAACGATAGAAGCACACAACACCAGAGTCCTTACAAATTGGTGGGGGGAAATTAGCATCTGTGTTGTGTTCATCATTAGAGCTCGCCTTGCCATTTTCAATACCATTCTCCATTGTTGAATCATTATGCTGATTTTCAGCTTCTTTGGAGCTAATGGGCTTAATACCACCTTGTTCACCAGAGCAATTATCATCACCCAAACCAGTGCCAGAATCTGGATATGCAAATCCATTAGAAAGTCTCAAGGATTCAGAATCTCCACGAATAGATGAATGATTACCAGGATTTGGTTCAGAAGTAATGCCATTCTGTTCATTCAATAGTTTACCACCCAACAGAACAGCAGCGTCAGCTGAACTTGGAAAATGTAAATCAGGGGCAGAATGGTCCATTGGAGACCCTTCTGAAACAACTCCTCCCTCCGAAGTTGGATCGACTTCCTCTGCTGTTTTGTTCAAGTCAAATCTTAGGAGACTTCCTTCCAGCACTTCAACTTCATGACAACTTTTAACAGAAACATCTTGCTCGCACACGTCATTTTGCGGTATACTTTCCTCACCTCTCTTGTTATCATCTTGAGATCCCAAAATACTTACCTTGGGGGTTGGCACTGCTGTCTGAGCATCCACATCCAAACTGAAATGCAGGGAACTCTTGTTAGACAAGAAGAAAAATGAAATTGAATCAAAAGCATGCTGAGGTAGTGTTTGGTTCCCTGGAGAGATGTTGAATAGGAATGGAGACCTTCCAATGAAATCGCCATCCCCTAAATTGGTGAATGATGATTCCGAATGTACAAACTGTCATTTTTACAAAACACCAGAATGAGGATTCCAAGGCGATGACCATTCCATTCCAGTAAACCAAACACTTCCAAAGAATAACAGCAACAGTACCTCTGTAATGAATATGCCCAGCTATTAACCACGTCTTCAAGATAGGCCATTTGGGATAAAAGACGAATAAATTGATGTCTATCCTTCCCAGCTTGAAGTTTAAGATTAATCTCTCCAGCTAGAACCTCCAAAACCTTCCGAACCTCAAAGGAAACTTCTCTAAGTGAAGTGTACACACCTCTGTAGGCTGATAAACCAACAGCTATCAGGCCTCTAACTAAACTGGATTTTTCCGCGTCTTTATTATTACTTGAGCTACACTCAACAGCCACATTCTCTAATGACTTGCTTGGACGAACAAAACAAGAATTGAAGGGCCAGCCCTTCCAAGGCCCATTTATATCAGCAGAAGGACCTTCCTTTAACTTTGATGTGACCCAACAAAGTTCTGCAAAATGGGGATACCTTAGAATTTGGTATCCGAATGTAGAGATTGCCAACAACACGCTTGATTTCCCTTTCGCAGGTCTACTGTTCGGTGGACTAAAAACCTTCATAGCCCAACTCTGTGGAAATTGTTCCCTCTCATTTTCATTTGAGGGTCCAGGATCCATATTATGACACACTTCATTTGCATCTTCATTAAGGGTGTCAGAGTTGTTATCAATGCATGAAGTGGCAACAACATGAGTTCTATGATGCATCAACTGAACAAATTGATGAATTATCCTCTTTGATAACTCAACAGCAGATGTGTCGATTACAATATCACGGTTGAAATTCCCATCAAGGTGAATGGAGAATCGGGGGATGGTCTCCTCTAAAGCAATTGACGGACTGCAATCCAATACCTCACTCTTGAAGAACTGCCTTATTCTCAGAGGGAGAACTGGAAATGACACTTCTGAAGTAGCCTGTACAGAAAGAAAATTAGATATAAAATAATAAGATAACAGGAATAGTTACCTGGCAGGAAAAAAAGAAAGATGATAAACTTAAAGGCCATGGCACCAGCAGGAAGGCCATCAATGCCTTTTAAAGGAGCAATGAGTGAATGATAAAACCTATGAGCATGAATATCAGAATTCCTGCTTCAATAGTATCATTCATTGCTATATCAACAGGAACTCCGTCAAACTAGTAATCTAGTTAACATACAGAGAATATAGCTTTTAAATTGCATGAGGTGTCTGCGGACAAGACAAAATTCTCATACGAAGAATATAAATTCATTTTACAGGCTAAAATGGTGTTAAGACGGTACCATAGAACTCTTCATATATGAGAGCTTTTTTTCCTTTTGGACAAGTTCTATAGTCTATAACATGTCACAAATTTTTTAGCTTAAATTAAAGGAAATGAAAAAGGGTAAAAATTAGGATCGGTAGTCTTTACCAGAATCATCAAAGATGTAGACACACATATTGAATCCACCTGCTCAACAAATGAGCTCCAGATTTGAGATGTTTTCAGGGAAGCATCTTGAGAGACTGCCGCCACCACTGATGATTCACATACCTTCTTCTCACAGGATTGATTTTCCTTTTTGCCAACTTGACTATGTTTTACAAAAGACATTTCCTCAGATGATTCAGAGTCTGAAGAGGAGTCATTCTCCTTTTTGTCGACATTCTCTATGGCCCATAAATCAATTCTCGGCAGGTATATCATGCAGGAGCCTACACTAGCACATCTCACTGCAGGAATTCAGGAGAAAACATTAAAATCCTGATAAAGACATCATGAAATCTTAATCCCCATAATATCATGAATATTGTTTAAGCAAATTTTTCAAACAAATTTTGTCCTAAACCAATAAAATTTAATAATTAACCTTGAACAAATGGATTAACCGAAACTAAAAAGTGCTTTATGAAGAACAAAATCTCTTTAAGAATGCTGTATATACAAATGGACGCTTTATATACAAGTAATGATACAAGAACTCATTACGATAAAAGGTAATTTTGGCATGTAAGGATTCAAAAGAAGATGTATGCAATACTACCATCCCTTTGAAAAGACATGGAGACATGTTTAGAATGGCCAAGAATGCAACTCAAAGGTGTTTGGGCGCCATGCCCTCTGGCTGTTGGGCTTTGCCCTTTTTATCCAACTTTGGTCGGATTCCTCTCCCCTTTCCCCCGACCTTGATGTACCCTTGTCAAGTTCCCTAATAAATTGTTAAATTTGCCGATATAAAAAAGAAAGAAAGAATACAACTCAAAAGGCAATGATTACCTAAGGAAGCCGAAAAACAAGGAACTCAGAGGTAGGACAAAACTTAGTAACTAATCCTATTTCTTCTAAGAGAACAAATGAAAAGTAAAAAAATACAACTAGGCATTTGGCATGGAATTAGAAGGAACTTCAGATAATCATTCAGAGTAACAAGTAATTACAGTAAGGACAATAAATTAGTGAGAGTTTTTAAGTTGTTGGGGCATTCTCTAATAGCCTAATAGGTTAAGCTTTTAGTACAGCCACTACATTTGCTCATTTGTGCGCCTTGTTCAATTTACAGCATTTATCACCAGAACTTAGATACAACCTTAACATGTTCCCACCGTAATATAGCTTTGAGATGAATGAGGTATTCATATTAAGTGCTTGTGTGCCAAGAAACATAGGGTTTAACCTAAGGTTTAGGGGAACAAAGAATGGAAAACACCACCTATCCTTTACGAAGAGACCCTCCATTTATGTTGATATCCAAAAAACAAAATCACCTAACAGGAGGAACCTGAAGTAATAGGAAATAAAAGATATAACGGCCATGAATATGGGTTTTGAAGATTTAAACTTTAGATTATTCAAAGTCCAACAGCTAGAAGACAAGATGAAGAAACGAACATACTTAATATTCGAGTTACTCCTAGCATAACATCTCCATGTCCCTCTTGGGAAATGGTAGCCAAATCAACTTTTTGGATCTCCATATTCCCAGCAAAGCAGTGAAGAAGGCAGGAAGCCAGATACCTCTGGCCAGATCTGGGGCTCCCAGAAATCAGCATCCGGAATCCTAACTTCTTTCCTGATTCATCAGACATATTTCCTGACAAACTAGGGCGACCACTGATTTGCCTCCCTTTCAGATGTTTTAACTTCCAACTGCCACCAATAGTATCCTCATCCCAAGTATCAAAATTGGAATCGCCAGCCTGTCGAACTAAAATGCCACCATGTGAAAGGTTAACCTCAATCTCCCTCATAACATCTGCTTCTTGAAGCAAGTCCTGGACATGGACCCACCAATAATCACTTGTCACTTTCTTCTTATCCAAAGCAGAAACAAATACGCTTTTGACCAGTCCAGCAGCTTTATGAAGAGGAGGCGGCAACATGAGACGTTCGTCAAGATAAAGGGAAACAAGCAATTTCGACAGTGGTTGCAGCAGACAAGAGATCAGATGGCTGTGGAGAGGCGAGGATACCACGTCATTTGCTGCCATTGCTGCTCCCCTTTGAGAGCATGGAGGTGGTGCACATGAAAGAGCCTCCAACCAATCCCTCTCCTCCACAGAAAATGTGGGAAGAGGAGGATTTTTACTGTGAGGATCTTTCTTTTCAGCAGCAGAGAATAGTTCTTGCAAGGGGCAGTTCCTCCTGAGAGCAATAATGGCTGCTTGAGTACAAAGAGCCTGCAAGTCAGCACCAGCAAAGCCTACAGTTTTTCTAGCAATCCAATTAAGCAATGATCCAGTGACTGGCTTGGGCCACCTTCGCGTGTGAAGCGATAGAATAGATGCCCTGTCCTTGACTGATGGCAGTGGAAAATAAATTTCCCTATCAAACCTACCAGGCCGTCTTAAAGCTGGATCAACAGCATCAGGGCGATTTGTTGCTCCTATTACTACAACCGAACCACGTGATTTCAAACCATCCAATAGAGCAAGCAATGTGGAAACAACAGAATTGTGTGTCTGATCTTGCTGCCTTGTACGGCAAGGTGCCAACCCATCAATCTCATCGAAAAATATAATGGATGGCTGAGATTTCTCAGCAACCTGAAACAAAAGTCTGAGCTGGCGCTCAGCATCACCCACATATTTTCCTAGACAATCTGCTCCTTTGCGAGCAAAATAAGCTATCCGTCTATCGCCGCGAGCACAAGAACCAATTAATGCGCGAACTAATAACGTTTTACCCGTTCCAGGATGACCATGCAAAAGAACACCCCTAGGAGGTGTAAGCCCCATATTACTAAAGAACTCGGGATATAACAATGGTAAAATGACAACCTCCTTCATGCATTGGATGACATCTTGAAGCCCAGCAACAGATTCCCAACCCTGAAACTGTATATCATTTTCAGGATTTGAGCCACCAATGTAGACAGGTGCAATTCTTAGCAGATCTCGATGTAGCCTCTTGCTTTCACGTTTCAAAAATTCTTCATCCTCACCCTCTAACCATCTTTCTTCTGCTTCAACATCCTTCCGCCGAGCATCATTTGACAGCTTCCTCATTTCCATCTTAATCTTCTTGGCTTTCATTTTCTTTAACCTGTGAAAGTACTGACTTCCCTGAGGTTGGAAGATGTACCGATGGTCTGTGCAGGCAATGAGAAACTTTCGATGGTCAAAAATGCAACCATTAGCTCGTGCACAAGGCTGCAAAGAGGACATAAGCCAAAAAATAACAATATCAAAAACTGTAACCAAACCAAACCGAGCCTTGTATCCCAATCAAAAACTATACATTTGAGAAAGTTTAAGTCCAAAGTCCCCGATACAAGAGATGAGTCAGCTGACTGCCAAAAGAAGGGGGGAAGACCTATATAATAAAGAGGTGTCAGTAACCAACCAAGTGGTAGGTTTTTGGACAACGATCAACGCGGCATCCAATTGTTGCTCCTGACCTCCCACAGCGGGTGCATTTTAATACTCTTCCCCTGCAAAGGGCTGCCCTAACATTTTTTAAGCATCCCAAGCCAGCAAAATAAACCTGAAAAACACAAACAATCGAATCACATACAATCAGAATGAATATCAAACTAAGTCAAACCAGATAAAATTAATATGAAATTCCTGTGGTAAACTGGATAAGGAAATATACTAAAAGGTCAATGTATGTGCGACAAGTATACCAAAAAAGTGCCAAAAGTGAGCAGTTAAGATTGTAGCTTACTTCCTAACAACAAGGTCCATCATATAGCAAGACTTGAGATGGTATCATGTTGAGCCTGATAATCTTATGAGCACACAACATCAGTAAACCATAATGAAACAGGCACTACTTCGATCTAAGGTAACCAACTCAAATAAGTTTTCAGGATTTGAGACGAATATCATCAGACAATTAATTTTCAGCAGTCCACCAAGCAAATAACGTAACAATCTAAATACAAAAGTACACAAATTACAAACCAAACCAAACCGAGCCTTATGTCCCAATCACTTGGGGTCGGCTAAGTACACAAATTACAAACTCGCAAAAATTTTAGGATGGAAAACAGGAGTAACTTCTAACTGCATAAACAGATGGAATTTCAAATAAAGCCTTCTTCCATTAAAAATAAACAAAAATCGTGACTCTCTTCCCCACATGGGCTAAGGAGCTCTTGAGGTACAGGGCAACCACGACAGCTACCACCAGCATCATGCACGACCAAGAGTTTGACATGGTATGAGCATTGAGCAATGTAGAATGAGACTGTTCAAGTCCCTCTGGAAGTGATGAGCTCCAGCACCCAGAAAGTCGGACAGGAAATACACAGCTCAGAAAAGGAATCAACGGAATGTGTATGAGACTTGAAGCATGTGCACTCCCTCCAGGCTCCAAGAACTTTACGAACCATAAAACCCCACTCCATTCTACAACTCCAGCATCAAATCCCATAATTTCCAACTAAATCAACAGAATTCAACTAAAATGCCCTATCCCAACCAACATCAATGAATCTATCTCTAGGTCAATTAAAACAAAACTTTTCAATTACACATCCAACCCCTAATCACAATCATCAATTGACATACACCAAATAGAGTAGAATCCATTATTGTATACCTCCAAAAAGACGTAAAACATCTCCAGAGCTACGGTATCCTTCTACATGATTTTTCAAACCGTTTGATGAAATAGATGGGTATACTTCTAACATCAGAAAAATAATTCAGTAGCATATCTTTGGATCATGAAAACTGATGAGAAACAAAGTTATAGACCATAATAGTGCTTTGGGAAGAACTACGACCATATCATATCAATCAGGTCTAGAGATAGTTGAGGGCCTTTCTGAGAAGTGGTCTTCAAGAACTTCCCTGAACAGGGGAAATTGTTGAGCTAGCCGAAAAGGAGTTGCAATTGGGTATTCAAGCTACCAGCCAAACTCATTTTGACAAGTTAGTCCCCAAATTACAACCGTTACCCTTCCAACATATTTAATCCTGTCACAACTCTCACATTTCAACAGGCTAACATGGTTTGGAGCATAACATATTTCCAGCTATGAAATAACTCAGCAAATACTCTACAGTCACAGATGAGACCAAAAATTGGTAAAGCAAACTTCCAATCTTGGCTAAAATGACATAATAAAGACCGTCCACTATTAAATGAAAATCTTACTAGAGGGACAACTTTAGAAGGAAAGTAGTGGTTGTTAAAAACAATGGTAGCTGGGCAGATTAGGTTTCATTGGGACTAGTTCTCATGGGAGGGGAGTTGAGGATTTGGCTGGTGTAGACGAGTTTCTGAAACAAAATTGGGTTTCTGGTGGAGTGGGAATGGAGGGAAGTTTCCAAGGCATAGGTTGTGTGCTCATAGTTTGAAATACTTTTCTGGCTATTTTTTTGGCCACTGGTGGACAGGGAAGCATTGGCAACTAACTACCGTGGGATTCCCATGAACCGAAGTACTTTTGAGATATTGGGCTTTGGAGGTTTCTTTAGGACTGGGAGTTCGAATAGCTCTTAATGTCACTGTCTTTGCTCTATGGCCTCAAGGGAAATGGAGTAGCAGAGGACCAGTTACGGAGGAGAGAAAAAGGGAATGGAGGTCCAATGTGTCATCTTTCTATGGGGCTTTCCCTTGGAAAGATAAATGGTCGGCAGGGGACCATCAAAGAAATGAATCTCAAAATCACGTGGAATCGGGGAACTCAAAACTTCAATTTTTGAAACGGGCAAAAGCCTGACAGAGGGACGTTGCATGGAGCTTTGGCTACCATTGTGATTTGTGAATGGTGTTGGCAGTTACCATGGTAGTTACAAATTTACAATACACTTTCAATGCTGATGATAACTCTACTGACGATGGTAGTCAATACTCAGCGAAAGTCATGCCATGCTAGAGGGCATTGGCCCACAATCTAGCGAGAATTCAAAATTCCTTTAGAAACTCTTATCCACGAGTTTGTTATTGACAATACCCACAAAATTAAATCCATGTCCTACTAAATGGTAAGCATTTATCCCACCCGATTATTAATGAACTCAGGTCCTCCAATAGTAGAATTTCTTGTATCAGCCCCTGCATAAAATCGTTGATTGAGAACTCCAATGCTTTATGACACATGATTATACATTAACAACAGAGGAGATTCATGCCACCAACAGTGCCATCACCTTGGTGTCAAGAGGATAAA
This sequence comes from Rhododendron henanense subsp. lingbaoense, assembly GCA_020567845.1. Lineage (NCBI taxonomy): Eukaryota > Viridiplantae > Streptophyta > Magnoliopsida > Ericales > Ericaceae > Rhododendron > Rhododendron henanense. The sequence goes on from CM036313.1 coordinate 53,888,661, forward strand.
ATCCATCGACAAAGCCCCATCGCAGATACAATTAAAAGATGATTATTAGGTTTTGCAATATGTATGCATGGCATGCAAATAGCACACTAAGCATACAATTAAAATTTGGAGTCAATGGAATATACAAGGTCCCCTAAATATAAAAGCTTGCACTTGAACTTAGTGAAGACATAATCTCAATTCAGCTAAAGAAACAGAACATTTGTTTGCTACACAGGCAAATGCATGAAACCCTTATTTCAAACAAAAGACAAAAGAAATTGAGATGTACTACATTGCCAACAATAGGCGATAAACAACGCATGCACAATCTTTAACGAAGGATGAAATTCTTACAATCAGTAGAATCACATGCAAGTAATGGGAAATTAATAAACTGAAAGGGCAGTTGGCAAAAAAATCACACCTCTGGACTCCATACGGCACAATGTTGGTGAACCCAGATTCCAGCAATACCATAACGATCATTTATTGGACCCAAGAGGCGTCCAAGCCAGCCAGGTTCATCACCAAATCCATCCCACATGTCATAGTTAGGTTCCTCGGATGCTGAAGACCCGCCGTATGCCTCATGATCACTCCCAGCACCATCCTGCACTAATTTCTTCGGAGGTTTCCCACCAGTCCCTGTCCCACACAAGCCACATCTTCTCCCAACTCTCATGCAAGTCTTTCTTGGCACACCACTCGAAGCACAATCCATCTTATCAACCTTTGTGGCATGCTCACCTTCCAAAGGTTTCTGTTGACATCCTCCGTCCTCCACTTGGTCCGTAAGAACTCCACCAACTTGTACCGAGACCCTTTGATTTTCTCCCTCCTCCACAAACTCTGGCAGTTCCACCTCCATATCATGTTCCAATGGTTCTACATTGACATTGGCAATGCAATCTCCTTGTTGTAAACCTATTGGAACTTCACTCTCCTCTTTCCCATCAGGCTGTGTAGTACCACCGTCATCGTCTTTGGGCTCGCTTCCACATCCATCTCCACCATTCAAGTGCAATTGATCCTTCTCAGCATTGTCCTCTAACCCCTCCGCTTCTTTTATCTCTTGACGTTCCTCCACCTCATTCTTGCCCTTCTCTGCCTCCACCTCATTCCTCTCCTTGCCATGCTCTTTGTCTAAACACAACTCAATCACCAACTCTGCATTCCTTGGTACATTGGAAGCTTTGATTCTACCCGGCCTCTTCGACCTAACAACTGTCGACATACCACCTTCCAATTCCTCCTCATCATCACCAAACTCTCTATCCTCCACCTCTACTTCTTCATTAAAGCCATCCAAATCCTCAAAAAGCTTCCTTTTACCTCTCAGCGAAGGATACCCCTTCTCCCTCACCCGGAAAGTTACTTTCTTACCCCTAGATCTCAACCTAGATCCCCACCTACTGGGTTCTTCCTCCACATCCTGGGAAGTCGAACAAGTCGGCTCACCCTTTACCCAATCTTTCCCCTTCCCCCTCCCAACCGAATCGCTCCCACTCCTCTTGTCAAACCTCCGCCTCTTCTTCACAGGCGGGGGCGAGGCATCTAGCACTTCGGGCGCCTTCCGCACCCTACTACTCCTCCGAAGCTCCAAATCATCATTCTTTTCACTCTCCACGACATTACGGTTTTCATTATACGTCTTTTCGCATATGGCATCGAGCCTCTTGTGCTTCTTCCGCGTCCTCAAACTACTCAATCGCTGATTCTTCCTCCTCCACTCGGACAACGCGACCGACCGCGACAATCGCATGACAAGAAACCACCAATATGTATCTCTCTCTCTCTCTCTCTCTCTCTCTCTCTCTCTCTCTCTCTCTCTCTCTCTACCTCTATTCCTACCGACAAATCTCTAATTTTTTTTCCCGCTATCTACGTAACGTAAACCCTTAAATCAGATAGAAAACACTAATTACGTTCGCACCGGTGACTGACCTCTTGATTTCCATGTCTCGTCGGTTGATCAGAAACGAATGCGATGCGAAACCCTAGAAAGTCGTCGAGGACGAATGAATGCTTACGCTTGGCGAAAGGCTCGAGTCTTGTGGCTTGATTGTGGGGAGGCGAGAGAGATTCTGCTTTTCTTGCGGAGATTTTCTCTCTCTTCTCTCTCTAGACTCTCTCTCTCTTTCTCCGTAAGTCTTCTTCCGCTGTTCATAAGAAAGAGAAGACTACTAGGGCGGAATAGCTGAGGGAAGGGTTCACATTTATATACTCCGGCGCAAAGGGGTTTTAAGTCATTACCCAGCGCGTTACAGAATCGTGCGATGGAAATCTTGATCGGACGGTCTAAATTGGGTGTGATGAGAATTGAGCCGTGGTGATAGTGACACGTGGATTTTCTTTTCTTTTTTCCCCTTTTCCCACCAAACGTTACCGCCAAATTTTTATGTGTTGTGAGAAAATTGATGAGTGGAAAAGGCCAAAAAAAAACCAAATGAAATGGTGGGTGGGTGGGTGGGTGATGGGGGCATGCAAATTGCAAAGGACCAAAAGGAAGTACTAACGGCTACCAAGTGAAATATATATATATATAGAATAGAATTTGATTGGTGCTTTGTGTGGGCCACTTTTGTCCAAAATATTATTTATCTCCATATTAGGACAAGTGTTCGGGTGTCGGGCGGGTACTGCACACGTGGTTCTCTGTCGGCGATTTCAGACGTTCAAACGTGTTTTGGACAATTCAGATTTAAGGGAGAGAAAAAGAGATGAGAGAGAGAATAAATCTGAGTCGTCCAAGAATTTCTCCCATGTTAGGTTTGCCGATGCATGTACTTTTATAAGGGTCAATTTGTTTAATCGGACATTTGTATTAAATCGAATATATACAAAATGACAAAATTTCTAGTATATCGTTAGTGTTGTTATGTGCATTTAAATATGTAGAACAAAATATATATGATCAGGATTAAATGTGTTTTGAATATATAATTTCACAAAGCATGATATTCAATATTATAGGGGAGTGGTATTGTTAATCCAATCACGACTAATTTGGAGGAATTATATATTTGATTAAATTATATGTACCTTCACTATTAGAATCGTGAAACAAACGGATCCTATTACTTTGCTTATATTTTAGAAATGCTTATTGTGTCTTTATGTTTCACTAAGATAAACCCAGGTTTGAACTCAATTAGTTTCTTTTGCTCATTTTTTTATTTTCTAAATTTTGCTTCTTCTTCTTCTTTTTTTCTTTTTCCTTCATTCGTAGGATACAAGAAGAATATAAAACCTTTAAAAATCACAAAAGACAAAACCATCAAAATTAAATAATTTTTTGAACTATTTTTATCCTCTATTATATTTTTTAAGTTGGAACTGTTTTTTTATTTTACTGATTCCACTTTTCGACATTAATTCGAGAAATCACATACTCCAAATACTAGCATTCAGTAGCCATTCACTACCAATAAAAAGATACTCCATAGGACCATATCACTGACTTAAAATCATTTTTATAGTAGTTGTTTCATCATCACTTACTAAAAATAATAAATAAGCTAATTTAGTTCAAACCTAATCTGGTCACATTAAATTCTCAAACCATGTGATTTAAATAATAGTTATACTCGTCTTGTTTGACTAAAACGATTCTTTGGCAGTAAAAAAAAATGAAGCGCTCACACACAATGAGAGTACGACCTAGATCCCATAGTTGGCGGAAAAATAAATAAATAAATGTTTCATCTAAAATAATTTTGGATGGGAAATTTTTATTAAACGGTCATCAAAGCATGCTAAGACCCAATTAGTTTGGCTTAGAACATGGATTCAGAAAGCATTTTATTGACTTTTCCTCACACTTTTCTATTATTGAACTTTTTAAGTTTTATCATATATAGTAAGAACTAAGAAGTAATTAACGTGTAATGTAAAAACGAAAAAGAAAAAAAATATACAAAATGGAAAAAAAAAAATGTCATCAAATTTCTAAATTGAATGGTTTTGAACATAGTCTAACTCACAAATACAAGGGAAATTTGATTTGTTCTCCCACGACAATTTTCACAAACACAAGAATTCAATAATTCATACTGTAAGACTAATCGCCTCTCTATCATCGCATAAGGAAGAGAAAGTAACATACTTTTGCAGCCGCCATGGTCGATAACAGGGCTGGCCGTAAGCAACTGTTACCTAATACGGTTCTTGAAAAGAAACTCCACATTTTCAGGGGAATCGGGATTTCTCCTTGCAGTGACCTGCAGAAGTGCACCATCAATAAGCATGTGCTGCAGCACTCTAGTTATGTTCTTCGTGTCATCGATTCCCAGATGGTGACTTCCAACCAGAGGTATCTGAAGTTCCTTCATCATCGTAATCATCCCTGTGGCCTAGTATTCCAAAAACACAAGCGAAAATGTCAATTTGCAGAGAGGTAGAGAGCTATGTCACATGGTCTTCGCCTCTTGTGCATAGATGTTCCGCGCAACGGCGCAAGTTTGAGTTGAGGTGTTGAATCCACTTAATTCTCATGTCAAGGATATGGGGACAAGGCGAAATATTCAAATTCCACTAATATAGTTGTCATATTGCCCAAGCTAAAAGGTGTTTATAGAATATAGTTGTCATATTGCCCAAGCTAAAAGGTGTTTATAGGGGGACACAATATACAAGTAATGTGCATAATTCCTTTCCGGGAAAAAAATGCATCCACTGTCAACTTGAATTACCAGTATAGTAATGTGCATAGTTCCTTTCCGGGAAAAAAATGCATCCATTGTCAACTTGAATTACCAGTATATCACCTAGATAAATGTCCAACCAAAGATATGACCCGTTCAAGTGTCAAGTATGCGACAAAGGTACTTAATTCATTCAGAGGAGTCCGTCTCTGTGTGTGCGCGCGCGCGAGAGAGAGAGAGAGAGAGAGAGAGAGATTTTGTTAGAGTCCAATGCAATTGGATCCAAAATGCATTGCAACACTAGTAAGTAGTACCAATAAAGAGGGCAGCCGCTAAGGAAAATATATAATACTCCGTAATTTCTAAAACCAACAAACACTCAAATGCTCAAAAACTCACCCTCCTTTTGTAGAAGTTTAGATAGATGTCCTTCAAATTGATCCATTCCATGAAATATGGGGGGAGACTCATCCTTGATACTTTGCATTGTTGAGGGACTTTTGTCTTCAAATCCCAATTCCCACTATTACACGTAAAATGGAGATATGTCAGTACACAAATCTATGTATGTCATACTTAACTGCTTGAAAGTGTACTTCTTAAGAATTTTAGGGTTACACGTGGGCCTATATTTCGACTAATAGTAAGCTGCGTGTCTACAAATTCAATGATTTGTATTACATGAATATGATATCTATCTGGTTTTTTGTTTTTGTTTTTTTTTATCCGATCTATCTGGTTTGATGCATGGAATGCATGACAGAGAAAATGTAAGGTTCTAATGGTCCATTTCTGTAGCATCTAAACGGGTAACATTAGAGTGCACCTTTTTGTGAGTACAAAAGACAATCAACTTGATGGCATGTCCAGAACAACCTTCAATGTTTTCAAAATTAAATAAGTAATAGAGTTTGAGTCTGGTGGTAGCAAGCAGGCAGGATAAAATCCGATTAAGCTTTGGCATAATTAGAGTAGAAAATATCAAATTAACATTTTTTCTGTTACCAAGAATATTTCCTGATAAAGTAATTAGGTACTCATAGGGCTTAACTCACCAAGTTACAAATGCAGCTCTTCTAAGACACCCACCCTGCTTGTTTCCCCACAGGTGATGCCGAGCCATCCAAGCTTCAAACCCGTGAATAACTTCCTCAAAGGGAATAGCTGTATCATGCCAAACACTGCAAATCTACATAAATTACACACCTTACAATCACAAATAAAGCCAATTTACATTTTTTTTCCTTTAGGGACACAATCAAGCTGAGTTTCTAGTCTAGTAACTTTTTCAGAAGATCTCCAAGGACAGCACTTCGGTGCAGACAATACAAGATACAATGCAGTAAAAAAGGCATGGATTATAGACCGCCAAGAACATTCTAAATCACTAAAACATATAGTCCTTCACAAACCAGAATCAACAAAACACAGGCTGATGTAGGGAATACATAAACAGATTAACACACACACAATAATTTGAAACAAAGAAATTTAATCATGTGCGCATAGAAACACCCTTAGTGTTTTGATTCTATATCTTCAGGACTGAGGAATTAAAATCCCGGAGGAGAAGTTCCATGAAGATTTATGATTCATGAAATTAGAACATTTGGAAATATGCTCAGAGACTCATAGTCTCATACATTAATCTGTTCTTGTGGGCCGGAGTTATGTGCATTACCTGGAGGAGCTTGACAATCAGATTTAAGTTCACAAAATCCAAGTATAGAAAGTAATTGTTATCTTCAGTAAATGGTGCTGATTATTTAGTCACCGTAATTCTTATGTTCCAATCCAACATACAGGTATCAAGTCTATGGCTATGGTGAGAGAGAAATGTTGAAGAAAACAGAACTATGAAGAAAATTCCAGATGCAGCCAGGTAAAACTGCTGGCTGAAAAGGAACGCTGTACCAGAAGCACAAGTACAATTAGTGCACAATCATCATACTTATTTGTATCAGGTGTGACATAATCAGCAAAACAAGACTCTCTGTAAACTTATCTATCTCTCACAAATTTTACCTACATTGGACCATTAAACTGAATAGAATAATTGAGCAAGCTTACTAAATAAAGGGATTCTCCTGCATAAACAAAATCACGTGCATGAAACTGCATGACCAAAATTAAATATGCCTCTCTTGAATTACTTGCAAATACGTATTGCATGAGAGTTCAGGGATGTCGACTTAGAATGTAGAGCCATACCGATCAACTCCTATTTTTCCATATTTTCCTTCTATGTATTCATTTATTCTTTGCTCGCTCATGGCGGAGGGTCTCACAAATCTGTAAGAGAGATGAGAAATGTGGAATAAGAAAAAGAATGACACGTGAATTATAAGAAGCATGCTGCTTGGCCATAGTTCTTGTGAGAAGGTAAATACAAGAAATTCAAAAGCAAATCAACATCTTATTAATTCAGAAACTTGTAATGTAAAGAACAGTGTTTCCAATAAAACAAATGCAGAACATAATCAAACCAAAGCCACACATGACATCACGCTTTTAAATATAAAGTGTTTTTAACAACACGTCATGCATTAACTTCACGAAATCACCCATTTAGTGGGAATGTGAATGCACAACGAAGTTTTGTAGCCATCCAGGAAAAAGTAAATTGTTCATGGTAATATCAAATATGACATGAATGCGTTCATCTGTTTATTCTGTTAGCATAACGCTATTCATTAATCGTTACCAACTTACCATGCTCTGACTTCAATTACTCAAATCCATCTCTTGATTCTCCAAAAGTCTTAACACAACTCATGCATGTAAATCTTCTTATCAATCTTGCAGCTCTTTATATGTGAACAAGACACGAAAGAGAACCTAATATTCCCAAACCCATAGAAAATCGACAAAATGAGGAAGAACATAACATTTCATCTGGTAATCCCCTATTGAAAACATAATAAGCAAGCAAAGTTGAACCTGTGGAACACATCCACAACATCCATTGTCTTTGCATCAAGCAACAGAACAGGGAACTCCAGAATCTCTACTTTGCCCTCCAAATCAAGCACAAGAAAAAAGTCTAGCTGCTGAGAGCTTGTATCTTTTAACTTGGCAGCACTTATTTTTAGCTCCTCTGAACAACTATGATTGAATTTCTCTAGGTGCGTAGGATCATCCATCTGCATGACAAATAGGTTTCGATTAGGAATCAATTCTTGTGTTTTCCGGAATAAAGTAGTAAATGTAAAGGCCCACTCTACAGATTATGGGCTTAAGGCATTGCTAATGACATGTCAATGATATACCACTCATAAACAGTGCCACGATCACAAAACAAGAGCTTAAGTTAAGAGACAAATTCTGTAAATGAAATCTTGGTTTCATGAACTATTAAAGCTTAAAACATAAGCTACCACTCATACACATGGCACCTGTGTTCATATGTTGTACATACTACCCACCTAAGCCGCAATCATAGCTATGAAGAAGTGACACAACCCAACCGGGTGCAAACTGCTTTGACACACCCAGCTGGCTTCCACTTCTAATGAACTTATGAAGCTAACTGCCGTGTGTAGGACTGTAAAGCCTAAGTCATCTCCGTTTTGTGATAATAACCAGGATCACAAGGGGCCATCTTCTTCGAGACTAATAAAAAGGTTGATAGATAATACATGCTATAAGCGCAACCGAGCTTGGTTTCGATATGCTTGAGTATCTAAACCACATCAACACAAGAATAAAATATAATCTCAACATTTGAGGTTGTTTCCATACTATTGCTGAAGGCTTCATTTCGGTTTTATAGGTAGAGTATTGTGTACAAACCAAGAAAAGAGGGGGGCTAGAAAGTAACCTATCTCCTAGTTGTAGACTAGTTACCCTGAGCTCATTGATAACATATTATGCTTAATTATCATTTTACGTATCTCAGTTCTTGGGTAAATAAATGGTCTGTTTCAGATTTGATAGCCTGCTATGACAACAGTGTGATTGGACATCAGGTTTCCACAAGGGGCCATATTCTTAGAGACTAATAAAAAGTTGATAGATAATACATGCTATAAGCGCAACCGAGCTTGGTTTCGATATGCTTGAGTATCTAAACCACATCAACACAAGATTAAAATATAATCTCAACATTTGAGATTGTTTCCATACTTTTGCTGCTGGAATCTTAAAGTTGCTATGAAGGCTTCATTACGGTTTTATAGGTAGAGTATTGTGTACAAACCAAGAAAAGAGGGGGGCTAGATAATAACCTATCTCTTAGTTGGAGACTATTTACCCTGAGCTCATTGATAACATATTATGCTTAATTATCATTTTACGTTTCTCAGTTCTTGGGTGAATAAATGCTCTGTTTCAGATTTGATAGCCTGCTATGACAACAGTGAGATTGGGCATCAGGTTTCCACATTTTTGTTGCAAGAGAATAAAGTCTCTCTCAATCTCTTCGGTGAGAAATATGTTGCTATAAATTTGTATCCAGTGCATGTATGGTACCCCATCACCTCCACCTTTAAGGGGACCCACCGCACATATGTTGGGACCTAAGCTTAGGTCCCACTATGTGTGGGTGGTGTTAGGTGTATGTTTAGCCCCAATAAGGGGCTATGGGGACTTGAACTTCAGCCTTGTCCAACCAAGTCCTGAGTTTCCACCACAACACCACTTGAACCAACCCCTCATTGGTGGTAGATCGCTCAATAACCTAAATGTGATGCCACACTCATTAACATGCATGGGGAAGGTCAACAGTCAGTGGTGACTTTGAAAGTTTGACTGACCAATCAGCACTAGCTGATCCATGGCACGTGGCAGCCATGCGAGGGGGGTGTAGCTTATGTGTCACCCCAGCGAGACCTAGGGGCGTGAGCCCCATGATACCTTCAGCTTTCTTGGGCCACCCGGATAAGGGGCTTGCGCCCAAATTACAGAGTACATCCGCCCCTACGGGAGATAGTGCAACCCAGAGGAAGGGTAGATGGCACGCATAATCCATCAACAGGTTTATCATGCTCCGGTCATTAGGCAGGACCGAGGGGCCCTATGAGGCATGACTGAGCTAGTCTTGACCTCACCCCTACAGGAATGGAGGGGGATCGAGTGGCTTGGTCGCTTCAAAAGGAGAAGGATTCGTGACGAAGGGCAAAGGGGCGCAGCCGCTACCCCGCGGCTAGGAGGTACAAAAGGGACACGTTCCAAAAAATTTACTGGACCACCTGGCGCCCAAGTGCCCATTGTACCTATAAATATGAGACATTCCTTTCATATTTCTCAGTGATAGAATCTTAGGGAGAGAAACTCAGTGGGCATTGTTTTCTAGAGAGAGAGAGAGTATTCTTTCTAGTGTACCCTTTCTCCTAAGATTACTGAGTGATTATACCCTCACAGAATGCTTGGGTTTTGTTGCGTTAGTCTTTTCTGTATTTCGTGCTTTCTCCTCCACTTTTGTAGATCACTCCTCTGATCATCAATCATCCTCACCTCTCCAGCACTATATTCTCAGGAATCTCGTATACCACCGCACCAGTCAATAAGTATGGCGCCATTTACACCACTAAATACAATTCTAAGTAACTCACACTAATATTTTACCACACCAATCCGAAAAAAGAACAGAAATTCAAGATAACTTGAGCTGATTCTTACCCTTGTGCACTGACCTTGCGTGTGGTACAAACACATTGGCTTCCAAATCTGCTTGGGGTTTGGAGGCGAATCAACGGAAGGGGTTGATTCTTGGGTGGAGAGAGAAGCAGAGGGACTGAATCTACAGCGGTTCGGTTGGAGAGAAAGTGTGAGATTAGATAACGATATAAGAATGGGAGGAGAGAGGGAATTCTGCCGAAACAACGAAACCCTAGAGAGAGAAACTCTCGAGAACGCCATTATCGTTTTCTCTGAGCAGATTTTGGGGAGGTTTATGAGATAAATTATTTGGTGGTCTTGCCCCTGGGTGGGAATATACGATACAACACGAGAACCCGCAATGAAATAGCGGTTCAGAGTCAGTTATTTCTAACACAAAATACAAATATGACACAATATGATATAACACGAAAAGCTAAATATATCGGGTTATGATTAAGAGAATTATGATACGAGCACAAGATAGATGACACGACACGACGCGGGGTGAAAATTTATGAAAATACACGATAATACGACACAAACCGGATGTCGGCTATTTGTGACATGAAACATGAATATGACATGACACCGATAACGTAAAAAGTTAAACAGGTCGGGGTAGGGTTGAGAAAATTCTGACACCAACAACGAATATTTCTAGGTCTCGCATAAATATTTGATGAATAACAGTGTTGAGACACCACGTGATAGTATCCCTAAAGACTAAACTTATTATTGTGTGGCAGTGGCACAATGTGACTTTAACTTTGGCTTCAACATAGATGCGATGGGATCTCTTTGCGTATGACTACGTGATGTAAGAAAAACTATTAGATAATTGCACACTCTTTAATTTTTTTTTTTGTAACCACACTTTTTTTTTTTTTTTTGGGGTCAATTGTCATCTTGTGATGTGAATTTACAACATTAACATCTCATTTGTACATTCTCTCAGACTATCACACCAACAACATTTGTAAATTCACCACAATAAAACAAGAAAGAGAATGTGGTTATAAAAAAAAATGGAAGTATGAAAAATCACTACTCAAATATTATTCTCTGGCTGATATGTTGAATAGCTTACAAGCAATTTTATTTTTCTAACTTCTCTAAACTTAAAAGGAGGAAGAAATTTCAGAATAAAACTTTTTCCGAACTGTTTCTAATAAACGGACAGTGCACGAAAAAGTAATCCGATCCGTTTATTTTGTTAAGTTCGTTTAGTTTTCTCATATGTGATTTTAGTAATTCGATCTGTTTATTTTGTTTAGTTTTCTCATATCTGAAAAAATCACAATGATCGGATATTGAAACCTATTTGACTTACAGAAACCTATTTGACATAAAAACCATTTAATGTGTAGCATGAATTTCACACTCCTAATAAACGCGTTTCAATCATACTTTACCAGTGTTATTTTTCGCACGCACGACTAACTAGACGAGCCAAACAAAATGTGTCAAAGAGAGATGGAGGAGAAAGAGCAAATCTCAACAGATAACATTCATACCAAAGCGAACTCCCACCGAAACAAGATAACCACATCAAATTGGCATGGGCGTTCATACATGATTCTCTCAGCCCTCAGGAGTCAGGACACGATCGGGCGGATATTTGATTTCAGTATCAATAAGACAATAACTCAACGAGACATCTTTTTTCCTTATTAACTTTTCTTGTTTTCTGCAAGAATTTACCTATATAATCATTTACAATCGCAGTATGTGGATAAAAATGAAATGGCAATTGCCGGCAGTGGCATGGATTCCCGGCTTGAATTATTCTAGTATCCCTCCCTCCGGCTGCCAAGATTCCCGCCCTGAGTTATTAGTAACCTTCTCATTGATTGGAATGCCGCTGATAGGAAAGACTCCACCCCTAGTATCGTTCTTGCCGATTGGAATGCCGCTGATAGAAAGACTTCACCCTCCCAAAGGCTTCGTCAAGAGAAGACGCCTCAACGGCAAAAGTGATGCGGACCCAATTTTTCATACCCACGGTAATTCCTGCAGCACAAAAAACAGTACAAATTTAAGAACAGTCGAGAACGAACCACAGAAGATTCAGATACTTATCGTTTCTGATCGATTTTCAGTACATCTACAGGTTGTTTGTTTTTTCGGTAAATCACCTACACGTTGTTTGAAACATAATTAACGTATCGTACTCTTTGAGTTGATTTTCAAACACGAAAATCCACTGTTTGGATGAGTGAATTTGAAATGGAGGGAATTGCGTTGCAGGATTGACTAGGAATATACTCCATTTTGTTGATGATCCTTGAACAAGTTGGATCATGTATGAAATGCTTTCAAATAGTAAACTATATCTAAAGCTCTCAAAATCTACATACCGAAAATGCTACAACAAATTAAAGTTACATAGATCTTAAATCAATGATGCCAAAAACAGTTCATTTCAAAGCCGTAAATCCATCGGCTCACAGCCTTTCCATCATTAGTATTAGATGTTGGAGTCCTCTCATTTACCATTGTTAACCAAAACCAACAACAAATTAATTATCCAGAATATGACTTTCAAACTTATGATAAGCAAGAGGTCACTAATAAAGTCTCTCTCTTGAACTTATTTCCAGAACACGCCCTTTACGGCAACCCTAGAAATCATAACAACAACAAAATCTGATGCTGCAGAGGTCATTATGGCCGTATTACCAAACAACCGTTTTTTGGCAATGGATTCTTGAAAATCTTGATTTAGGCGATCGATGATTTTTAGCTCACCTGGAAGGAAGATCACGGATTCCTCCTTGGCCAATTTGAAGCAGAAGTCAATGTCATCACTAATGTCTTTTAGGAGGGAAAGATTCAATTTCACCTACATTTCACAGCATTGGAAAAACAAAGTAAGACTCTTACATTGACATAGAGAGAACCAGAAAGTAATAGTCTATGAATTCCTCACCATTAAAGCCATGGATCCCTCTGGTTTATATGGGCAAGTAATGCAAGGGACCTCCTTTATTTTCTCATAACAAATGTCGGAGGACTGCTTTAGTGTATTAATGGTGTCCGCAAAGAAAGCCTCATCAGTTTGCTGAAGAATTCGAGGGACTGCTGCCTAGAACCAAGAACAATTAGGTTGCATACAGATACAAGTGGATAGTTTCACATTAACTAAATTCGGTTGTGAAGTTTCCACTTTTTCCCCGGTAAAAACTGTGAAATTATAACTTCAGTCTTCAGACACTAGAAAATAAGGACAATAATCACCCAATTGTCATCCCCACTCAACATCTTTAGTCAAGAAAGCTGTAACTTAAGAGGTCAAGCATGCATAAAGTTGTGGTTTGCTTAATACCGAATTACAAGATCTCTTCGAGGCACAACTTAGACTTTCATTGAGGAAAGAGACTGGTTTTTACTTCTACTTAAAAATAAAACAAAACATGAGTTAAACAGGCACAGTAAATAATGGTACTAACCTGTATAAAAGTAGCAGGACCCCCCAAGATATCGAAGTACTTCTTAATGCGCTCAATAACCTAAGTAGAGGAGGAATGAACCATGACTTAGCATTTGCACAAAACAGATTTAACGAACATGTATCTAGAATTCAATTCGATATCAAGAATTGTGAACAAAAATCATCAAAAGAGAGAGCATGTGGATGGAGGCATGAAGCATTCATCTCATTATCTGAAAATGACAAGATATCTTGTCACGAACCTTGGAGTTTTTGAAGGTGCTACAAGGATCGTTGATCACAAACCAACCAAGTCGCCAGCCGGGCACTATCCATCTCTTTGATAAAGAGCCAAGAGTGAGAACAGGAACAAGTGATCCAAAAATTCCCATAGGTACAAAAGGAGTGTCCCCAAAAGCAAGGTGGCCATAAACTTCATCAGCAATCACAACAATTTTCATCCTTTTTGCAGTTTCAGCAATCTGATTCCAATACAAGAGAAATAAGCAAAACATCGACTAAAAGCTGGACAAGAACAGTTTGGCTAAAAGCCTATACTAACCTTCTTCAAGTGTTGATAAGAATAGACATTGCCACATGGGTTTCCCGGGTTTATGATTGCCATTGCTACGGTGTTATGGTCCGCCAGAGCTTCCACATCATCAAGATCGACCTCCCAACTGCTATTCGGGAGAAGGTTGTAGTGCCGAACTTCAAGATTTCTAAAAGCAGCACAAAGTTCGTAGATTGGGAAACCTGGTTTTGGAAGCAAAATATTCACGCCTGGACGAGCTAGGATTGACAACGTGACATCAATAGCTTGAGTACAACCGGATGTGACAAAAGCATCGTCGGGTGACAACTTGTAGGGGAGATCACGTGACAAATATTCAGAGATTGCCCTATTCAGCGGAAACAAAAATAAAATGAAGATAAATCTCAAAGACGGAGGGTGGAGGTTAATTTTGCGACTGCAGATCCGTGAGGGGAGATAAGCAAAATTAGCATTTCCTGATCACTTTTGTAGTAAAAGTCGTTTCAAGACAGTGCATATCCGGTACTAACAAATTAGCGTGAGCATTAGTACTTCGGATTTCTTAAGAAAAAACAACCACCATTTCCCCTCTCCTATTTGGTCCTTCGGTGAAGCTGCTACACTGAGGAATCAAGACAATACAAAACAACCCAATGTGCTAATACTCATGAATTAGCAATATTGAGTCAAAACGCAAACCCAGAAAACCCAATTTTCTTGATATATATATAAGGACCTCCTCATTTTAAAATGACTGTCTATATATATATAATCCATACTTGTCGTGGAATATCTTCAGTTAAATGTTTTTGTAGTTGGGTTTGAAACTAATTTTTTATATTTTCCTTAGGTAAGTAGTTTGAAAGTAGTTAAGTAGTATAGTACTACTAATTTGTTATCCTTTCTGTTTGTGTGCATGTCTGCTTCAATATAGGTTTCATTTTTTTTTTTTGGTACTTCGAAGCAGACACGCACACAAACAGAAAGGATAGCAAATTAGTAGTACTACTTAACTACTTTCAAACTACTCTTACCTAAGGAAAATATAAAAAATTAGTTTCAAACCCAACTACAAAAACATTTAACTGAAGATATTCCACGACAAGTATGGATTATTCAACACAAATTCAAACCAGAAAACTTAAACATGCAACCAGGGCCCGCCATGGGATATTACTCAGAAGTTACGAAACCGAATAATAAAATTATATACAATATAGAACAAATATTTATCTTGCTTGAAAACTTATCAGGTCTAGTTTATTTTATTCTATCGATATATATAATTTCCTTACCGGTGATTTTTTATTGATTTTGAATGTATTACGAATAATCCAATCCAACGCAGACAATATTAAAAAAAACGAATTTAAACCGGAGTACAGCAACCATGATTGAAGCAGAGACGCAGACAAAGAGAGAGGATACCAAATTAGTACTCCCTACTAAACGGCTCCGGCTCCGGCTCCGGCTCCGGCTCCGGCTCCGAATGTAGTTGTGTCCAAAACCGTTTGATGTACATGGACCCACCTGCATCAAACGGCTCCTAATGCAGTTGTGTCCGGAGCTGTGTTTTAAAATTGTGTTTTCAGACTTTTTGCATGGGCAGTGATTTCCGCACTCTCCAAATTGTTAATCAATCACCCCCTTTTGAATCAGTAAAATTACTTGGAAACCCAGCCGCAAAACCATTTAATTGTCTGAGAAAACGATGAAAAATTTCTTACTTTCTGGTTTGCGGGAGACCCGCGGTGGGGGAGTACCCATTGAATTTCTGAGATCGAAGAGCGTCAACAACGGCATCTTCGGCGACATCGGCGGTGCGAAAGCACGTATAGGCCGACGGGTCGCCCATGCCCAGGGAAATCACCCGCCTCTTGTCGTTACAATCGATGTTGGCCAGCAGCAATCCAAGAATCCCTTTGATTGTGATGTTATTCGGGGTTTCAATCTCTCCGTTGGCGTACCCGCCCGTTTTCTTGGCTCCATTTTCCATATTCCCCTGTTTCCCCTGTTTTTGTTGCTATGGGGGAAAAGAGAGAGAGAGAAAGAGAGAGAGAGAGAGAGAGGATTTTGGTAGACTGGTAGTGTTAAAATAAAATATAAATAGGGAGTTGTATGTACTATGTATGATGAAGACCACTCGTTCGGGTTTGCAGGACTCTGCATGGGAACAAAAAGGTAGCCTTAGAGCATTTACAGTGGAATAAGCAAAATAAAAAATTGTTAAAGTTAGTAATATTGGATTAAAAAATGTTCACATTGAAATAATCAAACCTAGCAACCTCTTAATAATTCATCAAATTTTGACTCTTCAATAATCAAAGCTAGCAATGTTTTGTCAATAACCAAATTTTATCTCTCAATCAAGTACACCAACATTACACAAAAATCTTCTCTCTCTTCCATTCCCCCTCTCTCTCTCAAAAAAAAATGTTTTCAAAAAATAATTTTAAAAAACTGTAACTTTCAGTTTTTTTTTTTCAGAAACCTTTTTTTTTTTTTACAGAAAACAAAATTTTCAAAATTTTAAAAAACTTTATTTATAATTTTTAAAATTTCAAAACTATTTGTGTAAATACAATTCTTTCAAAATTTCCAAAATTGTATTTACAGTTTTTAAGTGAACAAAGTGTGTGTTTTTTTAAAAACTGTTTTTTGTTTCGAAAAACTATATTTTTTTTTGAACTGTTTCTAACATAAATTGTTTTTTCCCTTAAAAAACCGTTTTTTCAAAAAATATGCATGAAATGAAGGGAAAAAGTTTGGAGGGCCCATTGGTTTTGATTATGGGCAAAAAATAACCAATGTGGGATTTAACATTGCTAACTTTAGCAACTTCTAAATTGATAATCAAAATCTGATATGGCATGTTTTGATTATTCATATTTGTTTATTCCACTGCTGATGCTCTTAGAGAGAGAAAATCGGGAGAGAGGGGAAAAAAAGGATCCGGAACTTGTAGTGCAGCGGTGCATGAGGTGTAGTGTAGTATCACAAGTCGTCCGAAAGTGTATTTAATGGTTAGATTTTATTCAAAGACTCTGTTCGGAAGAAACTAATTACTTCGAACATAGTTCATTAAATTTTGGATCAACAATTGCCGAGATAAACGGTTAGAGTGCGATTACGTTTATCCACCTACAAAATGATAATTTTCCAATACCTATCAGGCGGCTTCTATCTAGGTGGTGGTGTTCATCACAAATTAGGTAGTGTAACAAATTTACCGGCAAAACTATATAAATATAAATCGATTAAAAAAAACAATGATTACTAGCAGTCCACAGGATAAAATTCCAACGTCAAACGTCATAAGAAAAATTTGCAACAATTCCACGATTTGAATGAGTTTTAAATCCTATAAACTACGTAGGTTTCAATCGTCATACATCAGCGGAGATTAATGGGAGTGTTAGAGTTAGCACGGGATCCATAGACATTGCCCCAACAATAGTCGAACCCAGAACCTCTCCCCCTTAGGGGAGAGATAACATACCAACTGAACACCTCGTTTTGGACACTTTTTTAGGGCACGATGACTAAACTTGCTCGCCTTTGCTGAGTGCCTGCACTGCTGTCGGTCTACGCGGATAAAATAAATAAATATGGTGTGGTAATATTTAATTACTCACTAAAATAGGTGAAAAAATAGAATCTGAAAGGTTGCATGTTTCAGGATTGGAAAAGGTAGTGGTGCTACTGGTACAGATTTAATATCTGTACCAGCGAGTACAAATGATTTTTTGGGTCTCTTTTAGGTCTCAAAAAAATGATCAGAATCGCTTATTTTGTTTAGAATACTTTGTTTATGATTCTTGCAAAAAATAAGCTCAATTCGATATCGGTAAGGATATTTACAAAACATCCAACTTTGTCACAGAATTCAGGCCTGAATTCTAAAGCAAAGTTTAGATGTTTTGTAAACATCCTTACCGGTACCGGATTGAGCTTATTTTTTGCAAGGACCATAAACAAAGTATTTTTAAACAAAATGAGTGGCTCTGATCATTTTTTTGTGATCCAAAACATGCCCAAAAAGACGTTTGTATGCACTGATACAGATTTATGCCGGTACCAGTATCATTTCCGATTGGGAACTTGGCACACAAACCCAACCTGAAGAGGACGCTTTGCCAACGTTCTGCCTCACTGTGTGGTTTTCAGTTTTCCACGCGCCTTGTGCAGGCGTTATTATAAGTTTTTTTTGCCTTTATCTCCCAGTAGAGCGGGTGTAGCGAGGGCGGCCGATTCGGCCGTTTATTTTGGCACGGACGGCTCGGATTGAATCTGAGCAAATACAAATCACATTCAAATTTAAACCGTCCATTGCTCGTGAAACTTCGAGCCGTCAATTGTCGAGATAAACGGTCGAATCGGACACTTTGCACCCACTCTGCAGGGGGAGAGGGAAGCTCGGGAGACAATAGTACTATGTATTAAATGGTTTTGCTACCTATGTACTATAGCTAGAGGTAGGCCTGTCAATGGATCCGATCCGATCCGAATTCGATAACAGAAATCCGTAATCCGGTAATCCGAATCCGATTATTACGGATCGGATTGGATCGGGATTTTTTCGGATCGGATCTAATCCGAATCCGATCTTCTTCTTTTTTCGGAGTAACTTTTTATAAATTTTAAAAAAAAAAAAAGTAAATTTTTTATTTTGAACAAAAAATGTTTTAGAAGTTGTATTTTTATTTTAAATTTAAAAAAAAATTGAAATTTTTTTTTGGAAAATAATTTTTTTTTGAAAAAAAATTGTATTTTTTAAAATATATATATATTTTTTGTTAAAATTTTTGAAGTAAAAAAGTTTTGAATTACCACTATCGGATTTGAGTCTTATCGGATTCGGATCAGATCCAAGACTTATCGGATCCGATCCGACCGTTGACAGGCCTAGCTAGAGGTATTCTGCCTATGGTTTCCCGAGTCTACTGCATGGGTAATTTTTTGATTTGCCTAGCTTTAAAATCAGTGTTTACCGAGTCTGCTACTCTTGCTCTAAACACTACGGAGTAGTAGAAAAATACTACCATAAAAAAAACCCAGTTAAAGAGGGGAAAAAAGATCCTTAGAGTATCCGCATCATCCTCTTTACATTTTTGGACCAAATTACACCTTAAAAAGTCACTTTATTACTTTAGCTATTCACTTTTAAAATGTCTACTGCATCATACTCTTTATATTAAAACTATCCTATTAAAAATATTGCTTATTTATTCTTAGAAAAAAAAAAGAAAGAGAGGCAGCAAACCAATAAAAGAAGGAAAGGTAGGGACAACATCATAACAAAATAGTAAAATATATGTAACTTGTGTAAAGCTACGAACAACTGTAGCAAAAATGGAAATTTTGCAAAGTAGCGATGATGTAAGTGAGTTTGATGTTGCTGAATTTTCAGCATTTCCCTCATTAAATTGATTTAAGTAACGCACAGGGGTTTCTGCCTCCCCTGATGTGGATGCTCTTATGTATGCTCGGTTAAAGAAAAAATGACATATTCGTCCAATCACGGCGTGCCCCGAATAAATGATATATTGTATGCAAATGAAAACGACCATTAAGCTAAAACTTGTGCACATACATTGTTTGGAATTTCAATCGTCCAAAAACACGAGGAAAATGATGTTCTACCATGATTTCGGCCATTAGAATGCGTCCCCAGCGTGTATAAAACAAGTCAAGAGTAAAGTTCATCGGCATGCCCTTCCTTGTCAAATGTCCAAATCTAATCACAAAGTAAGGCTAAATTAAGGGTCTCCACAGTGTGAACGTAAATTGTGAAAATTTCATTTCGGGACTCGGATTTGGCTGCAAATTTGGCTTTGCAAAACCCTTGTTGTTATCTCAACCGACCCTACTAATGTCTCATCCCTCTCCTCATCATTCGAGGAAAAGTGGATTTGCCGTCAACTGAAGGGTGAATGCTCCAAATCAAAGAATTCTTTTGCTTATTTTATGTGCTAAAAAATATCAGAAAAATCCTAAAAACAACCCATTAGGTTGTTATCAAGGTTCACAAAAGTGTGTTGAGTTGTGTGACAGTATATTGAAAAGTGTAAAAGGTATATCAAAGCGTGTGCAATTTTCTTATTTTCTTCAGCTTATCAACGGTTCAATGGACTGTCAATAGACGGACGCTCGATATTAACATCTCTTCAAGTTACCATCTATCACAAGAAATCAAATGACCTCAGTTGGATGTCTTACTTGGTCCATGCCTAAGGAATAACATATCTTGAGTTTGGAATTAACTTGTCAAACAACACCAAAGTTAGGTACGAGTAGAGTGTTTTAGATCATATTGGTCTCCACGAGGCACCACTAGTTCCAGTTTGACTTTGTCTGTATTTTGTACTCTGTGGATTTGTGTCTGTATTTTGTACTTTGTGGATTTGTTCCTCAGTTTGATTTCTAATTTCTTTTATCTTGTTGGCTCCTCGCCATCTTTTTAGACCTCGTTCCGTTATGGTTTTTATTTTTTCAAATGCCGCTCTAGAGCCGCTCCCCCTTCTCTCTCTAAACTTACCAGCACCTAGGTTTTCCCGTTGGGGGGAGGGGCTGCCGCCCCCCTCCTCCCCCTCCTTCCTCCCCCTTTTTCCCCCTAATCCCCTCCTCCCTCCCGTCCTCTCTACTGTTCTCATCTCTCCGTTCTCAGTTCGTCCATTGTTGAACTCGGCGCTTGGACTCCGGCCATGGCCTGTGGGTTTCTCCGTTCGATTCTCGCGGTGGAGACTCAGATCTAGTAGCTGGTGGTCGGTGGTGGGGTTCAAATAAGGTGAGGTGCTTTGGAGTTAGGGTTTATCTTTCCTTTTTTGACGTTTTTTCGTCTCCTCCACCGGTTGGTTTTCCCAGTCCGGTTGTGTACCGATTTGGGTCTCCCCCGGATCTGGTGAGGTTGTGGTGGTGGGCAAATAATCTCTTCTTCGTTCTTGTTCTGGTATGGGTTGTGGATGGGCTTCAACGGATAGTCTTCCTGACGGTTACCGGTCGCCGTGACCATGCTCAGTCGACCGGACCTAGTTTGGTTTGCTTCGGTTGCGTGGTTGAAGCTCGCCGTGGCAGCGGGGGCTTTGCTGCGGAGTTTCTCTGATCGGTCGGCGTGCTAAAAGGATAGCAGTCCATGGAACCGGAAGGCTGCCTATTTGGTTGTTTTCCTGTCGTGGGCCAGCCTTGCGCTGGCGGAGATGGCTGCAGGTCAGGGGCGAAGGAGGGTTTGGTCTCCAGCGTCGAGCTTCTCTTTTTAGTCGACTAGTGCTGAGATAGATTCAATTTCGTTTGTGATCTGTTCGTTGTGTCTGATTACATCTGTTTTCCTTGTGTAATGGTTTGTACTGGGATTTCGTTTCGATTTCCTCTCTGCCTAGTCCCGGACGGGATTCTCATATCGGCACCTAGTGCTGATTTGCTTTTGCAGGGTGTCCATTAATCCCGGAGTAGGTAGTTTTGGTGTATTCCTGTATTTTGCGATGTAATCTTCGCCTTCGGACTTATGAAATGATATTGACATTTTCAAAACAAAAAAAAAAATTGCCGGAGGGATTTCCACCCCTCAGGCCTCGTTTGATAACAGTGATAGATGGATGGGATTCGTAAGGAGATGGGATTAGGATTGGGATTCGTAAGGAGATGGGATTGGTAATGAGAAGGGATTGATAATGAGTATGTTTGTTTGGGATAGGATTAAATGATGGGATTATTAATATCATGTTTGTTTGAGATGGGATTAGATGATGGGATTGGATTTATAGAAGAAATTGGTAATGAAAAGGAATTGGTAATGTGAAGGAGTTGGGATTGGACTATTAATACCCCTCAATACCAAGTCCCACGGGGTATTAACAATACCCCCTATTACCCGGATTTTTAATCCGAACCATTTTTGGTTACCAAACAAGGTATTAATAATACCAACACTCTACCAATCCAATCCCAACCCCTTGGAGGGTTATCAAACGGGGCCTCAAAGTGTTACTACCATTTGGGACGTCTACGTAAGAAAATTCAAATATCATTCAGTCACAATCATTATCACGAGTAGAAATTCATTGTTTGTGCGGTTAAAAGTTAAAACACCCACATTCTTTTGTTTGGGCGTTCAATGAAAAGTTACAGCGGAAAAAAAAAAAAAAAAAAAAAACACCCATATTAAACAGCTCGAATACCTTCATCGTATTTTTTTTTTCCCCCTTCTCTCGCGACGTGATACCAAAAACTATTGAAAGATCAATTAAGCGAGGGAATTAAGCAACGCAATTCCGAGATTTCATACCTAAAAACTGCAATCAAGAAATGAGAGTTTATTCACGGGCCGCCTTTTAGCGTCTTTCCAATTCTTAAAACTAGCAAAAACCCGTGCAATACTAAAGAGGAGAGTGTGTATATCTCTATTATAAAACACAATGGTGTAGGAACAAGTTGTTGGAATGACTAGGATTTATTTGATCCAAGGGTTCATATGTGCTTTCCAACTCTCTTACGAAAGCACTCATACTCTTACAAATATATTAAAAAACGCAATCAATTTGTTTTTTTCCCCTACCAATCAGCTTCTGTTTTGTTGATAAAAAAAAAAAAAACAAAGCCTCTCCTCTGATTGTCCGGCCACAAACAGTCATCGCCCTTGCCGGTGAGTCACTCGAAACCCGGAATCCACTGTCCTCGGTAACATACTCTCTCGCTCTTTCTATGATACGTAGTAGTACTTCTTTGGTTTTGGTTATCCTTTTCTTTATTTTCCTTTATCTTTTCTTAAACAATTTTAGCTACCTAAAAATTGAAATAATGTTTTGAGCCACTGTCAAGATTCAAATGGTAATTTCAATTCCACTAACCTTGCAATTGGGAAGACCAGACTCTTCAAATGCAGAATATTCCTAATTAATTTGCCATATGTGATGCCAACAAACACAAATTAAAGTTCTTCTTTTCTACTACTACTATATATATATATATGGATGTGGTCGAGATGTGTTTATTTTTCAACTATTTTGGGATATGAATGGCGGGCTTGGGGGCTGTCCTCATCATAATAAGCCTGAGTCAGCTCTATATGTGCTTCCAAGCCTTTTGGATTAGCACAAAGGACGACTACTTTGATACGTCTGTTGAACTTGAACGGGATTCAGATTGGTACCTATTGACAGCTCCAGAAATTCGTGTTAGAGCATGTACACAGGACTAGCAAAACCCCACCTTTGTAGCTGTTTTACCGAATCAAAGGCACAAAAACAGCTTGCAGCGGTCTCGGGAAACAGGAAGCTATTTTTCCTTTCCGGAAAATCCTCTCTACATCTACCGAGCAACTATTCACGAGCAAAAGATTAAAATACTATTGTTCTATCTCTCTCTCCTCCCTACCACTCCCGGGAGTGGATCCTCTGTCCCACGCCCACTCTACCCGAGTACCTTATGATGTCGTTTTGGACAAGAAACACAAGCAAAATCTTTATTTTGGTTCTATGGTTCTCTTAGGGCTTTCATTGAAAGCCCTAGAGCCAAATATTAATTATGGGCTTTTAGGATAAAATGATCAGAAAAATAATATCTTTGCACCGGTTCAAACGGATTGAAAATTGGAGCACTTAATTTTTTAACTATATTTTTCAATATATAAATAGCCTAAAAAAATTAAGTGCTCCAATTTTCAATCCGTTTGAATTGGTGCGAATATCTTATTTTTCTGATCATTTTATCCTAAAGGGTCATAATTAATATTTGGTTTTAGGGCTTTCAATGAGAGTCCTAAGAGAACCATAGAACCAAAATAAAAATAAAATTTAGAGTGGGTCGGAGGGAGTATTTAATTTTCAGTCATAGTTTTTAGAGTCATTTCGTTAATTAAAAGAGTTATTGAGTCGATCGAAGAGTCATTTATAGTTTTTCTATATGCATAAGAGGTCTAGAGGAATTGGTGTGCGCAGTACCGTGGTGCGCACCTCCGAGCCGTCAGATTATGCATCCGACGGCTCGGAGGTGCGCAACACAAACCTCACTGCACAGCACCAACCCGAAGTCCGGTCTAGTGGTTGGTTCTAGTTTCTAGGTTATTTATGGTGTCTTAGGAATATTAAGAGTCGCGTCTAGTCCGGTTTAAATATGTTTGCAAGTCTTAAATACAAAGGGAGTTGATTGAATAATATTGGGTTTTACAAAGAGAATCTCTTTTATCTTTCAAATTCTTTGGCATTCGGTGGAATCAACAACAATATTTGATGTCTTTATCCCTGAGTATTCTCGGAATCAACAGGTTTAAAGAATGATTTAATTTTTGGGTATTCGTGTGAGAATCAACGGATCTTAACTTGTGTTAATTTTGTGTTCTTGTACGCTTGCGTTGTATCAATATCATTAGGGAAAATGACGGCCCAGAACGTCTTTTGATAATTAATACCTGTCAAGAACATGCTGAGAACATTTGTTAGGCTTCGTTCTTTTATACTTAACTTAAATATGAAAATTTTGTCCTTATTTGAATTTTTTTTCCATTTGTTTGTTTTGCACCAAACTTTTTTGGGGTATTGATTCGTCTCAATGAGATGAATGAAAAAGTAAAATTTTGGCACTTTTACCCAAGTATTTTGAGAAATAACCACTTTTTAGCGCAAAAAAAAAAAAAAAAAGGCTCAAAACTAGCAAATGCAAAAACAATTCAAATAAGGATAAAATTTTCAGATTTAAGTTAAGTCTAAAAGAACGGAGCCTTAATGCTAAAAATGTCCTTAGCGGGTATTAATTATCAAAACACGTCATTGACCGTCATTTTCCCAACGGCTCAAGATGTGTTTTGATAATTAATATCTGCCAAGGACATGCTGAGAACATTTGTTAATATTGAAAATGTCGTTGGCGAGTATATATTGTGTTCTCTTCACTTCTCAAAAAGATTTTTTCAAAAGATTCCCCCTATATTCTCCCTACTTCCAACATTTCTCCCTCTATCTCTCTCCACTTATTACCCTTACTATTTTTTAAAATAAAATTCAAAACACAATCCAAACACAGCTTTATTATCTAAATACGTCCTTAGCCGTCATTTTTCCAAACTAACTAACATTCGTGAGAACCAAAATTGAGAGCGCGGCACATGCTGTAGTAAAAGATAACATGAGACGGCCATGGTCGTCCTCTTCGCCGGGCCTTGGTGTGATTTAAAAGGCTCTGCATTCTTTGGTAACCCAGTAGGCCCACCTCTTTGGACTCTACTCCAGTAGCCAGCATTTTAGCTTCCAATTCAAGTTTTGGGCTGGGCTTACAAAACTGGACCTTTGAATTTCCAAAGACCGAAAAAAAAGAAGGGAAAATGAAGGTCCATGATGTGTTTTGATAATTAATACCCGTCAAAAACATGCTAAGAACATTTGTTAATGTTGAAAATGTCCTTGACGAGTATTAATTATCAAAACACGTCCTTAGCCGTCATTTTCCACAAAAAAAAATAATAATTAGAGGCCGATCGTATTTTTTTTTAACTTTAGTTTCATTTCAACCCTAAAATATTAGGATAAATTATGGGCCAGTCTAAAAATTGCCCTATAATTCCCATCAAGGAGTATGACCCATTTTTTATTTACTTGCAAGTCTAGGTAGGAAAGATAACTCTTCCCGAGGCCCCCGTCGACATCTCCGGACTCCCTAACGTTGCCGTCAGCCGCCACGTCCCGGTCTCTCCTTGATAGTTCATTGATTTTGGATTTGGATTTGGATTTATAGGTAATGAGTGTAGAGAAAAATAGAATAATGATTGAAAATATAAATAATGATTGGAGAGAGATAGAAAGAAAAATGAAAGTAATAGTTAAAGAGAAATAGAATAATGATTAGAATCTAAAACCCTTAAACGAACGAGATCTTTTAGACTGTGCTAGAGTTCTTAGAAATATGGACTGACTAGTAATTTATTATTGTTGAAACCTGGATATGTTATGTTCCATAATGACTTTTTTACTCTTATAAATTCTGTAAATTGAGGGATATTTTTGTCTGAAATAATGGATCGAGACTATATCGGGTAGCAATAATGTGCGGGGTGACTAATTTGGGCCCGAAGCTAATTCACGGCATCCAAACAGCCCCTAAGATACTGCTTGTCACTCTGGGTGGATAAGATAGAGCGAGAGAGAAGAGGGTTTGGGTTTGCCGTTTGAATTCGATTGCAGAGAGAGAGAGAGAGATGGCTGCAGCTGTGCATTGCTGGGCTCTTCCGTCCAAATTGAGTGCCCTATCTCTCAACAACCCCTCTTCTGCTCACCTTAAACCTACTGCGGCGTTCAGTTCCCTGAGCCTCTCTGCTAGCATCTCCCACAATGTCTTCTCCTCAGGTAATTCTCTCTCTCTCTCTCTCTCTCTGCAACCGTTATTTGTAATGCCCCATGTGGGCCCATGTATCAAATATATAGACACCTAGATGTATGCACCCCTTGTTTGGAACCTAAAGAGCGAGAGAGGAAGGAAAGGAACAGTATTGTATGTGACGTTCTTTAGGATTTCGCTCTTAACTATTATCTCCTCTTGTGGTTTGGCTCGTCAAATTTTCATTGAACTCGCTTAAAAACTTAAAGAAAGAACATGAACATTCTAAAGCTCGGCTTGTTTTCAGCCCTAATACCAGTCATTTTCACACACAATGAGAGTACTTTGAACCTCGTATTGCGCGCGCGCGTGTGTGAAATGGCTGTGGTTGTAGAAGGATTGCTGAGAGTATTGCATTCTCTGGTTATGCTGTGGAGTGTGGAGGCACTGTTCACTTTACAATGAGAGTACTTTGAACCTTGTATTGTTCAGACTCATAAAGCTAGCTACACACACACAAACACACACATATCAGTATATCACCTAGAACCTGTGTCATTGTGTTGGTGTTTTCAGTTGCACTATCTGCAGGCATTTGTATCACCTAGATCCTGTCTTAGGCTTCCTGACACAATGTTGGGGTTTCTCATGTTTGCAATTTGAATCGCAGACAAACTTTTGGTATTAAGTAGAAGTTTTTGTTGAAAAATTTCACAGGGTTTTTGTTTATGAGCCCTGTTGTGAGGCCGAATCGTCTCTCCATTGTTTGCAAGGCAGCTTTGACCAAGACGGCAGATTCGGCTGAGAAGAGACATCGCCAAAATGAGAAGAGACGTCTCAGAAACAAGTCAAGGAAATCCGAAGTCAGAACTAGGATGAAGAAGGTAACCCCTTACTTTGGACGAATTGAAATGTATTTTGGGGCTTGCTTGCTGCCAAATTGGTAATTTTTTCAATTCTTGATGTTGGGTTTTATTGGGTTATTTTTAGCTGTGAAGCTGTGTTTAGGTTGGGTTTATTGTTGATTATGTATTGAATTTGCAACATATTGGGTTTATAATTATTTAATTGTGCTTGTAAGTGTTCGTGTGGGTGTGCTTGTGATGATGTGCATCATGTTATGGTTGATTATTTAGGTTGTTAGTTTTTTGCCCCCAAACTTTCATGGGTCACGTGCTTTAATAGAGTAAATGCCAAGTTGTGCTGTGGTGCATTTTAAATCTGAAGAATTGTAATTTTTGAAGGTTTCCTTATGTTGTGTTTGGACATGGGATTTGTCAAGAAGGAAAAGTAAAGTTTGTCCCCAAACTTTCATAGGGCACCTACTGTAATTAGAAGGAATGCGAACTTGGGCTGTGGTGCATTTTAAATATGAAGAATTGTAGTTGCTGAAGCTTTCCTTATGTTGAGTTTGGATACGGGATTTGTCAAGGGTATCAAGGGAAAGGAAAGGAAAAGTGAAAGAAAGGAAAACGAAAATCAAATGATTAAAGCTAATTTCTTGATTTTGTTTGGTTGGCTGAGAATAGGATGATAAAATGAATGGGCATCTATATAGATTATTGAATCATTTTTGTCCAATGAAAATGATACACCTATATAAGTAATTCCATTTCCCTGTTCTTTTTCTTGACATACCCAAGATCAAAATGTGGCTTACAAAACTTATGCCATTTTTTACATGTCATCCATTTTACTTTGTACTGGTAGAAATAGAAGTAGAGAGTTTGGAGACTTGGACGATTATTTTCTACAGACTGCTGCTCATTGAATTTAATAAATTTGCATTTTTGCCTTTGGGCCACAATCTTGAAATTTATCCTGTTAATGGTTCAATTAAGAGGATTTCTAGCCAAGTTACCATGATGTCGGATGCTTAATTTTTGAAATCACATTTTTAATTGGAAAAATACTTAGTTCCACAGTATACATTTGTCCTTGGGTCAACTTCCAGTCCGCCACCATTTGATTCGGAGGCGATGTACCTATTATCTTCTAGGAGTCTATAAACATGTCCTAATCCAGATTTTCTTCCGCGATTGCAGAAGCTGACTGATTGTCTTCTATTGGACATTCCTTAGTAGTTCTCACCCTTGTTGTTGGCCATTTCTTGGCGTCCTCCAAGAAATCTAGGGTAAGATAATTGCAAAACTGGAACGGTGGAGGGATTATTTGAGTAGGTCTAAATGCATGAAAGCTTGATGTGACCCAGATTTAGTATAGTCAGTGATATCTATTTTTTTATAGCTTGGAAAGGTCTCAATTTCTCTTTTCAGTTCTTTTCTTCAGAAATATATGTTATTGCTCTCCTTATCATCAGCTGGCATTACTTTTTGGTATTTTGTGTTATCAGTTCATAATTAGGTCTATGTAGACAGCACATCAAGGTCTGATAAAATTGAGGTATGTGATAAGGTGGGCAGAAATGCTGATAGTTTTAAAATAGGTGTCTGCACATATGACCGCCTCTTTGACAGATTGACGTGTTAATTGGGGGGTTTCAGGAATGGGTATTTGATTAGTTCTTGACTTTTTTGAGTCACTTTAGTTGCGAATTAGTGTTTGTTCTTGATAAGTTAGAGAATTTGCAGCTCTTTTCTTTTCTGACTATGCATTGTGCGCGTGTGTTTTGTCAGGTTTTATGATCCCTATGTGTGTGAGTGGTTTTTATGGGAGGAAAGAAATCATAGGCATTTTGACGGCCTAGATAGTCATTCGTATAGGCTCAGAAGTTCTCCTGCTAGTATAGCTGGGATTTCTTACTCTGATTATCTTTTTGACACTCATGGAAGTGTACGGGGCCTTTTTGTTTGTGGCTTTCTTTTGTATTTGGGCTGCGTGCCTTAATTTCTTCTTTTATAAAATTGTTTGCTTATTTTTTTCATTACGAGCAGGAGAAGAATACAAGTATCAGAATTACATCTAAACTGGAAACAAGATCACAATCACTATACGCTCAATCCAACTAATAGCCCCATTAAGGAGAGAAATAGTCCCAACAAATACGAAGGGAATAACACCCACACGCAAGTGGGGAGATTCGAACTCTAGACCTCTTAGTGAGATGCAGGAGTCGTAGCCAACTCAGCTTGCCTCAGTTGGTTAATCACTTAATTGTTTGCTGATTAAAGTACAAGAAATCAGAGTAATTTAAGATTTTGCATTTGAAATTGTGAAGAGTTGTAGTTTGGGAGGCTTTCCTTATGCTATATTTGGATCTTGGTTTTGTTGAGGTAAAGAAAGAGTAAAGGGGAAGAAAGGAAATGTAAAATGAAATCATAGAAGCTAATTTTTTACTTGTAGTTGGTTGGTTGGACAATGACTATAAAATGAATACATTTATTCTGAAATCTATTTTATTGGTAACCTGCGAAAATTTTAGTAGTATAATAAGCAATTCCATTCCTCAACAAATGCAAGATCCAAATTGCAAACTTGGGTCATGGACTTTTGGTCATATCATCCATTCATCCTATGGTGATTTGAATGAAGTGTTGTGCTGTCGTAGACCATAATCGTTGACATACTGCTGATCATAAACTGTATATTTACTAGAAGCACGTCTTCAAATTTTGCTTGGGCCAGAAAACTATCCTGTTTAATGGTGCAATTAGTGGACATTTTGCCAAGTTACATTGATATCGGAAGCTTAATTGGAAAGCTACTTGGTTCTACACTGTCCACCATTGTTCCCATGTCAACTGGCAACATTTTGGGTGAGGTAATGGGGCTTTCATTTGCTCGGAGTCTACAAACATGTTGTGTTAAGCTCGATTTTTGCAGACAAATGACTAACTTTTTTCTTTTAGACAGTCCTTAGTAGTCAGCCCTTGTTGGAGTTTTTTTGGCGTCCTCTGATAATACTGCGTAAGAAATTTGCCAAACTGAAATTGTTGAGGGATTATTTGACACAAAGGTGCTAAATGCAAGAAAGATAGCTGTGATGCAGCTTTAGTTAAAGCCATAATTGTGGTCAGCCTGAACTAATTTTTATAGCTTGGAGTCTTGATGTGTCTTTTCAGTTTCTCAGAGATTGGTGACCAGCGCATTGGATAAAAATAGCAGCGGGAACTGGTATATTATGACAATACTTCAACCACTTTGGTTTAGGCAACAGAAATGTAGGTATGAAGAGAGGAAATGTCCATGGACATGACCTGTTTATGTTCATATTCGCATTGGAAGGTAACTGAATCATGTGCAGAAATTAGCTGTCGAAGGCTTAGAGTAGGAATGGAAAGCTTGGAAAATTGGAAGTGTTTATCAGAAATTAGAGAATTGGTGTAAGAAGATTTGTGCTCTCATAGTCCTGAACCAGTAAAAGACCAACATGAGCAATTTATTTCTTAATTCTTGTTGGGCAGCAATTCTAGAGTTGTTTAACTTGTTGTAAACTGTGAGAATTTCGTTTCCCCCTTGCATTTTCTTGAGGACGGGAATCGTTCTGCTTTGAACCTGTATATTGTGTTCTTATCCTCCAGTAATTAAGTGGTATAAATTAGAACCTCTGAAAGAAAGGCATCATCTTTCTCGAGTTTGATTCTCTTTGCCTTAATTCCAACTACAAAGAAAGGATATTCATAGTGAAATGGCATACGAAATATGTGATCATACTTCTGTGGTTTTAATTCTACCACTACTTTTCTCTTTCCAGGTTTTGAAAGCACTAGAGTTACTACGGAGGAACAAAAAAGCAAAACCCACACAAGTACTTTCAATTGAGCAGTTGATTGCAGAGGCTTATTCTGCTATTGATAAGGCAGTGAGAAAAGGAGTATTGCACAGGAACACCGGAAAAAGGAGGAAGTCTAGACTTGCTAGGAAAAAGACGGCGGTCGAAATTCACCACGGTTGGTATACTCCTGCGCCGCCTGCCACTGTCTAATTCGGCTTTTTTCCATGTTATGTGTAGAATCAAGCTACTTGTTTCTTTTTTCCTTTTCTTGATGGAGTACGCTTGCTATCATATTTTTGTCATAGCTGTTGTATATTTTCCTGCGGATGCAATGCAAATCCCCTATTTTCGTTTAGATTCGTTATTAGATTGAAGTTTCTCAGTGAGTCCTGAGAGCATGACAAGCTCAAAAGAAAACCCTTAATACACTTTACCTTTCTTTTTGATTATCAATATAGGAAATTATTCTTGCACTCTAAAATTTACTACCTGCGCTCCGAAAGTGGAGTCCGACAATCAATCGTTATATGCAGTTGATTTCCGCACTCTACTTTTGGAGTGCGGATGGTAAATCTTGGAGTGCGAAAAGCCGAAAAGCAATTTCCTTGTCAATATGCAATTTGTTAGATACCACGGAACACCCACTTGTTAGACTCATAGGAGTATAAGGTAAGAAAGTTGTACTAAACCATTAGGATACAGTCCAAATAGCCTAGCGAAACGATTGAGGAAAACTAGCCTCATTATCTTTCGGGTTTTGCGGTCATCCAGTGTATGCATGATCTCATTCCTCCCCCTCAATACTCGGGTTAGTTCTTTCAGCCGATGAGGAAAGCAGCTTCTCTTCTTAAGTTTCATTCCGTTCTGTCAAGGCCAGTTCTTCTGGTGCCGTCCAACCCATCCTGCCTTGTATATCCCTGCAGCGGATGCGAAAACGTTCCAAAGACCGCCAATCATAGAGTACTAATCTTAACGGTATTTTTTTTGTGGCGATTCTAGTTGGAGAGTGATTTTTACACTTTCTCTTCTTCTTTGTTTGGAAAATCGCGTTCCCGTTTTTGGTTCTCTCTATTTTACAGAATTACCTACTTACCCTTATCTTCCTTTGGCTCTTGATTCATCTTTACGCAACTGAAGGGTACTATCAATCAGCATACATAGGCAAAAAAACATTAGGGGTTGACATGGTGGTCAAGACCTGAGACGCAAGGGTTTGTTCTTTTTTAAGATCCTCGTAAGAGTTTGTTCCTTCTTAAGATCCTAGGTTGGAAACCTCCCAAGTGCTGCCAACTCCTATGGGGCCAGGCAGGCAAAAAAACATTAGGGGTTGACCTGGTGGTCAAGACCTGAGACGCAAGGGTTTGTTCTTTTTTAAGATCCTCGTGAGAGTTTCTTCCTTCTTAAGATCCTAGGTTGGAAACCTCCCAAGTGCTGCCAACTCCTATGGGGCCAGTCCGTACGGAGCAAAATAGGGTTCTCCGCAAGTGGGTGGTGGAATCGGCCTCATGATTACTCGAGGTGCGTGTAAGCTGGCCTGGATACTGAGTTTTTAACCAACAAAACAAAATAGGGGTATTAGATTCTGAAATGAGCAGATCAAGTCTAATGTAAGAGACGCAACAAATCAAAACAGGAGCATTAGTCGAGGTGCGCGCGTTGCTCTATTTTTCATAGCTCAAACCAATGGTAGAATCCTTTTGCATTCGAAGCAACCACGAAACTAGCACAGAGTAGGGGTCCCAAATGTCATTTCTTGGCAAGCTTCTGTCATGATCATAAAATGTGGACAGTTAACGCACAATGCTTGCTGATGCTTCCAGAACTTTTACTAGTCAAAACTCTCAATTTCACATTCATTTTAAGTTCAAACACACCCACACCAACTTATCTCATCTCATCTCATCTGCTTTCCCTATTGTCTCCTTTCATTTTCATTTCAATTTGATATGCTAAAATAAACTCGGGATCCAAACACAGCTCTGAATTAGCATCGCGTATCGGATAGCCGTTGCACATCGCAGTTGTTGGCAAATCTCACAATGCTGATAGGCTCGTAGAATGCCAAATATTAGTAAAAGATTTTCTTTTTCCCAAGAAACTAAAAGGGCCTTTTATCCAAAATTTGAATCGGAGCGAGTTGCATTTCACGTTGTAATTTTGTTTTGCTCTTGTCAAAATTGTGCTTCACTTTGTGAGTGCTTCCGCATACAGCTGTACCCATTTCAACGGTTTCAATTATTCGAGACATTTATTTTGCAAGAGCTTGTCGAAAACACCAAATTGCATTAAAAAATCAAGTAGATCGAATATCCATCAACGCATGATCGGAAGAGATCGTCTCAGAATTAAAGAGATTTTGATTCTGTGGGCGGTGTGCCAATTAATTTTTTTCCAAAATGAATGTCTTTTTTAATACTATTTGATTTAACTAGATCGGAATAAAGTTGTGTATGTATTGGATTATTTTCTTGGCATTTTGCATTCACATTTAATTGGTTGACTGATTGCCGGACGCGGTAGTCTGAAAATCCGTCTTAGTTATTATTGCAGCCATCAATTTAGTCACCTACCCATGCAATAGTTGGGTTTTTTGTTAAAAAAAATCTATTCCATTTTTCATATTAGGATTCATATAACAGTGTTTCACGTGTTAGCTGTTAGTTATCCAACACATAACCCTCCTCATTTACGAGAGTTTTTTTTTGGCCGACCCCAATTGATTGGGACACATGCTCGGTTTGGTTTAGTTTGGTCTTTAACCTGCTTTTTTGTTTTTATAATTTTTTATTAATTCGACAAGAAAAATTCAAAAATTAAACCGTCATTATCGAAAAATCTTTAAAAACGACGCTAAAAAAATCAAGAAAAATTGTAACATATGCTTTTTGTGTGATCATTTTTCGTATGGCACATGAGATTAAAGTCCAAGTGAACAAGAGTGGACTATTTGTCCTTTTCTTACTCCATTTGGGAGATCAACTAACACATGGTGGAGTATTAGCTAGTTCCTCTTTACCAGATTATTTTCTTCCACATTTGGCGAAAAAATAACTTCATCACATTTTATCTCATTTTCACCAAACACAATACAAATAATTCAAGTATTCATTCATATAATCCCTACTACTATCCCGCACGCTCGCCTGTCTTCTTTATTTTAATTCATAATCCCATCTATTATCTTGTTAATTCCACTCGTCCTCTCTATCTTCATTCTTAATATATCATCATACGCACTTCTTGTAAACAATAATAATTCGACAATCAAACGTGTCTCGACAATCACACAGGAAAAAAAAAATTATGAATCTGCACTCGTGAGCACTGAATTACTCCCTCCCCCAATTTGTTTGTTCAATTGTCGAAATTCGTGTCTTTCAAAAAAAATATACTTATATCTTACATTTTTTATGATTTTTTGAAGATTTTGTATAATAAAACTAATTGAGATCTACCAAATAAGATCCATATTGCATATTAAAGACATTACAAATTGAAAATTATAGACAATTTTTTTAGAAGTCTAAAGCTCTCAAAAAGTCAAAAAATGGGACAAACAAATCGGGACGGAAGGAGTAACTTCCGGTAGTAGTAAACTCAACTCATCAGAGACACGACACGAGTGTGCCTTTGTCCGTACGCAGAGACCTCCAAAAGGACCAGTCTTATCCTGCCACCTCATCGGCAGACGCGTCCGGAGTTTAGATTTTCGCCCCCCGCGCCCACAGTTGTCGATGGGGGGGACACGTGTCGAGATCCGGAGGGCGCTGTCGGTGCTAAGCTAGCCGACACACGCGGCGAGGAGGCGGAGGAGAAAAAAATGCCAAGTGTCCCGCCGTCAGCATCTCTTTCCTTTTTTTGCTGTTTATGGGAAAGAGATCGTGGGATGCTCCGGACAAATTATTCAAAGCTTTGGATGCCTTCCTACCTTTTTCCAAGTAGAGCTACGGCCTACGGGTACGCATGAGAATGTACATACCATGCGCCGACGCACATACGGGTCCCGTTCATTTTGAGATTTTGGATTTAGATTTGCAGGTAATCAGTGTAGAGAAAAATAGAGTAATTATTGGAAATAATGATTAAAGAGAGAAAGAGAGAAAAATGATTGAAGAGAAATAGGATAATAATTAGAATCCAAAATTCAAAACCCTTAAACAAACGGGGTCATGGGTTTTTTTTTAGGCCCACATCGGGTTTCACAAATATTATTGAGCCTCCCATTATTTTTTTAAATATTATTTTATGGTATCCTGAAAAAAATCAGCTCAATCCGATACCGGTAAGAATTTTTTTCTAAATTTGTAGCCAAAAAAATTCTTATCAGTATCGAATTGAGCTGATTTTTTGTAAGACTTCGTTAAAAAAAATAATGGGTGGTTCGGATAATATTTGTGAAATCTGAGGTGAGCACCAAAACATCGATATATGCCTGATATGTACATGCCATATATATCCACAGGATGCTCCTACTTTTTCCCCACAATATCATTATCACGTGGGGCGGGGCAGTCCATGAAAAGAAACCGGCTCCTCTCATGGTAACCTCCCTCCAGTTACTGTCCAATTAAAATTTTTGTGGACCTTTTTTAGATTCACAACAATGATTAAAATCGTTCATGTTGAAAATCTCGTCAAAAGCCTCAACCTCCCCCAGAAAATCATGTCGATCGATACCGTTTGATACTCGATCGGCACGCGTTCATGTTGAAGATCTCGTCGAGAACCTCAACCTCCCCCAAAAAAATCATGACGATCGATACCGTTTGATACTCGATCGGCACGCGTTTATGTTTAATATATATATATATTTATTGTTAACATGATTTCGGAGAGGTTAAATAAAATAACTTTAGCGAAACGGGGCGTCACATAATTCGTGTACGGGGTATCTCACATAATTTTTCAAAATAGCATTCGCTCTTGTTCTTTATCCTCGCACTCATAAACAGTAGTTGTTCTGTGTCGAAACGTGCCCTCTACACATACTTAATGTGCACATGGTACTCCCACCGTCCCAAAAAGAATGACAATTTCTGAAACTCGTGTCATTTTCATCGCTTATATCTTTCAATCTATAATGTTTTTCATGAGTTTGAAAACTTTGTATAATAAAATTAATCGAGAACTATCAAATAAAATCTATATTGCATATTTTTTGAGATTCATATTAAAAGATACTCCCTCCGTCCCATTTTTGTTGTCTATTTTTCGTTTTTCGTGTCATTCTTTTGACTCTTATATCTTTCAATATGAATCTCCAAAAATATACAACATGGATCTTGTTTGATAGTTCTCGATTATATCTATAATACAAAATTTTCAAAATTATGAAAAACATTGTAGATTGAGAGATATAAGCGTTGAAAGAACGGCACGAAAACGAAAACGGACAACCAAAATGGGACGGAGGGATTATAAGGAATTGAAATTTGCACGAATATCAAAAATTGACATCTAATTTGAGACGGAAAGAGTATAATACTATTCCACTATGAAATGGTTAATTAGTGGCTAGTGCGGTGACGGTGGGGGGCGTAAAGAACAATTAAAATCTCCCAGTCAGTGATTATAGAGAGTATTAAATAACTGCGGTCGTAGAACGACGCCGCCGCCGTCGTCGTCCGCATGTGCCTGACAGCCACCGCTTTCGCCACGTGACCACCAGCCAGAGCAGAGTCCCCACTTCGGTGGTGTAAGTAATTATTGTGGCTTTGCCACCACTTTTCCAGACTCCAGTGGTGACTGACGATGCTTTTTTCTTTGTTCCGAGAGAGATTCACGCAAGGACGGCGGCCTAAGAATAGTGTACTCCTAGTACAAGTCAAACTTCGTTGACCGTGCCGAATATTAATAACTCCGACTCCCGCACGATATGTGTTTCTCTGTCTCATTTCATTTTTATTTTTTATTTTTTACTCTCTCTGTCTGCGTTTGTTGGAAAATTTTTCAGTGCCGAGCGGGTACCACGTGGTGCCCGCTCGGCCATCCGAGCCGTCCATTTTATTTTTTAACGGCTCAGATTTGGAGAGAGAAAAGGAGAGAGAAAGTGTTTGAGGGAGAGGAGAGAGAGTGTTTTAATCCGAGCCGTCCAAAAGTGTATCGGACGGCTCGGATTCGCCGAGCGGGTGCCACATGGGCAATACCCGCTCGGCACTGAAGTGTTTCTCGCGTTTGTTAGTTCATTTTTTAATTTTTAACTTTTTTCGGAAATATCATGATTGCTTTGTACAGTTCTTGTCTTTTCAAGTTTACCCTTTAATCAATTACAGGAGTGTTTCCGTTAGTAAATAAGTTGTGGATGAATGTGTGAATGAAAAAAAAGTCGTTGCTAACAGCTTTTTTGTTAGTGTGAACGATATGGTAAAATACTGAAATTTGTTAATTTGTGTGAACGACTTGCAAAAAAAACCCTTAGATTTTTTCCACTTTTCCTCCTTGAAAACGCGGTCCTAATTCAATTACTCCTTGACTTTCAAACAAGGACAAAATAAAGGGACGAAAAAAAAGTATGTGTGTGAACTACCAAACACGAGTAAAAAGAGTAAGTACTTATAAATCGATTTACGAGAAATATCATTCTCTCATATTGAATCACTTTTAATTTAAAAAATAAGTACTTATTTTAGTTAGTGGAACACACCATCATTTTTTTGGCACGTGCTCCTTATAGATTTGTCAAAATTTTCATATTAAGTTCCAAATTTTCTCCTTTATCATGTCTATATGTAAAAGTATAATGAGTATTGACACATACCGTATATCTCTTCTAGCTAGAGAGAACCAAAATCTTGTTATGCAGCTATGCTAGCAAAAAATTTGTTTTGTCCAATCTCGGGATCATTCTGAAAGATCTTTAAAATAACTCACACATTTTTAATGAAGAGATTGTGACGATTAAGAACCCGCAGCGCATAAAAGCATTGGATCTCCTAAATAAAAGAGAACGATTTTATACATAATTACTCAGTCTGAAATCAAGTCCGACATTCCACGCGGGGCAATTAATTGATAAAAAGTTTCCAATTTGTAAAAGCAAAATATGTCCATAATCAAAACTATGTAAAAATCGCTTTAAATTACTGCTACTAGCTTGGAAACATAAAAAATAGTGTCTGTTACGCAGCCCTTGTTTTATTTGCTTGTTCTGCTCTTTTTTTATTCCTTATTTTGAGGGAAGTAAATAGACTAACATAACGAACCTCCAATCTTCCACTATTTTCATATTGAGGACCTTATGAAACAGGCTTTTAGCTAATGACGAAATTTTTTTTTTTTCTTCCTTACAAAGTTTCTTGTTTTTTTTTTATTTTAATCCGCTACAAAGTTTCTTGTTCGTACAAAAATTAACTGCACTTCCAATTACATACTCCAACAAAGTGAGGGGCCTTTCCGTTAAAGTAAATAGACTAAAATTTTTGCTTCCACGAATTTATATGCAGATCAATTTTTTTACATACATCAATTGAAATAAAATGTAGCGAAAAATAACTTGACTATTATCATTAGCTTGAAATTCAATAATATAGCGGAAACTCAACCTGAATATACGTGATTTTTGAAAGTTATCATCTCCAAAACCTTTTTACGGTTATTCAGGCCTTGAAAAATAGCTCAACATTAAAACGATTATAAACAAGCATAAACTACGTACAACGCTTAAGAAGCAACAAAATCTTTCGTAATTCGTCACAACAATTCGAGTAACTTGGTTCGTTTATACACCGAACCTTCTTCGGTGGCTACGTGGCGAGTTATGAGTGGCCAATAAAACCTAATCCTATACTACTAAATACACCCCCTGCCCACGGGAGAGGGAGCCAAATGAACCATCTCATTAAAACCTCCCAGCACTGCACGCTCCCTTAAATGGAGCGTGAACTTAGCGAAAATCACCACCGTCCACCCTCTATATAATCCCTTGTTCCCCCACCCCTCTCGTCCTCGCAACACCTAAAAAAATTGTTCCTTTTTTTTAAAATCCCTTTTCGAACACATAAAGAACGTATGGCACCGAGAGACAAAACCGCCGCCGCCGCCGCCGTCGTTGGCGGCGTTGCGGGTAACAAGGAGATCCGTTACAGGGGCGTGAGGAAGCGGCCGTGGGGCCGGTATGCCGCGGAGATCCGCGATCCCGGCAAGAAGAGCCGCGTCTGGCTCGGCACCTTCGACACCGCCGAGGAGGCGGCGCGCGCGTACGACGCGGCGGCGAGGGAGTTCCGCGGCAACAAGGCGAAGACCAACTTCCCCAGCCCTTCCGAACTCGTCTCCGCCGTCGATCACAGCCACGCCGCTAATAACCACAACGTGGTTAGCCAAAATTACCTCAAGGCGGCGAACCGGAGCCCTAGCCAGAGCAGCACCGTCGAGTCCTCGAGCTACGCGCCGCCGCCGCTGTACACTGCCGTCCCCCTCCCTCCGCCGTCGCTCGATCTCAACCTCGCCTATCTCGGCGGCGGCGGCGGTTGCGGTGGAAGTGTCGGATTCACCGGATTTATCCCGATGGCGCGTCCGCTGTTCTTCTTTGACAAGCTCTCGCGCTCCGAGGCCTTGCACAACCACCTTAACATGTACAGATTCGATCGGAAGGTGTCCGATTTGCGCTTCCCCGTTGCCGGTGGGGTCCACAGCGACTCCGATTCCTCCTCCGTCGTAGATAACAACAATAACAACAACACTCACGACTCTTGCTCTCCGTTGAGCAAACTCGTCGATCTCGACCTTAACTATCCTCCCCCGCCCGAGACGGCCTGATGATCCATCGATTTCCGCCTTTTTTGTTCTTCGCCAATAACTTGATCCATTATCCGTTTTTGTTTTGTTTATTTTCCGAATTGTAACAAAAAAAAAACGAAAAATAGTTTTAGAGAGAGAGAGAGAGAAGGCAGCCTGACAGTTGAATCGATGTGCTGATATAAATTTAGTGTATATATATGTAAAACCAGCATCTCATCGTGAATTTTCATCAGATGCTGGCTATTGCTATCGGCGTAGCTTAAATCTACGTTTCTGTTTTGATAAAAAGACGATTCCGTGGTACAACAAAATCGTTTAATAGTTTCTGCTCGTTTCATCAGTTCGATTCGATTTCTTTTCCAATCCTACGGTTCTGTTTAATTGCTACAACGGAATAGAGTTCGTGGCAGATCAGGCAAATTTGACATGATCGAGCTCGTCTCCATTTGGTTTGTTTGCCTCGCAGGATCTAAACTCGTCTCTGGAGTTCGTAGCGAACACAAACAGAGACGAGTTCGTAGCAAAAAAGAGACGAGCTCGATCATGTAAGATTTGCCTATTCTGCTACGATCTGTATGTTACGTATGTATCGCCGGGGCAATTTTGTGGTTGTGCAATTGTGGTTTAGGTTTTTAGTAAATTTCAATCCTACTTTGGGGAAAGGTGGGGACTGTATAAAGACGACAATGTTGAAGTCTGTCTGCTTTTTTGGGGGCTTGGTGTGCGCAGTGCGCGCATGGGTGGGGGAATACAGGCAGGGCGTACGATAGCGGTGGTCCCTCGCACGTACGGACAGCGCAGAGTTAGGCCGTGGTCGATGATGAGATGAGGGAAGCATGGGGGGGGCTCATGCATCGGTTAGCCATTACTGTCGGATCAAAGGACAGCCCTCGAGATTCGCGTAAGCTTTTGCCTGTGTTTTGCTCTTGGTGACGCACGAATCTCGATGACGGTCAGTCCTCATCTGACGGCTTCAATGCGTGTGGGTTTTAACTTCAATGCGTCTCTTACCACCGCTGCCGGTATAAATGTAAATATTTATTTCTTCTAAATCAATTATACTGCGTCACGTCGCTATGTTCTATCGATTGGTACCACTGTTTTTGTAACGTGGCGCGATGTAAATCCATTTGGAGGAAGCATATGTTTACACCGCCGGTGTAAAAAATTTGTTCTCATATCGGTCTTGCTATTTTCAGCCCACCAGGTTGACAATAAACACACTTAAAGACAGTGAAAACATATATTTCTGTGTATTTTATACACCTTTTAATACACATTCATACACTTACTATTATCAGCTTATTGGGCTGATTTTAGAATTTTCCATAAGCCTATTACAAAGTAGAAATAAAGAAAGAAAAGAAAAATCCTCTGAGGGAATAACGCCGATGCGCAGGTGGGGAGACTCGAACTCATGATCTCCTAGTGAGATATAAAGTCCTGACTAAACTGAGTTAGTCGCTGTTGATTCATCGGTTTTGGTTAGCGGAATGATTTTTGTTGTTTATTGATGGAGACGGCACCGACGGGGAACAACTTTGGTTTTTAGTTTGAGTTCAATTCTGCCTAGAAAATTGATTTACACTATAAACGGATGCTCAGCAGCACTCCTATAAAGCGTTGCCAAGCGGTCGATCCGGCCATTCATGTCGGCACGGACGACTTGGATTGAATCTGAACGTATACAAATTCGGATCACCATTGATCAGTTAAAACCTGAGTCATCGATTGCCGAGATGAATGATCGGATCGACTGTTTTGTAAGATCCTGAGTGACAACATTCCCCATTCTTTTCTTTTCTTTAATGCCCGCACTCATTTTTGTTCTTTAGCACGGGAATTTACCATTCGTCTCTGCAATCTAGGAAGAGTGTATTATTTCACGAACTAATTGGCAAATTCACATATTAAACGACAAAAAAGAAAGTGTTTGCATGTAAAAAGGCCTGCAAATCGGTTCGCTTTTGTTTATCCCTCTTAAAAAGTAGTTGTATTACCCACCATATTTCTGGTTCTATTTTGGAAAGGTAAAAAAATTTTAGAATGTAATATTTTAACTCTACCTACAAAAAAATCAGTTTCATTTGTTTGATAATTAGGACAAAACATTCAGAGAAAATTTTCAGTTTTGGTAAGTTTAGGAAGTTTGATAGGAATCTGAACCAAACATTGTGTGTGATTTAGTAAAAAAGTAGGAGTAATACCGGTATCTGATTTGCAAGTTTTAGCGTGTGATTTTGACACTCACAAAATTGTTAACGACACTTCTAAGAGGAGTGTCAAAATCAACTCATAGACCTTGTTCGTTTTGGTTTTTAGGTTTTGGATTTTGAGTGGAGAGAGATAGAAAAAGAAATGAAAATAATAACTGAGAAAAAATTTATTAAAGACCGTACGCCGAGAAAGAATCTAAAAACCAAAACGAAGGTCGTAATGATTTTGCCACTTCCCGAGAGTTCGGAGTGGCAAAATCACTCCCCAAATCAATATTGAATATTCAATTGTGGATGACGGCTAGGGGCCGGCATTTGTTAGGAAAAGGGGACCCAAAGGAGTAATTTCGTGTTGACGTTGACGAGATACGCATCAGATTCTCTGCCGGGCCACGTGTACTATCTACCGTTGTCGTGCAATCGTGCCAATTACTGTACAATCAGAACTGCTATCCACACAGACAAAAGTGCACAGATTGTGCACAGATTTTTATGTGGGGTCCACCACGGATCCCACACAAACGATCCGAGCCGTTCATTAAATGTAAAACACTTTTTCAAGGTTCCCCACGAAAAATCAGCTCGATCCGATACTTATAAGTTTCTCGATCCAATCATCTAACTTTTCATTGAGATTTCAAGATAATGAAAAGTTAAATGATTGGATCGAGCACTTATAAGTATTGGATTGAGCTTATTTTTTATGGGGATCCTTGAAAAAGTGTCTTGCATTTAATGAACAGCTCGGATCGTTTGTATGGGACCCATGGTGGACCCCATAAAAAAATCTGTCCACAATCTGTGCATGAAATGTCTGTGTTTACAGACTTTCTGCTGTACAATACACACAACAAAAGTTACGAGCAGAATTGGGGATGGTGCTGTGCAGTAGTTGCGCACTTCTGAGTCGTCGGACATGCATCCGATGGCTCGAATCTCATCTCGGCAATGAACGGTTCTCGATCATTGATTGTCGAGATGAGATCCGAGCTGTAGAACACACGATCCGACGGCTCGGAAGTGCGCAGCAGGGCCAACCCGAAGTCCCCTACTATGGGTACACCACTTTATGGTTTAACACAAATAATTTGAGTCGCTCAATTTTTTTAAAACATTTTATTAAGGATCCTTGTAAAAAATTAGCTTAGTCAGATATCGATAAGGATTTGATCAATTTTTCTGTCAACAAATTCGGCATATAATTAATCACACCTTTACTGATATTCAATTGAGTTGATATTTTTTTTTTGCTTCAGTGGCCTTTAAAAATTTGTTTAAACAAATATGATGGTTCCGATTATTTGTGAGAGATTCTAAAATTGGTCTCACAGAATGCGGTGTAAATTTGATGTACACCAAACGGTGTACCATCTTACTCCATCTGGTTCATAATTTCAATTGAGAA
The DNA here is from genome assembly GCA_020567845.1 of Rhododendron henanense subsp. lingbaoense. NCBI lineage: Eukaryota > Viridiplantae > Streptophyta > Magnoliopsida > Ericales > Ericaceae > Rhododendron > Rhododendron henanense. The sequence goes on from CM036313.1 coordinate 53,932,184, forward strand.
AAATATATTTGGACACAAATTCGAGCATTGATGGTTCACCTAGAAGAAGGTCGGGCAATGGACTGGATTCAATCTAATCCGAAAAAATGCAAATCCGATAACTCCAATCCACTAATTTGATAATAATACTAATATTAATAGAATCGAATTCGGATCAGAGATCTGATGTTGAGGGATTTCGAATTTTGATTGGATTGGATTGAAATCCTATCGATCCGGTCCATTAACATGCCTATCTAGAACTATTTGATGCTATGTTCCTCCCACGTGTCTGGGTTTTGTATGCCTCCTGGTTTTGAACGCTTGCGTTGGAAATATATTTATAGCATTTATTCTTTTTTTTCCTTTTATCCCTTTTTGGCATTGTGAAAATGTGTATGCAGCAGAACTCTTTTTAAAAAATAAAATTAAGAAATTATTTAAATAATAATAATTTTGGGTTCGAAAATAGAACAGAATCAATGAGACGGGGTGAGTAAAAAATAGTGGTAAATATATTTATAACTGGAGGGAGGAAAAACATAGCAAGGGAGGGATGGAAAAAGAGCCAGCCATTATTTCAAAATGCTTCGAATATTCGGTAAATCTGTTAATTAATATTGTAATCGTATTAAGAGTGTTAACTTAAATGTTACTATTGTCTCTGGCCCTCTCTGGATTTTGAGTTCGAAACTTTCTATATGCGATCTTGCGAAATCAATCCAACGATTAGTCGAGAAGCGTAAGTTGATCAGGACACACCTCATCCTCAATTATTAAAAAAAAAAAACCTTGAAAAAGTTTCAGGTCGTCCTCATGCAAAACTTCTTTACGGAGCAATCTGTAAACTTTGATTATGGCTCTCAATTGTGCGCGTCCAAACTTTTTTGGATGACCCAAATTTTAAGAAAATTCGCTAGAATATTTAAGCTTTTCTAGCGAATAATTTTTTTAAATCCGAATCATTAATTGTCAAAACGGATGGATAAAATTGCGCTTTGCTGTGAATAGTTTGTTTAGTAGTAGTACAATAATAAGTTTCTCTCTTTGAAATTGAGGCTCCGTTTGTTTAGACGTAAAATGTTTTTCGCTAAAACGTTTTACCTATTTTCCGGTGTTTGGTTTTTCAAAAAATGAGGAAAACATTTTCCATCAATTGGATGAAAATAACTTACCCTTAAATCTTCCGTAAATTATTTTCCGAAATGAACCCACTACCTTCTACTGCAATTCTCACTGCTCAGTTTTCTCGATCGTCAGTTCCGACCCACGTTCAATTCCAATAATCTCATTTCTCTCCACCGTTTAAGCTCTTCATCTCTCTCTCTACACTATTTTGTTGATTTCTGAAAATATTTCTAAGTATCAACCAAACAACGGAAAATAAAAAGTTTAAATTTTGTTTTTTGAAAAACCATTTTACGTGAAAAATATTTTACATCGAAACAAACGGAACCTAAATGTTAAAAAGGGTCCCATTGTGTGAAAAGGGTTCTTTGTAGGTGGGAGAGCGGCGGCCGAGAATCTAATGGACAAGATTTCCCACCCATTCTCTCTCTCCTCTCTCTGCGGGCATACGCCACTTCATGCAGCGACATCGACATGCAACGAATGGCGGATTGCCACGCGTCAGCGTTCACGTGGGAATCGTACGGAACAATTTTTCCCTGCGAAAATGACTTCCCCCCGGTAATTGATTTGACGCGATCGAAGTCGACACCACACACCGAAGCCGGCGCGTTTCAGCGTCGTATTTGGATAACGGGACCCACGGGGTTTGAATGGTGGGGGAAAAAATTATGAAAATTAATTTTGGCACTCCGCTTTTTGCCATTGACACTCTATTTTTTGTTTTGAATTATAACAATAATCTTTAGAGTTGATGAACACCAACAAAATAATGGGTAATTTGGTAATTTTACATAGGATAAAGACAAATAGTGAAGTGCTAGTGGCTAATTATGGAGTGTCAAAATCACTTTTCAAAATTATTAGTAGTACTTGTTTTTGGTGCACTTTCAAGAGAAAATCTACAGTAATTTACGGAGACAGAGCTAAATCTCGGATGTCCAAAAGTGTTTTGGATGATCTGAATTAAAAAAAGTCTATTAGCGGTAATAGATATCTATTACCGATACCGATCAAAGTTAGAAACATATCTCAACCACTGATTGCTGAAACAGATGAATGTGATCGTGTAGCTCCGTAAATGACCTATTCACGGAGCCTCTGTGAATAAGTCATACTCCTTTCAATTTCATATGGTCTCCATGCCATACGTTTTCGTTGGGTTCTCTAATAAATACTCCTTATAAATAACAATACGGGTTTGAACCCGCGCAGATAGATCCATTTCGAACCCATTTTTTACCTCACAAAAAATAATCTAAGTCCCAAATTCTTTTTGGGCCATCGTAAAAAAATTTACTCAATCGGATAACATTTAGCAGGTATCCAATTTTTGCCCCTACCGATGTTTCATTGAGCTGGTTTTATAATACTCCGTAAGACTTTAAACAAAATGAACGGAGCCGATTATTTTGGTAAGATCTGAAATAGTACGTAAATAGATTTGTACCCATAGCAACACTCAAAAACCCCCCACGTGAATGAGCTGTGGTATATAGTCTCTCAGAGTATCAAGCGGCGGTGCTCTATAAAAAGGATGAGCTTAATTTTTTGAGTCTGTGGGATGTGGGACGCGTGTATCTCTCCTAGAACATCACGCGACGGTGCTCTGTAAAGGATGAGATCAATTTTAGAGCATGTGGGACGCGTGTAGATTCGTGGAAAAGGATTAGGAAAGAAAGCAACCGCCGAAAAAAGGATGAGATTAAATTTTAGTTTAAAAACAAGGGGGGATTGTTTTGGTGGTGGGGGCCGCTGTGGTAGGAGGGGCGGCTGCCCCTCTTGACCGCTTTTTTAAAAACAAAAGGAAGTTTGTTGCTTTGTCTGGTGACCGACCCACCCCTCTTTATTACTCCTACTACCAAGGCGCCGCTGGAGGTGTGAAACCGAGATGGACGTTTCTGCCCTTTCAGGTCCTGTGTGAACAACGTAAAGCCGTCAATCAACGGTCCTAATTTCTCGTGGGAATTCAATCAGGGCAGTTGACCACCGGCCGCGTGGCTGGTGTTGATAAAAAAACGAGTTGGGCACCGCGTAGATTCGCCACACACAAATGATTCTAGCCCGTTTGATTTATTTAAATTTTATTTTATTTTAGAATTTTTATAAATTATCTCGTTCGGATATTGATAAAGGCTCGGTCGATTTTCTTTGTTGAATTCGCAGGGATCTAGGATTGAGAGAATCGATGGCTCTGGTCGTTAATGTGGGATCACGAGATGTGTCCTAGGTGTATGTGCGATGTATACCAAATTAATACTGTAGTAACTGTACCCATAGTTGGACAGAAATGATATTCGATGAAATTGATTGGGTTGGCGGTAGGGCAGGTTGATTTCCTGCTGGCTGGTAAAATTCGTACATCGCAATTAAGGTCTGCCCTGTGCCCACATAGGTTTTTTTTTTTTTTTGGGGTAACGGAGGAATACCGCTATAGCCAAGTTAGCCAAACTATTAAATAGATTCGATTGCGCAATTCAAACCTCTGGAGGAGTTGGCGTGGTCACACCGGTCACGGCTCCACACTTACTGCAAGGTACTCACTCTGCAGCGGAAAATCGAACCCCAAATCTTGAGGAGCACTCCCGAAGTCTGGGCATCCGCCCGAACCACTGGAGCAACCCCTTGTTTTGGCTCCATTCGAACTGTTTGTCTCATAGGTGAGTTAGGTCCTGCATTCAAGATCATGTTTATGAAAAATTAACTCGATCGAATGTCGATTGTTACACGAGCAATTTTTTTTAAAACGGACAACTCAAGCTTAAAACTGTGTTCATCGTCTAGTTTCAACAATTATTTCATTACATATCAATGTTCGATCATGTTAATTTTTAACACGCATATTCTTGAGGGCAAGACCCTACGAAAATGTACGATTTGGATCTTTTTTGTGCGCTTGGAGTGGAGTAAAAAAATCCAGTTTGGTGAGGATTTTTCCAAAAGGATTTTGGTTAGCTTGGATACAACATTTAAGTTCGTAAAAAAATTTCTTCCAGAGAACTTCAAATTTCATGTCCAAAATCTCTCAAGCGTTATCAACTCGTATGGATGTAATTGGGCCCAACCAGAGAACGGTAAGATTAGTCTCTCTCAAAATTACTCCAAATATGCGTAAGGGACTCGGATATATGAGTTATTAAAAAAAAAAAAATTTCGGAAATTGCAAAGTGGAGAACCCATTTCTTTTTCTTGTCCTTGTCGCATTTGTTGATTTTCTTTCTCCCAATTTGCATTGAATTCTGTTTGAATTCCGAGAACGAATATTCCAATTCCCAGTCTTGACCCGAGTCAAGAAAGTTGGAGAAATTTTTCAGTGCCGGGTGGATACCACGTCACCCGGCTGACGTGGTGCCTGAGCGGGCACATCCGAGCCGAGCCGTCCAAAAGTGTATTGGACGGTCCAGATTGAAATACTTTTTCTCCTCTCATCCCCACATTCTCTCTTCTTTCTTTTTCCAAATCCGAGCCATCCAAAATCGAAAAGGACTGCCAGGATGCATCGAGCTTGGTGAACCTGGTTTTCATTTTACTACTGTAGAACTTTTTTCTCAAACATTTCTATTCAATTCCATGAAATTTCATTTCTACTGTTTCTTCATTCCTCCAACATTCATTAACAAAAGGGCAAAAAAGTACTACTCAGAAAACCTGTTCACTGGGCCTGGGCCTGGTGTTGGAGTGATCATATTTAACATGAACATTTTGGGTTGCAAATACCATTGTCAACTCCATATTAGCCCATTCTAGGTGGGCCTACTTGCTTCCCAATTTTTGATTGGCAGGCCCCATCTCCTAGTCTCATGGCACGAGATTCATTTATCAACCTGAGATTTTGAAGCCCCTCTCTCTGTAACCTCCTATAACCCCTTGAACACGATTCCGGATTTAAAAACCAGATGTCCAGACCAACTTGCGTGCGTCTCAATTAATTCTCGGGCCCTAAAGTTAACGGCTGCGCAAAGGTCCAGCGACCCCAAGATTTGGAATTCAAAACTAAAAAGTTATTTAGACACAAAATCTCATGGTTCTGATTGAGTCATAGGTGGTTTTTTTTTTCCCTCAAAAGGATAGATGATGCTGTCTCACCATAACGTAGGTCACATATTATTATGAAGAAAAATTATTTATTATTGTTGTCTGTAAGCTGGACATAATTGGAGCAATAATCGTGTATATATAATTAAGTCAAACTATGCCGTAATCTATACGAGGGGTGGACGAAGACCAAAGCAAATTGAGCAAGCCAATCACACAATAGACGAAAGTGGCTATGCAGGTCTATGACTACCAAGTACCAACTCTATTTTCGTCACGAATGTGCTGTGATCAAATATTGATCTGTATCCGGTTGACGTAATTTCCGGAATTGTTCTCTCGACGAGCAGTATGACATGAGTGACGAACGTGTCCATTAAAATGGACATAAAATAAAGTCATCTGTGATCCCTGGAAACTAGAGAGAAGCCGTCTCAGGGGAAAAAAAACGTAGTAGTTGCCGGAGTTTGGTAACGCGGAAGTATTAAATTATGCGTAAGTGTGAAGCGAAACAGTACGTGAGATATTTGAACGAGAATTTTGTTTCCAAGCACTGGTAATTAATTCATTGCTGATCTATAATGGCAAAAATAGTACTATTTTTAGTCAGCAAAAAATGAATTAAATAGTGGAGGGAAATCAATCTGCATTACCTGCCGGATGCAAAGGCCACAAAATACCTGGGAATGTGTAGGGTAGCCGTGTCCCAAATTTAGCAATAACAGCCGAATAATTTGTTGACTATAAACTACGAAATTGATTTTGACATTTCTGTTTTAGCCACTGGCACTCCACTTTGTGTCTTGATCATGTGAGATTACAGAACACAATGTGGAGTGCCACTGGCTAAAATTGGAATACCGAAATTGCATCCCATAAACTATTGCGACTTTGGTAAACTTTGGAGTTCAAAATATTACACGCTCATAAAAATTTAAAATTAAGGTTCAAATTATCCCTGTTTTTTAGTATTCTGCAAGAACAGTTGAAAGAGAGGGAAATTAATTCACGTAATCTCTCTTCTTTAATGTATATATGGACATTATTGTTTTTTTTTTTTTTGGGGTCAAAATGGAGAGATATTATTATTCTGGGGGGCGAACACCTTAAACATCAGAAAGTATATACAGAACCCTATCATGGAGGCAGAACAGTAGTCCACAAGTCGGACATCCCATTCATGTCTACTCAGAAGGCAATGTTTTGATCCTTTTGATTCTTTATAGGAGTAGCAATTACCATGGGATTCTGTCATGGTGATTATGTATCATTGGTCAAGTGTTTAGAGGTTGTTATGATGGAGAAGCATCAAGCATCGATCGGCATATCTTTATTTTAATTTAACAACTCTCATGGTTTTATTAATCCTAGTCCAGGATAAAGTAAGAAAGAATCAATGACCCTAAAATGGTTGGAGTTGGATTTAAGTTATGGGTTCCTTTTTTTCTAATCCTAAGAATAATTGTGGGGGTTAAGTTTCAACCCTGTTATTGGTACGGACCACCCCATACTGATGGGGTACCGAAGGGCACGCGGGGCTCACTACGTGTCCGGTACGAATGGTCCGAGCCGTTCAACAATCATTTAAAAAACCGAGTAAGTTCGTAAAAAATCAACTCATTCCGATACGTGTAGGTACTCGATCCAATCTAAATGAAAAAATGGGATATTGGATCGAGCACCTACACATATCGAATTGAGCTGGATTTTTTATCGATTTTTTAAAAAGATTATTAAACGACTCAGATCATTCATGCAGGACCCGGACTGGATCTTGCGTGCCCTTCAGCACCCCATCGGTATGCTTCTCATCAGTTCCTTTAGCTTTTTCGGCGTGGATGTCATACATTATTACATTTCACTCGATCAAAAAAGAATTAGTCAATGTGCACGCGAACTGATCCGAACACTCTAAAAAAAGGAAAAAAAAAAGGCAAGTAATTAGGGAATGGGGCCCAAAAAGATACGGTCATGGGGTTTATAGCCGATGCCTGAGCCGGTCAACGCGGAAGGATTAAGAAAGGGATAATAATTTTTCCCATTTTTCCCCACCAGACAGTAAATAGATTTTCCCTCACGTAAATGCTAATCCTACGCGCCGTTTGTTCCACGCTCCGATCTACTTCCCGTTTTCCTGTGCAGAGAGTGGAGCGTGGGAGCTAAGGCGCGTGGCTTACAGGCCAGATGGGTGTCTGGACGAGAGGACGCAAATGCCCCGCAATTCGTGCGTTTTTTTTATCCTTTTATTTATTTATTTATTCTTTCTTTCTTTCATCAGAAACGATGCACCGACTCCCACTGCCCCTGCCACGTGCGCACGTGACTCAACACTAGAACCTCCGCGAGGGATTGTTCGGCGGTGCTCCGGGAGCACTGTCCCTTGATGCTCCAGGATCCTCCACCGTCGTACGTTCGTTCGAGGGTCCTACACTCTGCACTTCGTCTCGCGTGAATGTGCGGTGATAAAGGCCTTCAGAGAACCACTAGACGGTGCTTCGAGAGCAACTAATAAAGTTTTCCAAAACCTCAGTTGATAGATTTCTTCCTCCCACCCCCCCTCCCGTGGGAGTATTTTTTTAATCAACTCTTTCTTGGGCGTGAGCCACCCGGATCCGGAGACTCTGTAGTTCACAATTGCATTGCATGATGTAGTGCATAGTTTGAGCCGTCTATTTTTACAAATAATACTATAGATTTCAAAAAGTGTCCTACAGGTAAAATGCTTAATTTTATTAAATCGGGACTTCTAAGAAGAGTTTCTTGCTAAATTGTACCTCCGTTCCAAAATGTTTGTCCGGTCCGCAAAATGAGAACTCAAAAATAATGTATTTCTTTCAAAAAAAAATTCAAACTTTTTTCATAAATTAAAAGAACTCATCGATATCTAGTAAATTGTTGATAAAATTTCAAATTTTTTTTTCCAAAAATTGTATTTACGTCCTTGTTTTGCGGACCAGACAAACATTATGAGACGGAGGTAGTAGTTACTTACAATATCTGCAATATTGTTAATGTTGGTAGGCCAAAGGTAATTAGTAATTTCAAAAACTTCTACTATTAGGCTGCGTTCTTATGAACTTTAACTTAAATTTGGAAATTGTCTTTATTTAAACTTTTTTCGTATTTGTTAGTTTTGCGTCAAAATTTTATGGGTTATTGATTCATCTCGATGAGAGGAATCGGAAAAGTAATTATTTTTTACTTTTACCCACAAAAATTTGACACAAAACTAATTAACAAATGCGAAAAAAAGTTCAAATAAAGACAAAATTTTCAAATTTAAGTTAAGTTCATAACAACGCAGCCTTCGTGGATGGTATAAAATTTAGAGCATCTCCAATGCCGAATGTCAACTACAATGATAAGGCTCCAACAAACAAATTTTGACATTAAGCCCTTTTCCAACCTCTTTTGTCTAATGTGAAATCAAATTTGCGCAGATTTTGGCAGTATCAACGCATGCCAAAAAAATCTCCTCTCCTCTACCATATCTCTACCTCTTGTCGACATATACGAGTTGACACCCTATCGATCTCCACGTGAGATGAGATCTCCTAATTCTTTGCATGTTTAGTGTGCGGTGGATAGCACGGAGCTCACTCCGTACGTTCCATTTTCTTCATCTTGATCAACAACGGTGAGGGCGTTGACGACGGTGTCCATGCGGGTTTTTTCAACATTATTTCTCGGAGGGAGGATGCATGGTTTCCCACACTGGAAATTCTTTTTCGCCCTTTTATTTTTACTTGTTTCTCTGTTTAGATCTAGATCTTGTTTAAGTTTTTTCCTTTGGCTGAATAATTAATTTGTAGTATTAAAATATTACAACTTTTGTAAACTAGTCTTGTTTGGAGTTCAAAAATATAAAAAAGTTTAAAATAGTACACGCTGATATAAATTTTACAGTACTCTGGTTGAAGAGAGACAGTTTTGTGGAAGCCTTCAAAAAAATTGGCGTCGTTAAATTTAAAGGCAAGGTTGGAGATGATATAAGCATATGGCATATTCCGTAAATTTAAAACAATCACATTAAGGTGCAAACTATTCATATTTTTAGTATTCTGCAAGAATAGTTTTTTGAATATTCCTCTCATATTCAAGGATATGATGTTTGATCGAGTAACATTTTATCCAAAATTTCATATTCAACGACTTAGTTTATGATGCATTCATCAATGTTTCTTATATATACTATCACAAAGTCTACCCACACAACTCTAAAACACAAGTTCGGACACAACTGTGTTTGAAACCGTTCGATGCACAAGGGGTCAAGTGCATCGAATGGTACTCGATCTTGTGCGTCGTCCAAACGTGGCTAGTCGAAAGTTGTATTCTAAAATTGTGTACTAGCATTGCTCTTGTTTTTTTAGGAAACACAAACTTATATTCATGACAAAATAGTACAAAGAACATAAAAAAAGTCCGAAAAATTACGTCGACTTGAGTCTTGATCTAAATTCTCTATGCATGGTTATTTTTTGACCTTGTTCTCCATATAAATTATGCAGACCTAATCTTTTATCGTAGATCATGTTTGTAAGTGCAAGTGATGAGAAGTGCATTTGGCGCCTCATTTATATAATTATATATACTCCCATGCCAACTAACAACTAACGCTACTAGCCTGCTAACCACGATCATGAGTCACATAAAAAAAATGTTTGCAAGTGCCTACTTGGTTTTGCTTTGGCGGTCGAGGAAAAATAGTGGCAAAAAATTAAAAAATTTATTTTACACATATAAATATAAATTTTTGTGTTGCGTAGACTGTGGTTAGCCTTGTTATTTTTATCTTTGTTAGGGCAGTTAGTCCCATTCCAGATGCGCAGTAAAAAGAATTTTAAAAAAAGGAAGGTTTTTCAAGCTTAAAAATCATGTGTTTACTCAAATAGTTTTCCTACAAATATGAATTTTGTTTGATAGATCTCATTGAGATCTTTTAAACGGCGCAAAAAAAAATTTAAAATATTATTTTTCATTTTCATTATATTTAAACTTGAAAAACATTTCTTTTCCTAAAATTTCTTTTACTGCGCATCCGAAACGGTCAGGCCTCCATCCACCTTAGGCCATTGACAAAAGGAGTGCCCAAATCATTATTTCTTTTTTTTAAAATTTCTTTAACCATATAAACTGTACGATTATTATCATTAGCCCCTAGGTTAAGCTCTTACAACTGACATAACAATGATTTAAATAATGCTTTTAATACTTGTACAACTCTAACACTCAGAATGGCTCCTATCTCTTTTGACCAGTAAAGATTCTGTGCCACCCAAAATGTCAATGTTACCCTTCAGCTCACTCCTTGAGTTATTGCACTATTCGGTGTTTGGCAGAATTGGATAAAAATTCCATGAAACTTGACAATGTATTGAGCTGAAGTTAAGTGCCGGTTAACGTAACGTAGACGGTGTAATAGACCTCCAATAATTAGTCGAAATTCGGTAAATTGGCCTAGACATCTCGACATATCGAAAAACGTAATGTATGTTCTAATAATTGACAAAAGAAAGAGTTAATACGTCTATTCAAGACCGACATTAGTTGGTAATTTACTTACGCTGTTTATTGAATTTAAACCCTATCAAATGGAAAAAAAACATACTATGAAGAAGCAGTAGTAGAATGTGATTCATAATATTACATTATTACTTGTCATTATCCGAGGATATGTGGAAACATTAATTACGGAGTAATGAAGGGAGCACTATAGCAAATAAACAAGCACCAAAATCCTATAAAAGGCTAATGCAGCCTTTCGTTTTCAATCAAAAGGAAGTATAGTTTGTTAGCCACTTGTAGCTTTTCATTTAATTGCCAAAATTTGCTACTGCCTTTGGACAGGACCCGGTGATCATGCTGTCGAATGAGTGCAGAACGACCAATCCGGTTGTTCAACTCGGCACTTACGACTTCGATCGAATCTGACCGCAAACAAATTGCATACAAATCTGAACCGTCCATTACTCGATTAAGATTCGAGCCGTCAATTGCTGAGATGAGCGGCCAATCCGCATCTCCCATTCCCTTTGGCACATGCATCGTCGTACACCTCAATAATTAGTCAAAATTCGGTAAATTGGTCTAGACATCTCGACATATCGAAAAAACGTAATTTATGTTCTTCTAACAATTGACGAAAGAAAGAGTTAATACGTCCATTCCAAACCGACATTAGTTGGTAATTTAGGTACGTTGTTTATTGAATTTAAACTTACTGCTTTCCTTAGCGCATGCATTGTACATATATTCCGTTTTGCATAGGAGCATGCTAGGGCGGCTTTTAGGTTGTCTCTCGTTCAAGGCTGTCTTATGGTTATTAGGACGTTGCTATGAACCGATGAAGAATCGTGCATCTTGATTGTACGCGTTATCAATTTTCAAAGTTTTTGAATCAACGAGACTTTGAAAAATCAAATGGAAAAAAACATACTATGAAGAAGCAGTAGTAGAATGTGATTCACAATATTACTTGTCATTATCCGAGGATATGTGGAAACATTAATTTCAGAGTAATGAAGTAGCAAATAAACAAGCACCAAAATCCTATAAAAGGCTAAATGCAGCCTTTCGTTTTCAATCAAAAGAAAATGTAGTTGTTAGCCACTTGTAGCTTTTCATTTAATTGCCAAAATTTGCTACCGCCTTTGGACAGGACCCGGTGATCATGCTGCCAAGCGAGTGCAGAGTGGTCGATCCGGCCGTTCAACTGGGCACTTACGACTTCAATCGAATCTGAGCGCATATAAATTACATACAAATTTGAACCGTCCATTACTCGGTTAAAATTCGAGCCGTCAATTGCTGAGATGAGCGACCAATTCACATCTCCCCTTCCCTTTGGCACATGCATCGTCGTACACGTCAAAGTTGTTTAGGTAATGCTACCACGTCTTGTGTGTCCCCAAACAGGGTTAATCCAAATTGGTACAGAGAAGTTAGGTTGGAGCAAGCAAACCTAACCCTGCAACCAAACGGAAATTCCCAACAGAATACAAAAGGGTAAGAAAGTAATTAACCTTTCTGAGCCTCCCAAGGCCAACAGACCATCCTTTTTGCCTCACTCCCATCCCCTCATCAGTGTGTGTGCTTTGTTCGCACTATTTTCATGGTAAAATTACTATACAATTCAATTACAGACATCTCTCTCTCTACTTTTTACCATCCCTACTTTCGGATTGCGCACTCTGACCAGATTACTTGGGAGAAACAAAAGGGGTACAGTAAAGAAATCAAGAAAATACTGTGAGAGAGAGAGAGAGAGGTTAACAGGGGTGGATGAAGAAAGGGTCTGCCTTCTGGTTGTTAAGCATTGTTGAGCTGCTAAAGAAGATAAAAAAAGCTCAGTTAGAGAAATAGAGAGAGAAAGGGGTTTAATTTGTGCAAGTGAAAGAGGGAAAAAAAAGGAGGAGAGAGAGAAGAGAGAGAGATGGTGGGCTCAGGAGTGGGATCAGATAGGAGCAAAGAAGCAGTTGGGATGATGGCCCTTCATGAGGCCCTCAGAAGCGTCTGTCTCACCACTGACTGGACTTACTCAGTCTTCTGGACAATTCGTCCTCGCCCGTATGTCCTCTCTCTCTCTCTCTCTCTACAGTCTTGATATCACTTCAATAAATGATGTTTCCTTAAATGGGTATGTATGCCATTATTGCAGGAGACTAAGAGGGGGTAATGGTTGCAAAGTTGGAGACGACAATGGTAGCTTGTGAGTATTCTTTACTCCATTTTCTTGCTGAAATTGAGGGAAATACTGGTACGTAATGCAGAAATGGGTTAGATGGGGGATGGGTTCTACTAATTTATTGATTTGTTACTCAAATTTCTGGAGGGAAATAATGGCACATAATGGATAAATGGGATAAATGGGAGATGGGTTCTTACTTCTTGTAATTATATTGATTTGTTACTCATACTTCTTGCTAAAACAAGGGGAAATGAAGGCAAAATAGGCATAAAATGGGGATGTCCTACTGATTTTATATCATTCTTTTGATTTGTTACTTTATATTCTTGCTAAAATAAAGGGAAATAGGGGACAAATGTGATAATTGAGAGATGGGTTTTACTAGATTTTGATTTATTGACTTGTTACTCAAGATGGGTATCTTTTGTTCTTTGATTAAGTCCTGTTTGGATGAGCAATTTCTTGAAGTGGTTTTTTTTTTTTATTCTTTCTTTTTTGTGCAGGATGTTGATGTGGGAAGATGGGTTTTGCAGAGGAAGAGTTACGGATTGTTTGGAAGAGATTGATAGGGAGGATCCTGTCCGGAAAGCCTTCAGCAAAATGTCCATCCAGTTATATAATTATGGAGAAGGGTGGGTACTGGGTAGGTGTTTTTTTGGTATATCAATTTAGGAGAGCAAAAATAAGAAATAAAATGGAATTTCATTTCTGTGTTTTACTAATTGGGGGTTAATTGGTCTGATTCAGGTTGATGGGAAAGGTTGCTTCTGATAAGTGTCACAAATGGGTATTCAAAGAGCCCACTGAATGTGAACCAAATATATCCAACTACTGGCAGAGCTCCTTTGATGCTGTATGTACAAGAAATTCACACATCTCTTTATTCCTTTTATAATTCTAGAGTTATAATTTTCAATTGAAATTCATTATATGAGGTGTACAAAATCATCTCAACCATATGAACACTGCATGAATAATGAGTCATTTCCCTTTTGGTGGTATTCATTGCAGCTCCCTACTGAATGGACTGATCAGTTTGATTCAGGGATTCAGGTCAGTGTCAACAGTTGAATTTGGATTGCTACTGCTGTCTGTTTTCTTTTATCAGCAGTTTATTCCTGTTTTCTTTCTTGTTTGTTGAGTTTTTGTTTCCTTTTGTTTCTCTTACTTCAGACCATAGCTGTGATTCAAGCTGGCCATGGCCTTCTACAACTGGGCTCCTGCAAGATTGTGAGTTTCCATTTTTAACCCATTTGTGTTTTTTTTTTTGTCTTGTGATCACTATGGTGGTTTCCTAATACGTAATCTTTACTCATGTAGACCCGTTGCATTAGTTTATCTAGTGCATAAAAGGGCAGCTCAAGAAATGAAAGAAAAGTTAGCCTTTTGGGCTTGTTTTGAGATTTTTGAGCCAAAGTTTTGTGAAAAACCATGCATTCTTAAAGACAAATGCTTTAAGCGTGTGAATCCAAAATCCGAGAAATCTCAAAACAAGTTTCACCAGACGGGGTCGGGTTGCTTTGAAATAATTAAAATCCTACTTGGTTTCACTTTCTTGCTTCTCAGGAGAACTTTTTTCACCGCTTTTTTTGCAGCTAAAAAATCTCAAATGAGCTGGAAATGCGATTGTTTGAGATTTTTTAGCTGCCAAATACTTTGAAGTTTGATCAAACACCATACCTTCTCCAATAATGCTGCTTATGCATTATTTCAAAACCTCAAAACAAGTTTTCCAAGCACGTCTAGTAAGCAGCCGTCTAATCTTTAAGCACTCTGAGATGTCATTGACGAAAATATATTCATCATCCACAGATACCTGAAGACCTCCATTTTGTGCTGAGAATGAGACACACTTTTGAGTCCCTTGGCTACCAATCTGGCTTCTACTTATCCCAACTGTTCTCGTCCAACCGAAGCACCAACTCTTCCCCTATTCCAACAAAGCAACCCCCCATCTTAACCCGTCCTCCACAGCCCATCTTCAACTGGGCCTCAAGGCCTCTTGCCTCATCAACTTCACTCCTTTCCTCTCCCAGTTTCCAAAACTCCGCCAGAATGGGATTTCCACAAACCAAAGACGAAACCCACATGTTTCTCCTCCCCCATTCATCTGAAAACCGCATGGAAGAAATGATGGGGGATCACGAAACCGACATCAAATGGCCCAACGGGTTGAGTTTCTTCAATGCGCTCACCGGAAGAGCTGATGATGCCAAGCTTTTGTTCAATCCAGAGGGGATGGGAAACAACCCGGATCATCATCATCATCATCATCCGAATCACCACCACCCGAGTTCAAATATCTCGGATGGGCAGAATCCGAATGAGTTCTTAAGCTTGGATAGCCATCAAGATAGTGTAAGGAAGATGGAAAACAAGTTCAAGAGGAGCTTCACTTTACCTGCTAGAATGGCCTCATCATCGTCTTCAACTTCGCTCGATCACCATTCAGTGCACAATGCCATGGAGTACAAGAATTCCGAAGGGGGTATGTACTCTGATGTCATGGAGACCTTCTTAGAGTGATTCCCCATGGTGCAAATGGTTGAGAAGTTGTAACTAGGAAAAACTTTTCTGATCTTTTGCTGCTTAGCCTTGTGTTCGTGTTGATGCTAGCTATTAATCTCGTGCTTTTCTGTTTCATGTAGCTCACATTTTCCATCTGTCGTTGTAGACTTGACAGTTCTAGAAAATATGAAAAATTTCCCCTCAATTCTCTTTGAATTCTTGGATTCCTTTCCTAGTTTCACTTTATATGATTGAACAGCTAATTTTCTTCAGAATTCTTGATCAGTTAATTTTTCTGGTGGAGCAAAGAGGGACTTTCAGTACTAGTCTTTTTGCTTGGACCATGGAAAAGGTTTTTCTGGAAGGCATTTTCTTTTCTGGGCGACTCCATTGTTCTATGCTTTTGGCTCATTGATATCATCATTTTCCTCGTTCACTTGGTAGTCTTTTTATCACAAGTGTTAGGATACATGAAAAGAAAACATGCAAGGGTCTATGAAACTGGAATGAACGGTTCAAATTCACTGTTCATTCCAGTTTCATGAACCCTTTCATGTACCGTACTATCCCTCTCTTTTTATTGCTATTACAATTTTGGATGGCTGCTGTGTTTACTGTTTCGCGATGGTCTCTGTTACGTATTTGTTCATTTAGGATAAATGAAGATCGATTATAGAATTCCTCCTCTGTAGTGAGTCCGTGATAATTAAATCGAGCTCAACACACAATTGTCAGCAAACCTTGAGTAATATTTATACCCAATTTGGAACTCGAAAAAAAGAAGAGAAAATAATTAAGGAAAGTTTGAGAATTACGACAGCTCCATGCTTCCTTACAACTACGCATCCTCTATTCTGGCTCGTTCTATCGCGTGACACGCAAACCACGACACAGCTGACCGGAAAAATCTCTGGCTGCAGCCAGACGTTTGCTCCCCATCGTCTTTCTTTTTTCTCAACACTTCGTTCAAGTCTTTTCCCTCATCTTTCTTCCGTCGTGAAACCTGGCGGATCAGTTCTGGCACAACCGTGATCAACCGCCACCTCCCGGAATTCCCATACTGTTGAATCAAAACAGATTGGTACTTGTCTCTCTTAACAGACTCTTTCACTCCACTTTTGGAAGCATGACTCAATGGGCTTTTGTCAGGGCTCCTTGTTGCAATCCAACTGATTGTGTTACTGCCCACGGATGTAAGTAACGAATCCGTGCTGCTACTGTCGCTCGAGCGAGCAGCTGTGGTGTTTGTGAGTTGAGATTGATGAAATGGGTTGGCCAAGATTTTGCGATTGAACAACAAATGATCAGGTGAGTCGGAGTTTTGCGTAAGGCAGTGGCGTAGCCAGGAATTTAGCTCGGTGGGGACACCATTAATTAACATTGTCTTCGAATTTTCTATCATTCATAGTAAACAACTGTAATATAAAAGAAATGAACCTAGAAAGTAAAATTTGCTACAATATACATGTAGATAACGGGTCTTTATGAAAAACAAATGCGTAAAAGAAACTTTTTTTGAAACTTGACAAAGATATTAGGGGATGTAAGTGTTATAAGGGGAAAAAAGTGTATAATGTTGGATACAAATTTGTCACCGCCTTTGTAATTCAGGGGTAAAATTGGTATTATTAGAAATTGCAGTGGGGGCACATGCCCCACTGCTTATACATTGCCTCCGCCACTGGCGTAAGGCACTCGAACTCGACTTTGAATCTCGATTTTGTGGGCACGTAGTTGCCGAGGGAAGCCTGTTTCCGGAGCTGTTTTTGCTTCTGCCGGCGGGATTCCATGGTATTTTTTGTGGTGGAGAATTTCTAACACAGGAATGAGAGATACAACCAAGGAAATAGAGGACAGAGGTTAACGCTATGGTTTCTGCTATCCTTTATGTAAGGGGTCAAATTTCCCTTAGTTCATAAGGTCTAAAAGGGCCGAAACGATTTCAACAAATATTAAATCCAAAGTATTGCCGAAACATTTGTCTTAAGTACGCTCGGGGGTTCTTTCTATTACTCGGGAGTTCTTATTATCGTTCGGCAGGAGTTCTTATTATCGTTCGGCAGGGGTTCTTTTTTTTTTGATAAGCGATAATTTATAAAAAAGAAGGGGAAAGGGGAGGGGGATCCAACAAAAAGTTGGAAAAAACATCACTAGGGCGAAAGCCTAGACACAGCCAGGGCCTACAGGTCCAATCGAAAGCTGAAATAAACAATAAAGCCCGGACCAAAACCCAGATAAATACAATAAAGCTCAAAACCCAAAGTACGGCCCACGCCGGGGCCGTCCCATCCAAACCGATACCCAGAAACCTAACCAGCGACGGCAACAACCGCCGCACAAAACACCGAAACCCCAGCCTCGCCGTTAAGCAGAACCAACCTCTCCCGGATGTAGAGGCCGGTGGCAGGAAGAAGACGGCCTACGACAATGGTCACCGCAGCAATCAGGATTCTGGGTACAGACCGCCACCACCACAGCTACAACCGGAACCATCAACAAACACCCCTGCACCTAAAACGCCCAGATCCGCCAAACACCCAGACGAACACTCCCTGCCAAACACCAGACAGAAGCAGCCACACCGCCAAACCCATCGGCTGTCGAAGCCCGCACCAGCAGCAGAACATGGGAGAGAGGGGGGAAGGTCCCTAGCCGTTAGGCGTGAAACCAGTCGGCCCAGGAGAAGCCGACCAGCGGGACCCCCCAAAACCACCACCGAACGCCGCTTCCACCACCGTCGAAGCGCCACGCCAACAGCTGACGAAGGAAAGCACGAGCACCTCTGAATCGAAGAAGAAGAAATCCACCGAATCCAGCCAAAACAGCTGGGGGAACAAGATGATCGGAGACCAAACTCAAGACGATAGAAAACCTCAACAGACCCAAAAGCGCAAAACAGAAGCGACCGACGACAAGAGGGAGGAGCAGAGAAGCGAAAACAGACGGATCCGAGGGATGGGACTGAACTGAAACGTATCTAACAAGAGAGCGAGAGGGGACCGATTTCTTGTTGTTGGAAAAGGATGGGGAGACTGATTGTATTCTAGAGAGAGAGAGCGAGAGGGGACCGATTTCTTGTTGTTGGCCCTATTTGCGGGTCCTTTAGTAGAAGTTATATGTTGCAAGCGTTGTTATCAGCTAGCTCTTTTCGGCAGGGGTTCTTGTTATTGCTCGGCTATTGCTCGGCGTTTCTTATCATTGCTCGGCGGTTCTTAGTCTTGTTCGGCAGTTCTTAGTATCATTCGGAGGATCTTTATGTTGCTCGGAGTACTTCACCAGCTCGGCAGACACCTTAATCGTTTGGTAAAATATACGGTCGCTCGCTATTGCTCGGAACGTACTGCTATTACTCGGTACGTGGACATGGCAAGTCACGACCTTCTAGAAGTTTCTAGAAGCTTCCTATTAATAGCAATTTACCATTTATAGAAAACTTTCTACTAATAGCCATTACTTCATCATTAAGTCTCACCTCTTTTCTCTATATAAGCAAGCTCACCCCCTCACCTAAGGTACACAACACATCACAACTCTCCTCTCTTACATAAATGGCTTATATTCCTTGCTTTACGTTTTTCGATTTACCTTCCCCGGGTACTAACTAGCTCGTCGGAGGCTCTACCCGGAGGAACCCCCCTCCGGTTTGCAGGTACCAAGCTCGGTGGCACATCCACTACTCGGCGGCAACCTTCCTCGGCTCGGCATCTCACTCCTCGGCAAAACACCTCTCATGGCTCGGTAAATACCTCTCCTCTCCAGACTCAGCGAGCCCCCACACCGTTCAACAAGGATTTAAGTGGAATTCACCCCCACACTTTATACTATATGATATTATGAATGGAATTCTGTGGGAGAAACATTCGGATAGCCTTCCTTTGTAACGCTGCTCTTACATGGGTGGGACATAACACATACATAAAATTGATAAAAACCGCCCCAACACATACATAAAAACCACCCCATGTATGAAGGCGTTACATATATAGCTGTTGTACTCATTTATTTGGTTAGTTTTCATTCTATGGATCATGGCCGGGTCAAGTCTATGTCTTTGTTAATTGTTTCTTTTGGTGGATTCGGCTAAGAATCACTTTCAAGCAGCTAAGAGCATCCACAATGTAATAATCAAAATCAAAATATTGCTAAAGTTAGCAATGCGTGCTTAAAAAAATGCTCACATTGTAATAATCAAAGTTAGCAACCTCCTAACCAATAATCAAATTTGGACATTTGAATAATCAAAAGTAACAATGTAGGACTTCACATTGCTAACTTTAGCAATCCTCTAAATGAATAATCAAAAGCTGACGTGACAAGTTTTGATTATTACATTGCGGATGCTCAGCAGTAGCTTTCATTCAACTCTTGAAAAGATTTTATTAAGGATGTGCTATATGACCAAAAAATAAAAGAAGATTAAAAGTGTACGTAATTCGAAGCTACGCGTTGAGAGCTTACTAGCAATAACCCGCGTTACACACGCAATGAATCAAAGTAAAACTAAGTAAAATGCAGATCAAATAAATCCAAGAAGGGTTAGTTTACTGATTCGCCGTTACTTGTTGGGATTTTGGTGTGTATTTATAAAACATTGTGTTTGTCTCTTGTCTCACATTGCCTATGTACAAAACTCATTTCTATCTTAAATGACTTTGCACACTAGTGGTTTTGTGAATGAGGACCCAAGGAGAGGTCTCGCGCGCTCGGGAAAATGGGATGTGGCCCAAGGCAATTTGGAAAAATTGATTCCAATTAACCAGGTGCGCACAGGGAGGTGCAAATCCGGGATTTGAGCCTCGCGCACGTACCGACGCCACAGCCCGCTCCTTTTGCATCTATAAATTCAGCGTTTCAGAATTGGTTTTAATACAGAAAAAAAAAAAATCATCTCTCTTCCTCCACAAAAATGCTTTCTGTTGAGTTCGAGCAGTAGGTAGAATTGTGTTTTGTTTTCGGTTTTCTTTTATGCAGAGAAGGCCGAGCAGAAATAGTGTATTCTGGGCTGTTTTATCCTGGGGACGGCGTGGTACTCAACGAACTGCTTGCACAATCTGGACAAATCCGCGAAACGTCTTAAAGAGAGCGGCCTAGTCCACGACTCAACCCAGACGTTATTCTTTGATTAGTAATTTGTTTTCGATTACAGATTCTTGAGGTAACCCGTTCCTTATTCACAGCAATTATTCCAATAGTACTTCAACTACTTCTTGAGCATCTGCAGGCAAATAAATTCTTTGGGGTCTTGGATGGATGTCCATTCCTTCACATGGAAATAGCACCAAATTTCAAATTTTTGATGAATATCTAGGAATTTTAACGTCACAGTTATATAATCATCCTAGAACGACAATGTTATCGAAGAAAATCGATAACTTCTATGCACTTACCATTTGGTGGGTCGATAATCAGATCGACTGTTCAATCGCTTTTTGAGCTATCGCATGCAACTGGCTCTATTTCATTTTCTTCTTGACTCTTATCCTTTGAATCATAAGTCCAGAAACAATCCAAACTAAAGTAGTTTAAGCAATTGTGGGTTCTGGGAAGTTGTATATCTAGATGGAAGGAGAAGAATAAAAAGCAAAGTTGAAGCGAATAAAAGTTGGGCTTGTGAAGGCCTGATTCGATTTGGATGGCACTTCACTTAGGGTTCAGGGTTCAAATATTTCAGATGGGTCGAATCCGAATGAGTTCTTAAGCTTTGGATAGCCATCAAGATAGTACTGCTAGGAAAAGGAAAACAACTTCTGGCCTCGTTGTCTTCACTCGATCACCATTCCATGCACAATGCAATGGAGTATAAGAGCATCTCCACTCCTTACTCAGATTTTTACTCAAATTTGAGTAAAAATTTGGGTAAAAACTTGATTTGGTATAAAGTCTTCTACTCCCAAACTCATATTTTACTCAAATCTCATCCATTCACCACCATCACCGCCACCGCTCCACCAAAATCCAATCGCCTCCGAGCACGGAGCACCTCAGGTCTCTCCCTCTCTCTTCACAGCTTCAAATACCCAGAACCCTAGGTCGGCCAATACCCAAAACAACGACCACCACCAATGCCGACCACCACCACCACCACCAACACCGATCACCGTCAAAACCACCACCAACCCCCACTTGCTACCACTAGCAACCACCTTGAAAATTTGGTTAAGCAATACTCCAAATTTAGTGAAGAATTTGAGTAAAAATCGAATTTGATATGGGTTTGGGTAAGGAGTGGAGGTGGATTTTGGAAGTTTTTTACTCAAATTTGAGTTTGAGTAAGGGTTTGAGTAAGGAGTGGAGATGCTCTAAGAATTCTGAACAGGGTATTTTCACGGATCTCATGGGGACATTTTTAGAGTGAACTCACAAGTTGAAAATTGTTGAGAAGTTGTATCTGGAAGAACTTCTGATCTTTTGCTGCTTAGCCCTGTGTTTGTGTTTGATGCTAACTATCTGGTGGACAGATTTGTTGGAAATTTGTTGACAAGTTGTACTAGCTAGGAAAAACTTCTGGTCTTTTGCAGCTTATCCCTGTGTTTATGTTTATGGCTTGATGGCTCTATTTTCATAGTCTTGCATGCGTTTCCCCTGTTTCCTTTAACTGAAATTTTCCATCCTTTTGTTGTGGACTTTGACGGTTCAAGAAAAAAATCAAAAAATTTCCCTCAATCCTCTCTCTGAATTCTTGGATTCCTAGTTCCATCCAAACACTTGGATTCAGTTTTTATTGCCTCAACTGTTGATGCCAAACATTTCCAAAGAACCAAAAATCATAAAGAGAGCCCCTGGTCTCGTAAGAGTCCGTAATAAGTAAATCGAGCCCAACGCACAATTATCCGCGAACAACGCGTAATGCAAGAAAACTAGATTCAATATGAAAAATTATATACATAGGTGAAGAAATTACTTAATTATTGTCTTTAGAAATCACCGCTGAACTAAAACCCTGAAGCCTTCGCTGAATATTTACACCCAATTATAAAACATACAAGAAAGAGAGAAAATGGTTATGAAGAAAACTGTGAGAACTACTACACTATGTTTTCTCGCAACAACTCATCCTCCCTCCTCGACGGTTCTATCGCGTGGCACGCCTTGCACGCCGACACGGCCGACCGAAAAAACCCGCATCCGAACCGCCCCGACGTTCCACCGCTCTGGCCTTCTCTCTTTCCTCTCAACCCTTCGTTCAAGTCCTTCCCGGCCTCGTCCTTCTTCCGCCGCGAAGAAACCTGGTGGTTCATCTCCGGCACGGCCGTGATCAACCGCCACCTTCCGGAATTCCCGTACTGCGCGATCAAAACAGACTGGTTCCTGTCTCTCTTGACCGACTCTTTGACTCCGCCACCGCCCTTGGAAACAGCATGGTGCAGCGGGCTGTCGCAGTTGAAGACCAGATGATCGTGCGGGACGTCGGAGTCTTGTGCGACGCAGTCCTCCTTCGGGTCTTCCAGTAAGGGCGGCATGACCTCGACCCTAACTCTCGATTTCGTGCGCACCAGAGTGTTGAGGACGACTTGTCGCCGGAGCTGTTTTTGCTTCCGCCGGCGGGAGTCCATGGTGTTTTGTGGTGAAGAAGAGTTGTTTACACTGAAATGTGTGTGTGTGTGTGAGAGAGAGAGAGAGAGAGAAGACAGATGCTATGCTATGGTCTTATACTATGCGATGTTTGTATGGAATTATGTGGACTACCTTGAATATTATCTTGTTTACTTTGTTTATTATTTTTCCTACGATTTGGCGTGAAAATCAATAAAGATCCTTGTGGCATCTTTCATTCAGCTCTCTAAAAGAGTTAATCAAGTGTGCGTTATCCGAAAAAAAAAAAACTATATTTAGAAGTGTTTGTTTAGACCTTTTTCAATAGAGAATAGGAAAATGCTTGGTTATTTGAGTACATTGGGTAATAATAAATGGATAAAAGAACACTTCGTTGCATGTAGTTGCCGCCCCCTCTTTCTTTTTCTCTTTCCCTTATAATGCCGTCTTCGTAAAATAAGGAGTTGTCTAAGTCGTATAACGTGTGTCGAGTCTATGACCAAGAGTGTGAACATGAGTATGAACAAGTCTTTTTGAAAACATTCAAGATTATTAAAATTTACGAGAACCAGGACTTAAAGTGAAACAGTAAAGTGAGTATTGCGAGCGGAAACAAATAGTTTTTTTCACCATGTCTTGAAAAAAGAAAAGAAAAAGCAAATGGTTTAACTCTTCCTCACTATGTCTCTTCTTCTTCCCTTTATTATAACACCCGCAACACTCATGAAGGGTTCTAAAATGGAGATTAGTTTATTCTATCTTAATTTGAGATGAAAGGCACCAGTGAAGCAAAGAAATCCTGTAGTGCAGCCACTATATATAGGAGCTATAGGGTAGCCGATTCGGTCGTCCATTTTAATGTCGACGGTTCGGATTTAATCCGAGCTTTTATTGATCCGAGTCGTTCATCGCTCGGATTAAAATCCCAGCTGTCTATTGCCGATATGGACGGAGACGGCCAATCTGACCGCCCTATAACCCTCCCTGTAGGGCACCGCCCTACAGGATCCCCGGTTCCCAGTGAAGCAAAAAAAAGTGCATCATATCTGATTCTAAAATTTCCAAACAATATTGCGAAGGAAGATGCTAGCAGGTGAGGAAAATATTATTTAGTGCTCCCAAGGAGGCCTCTTGAGTCTTGCCCTCGGACGACTGAATAATCCACGGCCTTCGAAATACAAAAGTGCACTAATAATTCGTATTTCCTGATTTTTAACTATAATTAATCACAAAAAATTTAAAAAAGTTCAATAAACACCCAAAAGTACCAGCTGTCTTTAAGAAAAGTATATTTAGGGCAAATACTTCTTACCAAGGTTAAATGTGCACTAAAACTTGATGGGTTGTGAAGAAAGTCGTGGGTTCAACTCTTACTAATAGAAAGTTGATACCCTGATTGATGAGTTATTTAAGTTAAAGTATAAATAATTTGACACATGGCAAAAAAAAATATGTGCACTAAAAAAGAAAAAACCTCTATGTGGTAAGTACTGATACCCTTTATATTAAGTGTAAGTATAAATTATTTGACCCCTGGCAAAAAAAATGTGCACTAAAAAAGAAAAACCTTTCTCATGTGGTAATTGTTGATGAGAATGAAAATAAATAAAAATTAGTTTTTGGGTCAAGCGGTCAAAACGAGTGGATCAGATTAGTGGGTCGAGTGAAAGATTGGTGCTCACGGATAAAGTAAACTTACGATATCTCGACAACTTGTCACAAAATCTTTCCACGTCTCAATCGGCCATGTAAAATGAGATATTTTACGATCTGGTTTGTCGATTTGAACTGTTTTATTTTATGATATGTCTTGATGTGTTTGTCATCACGTATAAAGTCAACTTGATTGATCATCGGTATCCACGTAAACGAAGTATATGACACAAGAGATAAAGAACGGTTAGACTCTGACTATTCATTTCTGACTCGTGAAGGCTTAAAGTGTGAATGACTCATACATCAAATGAGAACTCACACATAAGAACATCTTAATTCAGCTTGGGAATCAAACCAAAAATAAAATTTTGGACCAAAACAAGAGAATGTTACGTTGGGCTGAAGCAATGAAGTCTTGGGCCTATCTTTTATCTCTGGTTTGGTCTGGCTAAATCGTGTTGTAGACTTAGGATTGCCAACATCAGGATGGGCCGCTGCGGCCCTAATGTCCTCTTTTTTTTTTCTTTTTTTTTATAACTCAGGTGTTCGGACTAGCTTACGCGTACCTCGACTAATTCTAGGAATCAAGAAATTGATGTTTTTTTTTTATAATAACTTACATGGGGCTTTTGTTGAAACAGATCCCCTCACTCTCGTATAGCTCCTCAAGGATAAAGAGCTTGGAAATCATAAACCGAGCAACATTCTACTATCAGATTGCAAGTCTCTCTTTCTTGGATCACCTCGAGTCGGAAGTGCACCACGGCTCCCGTGAAGCCAACCGTTTTACCTGTACGTGCTGATGCTCTAGCTAGTTTGGCTTGTTCTAGTAATCAGGAAATTGTTCTTCATAATTTACCGTACTGCCTAGAGCAAATGTTCTTGGATGAAGCTAGGGGAGGTAAATTGTCCAGGACTTTGTATTTTCCTTTGTCAAATGAAAAATGCCTAAGAGGAAAGAAATCGCGAGAAACATTGAAAATTAAAGCCATTATATTGAACGACTACAAAAGCAAGCCATTATATTAAAATCTCACTTCAATAGCTCAATGGAATTCTCCAGATTACACTGTGTATTTGAATCGAGTGATTATATTTTTATGGGTGTTCATGCTTAGGGTACCAAGATTCAAGAAATAACTTACAATTATTTGATTTTTTTTTTTGGAACATCAAAAGGAATTAATTTGTAAAAGCTCTCTTCTTATTTCCTCCAACTGATTGTGGAATCAAAATAAGAAGGGATTGTATTTGTAGGGGTCGAACGTGGACCTCCTATATTGTTAAGTACTGCTACTAGCTAGGGCTCCAGAAACGAAACATTGGTTGTCACACTTTTACGGTCACTTTGGACGGTGAGAGAGTGAAATAAGAAAGGAGAGTCATTTTTCATTCAACCTTCTCATTTTCTCTTCATTTCTCATATAAATACTCAATCCAGATAAGGGATTTGGCTAGAAGCCATGACTCTTTTTTTTTTTTTTTTTGAAATCCCTAAATTCAAAAGGGGCTGTTAGCTCAAAGAGTTTCCACATTATCTAAACCTAGGGCTGTAAGTGAGCCGAGCTACTCGCGAGCTCGGCTTGACTTGGCTCGTTAAGGCTCGGCTCGGCTCGTTTAGTAAACGAGCCGAGCTCAAGTATTCGGCTCGTTTAGTAAACGAGCCGAGTTCGAAAAAATCTCGGCTCGTTAAGGGAGGCTCGATTCGATTAAAGAGGCTCGTTTAGCTAATGACTAAGCTCGGCTCGTTAAGGCTCGAGCCGAGCTCGAGCTCGAGTTTTTGGCTCGTTAAGTTAACTAGCCGAGCTCGAACTCGCCGAAACTCGGCTCGGTTTGGCTCGTTTACACCCCTATCTAAACCCATAGTAATGTAGAATTCTTTTCCCCTTCAAATTGCATGACAGCCTAGAAACCTCTCATGTGAGACAGAAAAAGCAAAAGCAGCCCCTCTTTTTCAATAAAAGTGGCCAAACAGGACCCACAGGGCACATGGTCTTTAGATAGAACAGTTATTTGTGATCATGCCCAACCCCACCACACACCCTAACTCGATGGTTCGACTCTTACCGCGGACAAAAAGCCCTTAGAATTAACCGGAGGTTTGGCCGGTCCTTAACTTCAAGGTCCCGACATTACTTAAGGTGAAACGTAAGCTGACATGGACATCCGGTTATAAAAAAATGAATGTCTACTCCGTCACTTAATCCCCACAAAAAAAAAAAAAAAAACACCCCACCACCAATCCCCACACCCTTCTGTTGTCAATATAGCCAAGCATCTTTAAAAAGTGAATTTGATTGAAATGGAATCCAATGACAGGAAAGGTTGAAAAGGAGACAGAAAGAGGGATTTAAGGTGAACTTTTTGCCATACCCATTACTGTGGTTAGAGCAGGTGAGGTGGGGAGGGAGAAGCAATAGGAAAGTAGCGATGAAGTTCTTGTTCCAGTGCCCATGTTGCTCCTGTTTCTGCTTCCTGAAGCCCAAAAAGGGGAAACCAAAGGAGAAGGAAGCCAAGGGAGAGGAGAAAGCAGAGAAGAAAGAGTGAAATGGATGATGCTATCTGAATGAAATATCTTCCTATTTGTATGAGCTATAAGCCAATGTATGTACTTTCCTCCCTCTAAATTCAAGTGAAATAATATGGTGAAATGCCATCTCGAGCTAGTTTTAGAGTTTTATATTGCCTTTACTTTGAGATTCTTCTCAAGGAACTAAATGGATTTCCAATCGGGTCACATCCCATTTGCCTTCCTGTACCTCTGTTCTAATGCAATTTTAGTCACTCGATCATATGCGACAATCGGGTCACATTCCGTTTGTCTCCCTGTACCTCCGTTCTAATGCACTTTTAGAACGGAAGCCATTGCATAGGCGAATGGGCGAGATCTGGAAGCCATTTCTGTACTCCTTCAGTTTCAATTTAAATGTTTTCTACATAAAGTCGTGTCATTTTGACTTTTAAAAAAAAAATCGTATTTTTCATAGTCTTTTTTGGAACTTTTTTGCACCATTTGAAAGTACTCATTGAGATCTTTTGAACGATGCAAAACAAAGTTAAAAATGAATTCCGAAAGTACTTTATTTTTTGAGGTCAAAGTTACACGGTCTCCCGTAGGAAGCATTTAAATTGGGACGGAGGAAGTATTTGTTTTACGGAGGAAGGTTTACGAGTTCATTTCTATGACATTTTGACCAGTAACAATTGTTGAAGAATGCGAGCAAGTTTTTTTTTTCTTTTGGTAGAATATAGTGAGTTTGGCCAGAGCGGACTCATAGGGGAAGCAGAAGAAGCGACCGCTTAAGGCTCCCAAATTTTGGCTCAATATTGTGACCCCATTGTAATGTAACTTGCATATAAATATTACTATAGAAAGTTTCCAAATAAAAACACAAACTAGGTACTTAGTTTAGTGGTCACGTAATCCTGTCATGCTATTGGGAGTGTGTGATTCGACTCCCATGCACCTCTATGTTCATTTTTTCACTTCTTGGGCCCTTCCTCTCTCATTTATTGCTTTATTTTTAGTTATTTTTATAATATTATGAAAATCACGTCACTCAATTACTTTGTTGAAAATTTTCAGCTAACAAATACAACAAAACTATAGAAGAGATATGCTCTTACATTTGATTAAAAAAACTCATCCCAAAGATTTAAAATTGAAAATTTTGAGCGAGTTATTACTGTTTGTTAATTATTATTTTTCACAACTATCTTATTTTCTTCAAAAACTCTTGCAATCATAGCTTTTTATTTTTATAGTGTTATAATTGTATCCTTTTAGTTTGATTCTTTGGTTATTTTCTGTACTTTTATCATTTTTTAAGAAATTCTTGAATATGTAGGAGGCCCAATATTGAAAATTGGCTTCGGGAGCTTTCCCTTCTCAATTCAATTGAACGAGTATCAACCAATCCCCGATTTAACAAGCCCATCCCGTTTTGGGCCTGAGCCTGAGTTTGAGTTTGATGCCCAACGAATGTCTCCCATACCCGATTTAACAAGCCCAGCCCGAGCCCGATTTAGCAGGCCCAGAAGAATTCCGGCCTTAATAGGCCACAAAAGAATGGGAAAATAACGGCCCATTAATACCCGCTAAGGACATTTTCAATATTAATAAATGTTCTTAGCATGTCCTTGGCTGATATTAATTATCAAAACACGTCATTGGCCGTCATTTTCCCCAAAAGAATTCGAGCTTCGTACAATTATACTTCAGGACCGACACCCTTCTGTTACTTGCATGGTGCTCTAAATCAATGTTGTCAATTTTGCACGCTAAAATGGGAACCTAGCTTATTTTTGATATTGTCCAACATAAAGGCCTGTACCAAATTGTACCGACCGGTGCACTAATATCAGGGTCGGGGCCTGTACAAAGATATCCATTGCTACAGGGTACATACTGTCCAATTACAAAAATGATATGCTCGCCGGTATGGAACGGACAACTTTGCTCTCAACGGACAAGAATGGAACTCCAATATAACAGCTACGAAGCCATGAGGGTAGAAATTTTTCTGGCTTAGCCATATGTAGATTCCTTACATAGAGCTATGAGACAGCAAGAATTCTTGCTGTCATATTTATTGTAGCAGGAAGCTCATCTATAGCGATGCGAATTTCACCTGAAAAGGAAACCATGCAAAATGTGCAACACTCGCTTCATATACTGCGTTTAAGTCATACAAACTGTGCCTTTTGGCTTTTGCCCTGTCCCGATGAATTTTTCATGTCGAGAATTTTCTTTGCCTCTCCGAGATCCTTCATGTCAAACTCCTTGCTGAGCTGAGTGCCAATCTCCACCTTGGGAGAGCACAGTTGTAAAGTGCCAATTTAGTAAGTATGTACAAGTTTAGTATCCAAAAAAAGAGAGGAGAAAGACAAGGCTACAATTGTTGTCATCCATCAAAATAGTCCTACCTTTGAAAATCTTGTTGAAATTCAGTTGATCTAGTGAAATTGTCTATTCATGGATCTTCCTTCCCCCCCCCCCCCCCTCTCTCTCTCGATAATCTCTCTGTATCGTTCCAATTTTATCGAACCCGAAGGAACCTCGAGATAATATCTAACTCATTCTAAAACCCTCTATATCCCTCATCTTTCTCCTCATTTTCCTCTTCACCACAAACCCATCAAAGACCTTGACCAAGAAAACAAAAAACCCAGCTTGCAAAAAGCTAAAATTAAACATAAAAACCCAAAACACCAATCCCCAACCCCCTATAAAAACCCCAAACCTCATTTTCTATGCCATCCCCATTTACATTTTCCACATCTCATACAAACCTCTGATTACCACAATTTCCCAATTTTCCAATGGCTTCCAACAAGGTCGCGGTGGTTCTCCTCATCCTCATCGCGATGGTGATCATGTTTGCTTCGTCCGAGGTCGCTCCAGCAGACTTGTGCATGGAGCAGTGCATAGAGGAGATGTTGAGCAGCGGTGCAGCCACGGATCGTGCCAACGCGGAAGAGATTTGCTACCGGACCGTCTGTAGCCTGCTGGGCCATATCAAACACTAGCCAATGTAATTGGCACGAAAGAAGCAGTTTTCTACTATGTATTAAGCATTCAATGAATAAAAGTTGCTTCTTTTCTTGTTATACGTTGTTCTATGTCTGTATGATTTTGTTGTGATGGGTTAATCACCTTGACACCCATTTGCATGCCCTGTCTGGAAATCTTGTGCCCCTTTATCACAGGCCTTTGCACGGGATTTTTCTGTTTGAAAATCGTCTGTCTTTGTATCTCAGATCGTACGAAAATATAGTGCGACTGAGAGAGAGAGAGGACGGAATTTACGATAGAGAGGATACCAACTCCAACGGAACGATGTTTGTTTGGTTCTTCTCTTAGAAATAATCTCTCCAAAATTTTTGGCTGTTTCGTCATCTATGTTTTTTCGTCTTTAGTGATTTTTTGTCAATTTTTTAACTTTTTGGATATACATAGCGTCCCTCTATTTTTAAAAAGTAAAAGAGTTTGTCAAAATGTTAAAAAAATATTACTAAAGACAAAAAAATACGCAAACCTATAGAACTTTTTTATCTCAAAAATAAATCTCAAAACTGCAAACTAAACACAATGCAGTGTTTTGAAGATGGCGGGTTCCCACCACGAGAAAGATGCACGGAAGAGGTATGCCCAGCGCGCGGAGGATCCATTGGGAAGTTGTATGCATGGTTCACCAGGTTCTACCACGGAAGGACCCAATCATAGTCAAAATCAGAGGGGTTTTTTTATTTATTTTATACATCAGTGGAGATTAGTGGGGAAAGTTAGTGAGTTATTTAGTGGAACACCCCCTATATATAGAATTGGGCGTTACCCTTTTTGGGCTTAATTATCGAAATAAACTTGTTGAAAGTCCATAAAATATGTGCCTAAAACGTTTCTCAAAAGGGATATAAGTGCAGTTCACACCTGGTTTTCTTATGTCAAAACTTAATTAAGGCCCCGTTTCACTAAGGTTGTTATTTTGTAAATACTTATTTTCTGTTTTACAAGACATAGTGACATACCATTCTCTCACAATACATAACTTTTTTTAAAAATAAATATTTATTTAAAAAATAAGTACTTATTTTAATTAGTGGAACACACTCTCTACGGGATGCATTGCAATTGTTGCTTCCTTTATTTTTGTTTCGAACGGATACAAGAGAACATCATGTAATATATCGAATATAGGTTGGTTGAGGTCAGGGAGAGTTAGAACTCTGAAAATGAATAAAGAAAGTGGGCATTTTCACAGATTTCTAGGCAGGTCATTCTCCTCACATGCATCCATTAACATATCATTTAAAAGAAACAATTTTACTATTGTCGTTAGCTTGTGTTCCAATAATATAGGGGAAACGCACTCTAATCAACGCTCTCAAATCACCACTTTAATTAAATAAACCCAACTTCTTAACCTCCTTTGTCGACATCCAAATTTTTTGTTTTTGCTAATCGGATGTCCAAGCCAGGTTACGCGCACCTTGAGCCCTCGGCTTATTTCGGAGCCATGAAAGTAATGATTGGGCATAACCTCCAGTGGCCCTAATGCTTGAAATGTTTGGCTTCCGTGAGAATAAAAACTGTGATCTCATGGAGGAGAACTTATTGCTTTCTCACAACCACTTGACCAAACCATTTGGGGTTCGGTCGACGTCCATTTTACATGCATATCTGTCATAATTTCGACAATTTTTCATGCCCCAAGTGCTTAATTATTGAGAAAATACACGCAGGAAATTAATGGCCTTAAGACTATCCTTTTTCTCGTTTCAAAAAAGAAAAGAAAAAGACTATCCTTTTTCCTGTCGGTCCCTTAAAGTATGCCCTCAAAAAGTCTTGCTCAAAATATCAGAGGAATTCAGAGCTAAACCATGGCAAGCTCTGACGAGGCTAGCTAGAACCCGAGACTCTGTAGCGTAGAGGTGCACTAAAGTGATACGGTATGAAACTCGAGCTGCCATCTCAACAATCAAACAATTAAGATAAGTAATTCTACAAGTAATTCAAGTATGTATACTCTCGCCAAATCTGAAATACTATTTAATATTTTTAGACGACTCGAATCACGTACTGCATCCCTGCAGTGCACCCCAGCCCTATAAGATCCTCGTGTTCGAGCTAGCGAGCCTCCAACTCATCACGCTCCATGGTCCACTGCATTAAACATTTTCATAGCCGTTAGCTCAATAAGGTAGTCTAGCCACGTGCAAAGTGACAAATATAGCCAGAGATGTGTAAAGGTCGCTTTTGTGTCTTTATTACACACACCCTTATTTTGCTTTTAACCGAAATACAAAGGAAATTGCTTCCCCCCATCCAACGGCATTACTGCAACCTATACACCAATTTCTCCCCCTATATATACACCCAATCCCTCTCTTCCCCCTACCCTTCTCTCTCTCTCTCTCTCTCTCTCTCTCTCTCTTAAGCATAGACAGATATGGGTTTTTCTAGCACATGGCCTAGGATGGTACTATTGGTGGTATTCACTGGTTTAATGGGTTCATTGGAGGCTTATGAGTTTAAGGTGGGTGGAAATCAAGGGTGGGTACTAAACCCTTCAGAGAACTACAACCAATGGTCTGCCAGGATGAGGTTTCAAGTCAATGACACCATCTGTAAGTCACCACCACCTCTATATATATATAAACTTGCATATATGCGCTCGCACACGAGATAATTAAGTCCAACAATTCAACCGACGGGATAAATAACTCGTCTAACACAAGAAATAGAGAAATAAAAAGCCTCCCCGAGCGGAGAAATTATCGATTTTTACCCGTTTATTTGGATTTTTATTAGTAGATAGAGATAGTTTCTTCTCATCAATGGTTTTTTATTTGGTTTTTTTTTTTTTTTCCTCTTGTAGTTTTCAAGTATAACAAGGGAACGGATTCCGTGTTCGTCGTGAACAAACAAGATTACGACACGTGCAATACTCAGAACCCCATCACGAAGATGGACGGTGGTGATTCGGTGTTCAAGTTTGATCGATCTGGTCCCTTCTACTTCATCAGTGGGAACAAAGATAACTGTGATAAGGGTCAGAAGCTACCCGTCGTCGTTTTGGCCGTTAGGAATTCGAAGAAGCCCACTACTCCCCCAACCCCGCCGCCGGTGGCTCAAACTCCGGCGACGTCCCCGACACAAGCCTCGCCGCCGGCGAAATCTCCGGCGACTGCTCCATTCCCGGCCGGGAAAACTCCGGCGACGTCTCCGACACCAGGATCGTCGACAGGATCGCCATCCCCGGCAACGATGAATTCACCAACTCCGGCAACTTCGCCGGTATCACCATCTCCGGCCACGATGCAGTCACCAACTCCGGCGACCTCGCCGGTATCACCATCTCCGGCAACGGTGGAGGCACCAACTCCGGCCAAGTCTCCGGCGACCTCGCCGGTATCACCATCTCCGGCAACGGTGGAGTCACCAACTCCGGCCAAGTCTCCGTCGACCTCGCCGGTATCACCATCTCCGGCAACGGTGGAGTCACCCCCGCCGGCATTGTCGCCGGGAATGACGCCGGCGGAGAGTGATACGGCTCCGAATCCCAGCAGCGATACTACGGAGCCACCGCCGCCGCGGCCTTCATCTACACCGGCTTTCACCCCTCCAGTTTTCTTGGTTTTGTTGGTAACACTGCTGTCTAGTGTGGCTCTGGGTAGTTTTGTTGGTTCACCATAGGAAAATATGGATATTTTCTAGGGTTTTTCTATTGGGTTTGGATTCTCTATTTCTCTCTATTAAATTCTTATCACTCAGAATTTTTTTATGGGATTTCTTGTGAGATAGCTCTAGCAACTTTACCTGCGTGACAGACATCGGATATGATCTATTTTCATTCGATATGATCTATTTTCATTCTATTTCATTTTGCCGATTTTCAGTTCTTTATGGACATTGTAATTGAGGTTTTTTTTTTTTTAAATGTCTTGAATTGGTTGATATTTGAGGTTAATATCATTTACGGCCGTGTGATTAATTACTCGCCTCAAAGAATTTCCTCTTTAGATGATGCAAAACTAGAATATTATAGGGTCATCACCTTCTTTGAGTATCGCGTGCCATTGTTATTGAATGATGTCTTTTTAAGAAAATGCGTAGTTAAAAATGATGTCACTCTCTTAGTGGCGTAGCCATAAATCTATTTAAGTGAGGGTACTTTTTAAATACATTTCAACCAAAAAATTTCGCACTAAGCAAACATTAAAACATTTGTGCTAAGAATTGAAAAACCTAACATATTTATTAGTATAGTAAATTACATAGAATATAAAAGCAATCGAATTGCTTGAATTTTCTCAGCGGATTATCAAGTCTCAGAGCAATTCACTACACAATATTTAGCAAGATTGCTTCCATTGTTAATAATTGCTAAAAGTATAAAACGTAGTCCATGGTTTAGGCATTTTTGAATTTTGGACATTATGCATTAAAGAGTTCCAAATAGTAAGTGGCTTCTATTTTTCATGTTAGACATCTCATTTCGCAAGTGTAATGACCAAAGACAATGTTCAAATATGTGAAACAAAAAATTGAGAATGAAATAATATTCGACATGTCTTAGGAAGATTAAAAGTAAATTTATGAAATATAAATAACTAGATAAAATATAAAATATACATTTTAAAATCTTAAATTTTTTTAAAAAAATTGAGTGAAAGCATGTGCCCCCACTTGTCCCATGCTTCTTCTGCCATGACTCGGGGGAGGTGCTAGGCCAACTGTGCTATACTCCGTACTATGCCCCAAAACGACGTTGTTTTGGGACTGTACGTTTTGGATACACCACTTAATTAAACGGCCAAGGGTCCTGTTTGCTTGCACACTTAATTCACGCCTTAGATTTTTCGGAGAAAAAGCCCCAACATCTCTCCCGAATCCCTCATTTCTCCCGCCAAAACTGTTCCTCCTCCTCCCTCATGGAGTACTCCTATTGTTACTTCTCCACCATTGAGAGCTGATTCTCCTTCTCTCTCATTGAAATGTATGCCAAAACAGCACCATTAATTGATTGATAATAGCTTTTGTTCGTTTTATTCTGATTTTTAATTTGGGTTAATTTAATAAAACTCCAATGAAAGAAGTCTACCGAAAACCCTTGTTGTCTGATAAAAATCGAAAAAATGGGTGAAGTGGGTTCCGAATGGTTAATGGAAAAATGAGTAATGGAAAAATAGGTTCGCAAAATGTGAGGATTTGTGGAAAAATAGGTTCGAAAAATGTGAGGATTTGTGGATGATCAACTCTGTTTTGTTGCCCAGTTAATTTGTTTTGGCTAGTTATTCATGTTTTGAGAAATTTTCTTGCAAGCAAACAGGGCCCTTGGCCGTTTAATGTATCCAAAACAATCCCAAAA
Source organism: Rhododendron henanense subsp. lingbaoense (assembly GCA_020567845.1). Lineage (NCBI taxonomy): Eukaryota > Viridiplantae > Streptophyta > Magnoliopsida > Ericales > Ericaceae > Rhododendron > Rhododendron henanense. The sequence continues at coordinate 53,967,584 of CM036313.1, forward strand.
CGACATAGCACGGAGGATACATAGCACAGTTGGGCTAGCACCTCCCCGAGACCCGTCCCGCCACTGTCTCTTGATTGATCTGCGCCTGCCTTTCTGTGCCTTATCTTGAACTACTCCATTCAAAAAGTGACTGGAAAATGTCGCTAGCTGCTTCCTTGCATACGAAGGCATTAATCCATCCAGCTTTTTACGTGTATGTCTTTTCCCTTGTATGAACATCGATCACCATCACTTTAGAGGTCCGATCGAGAACGAAAGCTGATAGTCAAAGTGGGGAATGTGTATAATTTTCCAACTTTTTATTGCTCAGCATTTTGTTCCTGGAAATGATATTAGCACTCCAAAAATTGATGCAGACATTCCAAAATCAGTGTAACTCCAAAGCCACTTTCTTTTGTTTTTTGGAGTGTCTGCATCAATTTTTAGAGTGCCAATATCATTTCCCTTTGTTCCCATACTAATATTTAGATCTGACAATGTACAATCCATTCATAAATTCCATCTTTAATTGAGTGGACCAATAATATACTCCATGAGAGAGTCTCTCTCTTTCAATTCCTTGGTCGACATAGCTCTACCCCACCTACTAGCTAGCATCCTGTTCTGTTTTCACACTCAAAAGCAACACAGTGTGTTGAACAGAACATGCATTTGCTTTTAGTGAAAGATCATAGCTAAAGTATTTACCCAACTTTACACTAAAAATCCTCTACTTTATTATGTGTATGAAGCTCTAATTTGGTAGTACGTACTGATTAAGAACATGAAACCATTTCCGATTCGAGTCGTACCGAATTTGTAAAACTTATGTTTTGCTCAATCACACATTTCACGAGATGGAATTGAGCTGATTTTTTTACAAAGAAATATATATATATACATAAAAACACTTTTAAAAAATGAGCGAACAGAAGTTATCATCGATTCAGATAAGATGCAGTGTGAAACTGTAAACAAGATGATTAATGTTTAGCCACTAAAAATTGCTTAACCGAAATAGAACATCTCCGTAAATATTTTCGAACATCAATGTGTGATAGAAAAAGAGTTTGGAACCTGCTGCGTGATATCCTGGGGGCCCATAACTACTCCTGGATTAATATCCACCTTATAACTATGAGGCAGAGACACACCTACACGTAAGTGGCTACACGGCTACACCTGTAAGACAGAGACATTTGCTTGACCTTTCCATGCTCGTGACTCCGTATGGGTCAACGTTTCCTTCTCGGTGTCGGGCCTGTCGGCAAACGGATGGGAGCTCTTTGGGGAAATCATCCAAAGACACCATAATGTCAGGCCCAACAAATGTATGTCTTTCACATTAAAGAGAGTAATTTTGTTCACCCACGCTTTGTTCACATTCGGCGAGGGTATGTTCATTCTGTGTCCAAATTTGCTTATCAAAATCGTTCAGTTTTTCCAAATTCATTTGTTAGGGAGAAATTTTTCAGGGCCTGGTGGGTACCACGTGGTGCTCTTAGCGCATCCGGACCATCTATTTCGGTTTGGAGAGAGAAAAAGGAGGGAGAGTGGTGGAGTGAGAGGAGAGAGAGTTTCAATCTGGGCTGTCCAACAAACTTTTGGACGACCCAGATGGGCTGCTCGGGCGCCACGTGGTACCCACCTGGCACCCAAAAAATTCTCTTGGTTAGGAGATGATGATGAATTTCAACTCAATCAAATATCGGTAAGTGATTCATCTAGGAGTTCATTTATTTTCCTTAAAATTCATGACTGAAGAATTGAATTGTTAGATCAAGCACTTGTCAATATCTGATTAAGCTGAATTTTTGTTTAATCTCCTAACAAATGAATCCAAATAAAATGAACGGTTCCAATTATCGTAGTAAAACACATAATTAGCATACCTTGGCGAGAGTGAACAAAATCGCACTCTTCGAGAAGAGCTTACCCCCAAACTCCGCTAACTTCATTCACCGCCGGCACTTAGTTAAAGTTCGAGGTATTATCGTTTTAGACCCTTAAAAATTTATGAGTTGTAGGGGCCTCTCGTACTTTCATACCCCTTATAATAGTTCAACGGAAAAAAAACTTCACCTTTAATCTTCGCTTTAATCCCCCGAATAGCCAACCTTAACGCCATTCCCAATTCCTAACTTAGAGTAGAATAGGTTGCTTGCATTTTTTAAAATAAAAAAGAAAACAAATTAAATAAGACCTTACTCCCAAAGGGCATAAAATCTACGGACTCTAATCCAAGTAAAGTTGTACTTAGTGGTAGCACGTTGGGAGAATGTGCGCGCACGTGTGAGAGAGAGAGAGAGGGGGGGGATGCTAGTACTAGTTGAAATAGGTTTCTTGCATTGTTGGGAAAAAAAGATCCTATTCCCAAAGGGCACAAAATCTATGCACTCCGAACTAAATAACCTCGTACTTAGTGGTCGTCTGTTCGTGTCAATTTGTGCGCACTAGCACATTTGCGCACGTGCGCGTGCGAGCGAGCAAGAGAGAGAGAGAAAATTTAATCTGGTTGCAATGTCAGGATTTCCAAGTACCAAAGACGGGGGAAAGAAATGGAGAGAATTCAACCTAGACAAAAGAAAAGAAAGGGAAAAAAAAAAAAAGTGGGAAATATTGAACTACACACAAGGCAGCTGAATAAAGAAACCAGAAATGAAACAACAAAGGTCATGTTTGGTAGCCATTCTATTTTCTGTTTTCTGTTTTTATTTTCAGAATTTTTAAAAGTTAACTTTGAAAATTTGTTTGGTGCACTACTTCCACTTTCAAATTCTGAAAATCACTTTCACTATTTTCATAATTTGAGGAAGTAACAAAACTCAACTTTCACTATTTTCAGAAACAAAAAACAGGCTACTCCGCTACAATTCCTTGGAGGTCTTTTTTCATTTCCTCTTCCTCTCTCTCTCAAATCCAGGCCATTGAAGATACTCTCTCTCTCTCTCTCTCTCCCTCCCTCCCTCCCTCCCTCCCTCCCTCTTATAGTCAATAAAAGATACTTATCAAAGGAGAAAAACCTTATAGTCAATAAATGACTGACTTTAGAATTAGAAAATTTCACATGTATTTCATATATATATATATATACACTCTCTTAACTTAGAGATGAGAGGAGGCCCGAAGGGATACGTTGGGCTTATGAAGCCATCATTTTATGAAAGTTGATACTATAACTTCGGTCTAGGAAAGAAGAACCCAATCACCTGGACTCAATGCTGGCTCAAAAACATTTGGGCCCGAAGCAAAAGTTGCAATAGGGGGGCCATTTATCTCCTCATCTTTGAACAAAATTTTGCCAAATGTTGAGGAAAATTAAGGGGTGGAGATTCGAACCCAGTTTTTAAAGCATTCAAAGAGCCTAAGCTGCCACATGACCAAAAAAGATGTTACTCAAAGCAAGGCAATTGAAACTTCTTATTATTTAAAACTAAAAAACTGTATTTTTTGGAGCCCTCTTCGGGCTAAAAAATCGGGGGCCAAAAGCAACGACTTCTTCGGCTTCCTCTCTAAGCCGGCTATGCCTGGTCTATCCACCCGACCCTTTCTTTCATAATATCAAGTATGAAATTTGTTTCTAACATGATTGCAAAGGCTTGGATGACTCTCTCTCTCTCCTATATAGTTTGAGAACTAGTGGAAAAATTGCAAGAAAGACCATTTTAGAAAAAGTAAAAACTAGTTTCAGAAATTGATTTTTAAAAAAAAAACAGGTTAACACAAACATGTTTTCTGTTTTCACTTTTTTTTAGGAAAAGTAAAAACTGATTTCAGCAAATAGAAAACAGGAAACAGAAAAGTGGCAGTGTTACCAAACATAGCCAAAGGTTCTCGGAAAGATAGAAGACCAGCACTTGGTTACAAAAGGCCCATGTCGAGAGAGTGCTTCAAAAGCACGCCGCTGAAACCATCAAAAGAACCACCGTATCCATTGCCGAGGATTTTTTTTTTTCCCTCGTCTCTGCTGCAGCACATGAAACCACGAGGCGCAATACCTGCTGCATTTCAATAGCATAAAACTGAACAAGGGTTTCCAATGCTGCCATTAGCAGAAAGCATTTTAAAATTTAGAGGGGAATGTCATGCGTTCAAAGTAGAAGCATCGTATCTCTCATCGAAAACGCAATTCCCTAGAGCCGATCGCCCCGGAAATGGTTTCGAACTTCTCAATGCAAGAAAACCCAGAAAACGGATAGTACTAGTGTGTTTGATAAGAGCACGAGATACTTAACAAGGTCACTTGCGCTTATTAGAAAAATGGTACCACCATAATTAAACAATTCTAGCATTTTGAGTGGGATGTCAGTTACTTTGCTCTCCAGGTACAACAGTGTAGTGGGTCGTATCCGACCAGGCCGGACGGACATAGCCACTCGGCCCAATCGTCCCCTGAGGCCCATGTAGCCCACTGACTAGGTGGTAAGATTGATGACTGGCCTACGCGAAGATGACTCAGCGGCCAACTGGACTCTAGGTGGCGTCTTGGTGTCACTTATCGGACATGTGTGTTTGGCCACCATCACGTCGCCTACCAGAAACGGTTACGGGTGACGTCACAAGACTCATGACTAGCACGGACTTACGCGGGGAGTAAAGCATACACATTCTAAAGACCTATTGGGGTAAACCTTAGAGAAGTATGCCATTTCTCAACCAGTGTCTAGCTTAGGCATTGAGTGCCCTCCGGCTGACTATGGCCGGACGGCACTAACCAGTTCCTTATTTTGTAGATTATAATTTATATAGGGAAGGATGAGGCTACTTCAAGGAGGAGATCCGACCCGTTCAGCAGCACCGAGTGAATCACCCCACCACAGTCAGTAATGTGGAGTCTTTGAATTCAAATATTTGGATCAATTTAAAGATCATAAAATAAAGCCCTGGTCCGGAAATAGCAAATGCATGGTCAGTACTGAAGTTTCTATTCATTCATAACACAACAACATTGCAAAATGAAGATGGAACTAAGGTTTAGGGCAAAACCTTATTTTCCTGATTCTTTGTCGGTGGCATTGTGATGGCCATGCTAAGGAAGAACACCATAGTCCATGTTCTGAATCTATGGCCGCATCTTCTCTTCCAACATCGCGTTTCATCTGTAAACCAAAATGAATCACACGCAAACAAGCTTAACTCATGACACTCGATTAATCAACTGTCTAAAAAATAAGCAATATTCACAAAACGCATTTCACAGAAATTCACGAAAGAACACGGACCAGTTAAGATTGTTTCAATCTTTTTTCATTGATAAGTAACCTCTTGTTCCAATAGGCACATCAAGAAAAGGTTCCTTCTCTTTCAACACAAACCTTTTTTTCCTTGTCTTTTGAGATCAATTTTTGACCCCAATACTTGACCTTTACACACTTTCTTAATTATCTCGATGGGGTCACATGACCATTTTTGCCCAAAACTTAAAAACTCCTAGTATATGTTCACATTTTCTTTTACTGTATGTCGGGAACAGCTACCTATATCTGAACAACTTTTCGATTCAAAAGAGATCGCACTCGCCGTAAATTAAGAGCCTTAATGCTTTGGAGAGTTTCGGCCATGATCAGAATGACAATGTGGGAATCAATTTGTTTTGTTTCCGGAATAGCTGTCACCGATCCAACGCAATTTGGACAGTGTTTGGATGTCAGTCGCACATGAGGATCTAAGGAGGAAGGAAAGTGCACCAACTCTGCTCGATTGCCAACAATGGTTTCTGCAACGGTCTCAGCCGTTGGCTTCTCTCCACTAGAAAAGAGTTGAATTGGATGAACAGACGTTGAGTGAATAAACCTGTGGATTCCATGATCCAGAAAATCAAGACACTTAAGGAAAGTCCAGCCCACAATGAAATGGACAGGGGTAAGCCAAGTGATGGCAATGAGAATGGTGATTAATAACTGTGATGCCCGTCACGTCAAGGAGTAACCGGCAGGGGTCGTGAAACAGCCAAGTAAGTAGAATTGACAATCATCTAGGGGATAATTCAAGCCTTAAGTAAGTAGAATTGACAATCATCTAGGGGTTAATTCAAGCCTTAACTAACAAACAACCAATTGTAATTTGAAGTTTCCGCAAGCATTCTAACCAGTTTTCTGAAATTGTTCTTCAATTTAGTCCTTCGATAAAGTTACATTTTCAGCCTGCTATTGCTCCTTCAAGATGAGAACTAGTTATAGAGATCTTCAAACATATTCAAGGGTGTCATTTCAGCCAACACAAAATGAGAATTCTTTCTCCATGACTGGAGCTCTGTGAACCAAATATGGGAAGTAACTACGATGCCAAAGAAGCAAAATATACAAGACTAAAACGGTAAATTGCTCATCAGTAAATATGAAAGGAGGAGAGAACTTCATAAAGCATTCCTAAAGCTCCCAGTCATCCTAATTACATGCGTAACAAACATCTGAAAGTTATCCGAGTTTCCAAGAAAAAGGGTCCTTTGAGCGATCCCTGATGTATTTCCAGATAGCGCCTCTTTCTGTGTTCCGGTTATTTCAAATTTCTCACATACTAATTTATATGGGGTAAGCATCTTGAGGTCCTTTCATGGGCAACAAGATTTTCCCTTTGCCACCCCATGCTATTTTGGATATAATAACGAAATAGGAGCATAGAAGTTTCATATCACATTCGTTGAATTGATTGAACTTGCTCCGACTGTTTCTAATTTTATGGAATGGTGTATAAGCACAGCACAAGACCAACACCTGGGGAGGCACCATGTCCCGTATCAATAGATTCACTTTAGTATTGGTCAGAAACGTATAGCCTACAAGAAACTTCATAAGAAAACGCAAGGTCACCACAAAGAATAACAAAAAATTCTGCAACTCAACATGTCTTCGAGCACAAAATGTTCCCGGATCATTGTAGAACTTTCTGATCTATATGTACTGTCAAACAAAAATGCTGCAGAAGAATCTACCTTTTCAAGGTGTAACTTCCACTTTGTAATGCACCTTCCCCAAGCCTTTGCGTTACCCACTGCAATCCATTGCACGTCCCACAATCTTTGCAGTTACAAAATGCTAACTTGTTCGAAGCAAGTAACTTAAAAAACCAATTTTGTTACTCCAACTAAAACCAGAACAAACTTGAACACCAAAAGATTTCAGGTTATGATAAAAATACGTCAGTTAAAGCATAAATCAATGTTTCCATAGACTAGAGTCTAGATAGAACGTGGTACAAGCAAAAAAATCAACATTTCCATGAGTGCGATAACGAGCATAAATCCAAGGTATCAGAGCAGCACCGAAAGAATAGGGTTGAATTCCAGTCCTGAAAACAACTTTCTTCCGGTGAACGTGATCTTAAGTCTTAAACCCCACTGTCTACGCACTTGGAGACACTATCTGCTCGGGCCAAAATTCATTGTCTGAACGGATAACATAGATGCAAATGAACTTTCTAACTTTAAAATGACAGTCTGCCTATGACAATTTAAGAAACTGTCCCGCATAAAGTGAGCATGAAAGAGAAAAATATTGAACTTGAACCTACTTAGAAATGATGTCCCAGTTGACATCATTGAATGGAGCAAAACAAAAAAAAAAGAACTGAATCAACGTTGCACAAACGCTTATCAAAACCTTAAGTTCATCTTTTACATTGCATAATTACCAGATAATTACAGCGATTTCCACCAGAATAGCAATTTCAAAGAACTATAAGAATTAATCATGAAACTCAAAAGAAAAGAAGAGGTGAATAACACCATCAACTACCGGAAGCACCTAAAAAGATAGAAATTGACTACTGATGTCAAAGCATCATCCATTTTACTACTTGTACTAAAACCTACTATGCGTGACACGGAAAAAATCTACTCCGTATTATGCTTGTGGAGACTGTCCAAGGCTCCTAGCTTTGAGCTCCGCAGGACAATGTGAACAATTTGAAATATAATTACCCCGAACAACAGATACAAAGTACAGTCACAAGTTGTAAAATGCATCTCTAAGCCACAGAAGCACAGCAGCACCTATGGTTCTTGTGAACCTTTTTTTTTTTGATCAGCTGGTTCTTGTGAACCTAGCACTCCAAATATTCTTAAACTCTAAGTTTTCCATCACACCCAAGCATATTACCAAGCAAGTTTGAATTAACTTCTACAACTCTCTCCGTTCTTAGTGAGAATGACCAACTGTGTAGTGAAAATTCTTTAAACATCGCTCCATGAAAAGTGACACTGCTAAGATAGCTTCTTATTGGTTTAGTTATCAAGTATCAACTAACAAGTCGCCAAGCAATGTCCACTGTAGAGTTACAGTGATGCAATGCAATGGGTAAGAAAAAAGGGAAAGGAAACAGCAAAGGCAATTGAATTAGACTGAGAAAAAACAATAAAGAAACACATATACAAACTATGAATTAGGAAACCCCTAAATTTGCAAAATACCAAATTCAAACCATAGTGAGCATTGAGAAGGCTTGTCAAGTTAAAAAAAGGAGACGGTTATTCACTCATTCTAACATACCTTTATAGTTTATACACTTCTCTACTTCCACAGTTTTCATAACCAAATTGGACAAGTCCACTGTTTTCCAAGTTGAGATTTATCGCTTCTGAAACAATAACAATCTCAGGTTCAAGTACATCGAAACTTAAAACGGTGTCTAATTTTTGATAAACTAGCACCAAGACTCATACCTGCCCCTTTATGGGATTCTCCATTGATAACTTGAGCAACCTTCATTTTAGAAGAAATTGGTTCTTTCATTGTCTCATCAAACATTATTTACCCCAATATTGTTGTAGTTTCAGATTACAACAAATCTGCACGGAGCACAAAAATACATTTAGTACTTAGGTAGCACTTAGATTGCTGAGATCATCTTAGGGTAATAAAAAAAAAGTTTACCTCGTCTAACGATGGACGTGGCATTGGCTACCTTTTCTTTCATGTGATGATCATGTGTCAATGGGCAAATTTCAGAACCAATTAAGTCCACTGAAGTGTTGACATCAGAATTTCTTGATCGACAAATTGTACGAGCAGATGCTGCCAAGATGAGGAAGCAAAAATTTGATGTCAATGCTACGTGATGCCATGGCTTCACCATTGAGAAATTTATGCACTTGAAATTAGTCTTTTATGGTAACAAATGGAAACCAGTCTAATCTCTCAGTTTTGGCAACCCCACCATCTGAATTCAGGGACATATAGTGGAGGAAGCACATCAAATTCGCTCACTCTCTCGCGCTTTATTTCACTCTTTGTTTCCCATAGTTTTACAACGTACAAACACACACCTATTTCAGGACCTAAAAGGCCAATACGAACTGGCAATGACAAACTGCATTTTGGATGCAAGGGGTAAAAAATAGTTGCACAGAAAATGAATACCCAATAAAAAAAGGGAAACGTGGAGTTGAATTGCTTGGAAATTGAAATTCCAACAACCTGACTATACCCAACTGGGAAATTCACCAAAACTAAAACCTGAAACACACAATTAACAACAAAATTCAGGTCAGAGAGAGAGAGAGAGATTTACGTTTGGCCGCGTGAAGTGATTGGGTATACAGTGGAGAACCTTGAACGATTTGCAATGGATTTCGCCGGGGAAATGCTTGGAAATGGAGAAATAAGAATCCAAGAAGGAGATGATTGGCGGCGAGTGCCATGGATCTCCCCTTCGCCGGCGAGGTGCAGTGATGAAAAGCCTTAAAGTCGCATTTAAAAAGCGCGAGTTTAAGTTAATTAAGACTTCTCAGGTTCTACCTGCGAAGTCTATTTAACTCAGTCATGCTATGTTAGTAATCAAATAGGAACTTATTTCAGATTTATTCAAAAAATCTAAATCATTCATCTTGTAGAAATCATCAAGAACACTAACCCTAGAAAGATTCATAATAATCGGATGCAAAGAACCATATTATCAAGAAGTTGAATGAAGTTTTTGCGTTTATAATAATAAGCTTGGCTGCATTGAATCAATGTAATAATAGCTTTGGCTGCTTAGTAATCAAATATGAACTTATTTTAGACTTATTCCAAAGATCTAAATCGTTCATATTGTAGAAATCATCAAGAACACTAATGCTAGTAAAATATATCATAATCGGATACAAAGAAACATATTATCGAAATGTAAAATGAAGTTTTTGAGTATATAATAATGGGTTTGGATGCATTGAATCAAATCCAATAAAACTGGCTTTTGGCGGCCCCGCGGGTTGAAGACAGGAGCCCCAATTAAGGCTAATCTGCACTATCACCCCTAGATTTTACTCAAATTACATTGCATGCCCCTTAATTTTCTAAAATCTTGTAAAATTGTTTAACACTTGGACCCACATTTTCAACAAAACAAAATATTCAAAATACCAAATTTGCCCTCATTTTTCTCTTCTTCTTCTTATTCTTTTTTAATTACCGAACACATTTTCTCTACCCATAGATATTTCCAAACATAACAAGAGCAAACCTGAAAGCCAAAATCCATCTCTGTCCATCCAGACAAATATAGATGATATCGGCATATTAACAACTTTTATATCCATAAAAATCAAACAAATAATTAAACACCAAATCAAATCCATAGTCAAAATGACCGTAAAAACAATCTAAACAACAGTTGAATTAAATAGGTCAATTATGAAAATTCAACTACATAGGTGGATTAAACCGAATTTGTGTATAATTAAACCATGAATCCCAAATTGAATTAAAATTGGATTGTGATTTTGGCACTCCAAAAATTGATGGAGGGACTCCAAAATGGAACTGTATTGATATACAAAACGACGTCGTTTTGGAGCACCTCCATCAATTTTTGGAGTGCTAAAATCAATTTCCTTAAAATTAGTCTAATCATGGCATAACCAATAAATCCATTTGTTTTAGATATGTGGTGATATGATGATTGATCTATTTTTCTTTTTATACGTGTTCTTTAAACTTTTTATAAAATTTAGTTCCTACTTTTATAGTGCTTTTGACTCTTTTTTTTTTCATTCCTCTCATCAATATAAATACTTACTCCTAAATACTTTAAATAAAGCTAAAAATAAGTTGATGCATTAGAGTCCCCAAAGCAGCTTAGGAGTAAATTTTTTTTTTTTTAGTGTTATTTTTCTATAAATATGCCTTACGTTAAAACATAAGCGCATTCTTGTAGTTCAATCTTAATCTTAATACATATGCAAGAGTAGTAGGGGTTGTTTAGTGCATTCTTGCTGAAATCTGTTTAGTGTTTTGAGTTAGGGTTTTGGGTTAGGCTTTATTGTAATATATGGATTTTTTGACCTCTTTAGTTTTTAGGGCTTTGTCCCTATTAGGGTGTGTTTAGACTTCATTGTGTATTTTGGACTTTTAGGTCTCTGGGTGTTATGGGATTTTGTCCCATTTGACTGTATTCTAATATTTGGTTGGATTTTTCCTCCCATTTTTCTTAATAAAATGTTACTACTATTGCTCATAAAAAGAGAGAGAGAGAGTAGTAGGGGCTGATTTACTCCCCAAAATCTATTTGTCTATTCTCTCTCTTCTCTTCTTCTACTCTTCTCATCTCAATCCTAGCTCCAAAATAAGTAAGAAGTAAAAAGAGTTTATTATTTCCATGATACATGTTTCCGATGCTACACACTCTAACAAGTAAAATGAATTTCATATTAATATGCCGCCAGCAGAAAAATCCATCGAGGGAATGGTTTCAATTGTAGTATCAAAAGATGCAAACAACAGTAGCAATAGTTATTGTTTCACTTGCGATCCTCTTTAGTATTCGGTTCATTTACAGCCCTACGCGTTACGAGACGGATCATTCTCTCATAATACTTCACCTTTAATTCAAAAAAAAAAACTTATTTACAAAATAAGTATTTATTTTAGTTAGTGGAACAAGGTTTTTTTTATGTAGGTAGTACTCCTTTGTTTTTCATAACTATTTTTAACATGAAATGAAAATAATTTAGGAAATGGAAAATTGCACCTCCCAACCCAAAGGCCAAAATAACACCTGAACCTGGCCAACCCTCTAGTCTTGGTTAAAGAACATCCCAAGATTCCCAACATTCTCACTAAAATATACTTATAGTAATTAAAAGCTGCACCTAGTTGAGGAGTATTATACTGCATAATTTTGACGCCAATTGCATCACCGTGTCCCTGTTCCTGCAAAACGCCGCAATCCCTCCCTCCCCACCTCACTTCTTCTCTCTCCAAACCAGAAATCAATCAGAGAGAGACAGATAGGCTGCAAAAAATGGCGTCAGCTCTCATAGGATCGCCAACGGCGGCTACTTCACAGGCGTATCTGGAGAGCAACCCAGTGAGAGAAACAAAGGCCTTGATCACCGAGCTCTGCCGTCAGTTCTACCATCTCGGGTGGGTCTCCGGTACAGGTGGCAGCGTCACAATCAAGGTCCACGATGAAGCTATCCCTAGACCCAATCAGCTCATCATCATGTCCCCTTCTGGTAACCCCCCCTCTACTTATTCTTCTGTCTGCTTGTGGGTATGTGTGATTAAGTGTTTTGATTTTGGTTCCTGATCATATTCTTGGTCCTTGTCAATTTTCGGTATCTGGGTTTTGGTCGTTATTCTCGTGTTGCATTTAGTTACCCGTGTTAGTGAAATTACCAATAATAATTAGATGACATGACAATTTTGGTCAGGAACCATCAACCATAATAAGAAATCGAATTTCCGAGGTAAAACTTCCAGTATGCTTGTAGAGCTGACGGGATTAAATGATTTTTTTGATAGCTTATGAGAGTTTGGGTCAGCTTATGTGCACCCACCGTCCATTAGATGAGACCCAATTAAAGCAGAAGCAAAACTATGTACAGACTGGCGTAACTACCGGCATATCAAGTGGAAGGCCAGAGGAGTAGGTATGGCCGTGGATGATGGTCAAGTGCTACGGATAAACCGGAACGATATGGTCTTTGACATACTCTTGCTCCGTTTGCAGATTTCGGAGGTGTAGGACGAGATGCGCAGTGCAATTCAAGTGAGGTAGAGCATATTCCGAGTTTTGTCCCTTGTCTAGTCGAGTGTCCAAATGTTGTGTACAAATGGTATGGACCAGTAGATTGCTTGCACCAAGGAGGTTCCGATCCTGTAACCTAGGAGTGAGCAAAGCCTAAGTTCCATACCTTGACCACGCCCTATGGAATTGTATATACCACAGTTCGTGGAAATGTCTGGTTCATGAAAGTTTTAATCTAACATTGGATATGTAGTCACCATAGATATATATATTGTTGAGTCGGATGCTCGTATCTGGTCAAACAGATGGGCCATGAGGGATTTACACACCTTTTACTTTCATCTACTAAAAATACTCCGTAGATATACAGTTCTCCAGGAAAAAAATGATACATGGCCTAGAAAAAGTTTGGCATAGAGACGGTAGTAGAAATTTGTGAACTCTCCCGTGATCACCCAGTGCTTTCGGCAGCTCCGCTACATTGCTTTATATTAGAAGAGTAGTGCACATAGGCAAGGCTTTACATTGACTCTATGTGCCTTCCACCTGCCACCATTCATTCTCTCCATTTTTTCCTAATTAAGCATGTTGTAAAATGCACCCACTAACATATTTGTCCTACCGTGTTTCTAGTTCAATCAGTTGGGCTGCAGAATGATCCTAAGGGAATATCCTTTGTCTCTACAGTTTACTTCGTCCCCAACCTATTTAATGTTTGGTGTATTAGTTTAATACTGAAAATACAAAGGAAAAATCTACTAGTTTGTTTTGGGTGTGTGGGCAGGTGTGCAAAAGGAGAGAATGGTTCCCGAGGACATGTATGTGCTCTCTTCAAGTGGGTCTATATTGTCTTCACCCTTGCCGAAGCCATTTCCGTATAAGCCTCCTAAATGTTCCGATTGTGCTGCTCTTTTCTTGAAGGTATCCTCTCATCAGTGTTTTGTACATTTTAGAGGCATTTTGCATTATCTCTTTTAGTTTTCTTTGTTTTGCTGTAATTGTTGGAGGGGATAAAAAGAGGATAATTTTTCTGATTGCAGCACCGATCTGGTTGGACCTTAGTAGTTGGTTTTTGTTGTTGCCGTTGTTTTTTTGTAATTGTTGATATCTCCATCGTGGTATACAATTCAATTGCCCTCTGAATTAGTAAAACCAATGTGCGAAAATATGAGTTCTTTTGAGCGGTAGCTAAAGCTTAAGGGATTACTTGCTGATATTTCCATTTAATGATGGAGCCTGTTTATTTTGTTATTGTGGTGATTTGACCAGCCTATTGTGTGTTGGGTATAATACGTTGCAGTGATATTTTCTTTTCTTGTTTGGAAATATGGTTCTGAACTACCTTAGAGTATTATGGTAGTTCTACCTTGGAATTTTTGGAGAAAAAGGTCTTGGCCATTGAAGAAATCAAAATTGAAAGGAGGTCACGATATAATATTTAAAAGATCTAATTATGCTGGGTTTTTTTAATTGGCTCTGATTGTGCTGGTTAGAGGGGTAGAAATTCCACTTATACTTTGTGTTCCTTGCTCTGACTAGTTGTTGGAGAAGAGAAAAACAGGATTCGTTACTTGCTACGTTTTCTACTGTCTGGCCATCCAATACTTGTATACTTGTTATAGGTCAGGATTTACGTTTTCGTGAGCACAGCACTGAAGGTTATGAACTGTGTAGAGTACTTGCTGTTTAACAAAACAACCAGAGTTGTAGAATTTTTGCTGTTAATGACTATTGGATCTATGTTGAGATATATCATATATATAAGGTAGTTGGTTTGCTATCTTAATATATGTTCTTTTCTATGTGGACTTTTCGTTTGTGTGAGTTTTAAGTATATGAATATCTTTTGGCTAAGGGAGGAATGACTAGCATAATCTGAAGTATTATAGTTAGCAAGCTCTTCATTATTGTTTGGAAGATGTCACCATCCTTGAGTTTTTTCACTTGTAAATTCGGTCTCGTTGGTTTTGTGGTGAAGTGGAAATCCAACCCCTTCTTTTAGTTTAGCATAAAAAGCAGCCATCCAGTAAGGCAGTAATATATACGAACATAAATGTCTGTGGACGTATGAATATATGCACATCCGTATGAATGTATATTTGTATGTCTGAACATTAAGCAAAGACGTTCAAGATTCTCATGTTGTGATAACTGTAGAGTAAGCGACTTCCCCCCCCCCCCCCCCCCCCCCTACCATTTGAGTGATCTCAGAATGTGTTTGAGTGGTTGGCTGCCATTCTTGAACTTTTGATTTCTTTATTTTCCATTCGTAATCGTGTTTGTGCCATCTCAACTACATTTGAGGACCGCTATTGGTGCATGGGAATGCACTGATGCACTCTGCATCATTCTCTCTAGTATTACAACCTTGGTGTTGACAGGCCCTTAAATTTAAATTACGGGATTGGAATGTCTCTTTGTCCCAAAAGCCCAAGGCATGGGAACATAATTTTGATGTTTCAGGAGGTGTTGGCATTCATTATATCTAGGATTGTTTCATTTTGTTTGCTTTTATGTTTTCTTTTTCCTAATATAATATTATTCTTTGCTTTGTTTGACCAGGCATATGAGATGCGTAATGCTGGTGCTGTTATCCACAGTCATGGAATGGAATCTTGTCTAGTGACGATGATCAATCCATTAGCAAAGGAATTTCGAGTAAATTCTTGAATTTAGCTGTTGGAATAGAATACAAACATTTCAACTCTTGATAAATATGTGCTGTGCTTATACTGTCCCTTTTCCTTCTGTAGATTAGATTATGCTTACTGTTGAGATTTTATCTGAGTATATGGATTTGTATCGGAATTCGGAACCTTTCTAATTTTTCCTCTTTTTGTGATATATTGATCGACTATATTGATCGACTTTCACTAGAATAGTTCAGATATTGGACCTTTATTTTCTTTCCCATTTCCTTGTACCATAAGTTGGGATGGGCATCGCTAAATTATCTGTTTGCTACACTGCTATAAAATTTCCAACCTTGCTCATACATTTATTGAGGCAGCAAAACATGTCTAGTTTACATACCGCTGATCTTTACATTGTCCATTTCTTGAGGATATTCGGTTGTTTATGTTTGTGTGATCATTTTGGTGTATGGCTTCAGGTTGACATTTTTAGGGGCTTTACATTTGGGTTCGAGTTAGAGGTTAAAAGCTACTTATCAAAGGATGAGTAAATAAGGATTAAATAGTGGAAAATCAGTAACAAAATGTGCTACTTAGCCACACATACACACACACACAAAAAGAAAGTAACAGAATGTGCTAAAATAGGAACCTGATAGAAGTAATGACTGGATGTTTGGGGGTCTAGGATGAGATAGAGAAATTCGTTAAGAAACGGATGGTTATGGAATTTATGTTATTCAACAATAAAGAAAATTTACTTTATTGATCTCCAGGAACATTTCCCCTTAGAGATTGAGCTGAGGAAAATGGAAATGAATGGTTGTTTTCCCTGTAAATGGATATTCAGTCTCTAGTGTTAAAGATGGACTGTTACTGTACTTTTCAGTAAAAGAAAATGAAGAAGAATAAGTAAGATGTAGCTTTTCTTTATTTGCAAGAGAATGGTGGTTGGGTTGTTTCCTCATTATCAGATAGTAATCAATTTCCGTGGCAGCGTTAACAAATAGATCCATTTATTGTTGAAACTCTTTATTCATGATCGAGTCTTGAATCTCAGGGATTTTTTGTTTGATTACAGATCACTCATATGGAAATGATAAAAGGAATTCAAGGGCATGGCTACTACGATGAGCTTGTGATCCCAATAATAGAGAACACTGCTCATGAGCGGGAGCTGACAGATTCTCTTGCTGAAGCTGTATGTTCTGTTTACTTGGGCTATTTTCAAGTGTGTAACTTGGAGTTGAATTGTGGGTTTAGCATGATTCTGATAAAGTCGAAGAGAAAAAGGAAAAAGAAATCTACATGGAACTTATCAAATGAGTGACATTTGATTGACTTAGATCTGAATTACGTGACATATTATCTGCATGAGTTTAGATCTCGGTATACCGTCAGCTTGTATAAAAGCTGGACTTGGTTGCGTACTTTTTTGGGATTTCAGGTCTTTGTGCTGACTAGATTCACTAGAATCTAAGAACAGTAACATATGATGGGGTTGGGTTTGCATGTGTACCCAATTGTATGAGCTTCTTTTCAAGTTTTGGTTTGCACATAGAAGTCTTTAGAATTTTTTTCTTCAGGAATTTATCAGGAACTAGACAGTTATGCACAGTGCACACTGAAGGTTGAAGTGCGAACAGTTACCGACCAGAATATTTGTTGATATCTGTATAACTCCATGGAATGGTCGCCAATGCACCATCTTTAATTCGTCGGAGATTGTGGAGCAAGTTTGAGGGAGTCATCAAGTATTATATAACAAACCTACTTGGATCATCTACACGAAAGAGCATTTTGAGCTAGCCTGACTGAGTGTTGTATTAAGGTAGAGAAGGTCTACGGCGTTTGGTCTTCTGCTAAGATCTTTTAGGTTGATTGCTTCTATGGTGTGCCTAGTGGCTAGTGTGCTGAGTGCTGACCAAATATCGCTTCAAACTAATTGAACTTCTCCCATGTGTTATAGATTGAAGCATATCCAAAAGCAACAGCTGTGCTTGTTCGGAACCATGGTATTTACATATGGGGGGATTCTTGGATCAGTGCTAAAACTCAGGTTTGTGTTATCTACAAGAAAAACATGAACTTTTTTTTATTTTCACGTACATTTGCCCCCTTTTTTTTTTTTTTTGAAATTTGTATATTTGCCCATTTAGAAGGTCCTGATTTTATATACATTTTGTACAATTCGACTGATTTGGTCTTCTTACAACATTTCTATCTTTGTGACCTTCGAAAATCATCTCATATGGTTTCAAACAGCGCCTCTTCTTTACACCTATTTTTTGTGCTTTTTTGTAAGTGTTAAGAAGAAGAAAGTAACAATAATTTAGGCTGATATACCGTGGGGTTAATCTTTTATCAATGACTTTCAGCATTTCAAGTTGTGCTGAAGTTAACTTCGCTTTCCAAACTCAAATCATGAAACCTTAATGCAACAATGGAGACATTGATAATCTGAAACATCTTGTCTAACATGTATACCATGTGGAGTCTGGATACAATAATTAGGAAAATAATGCAGATAGGGGGATTCGCAAAGGAGCTATCTTTCTCCCATTTGCGGTTGCAACCGAAGCCCCACGATTCCAAAAACTGTGCGGGATAGAAGAAAGGCATCATCATTGAATGCCATAGATATTGAACACCAAGTCCCGAAGCTCATCAGCCACCTCACAATGAAGTAGCAAGTGATCTACCTTCTTGTCTGCTCTGCAACACATACTTCATCTACTAGCTAATTCTAACTTCTTTTTCATTAAATTGTGAAAAGTGAGAATAGCATCCAATGCAAAGGACCATGCAAAAAACAAAAAACTTGACCTTAATGATCTTGCACCGAAAAGAATTACCCGTCCCTCCAACAATAATGGAATGGTAGGATCTGAAAGAGAATGGTCCATTTGTTTTGGGAACTATTTTATGAAAACTAAACTTATCACGGGGAAAGTAACAGAATTATTTCTTGATTACCTAGAGGACTATTCGACAAGCTAGGTGACATTCTGTTTGTTTATTTTCTCCAAATCTTATGCTTGCAGCCTTCATCTTTTCTTCTTGAAGTCTTTTTCACTTCTAGTCTTCTGCGGCTCTGCCTTTCAAGTTCCAGGAATAGGGTTACCAGTGAGAGCTAATTGTATTGAGTGTTTCAGTTTTACAAATTTACACTCATTTTTTTTCTCTTTTGTATCTGTATGTACATACTTTGTTTGTCGTTGGAGGAATATTCATTTTTTATGACAATGGAGACACTTCTAATGGTTTTGGTGTTTATTCTATATCCTTTATCTCAATTGATAACTTAGTTTGCAGGCTGAATGTTACCACTACCTCTTTGATGCCGCTATTAAACTCCATCAACTGGGCCTGGACTGGTCTACCCCGAATCATGGCCCAATTACTAAATCCAGAGGAGTTTTAGGTGGTCACCCAAATGGAAACATATCTCGGAAGGCAGGGCCTCTTATATCAAACGATGGTGTGGAGCCATCACAAGTAAGTTCTTGAAGTACTCTCAGCATTCTCCCTTTTGCTAGATAGGCCATAGAAACTTAATTCGATTTTGGATTCAGATTTATATTTGGATTTCCTAAATTTTGCTGCAGAGTTGCATTGTTCTGGACATTGAAGGGACCACCACTCCTATATCATTTGTTACTGATGTTCTCTTTCCATATGCCCGTCACAACGTGGGGAGGCATTTAGATGCAACATATTACACAGCAGAAACTCAAGATGACATCAAGTTGTTGCGCTCTCAAGTGAGGTTCTTTTACTGTTTTTTGGGTGATGCTAATAAAGGAGTTCGCTTTCAATTAATTCGCGGAATATTCAAACAGAAATATTGACACTTTTCATGGAACATCTTATTCTTTGTTTTACTCTAAATAATAATTCCCCATTTCCAAATTTTTCGATATTGGGAATTGGGATCCCTGTCCAAAAGGTGGGGATAGTTATGGAGAGCGTTCTGATTATTTTCTTAACGCTTAGTTTTCTAGTGAATTTTTTATTTTTTCTTCGATAGCCTGTTGTTAATTATTTAATTAAGTGTTTTAAATCAATGGGGTCTAAGAAAAATGTAGATTTTGTATTTTCTATCCATGTGGTTAGAAATGTTTCATTTCTAGCTAGTGTGAGCTTTTTCTTCAAATATCATCAAGTTATTGGATCCAACTGTCTAAATTGATACTGGTGTTGCCTGTCAGTACATATTGCTCAATGCTCACTCTTACCCTTCGTTGAGTGTCTGACACAGATAGTACCGATAGTTGCATGCATTTCTAAGAATTCAGGTGACATTGCTCAGATATTAGGTTCAGGTCATTCACAAATATGCGCATAGTTTTGTTCAGTATTCTTTTTGGTTGTACTCATGAAATCATCTCTCACACGTTTGGCTTGAGTCCAAATGTACTTCTTCGAACAATTATTTATGTTATTCTTGCAGGTAGAGAATGATTTAAGACAAGGAATAGCTGGTGCTGTACCCATCCCATCTGATGATGCAGGTAAAGAGGAGGTTGTTGCAGCTTTGGTTGCTAATGTGGAAGCAATGATAAAAGCTGATAGGAAGATTACTGCCTTAAAACAATTGCAGGTAAGCAAAATGGTACTTAGAGTAAAAAGCTTTCTCGGGGTTTTATCCTCACGGTGTGGCTAATATTATAAAATTTTCAGGGTCATATATGGAGAACTGGATTCCAGAACAATGAACTGAAGGGTATAGTTTTTGATGATGTACCCGAAGCTCTTGAGAACTGGCATACTTTGGGCATTAAGGTCATTATTACATTCTTCCTTTCCATTATTCCATGTTCACTTATTTTCCTCTTGGATAGTTTCATATTATGTAGTTTATGATGTGGTTCTGGCCCTTACTCATCATGGCAAATCTAGAACGGTTTGCAATCATTTCATTTGCAAAGATGAAGAATGCTACTTGAAATGCTTTTCGCAAGCTAGTTTTGGAAAACATGAACAAGAACGAATCCATCGTCTTCAAATGGTAAGGTTTTTCTAGCAGACCTAGTTTTTTGAGAATACAAAAACATTTTTCTGGTTTTTTTCCCCCTGAAGAATGGGTTGTCTTCAAAAGAATTTCCGGCAAACAAGTTCTTAAAGCTGGTTGGTAAAAAAGCTTTTGGTGTTTTGGTAGCAATCCAAGAACACAATGCCAGCAAACGCACACACACCAAACACAGACGATTTACATGGTCTGGTGATTCGCTTACTCCACGGGCAGCAAATTTCATTATTATGGATGAGATTACAAACATTCATCCAACCCCTAGAGTATGCCCAAACCCTTGTGTTACTTCTCTCTGAACACTTTCTTAGAAAGGTCTTTCATGAACTGAAAGAGGTGGGAGTTGGGAGCTGCCATTGAAGGAGATTGGAGGCAGTTGGGGGGTTGCGAGGTATGCATGAGACAATCAGCGCTGAACAAAACATGACAAAACAAAAAATGATCCCGAAGGCATTCTATTTTGTGCAAGATTTGATCACTAGTGTAAGTTTTACCAACTTGTTTCCGTTTTCTCAGGTCTACATATATTCCAGCGGTAGCAGACTAGCACAGAGGCTCTTATTTGGCAACACTAGTTATGGGGATTTGAGGAAATACTTGAGTGGATATTTCGATACAGCCGTGGGGTAAGTATTGTACAACCTATGATTGCAAATGCTCTGGTTTAAGATGCTTTTCTGTTGCCATGCTTGTAGACAAACCATCATTCAATCCTATTATTGCAGGAACAAGAAAGAAACAAGCAGCTACATTGAAATCTCAGAATATTTAGGAGTAGATAACCCATCAAAGATCTTATTTGTAACAGATGTCTTTGAAGAAGCTGTAGCGGCTCAGGCGGCAGGTAATGTGCAGCATGTGGTTTCGGTTTCACTTTGCAGAAAGTATAAAACTCTAGCCAGCCAAACAGTTATTAGGTAGAACTAGAACAGCTGAAAACAAAAGGTTAGACAAATAGAATTTGTGTACAGATTTTCCATCCAGAATCATGTAGCCTTTCGTGATCTTTTATTTTCAAACCAAAATACCCACCATTGTGGCTTAAACTTGAATTTTGCTTCTTCCACATCATTTTGGAGGGGTTTTTTTGTATCCTAGCCAATCTTTGTACATCATGGAGAGCTCGGGTTCAATGATTCCTGGTTGCATCCATTGATGCCCGCGAGGGTGGGGGGCGCTAAGGGGACGAGCTCACTATATAAATCAGTTCATCCATGGTCTCAATTAGAAGAAAAAAAAAAGCTTACACTCATATTATTTTAACCAGTGGAATTTGAAATTTGATACATATTTCAGGTTTTGAGGTGATCATTTCTCTGCGGCCTGGAAATGCACCTGTACCAAAGAATCATGGGATCAAGACAATAACTTCTTTTTCTGAAATATGAAGTGGAACATTTCAGTGCGATTATTCTGAAATAGATGTACTTGTATCAAAGACAATAACTTCTTTTTCTGAAATATGAAGTGGAACATTTCAGTGCGATTATTCTGAAATAGATGTACTTGTATCAATTAAGATATAGATCCGTAATCAAATTCTCTTCAAGATTTCACATTGAACTTGTGGTTTGTTGCTAACTTTTTTCCTTGATTTCCGTTGCATTTGGTGACCTGTTAGCAATTATTTATCTTGGCTATTGCTCATTTTATCCTAATTGTGCATATTCTGTTATCGATGCTGGTCGAGTAAAATGTCAGGCCCAAATAGGTAGGCGAATGAAAACTTGCGCTCAGAACAAATGCTCCAATTTTTGATTCAGTTGTGGGATCCGGGTGGTCCAGGGGACACCGCCGCAGCTGCTGTGGGATCGATCCTCACCGACGGGGGAAAATTGCAGCCCGTTTAATAATCATCCACTGACATAAGGAATCCCACATTTTGTAAAGTTCACTTTTAATGACAATGTCGTAGGAAACATGCTTTTACTTGCAATTTTTAACACTTGGAGAAGTAACCACTCAATTTCTCTCTCTCTCTCTCTGGTTTGAGGTTCACAAGAACTAGCGAGGGTTGTACCGCCAGCTTGTAGGGTTAGGAATTTGGATGAATGAGATCATAAAAAAGTTGAGTGCAATCGCTGATGAATCGAATGGAGTTGATTTATGTGAGGCGGTTGTTGAGAATTGAGATGAATTTGCTAAAACGCGCGAAACCATCTCATTTTGAACTTTCAATAATGCTAGAAAGAAACACAAAATCTTACAAAAACACACGCACACACTTGTACACACTCACCAAGGCTAAGAGCTCTGCAAAACAGTTTTAAAGTGTGTGCGGAGCTCTTAGCCAAGTGGTCGGTGTCGGTTCTGGATTTTCAAAAACCGATTGTTTCGGTTCGATGGAAATATTGGCAAAAATCGGGCCGAACCAAACCGATTTCATCCCTGACCCCAAGTAACTGGCCCAAAATTGCCCACCATAAGGCTTTATAACCCCCTGGGCTGTTCTCCAAAATCCAAGGGCTGCAACGACAACAAGGCTCCGACGCATTCTGGGAGTAAACACATTCCAATTCCGTAATCCTTCTCTCTCTCATGGAGGATATCTTCGATTCATCCCTAAACCTAGAAGAAACCCACTTCAACGAAGGCTTCGACGAGGGCTACGCCGACGGCTTGTCCTCAGGGAAAGACGAAGGGCGCCAAGTGGGCCTCAAGCACGGCTTCGAGGTCGGCGAGGAGTTAGGCTTTTACAGGGGCTGCATCGACGTGTGGAACTCCGCTATTCGGGTCGAACCGACTTGCTTCTCGTCTAGGATCCAGAAGACCATCAAGACCATGGACAACTTGGTTACCAAGTACCCGACTTGGGACCCGGAAAACGAGTCCGTGGATGAGGTTATGGATTCTTTGAGGTTGAAGTTTAGGTATGTTTGTGCTAGTTTGAACGTGAAGTTGGAGTACAAGGGGTATCCTAAGGGTTCAGATGCCAATATGGAGTTTTGAAGGAGGCTGAATCTTAGTCACATAATGCATGTGCGGGAGCGAGAGCGTGAAAGCATTTCTCGAAAATGTAGTAAAATTCGCTGGACCGAGGATTGAATGTCCAAGTGTAGGAGCCAGGATTGAGAGTGCAAGCGGAGGCTGAATTAGTTCATCGGACATGTATTTGGCCATTGATTTGGGGTCACGTTTTATGTTTAGTTATATTCAAATGGTGAGCCCAAATGGTGTACTGCAAGTTGGATAGCATTGGATACCTTTCAAAGCTGCTGCTGCAATTAAAAATTTAAAACCAAACTTCATAAATAGATACAGAAGCCACTCCTTTTGACATTATGGCCACGAAAATTGAGGTAGATATAGTTCTTATCGCTTTGTTCTCTTGGTTTGTTTCGGTCTGTCCGAGTCACAATTCGAAAGTTTCGAATTATCTGTTCCGGCGTTTCCAAGTCGAAGTTTACAAAATGAACCATAAGTAGGACCAAACTGAGACTTAGCAGCATAAACAATCCTGCATGTCATGACCTGTAGAATGTAGATAAAATTTGAATCAATTTAGCGTTTTCCATTCCTGCTATGAACTTGTATGGTTGGGGCAATCTATGATTTCGCCCTGTAGCTGCATTGCTGATGGGAAATCTTCTTGTCTGAAACAGACAGGAATATATATATATGGCATCATCCATGTACAAGGGTGACCTATTTGATTGTTTAGAGAGATGTATGCTACACATTTACAAGGAACCTTTTAATAAAAAGCTAAATAGAAGGACAAGTGGTGCTTTATTTCAATAATGTAGCACTTGGATTGACCTATTAGGTAAGTTACAACTTAGCTTTCTGAAAGACAAATACTTATTATCTCACCGTTTAACAATCCTAATAATTAGTCTTATACTCTCTGACATTTGAATTTTGTGCGATATGCAGATCCTGAGATTTGGCAACGTTTTTTTACGGAAGAACCAATATCAAGATCTTGTTCAATGTTGCTTCAGGAAGCGAAAGTCGCCTTTTTGGTGTAGCTGTGCAGGGCCTCTCTGAAAATGTGGAAGCAAAGCTGGACTCACCTCATTGGCTATTTAAAGTTCTCTATCTTGGTAATGATTGCAGCTTGACCTTCAATAGTTTTGGGGTTCTTCAATTGCATGTAGATTTCAACTAATGCTAGTTAAGTATGGTGAGTTTTGCTCTTTGGTTACATTCTACTGCTATGCCATGTAACCTTAAGCTAAATCTATTTGGTAAGATGGTGAATTTCGCTCTTTGGTTACGTTCTACTGCTATGCCATGTAACCTTAAGCTAAATCTATTTGGACCTGGAATCTTTTGGTTTTTATGTAGGTTTTAGTAGAAGCCTCGTAAATGAGGTTTTCCTTGTTTTATGAGGAATGAACTAAAACTTGGAAAGTAGGGTTAGTTTCTCCAAAGGTAAAAATGCTGTCACGAAATGAACAGCTAGATGGTGAGTGACTTTTCAATTTTAGGTAAATGGGATGGTGGTTTTTATGGAGCATCAGCTTACTTTACTGCCTCACTCCCTTCTAAATTGTAGAGGTAGAAATGAATTTTTATATGGACTAAATTTAACTGCTTATCATTATTCGTCTCCGCAACATAAATGGGTATCTTTTATTCCGACAGGTCAAATGGAAACTATGTAAGGTTTAGCTTGTGCCTTTGTAGGCAGAAATGAAATTGGTCCTGGCATTAGCATATGTGAAAGTGGTCTCGAGTGGTTGAATATATGGGCGAACGGGAGTGTGAGTGTGCGTGTATGTGTCTGTATGAGAGAGAGCATTACTGTGTCAGTTCACATACAGTTATGGTCTACATTTTTATGTACCATGGAACTTAAAGAATGTTGCTTAAAGTTTCGAATCTCATCCGCGAAATTAGCAGTATATGTTTTACTCCACAAACCTTGTTTCACGCGGTTGTACCCAGAATATATGTTTCTTCCCCATCTCCAGGCTGATACGTTTCCTTACCCTCTCTCTTCCTAAACTTCTTCCAACTTGGGTTTAGGTAGGTTTCAATCCTTTGTTGGAACTATAAATTGCAAGATCGAGTAATGGTAAACTATAGTACGTATGAGCAAGAATGCAAGGCAAAGTACATGCCTCCCTTTTCTTTTTGCTTTGACAGGCATGGATTTTCTAGGCGACGAAACAGGTTAAACTGTTCGAGGAAATGGCAGTTGAGCTTACAAGGGATTTTCAACGCGAAAGCTTCCTATAGATGATAGATCATACCTCATCCACTGTTTTTTCTGTTAATTGTCTTAATTGGGTAGTTTGCTGGTGTACTGTCATGCTGCTTTCAGCCTATAGAAAACTGCGTCTACCCGTCCCTATTTGTGTTACCAGCTTTCAAAGAAATACAAATCAGTTTTGACTGATCTCTCAATCATATGGCAAGATTTATTCGTGAGGTATTTCCCTTAAACATCATGGGAGAAGTTAAAACGTCAACGAAATGCAGTAATCACATACATATAATTTGTAATACGCACAACGAAAGGGTTATGGCATGCAAGTGTAATTTGGGAGTGGGCGTTCGCGTGAGCGAGATCGAGCAAGATGAACTCTGAGTAAACAATTTTGTTTTAATAACTCGCAGTTAAGCGTACACACAGTATAACATAGACTAAAGGGTTTTACAACTCTAATTGCAGCAATACTCTTTTTGACCTTGCAATAGCCTACGAGATGCAAAATCAAACTGAATTAGGCTTCACAAACTCAGCGTTTACTTCGTTGATCCCTGTGGCCATTGCTACTGTCTATCTTCTCTTATAGTAATTTGTGATGTGCTCTCTCTCTCTCTCTCTCTCCTTCCTTTAGCAAATTTAAATGGATTGAAAAACAGGGGCTAAGCCTGAATTCTTTGCACTTTTGGTAGGCCTCACTAACCGAAAAAACAGAACCGTCCAGGACTGGGCCACAGGCCCCTACTTTTTGGTCCAAATTGGTACGCATTGGTGGGCTCTGGACAGGAAGTAACGTTTTCTTTTGCTAATTTCTCTTTTCACCTAACGAGGGGTTGGCTCAGTGGTTAAAAACTTAAATTTGATTGGACAAGACCCACGTTCAAGTCCTCATACTTCCTCATTGGGGCTAAACATGTTCCCAGCACCACTCACACGTGGTGGCACTTTCGTTTCGGTCCCAATATAGGTGTTGTAGGGTTCCGTACAGATAGTGGTGTAGTTTGACGGTGCAATACTCTTTAGCGGAGGTGACAAAGTACCATACCCGCACCACCAATATTAAAGCACCCCCAAAAAAAAAATTTCTCTTTTCAAAAGAAGAGAGCACTTGGTTTGTGATGTATTAAAACAGAGAAAGTATCCATAGCATATAAGACGGGAAAAAGAAAAAAAGAGATCCCCAATTCCCTGCTTTATGGTGAATTTGATCATTCCCTCTTTTACTTCTTTTTCAATCGTCATTATAGCATTTTCCACTCTCTCTCTCTCTCTCTCTCTCTCTCTCTCTCTCTCTCTCTCTCTCTCTCTCTCTCTCTCTCTCTCTCTCTCTCTCTCTCTCTCTCTTTTAGGGGCATTTCTTTTTCTCTTTTATGAACACCCATTATTGCAGAGCTTGTCTTCTTCAAAGTCACTAACACCCAACCATACAACCTCCACATAGGAGAAAAATTATCGAATCAATCAAGTGAATTTTATTGTTGAAGGTACACTAATAATTGATTCAAAAGTCAAACTTAAATTTATCAACCGTGTTGTTGTTTAAGAGAAGTAAGACAATTTAAGCTATGGACACGGACCATCTCTAGTAACTGGCCGGGATATTTATGGGAGTTACAAGTGTGAGTCCCACAAAAACATTTTACCGGTAAAATGTCGTGCACTGTAAGAAAATTTAGACTATTAGAAATAATTACCAGAGAGGAGCCCTGGCCCTTAAGTTATTATTTCGTTCCGCATCAGAATTGTTTTGGGTGATTGGCTCTGTGTGTTAATAGACAAAAAGAATCTAAGAATAGTTCCTTGCCAACAATGCTTTTTAATAGACAAAAAGAATCCAAGCATTCTTGGATTTCCACCGAGAAAAGTGAGATTATCTACACACACAAAAAATGATACGAGACTCACTAGTGAACCGTGAGATTAGGTTCTAGAAATTGGTCGAGATAAGCGTAAATTGATCCAAATACCCTGAATCATCAAAACAAAATAGTAGCATATGGTATACGATACTTTTCTTTCTTAATTGTGATGAGCTAAAACAACGGGCTAAGCAATTCTAAGTGAGAATTCTCTCAACTATTTTAATCAATCACAAGTAAAGATAACACTCCTCCTTTCCTATAATTGTGAATAAACTCGAATTTGGCTGTATATAGCATGACGGAAAATGGCTTCTACTTAATGGAGCCGCTCAACACTAGTAGACGGTGAATTTAGGTTCTCATAAATTAGTTGAAATACGTGTAAGTTGATGTAGATAATGCGAGTTATCCAAAACGGAAGGCCGTTCATCCTATTCAGCTAACAGTAAGAGGATAGAATGTCCTCCTCGCGCAGTAGGACAAGCATAGACTTCTGTCAACCCTCCCACAGAGTTCTTGTCTCTCCCCCTCTGAGACACAGAGATATCCTCATATCCCATTTGTGTAGTTTGTTTCAAAAAGGAAGCGGGATGGGGTGACCTGTGCAGTTGACCTCTCCGGGCGTTACCATAGGGGAACCTACCCATCCTGGAATGCCCAGATTTGAGCCATAACTGACCAAACGGAGAACGGAGATAAAATATTTTTCCATCACCACGTCGCGGGATCTGTCACCAGAGCCCCACATAAATACAAGTAGTCATGAGACCTCACAAGGGCCACAACCCAACTATGTGATCCTAAGTCGACTCGAACTCAGAATCGATCAGAATCGATGGGAGGGGGATGGTTTTAACCCAGTTGCCTCAGCCACTTGAACTACCACCCCGGTGGTCCTATTTGTGTAGTGAAATATGAATTTTGTTCCTGTCCACTTAGCATTATCTTATCAAATCCTATTTACTGCATAAATGCGAATCGAGAAAAGAATTTGATTCCATGCCATTACTCTTTTTCTCTTCTTTTAGTAATTAATTTAGAAGTGTGTATGAATATATGCAGGGAATATTAATGCATTAATTCCTCACTAATTCATTTATTTATTCTGCACCCATTAGGCTACAGAGAGTTATGATAGTGATACGGTAGGATGTTAGGGGTCAGTCGAGCTTGGAGCACCTCTACAAGCGAGACTTTAAATTTAATGACCCTCTTTCCTTATCGGTTGTTGAAAACTCAAAGACAGAAAAAAGGGAAAAGGAAAGAAAAGGAAAAGAAAGAGAAGGATAAATAGCTTTCCCCTAGAAGTCTAAAGACAGAAAAAGATGTTCGGGCCGAAATTTCGGGAAAAAATATGTGTTTGAAGTCGTTCGATGCATACAGGACCCACGCGATGCAAATATTACCTACACACAATTGACCGTTTCAAGTGTCTGTTTCTTTACAAATGCGTCTCCGAAGTCCGAACGTTTTTGTGCAAAGTTTATTTGGACGTTTACATTTCGCAAAATTGTTCATCTGATGTCATTCACGAAGGGAAGCATTTCGTCGCTTACTACGGCCTTTTCTCGTCTCTGGGTGCCTAGGTATCCACCGTAATGGATTACTTATACACAAGTCACGCACTAAGCACACGCTCACATGCTGTTTTTGCAAAAACCATTTTTAAAAAAAAAAAAAAATTTCTAGAGAACTTTTGAAAAATCAGTTATTTTGAAGCTGCAGATCCATCTTTGTCTAAATAATTTTGCAGCAAAAAGGCCGAAAATGAAAATTCATATTCCCCATAAAAAAATCAAGACCAAAAAAATCCATTTTCTTGTTTTCCTTCCGACATAGAGTAGAATGGAAGAGACATCCTTACGTCAAACTCCAAAGTCTAAACCCTCCACCACCCATAAATGCCCTTCCTAATCACGTACAGTTACAGTAACAACACAAAGAAAAAATCTTGTTTACCGAACAGCTGTAAACAAGTGTTTACGGAGCTCAATCTCGACCGTTCAAAAGCGTTTCGGACGATTCGGATTAAAGACAAACTATTAACGGTAAGAAATATTTATTACCGGTCCAAGATTAAAAACATATCTCAACTGTCGATTGCCGAAACGAATAATTGAGATCCCTCAGCCCCTTAAAAGCCGCTCTGCAGCGGTTCCGTAAATAAGTTTCTCTCCATCATGAAACTCCACATAGAATAAGATAAAGAGGGTAATGCCAATGCGATAAAATCTAATTATATTCAAAATGAAGAATCAAAATTCCGTATAGAATTTTCGTAAAAATCAGTTCTTTGAAATTGCTTTTGCCTAATCAAAAAACAGAACTTCCAATACAGAAAGAAAATAAAAAGGCGTAAATTTTCAGCTAAAGAGGTAGAAAATCAGAGAAAAAGTTTCAAAGCAACGGTTATTTGTAACGCCTAATTAATTTTCAATGCAATGGCCACATGTGAGATGGGCGTAACAAACAACCGTCGCATTGAATTTTTTTTCGAAAACCAGAAATGAAAATAAAATTCACATTTGAAATTTTAACATCTAATGTGGTAGCACAGAAGGGGAAAAAACAAGAGCCAAAAATGAACAACGAAAAAGCCATTTTCTTGTTATCTTTCTGGCACAATAAAATGGAAGAGAGATCAAATTGTACAATTTGAAGCAAAGATCCTTACCTCTCTCTCTCTCCAAACCCGCCACCACCCATAAAATCCCCTCCCTTTATCTCAATTACAACATCACAAAACTATCAAATTCCTAGCGGAACCCAATTGATCGGGACTCAAGGCTCTGTCTGGTTAGAAACCCTTCGGCGACGTCACTGGAAACAGCGGCAGAAGCCGGGGCTCCGACCCAATTGATCGGGACTCAAGGCTCCGTTTGGTTAGAAACCCTCGGCGACGTCACCGGGAACAGCGGCAGGAGCCGGGGCTCCGACCCGCCCGCCGCCGCCCTCGGCGACGGGTGCAAATAAAACCCCTTCTCGGCAATGGCCTTGTCTTCCTCCACCGACGGCGAAGAAGAGTCGCTGGACGGGTACTCCACCAGCGGGGTCACCGGGCTGAGGACCAAACCGGGAAAATTCAGTATGCTGGGGGACAGGATCTCCTTGCTCCGGGGCGAGAACCCGGAGTTGTGACCCGATCCGGAGACCAGCGGGCTTATAACCAGCCCGTTCCTGAGGTTGTGGCTGTTCCTCCGCTCGTAGAGCTTGAACCCCTGTTTCTTGATGGGGGGTATGTGGTTTCTCGACTGCGGCGGATCTGGGTGTTTGGATGCGAGGTTAGCGGTGTCCGGGGATCCGGTCAGCATCTGGACCACTTGCTTGAATGTGTTCGGGTCAGCTTGGACGAAGGTTGTCGGGTACGGGTTGTTGTTGTTGTTGGGTTGTTCGGATCTGGAGATGGGTTGTTTGGGCGTTAATGGAGGGGTTGTTGTTTGGGTTTGACTGGAATGGAATAATAATAATCCATTGTTGTTGCTGCTGCTTGTGTTTGTTACGTTGCTGGTTGGGGAGGTTGTGGGAGATGGGTTTTCTCTCTCTTGAGGTCTGGAGGTGATCTCCATCCTCTTCTCACTGTCTAGAGAGAGAGAGAGAGAGAGAGAGAGAGAAAGAGAGAGAGAGAGGAGTGAGAAGAGGTTTGTTTTGGGTAGAAGAAGAATGAGTGAAAAACAAGGGTTGATGAGGAGAGAAGTGGGAGAGTCGGGGACTCCTCTTCTTTTATTTTTATTCTCACTCTTTCCGCGTTTGTCTCCCTGTTTTTTGGGCTTTTTTCTGTGGGGGCGGGTGTTGTTTTTTGGTTGGGCGTGTTCCGGTCAGCTTACGAGCATCTCGATTAATTCTCTTCTCGGTTTGGTCGGAGGCAAACCAACCATGCCGAGACTAGAAAATTCACAAGAAATTTCTTTCTTGCGGTCTGACTTCAAAAATCTAACTCTGATCAATCGTGACGGAAGCAAATCCACCAACCAACCGGACTAAGCATTGGGTTGATTGTTAATTAAGAAAATTCAGCCACAATGGTATGTGGGATGGAAAAGAGGGGGTGAGAGAAGGACCACGGGTTCTGGTTGTATTGGGAATTTGGGGCATCAGCATCAGGCAGGAGGGAAACTGGAAACTTCTTTTTCTATACACACTAGGGCATTGACTTCAGAACCGTGACTGCAGCATTCTGCTGTGATTCCAGTGATTGGGATGGGAGAAAAAAATTACAATTCACTGGTATGGGACCCGAGCTCTCTCGAGGGTGTCGTGCAGCATTCTAGTCTTTCATCTTAGCAATCAACAGTCCAGATCTAATGTAAACCTGTGGTTGTGAGAGTTTCGTCGTGCTTAATAATCCCAAACCGCTTGTTAAGTTGCTCAACCTCTGAAGGTATTTCCTAGTTCGACGGAACTTGGTAGTAGTTTCACTTGCCACCATGCGCAAATTACCATGTACTTGATACGGCTAAGTTGTACAATGATTTAACTCGAACGACACCGTTCATACGTCATAAATTACCATGTACTTGATACGGTTAAGTCGTACAGTCGTTTAACTCGAGCGAGTCCCATTATGAATCCAAGTGCTAAAGAATCCCATGCCTAGTTGGGCCTACCTCCCCAGTGCTCACTCCAATCTGCAGTATTGTTTGAATCTGTCTGCATTTTCCCCACTCCTTTGAACTGTTTTTAGGTAATACAGGTTATGCTCTGGATTGGTCATAATAAGGAATTGATTTTGTTTGGCTACGAGTTAAAGTGGAGTTATATTCTTCATGATTATATGACTTAAAGTGGTGTTATTTTGACCTTGAATTAGAGGCTGGGCGAAATTAATGCCAAGTGAAAGTAGTGTGTGCAGAATAAGTTTCAAATCAACCTTTTCTTTTTCTTTGATAACTGAATGTCTAGACCAGTTTTGCACGACTCGACTAATTCCGTGGCCTTGAAGTTGACGACCGAGCAGACCCTCCAGTGATCCCAAAGTTTAGAATGTTTGGTCTCCGTTGATTTGAACATACGATCTTATGAGTGACAAGCACTTGTTAACTTTTTCATGCCCACTTAGCCAAACCCCTCGAGATTTTTCAAATCCACTTATTGAGAGGATGCCTATGCAACATTCCAAATTGGAGAGCATAAAGTGAGACATAGAATCAAATTCTCATTCATAATGCTGAGGGAAAATATAGGGAAAGTATGGCGCTGGGGACCAAATGTCCTCTAAGCACTTAAACGACATATTCCCTTAGCAATTTTCGAAAAAAAAAATGAAATTATTCCTCTTACGGTCCTCAATAAGCAGAGTCTTTTACATTGGACATGTTTATTAGTAATGTGTTGTCAATCATAGAATTTTATTTGTGAAATAATGACCTGTCTTGTGAAGCGAAAAATAACTTAAAAAATATAAATCTTAGCAGATGGGGGCCTGATTGAACAAAATAACCTAACTCATAAGAAGAGGATGTTTTCATGACAAATTGAGTAAATTTCAGTGCTTGTGAGTCCATCTAGTGTGAATAGTTTAAAGAGACTTCAAAGTAAGATAGTAGAACTCTTACCTAACATGAAGAAAGAAGATTGACTCACACAAGATTGGTTACCAAACAAAGAGGAGGTTTCATTCATTAGAATCATAACATATAAAGTAAAATGCACTACTTGTTTTTTTCAAAAGACATTATACATACAAGATAATATTAAGGAATTTTTATAATTAAAACGTGTGTAACCATAATATTTCACAACATCATCGTCAGTTTTTATGCTATTCTTACGTGTCAAAATTGGCAATCTTATGAACCACTATTGTTGGTCGTCTCCATCATATTTTGAACTTTTATTCTCTCGGCCCGCTGACTATCACATTTGTTATTGCATTATTTTTGTTGAATATTGATTTCTATAATAACTGTCATATTATTTTTTCTAATAACCTGTAAAATGTTTCATTAGCTACAATTCGCTCGATCTTCGTATGTTAAGCCTTTGAATCGATTTGAAAATTTACCACTGTCTTTTTTAAAGCTTTTAAATCGGCTCAAAAGTTTGACATAAAATTTAATACACTATGCCTGGCTTGACTTAATAAGTCTCTCGATCGACAAAAACAATTTTTGTATTAGGTTGAAATTTGATATTAGTACTTAGGCTTAAATTAAGTAGTCACAACGTGAGGGGGAATCATACTTCGATATTGCTGACCTAATGTATTAGATCTGATCCTATTCTGACCAATCACTCTACCATAGGAATAAGACAGTTTACAAAACCTTTTTTTTTTCCTCAATCGATAAGAGAAATCATTACACATTCAGGGGTTGCCCCAATGATAAGGATGAGTGCCAGACTTAGGGAGTAATCCCTTGGATCTGGGGTTCGATTTCTCATCGGGTGAGTACCTTGGTATTTAAGTGGGGGGCCACGGTTGGTGTGTTGTAGCTAGCTCTCCCCGAGATTTGGGTTGCACAGTTGAGTCCATTTAGTGGCCTGGCTGTGGGGCTGTTCCTCGGTTACCAAAAAAAAAAATCATTACATCATGTATGAAGTACAAGTACAAACTACGGGACACTACATCAAGGAAAAACTCGAACTCCTGACCTTTAAGTAAGATGCAAGAATCATGACCAACTGAGTTAACCCCAGTTGGTTCAGTTAACAAAACATTGACCCTATTAGTTATGGGTGAAAATCTCGTGAATTACATAAGCTTCTATAGTGTGTCAACGCGATACGGATACAATAATGGGCAAATACTAGTCTATATTATAAAACAGATCGGGTTTCTTTAAAAATGTCTAAGCATACAAACATAGATGCATCTACAGCCGTTCGATCGTACTTAGTGATAAGATTGTAGTCGTTGGAGCAAAGGAATGAAGTGCTCTCTCTCCCTCTCTCTCTCCCCCCATAAATTACTCTCATTAAGGCATTGTATTCAAAACACCCATTAAGCCATTATTCAAATGAAAACCAAAATCATATATAACCTTTGTACAAAACCGAAATCAAAGCCACCGAGATCACCGAAATCAAAGCCAACATTCCTTTTCCTATTCGAAAACTCTATGGATACCGACCCGAGCACACCGTCCATGGCCACCAATGGTACACGGTGCCCACTCCGGGCCCCGCACGGATGATCCGATCCATTCAATAATTTAAAAAAACAACGAGTGGGCCCGTGAAAAAAATCAACTCCATCCGATATGTGTAAGTGCTTGATCAAATCTTCCCATTTTTGAAAAATCGGAAGAAAAAAAAAAAGGAAAGATTGGATGAAAAATGAGAAGATTGGATCGAGCACTTATACATATCGGATGAGGGTGATTTTTCAGATACCCACTTGGTTTTTATTTTAAAATTATTGAACGGCTCGGATCATCCATGCGGGTCCAGAGTGGGCCCCGCAAATGGTCGGCACGTACGATTTGTGTACTTGGGTCAGTATCCGTAACATCCTCCTTTCCTATTTCTGGGCTATCAAACGTACATCATGGAAATCACCGAAAATCGAATTTTCTATACATCGTTCATATGATTTTCACATTCTTCTTTACTTTCTCTACCTCTCCCCTCCTCTCTCTCTCTCTTGGGAAGTTCAATACTACCAAAATCTACTTCACCGAAACCACCGAGGTGAGTTCTTCCATTATTTTTTGTATATTTGCTACCCATTTCATTTTCATTAAGATTATGATGTTTATTAATGGATATGTTGCGTTATTGTTTATAGCATAGTTGAATTTGTTGGACACGGGTTGGTATATTGCACACAAGTTCAGTATTAATTTGCGTGTTGTGATTGTTTGAGCCGTATATTGCACGCGAGTTCAGTATTTATTTTTGTGTGCTGATTGTTCGAGCCGTGCCTTCAGGCACGGGCATACGCTAGTTATACATACAAGATAATATTAAGGAATTTTTATAATTAAAACACGTGTAACCATAATATTTCACAACATCATCGTCAGTTTTTGTACTATTCTTACGTGTCAAAATTGGCAATCTTATGAACCACTATTGTTGGTCGTCTCCATCATATTTTGAACTTTTATTCTCTCGGCCCGCTGACTGTTACATTTGTTATTGCATTATTTTTTGTTGAATATTACCATTGTCAATACTCTTCCATCAGTATCAATGATTTCTATAATAACTGTCATATTATTTTTTCTAATAACCTGTAAAATGTTTCATTAGCTACAATTCGCTCGATCTTCATATGTTAAGCTTTGAATCGATTTGAAAATTTACCAGTGTCTTTTTAAAGCTTTTAAATCGGCTCAAAAGTTTGACATAAAATTTAATACACTAGGCCTGGCTTGACTTAATAAGTCTCTCGATCGACAATAACAATTTTTGTATTGGGTTGAAATTTGATATTAGTTCATAGGCTTAAATAAATAAGTAGTCACAACGTGTGGGGGAATCATACTTCGATATTGCTGACCTAATGTATAGATCTGATCCTATTCTAACCAATCACTCTACCATAGGAATAAGACAGTTTACAAAACCTTTTTTTCCCCTCAATCGATAAGAGAAATCATTACACACTTAGCGATTGCCCCAATGATAAGGACGAGTGCCAGACTTAGGAAGTAATCCTTTGGCTTTGGGGTTCGATTCCTTATCGGATGAGTACCCTGGTATTTAAGTGGGGGGCCATGGTTGGTGTGCTATAGCTAGCTCTCCCCGAGGTTTGGGTTGCACAGTCAGGTCCATTTAGTGGCCTGGCTGTGGGGCTGTTCCTCGTTTACCAAAAAAGAAAGAAGAGAAATCATTACATCATGTATGAAGTACAAGTACAAACTACGGGACACTACATTAATCATATGAGAGTCCACGAGATTAGTACGCCCAAACTACTATGAACCCAACCCAACTACAAGCTCTCATTAGGCACCCACGCGCAGGTGGAAAAACTCGAACTCTTAACCTTTAAGTAAGATGCAAGAATCATAACCAACTGAGTTAGCCCCAGTTGGTTCAGTTAACAAAACATTGACCCTATTAGTTATGGGTGAAAATCTCGTGAATTACATAAGCTTCTATAGTGTGCCAACGCGATACGATTACGATAACGGGCAAATACTAGTGAGTCTAAGGGTTTTACTCCCTCCTAAGATCTTAGATTCCATTATCTTTTCCAGCAATTTTTGGGGTCACCTGATCCTTTGTGTAAGCGTGTGAAAAAGAGTCAAAATAGATTTAAACACCATGTCAATGATCATTATTCTAATCATCAAGGGCGGCCCCACGGCTTTCTGAGGCCTCCGGCAAAATATTTAGAACTTTATTTTCAATTTAACTATTGAAACGTATTTTTCTTGCTTTTTTTTTTAAATATACAAAACTCCTTTTTTTTTTTAAAAGCAAGTTGTTTTAAAATTTTCTTTTCAAACAATAATGTGGCCAATCCATATGAATCTCTGACTAAATGCATTAATATTCAATGTGACTTAGTCTTATTATAGACGGCTATATGGTGCCTTTTGTTTGACTGAAGGTTTTAAAAGGCTTTTGGATTCACATAGACAATTAGAAAATAACCGACTATATATTATCAAAAAAAAAAACTATTATCAAAAGAGCAATTAATAATCTGTCAAGGTAAAATGCATTGTTCTCTTGACTCTCTCTATTTTTAGCTAATTAAAGAAAGTGAAAAAAAAAAAATCAAACTATCATTATCATAGATTGACATATATACTCGTGTATATATATGCACAAAAAAATGAGGCCTACACAATCAATTTGGAAGTCTTAGTCTTTGCTTGGGCCGCCCCGGTTCTGCTAAGCATAGCTTCGTTTCGGTAAGATACTAGTACCAAAAATTTAATTGCTTTATAATTTTTTTTTCTGGAAATGCATATTCTTTAAAATAGCACACACACAGACCATCTTTCTTTTCATTTTGATTCATCTTGTAGTCATACCAAGAGAATTGTTCTCAAATAGATGAAGAAACTAACACATTACGAAGCAACATATCATAAGAAAATATGTAAAATTTTAAAATTGAAGGTTACGAACAATTTGGACAAGGCAAATAAAATTAATACTCCATCTGTCCCAATTTCATTGTCCATTTTTGAATTACGTGTCATTTTTTAATTGTTTATAGTGGGAAATTTCAAAATAGCACATGACCTTTCATACAAATCACACATAGGCACCTAACCTTTTAATATTATCAAAATAACACCTGACCTATTTAAAAACCCATCAAATTTTCACCCGCCGTTAACTTTCCATCCAAAAACAGACGGAAATGCTGAAATGGCCTACATCTGGCCATTTGGAGGGAAACCAATATACATTTTGGGGGAAAAACACATTACTCTACTGATTTCTCCCGCCAAAACCCACCTGCGGGGCCATGGAGTTCCAATGTTTTGTTATGAGAATAATGCTTATAAGACTTCATCTCGGTTATTGTAACTGTTTGTTTTTGTTGAATTGGTTATTGCACATTTTAGGGATCAAATTTATGTGCCATTTTTTTGGGTAAAGCTTGAGATGGTGTGAGGCAAATGAAGGAGAAGAAGGAAATATTTGGGGATTTTGGGACATCCCCATTCCACTTAACTTTTTCTATAACTTTTAGTTTTATTCTTATTTAAAAAAAATTCATGTTTCTTAGTTTTGCGCCTCACTTTTTTTGTTTTCTGATTCGTCTAGTCAAGACGAATCAGAAAAGTAATATATATATATATATATATATATATATATATATTTGCCCAAATATTTTGAAAAATAGTCTTTTTGGACTTAAAAGTGGTTATTTCCTAAAATATTTGGGTAAAAGTAAAAAAAAAAAAAACTTTTCCGATTCATCTTGTCGAGATGAATCAATAAGTCACAAAAGGTTGGCGCAAAACTAACAAATGCGAAAAGAAAAGAAAAGAAAAACAAAACTAAAAGTTATAGAAAAAGTAAAAATAGTTGTTATTGGAACTCCATTGCCCCATTTGTGGGTTTTGGCGGGAGAAATCAGTAGAGTAATGTGTTTTTTCCTCAAAATGCATATTGGTTTCCCTCCAAATAGCCAGATGTAGGCCATTTCAACATTTCCGTCTATTTTTGGATGGAAAGTTAACGGCGGGTGAAAAATTGATGGATTTTTAAATAGGTCAGGTGTTTTTTTGATAATATTAAAAGGTCAGGTGCCTATACGTAATTTGTGTGAAAAATCAGGTGCTATTTTGAAATTTTCACTTGTTTATATCTTTCAATCTATAATGTTTTTCATAATTTTGAAAATTTTGTATTATAAAACTAATTGAGATCTATCAAACAAGATTCACATTGCATATTTTTCAAGATCTACACTAAAAGATGTAGGCAAAAGACATAAAAGAGACAAACAGAATAATGGACAATGAAAATGGGACATAGGGAGTAGTTTGGATCATATTAGTGGACCCGGATGAAAGATGACAACACTTTGTTGTGCTCTCAACTTACAGCAAAGCCCCAACTCCGTCATTGGTGTTGGGGATTCAATAGTTTACAGGCTATGCTTCTTCTACAGCTATCAGTGTTTGCTATATACTCCACTTCTTTGTGTTCTCTTCACAACCTAAAGTATAATACTTGTCAGTAACATCTCAGAAAGATGCCCCACTCCTTTTAGAACCGCCTAAGCCGGCTATGCTAAACTTGGATGCACAAAGAGCAAGCAGAGAGAAGGAATCGAAATCTTCTCATGTGATGATCGTTCGTGTGACGCAAAACAGGACTCATCACGATCTTTTACAAGCAAAAATTAGAAGTTTAAGTTGGTTTAAGTAGCACAAAGTAAATGAAGGTCATTTCTTATCTAACAAGAGAAGGATTCATTTTTCCACAAGGTAACAAGGCTTGCCCCAAGCAGGGCTATCATATCCATGCATACGTAGTCATTTTTATATAAACATCAAGCCGAAGGATAAAAGTGCATACCCAGGAAAAGAATAGACAAGATGGATTAAATTCCACAACACTCTGGCCAAAATAAGCATGTTTCAATCATTGTTATACAGCCGAAAGCAGAGACTAAGAAACTATGACACATCCAAAATAAGCAAGTTTCAATCATCTGCAGTGCCAGAAGGCTTTTCATGAATGCAGCCATTTGTTTCTGTTAAGAAAAAACTCATTGTTATACAGCACAAACAATGACTACACCTCACCTAACCTGATCCGAAACAATACAATCACAACTAGCAATATGAGCATGGTCTGCACTGAGCCAAATGGAAATAACTCTACTTGGGAAGACATTAGAAAATCCTGGCATGAAAACTTAGGCTCTTCCCTAGATTGAAAAATCTTCAATCACTTCTTTGTGGTTTGTTAGCAGTTTGTATGAACATTATCTGCACACACAGCAATCAAAATCACTTTCTTATCCAATCAAATACAATTAGAGGAAAAAATGGTTGAAGGAACCAAATGGAAGCAACTAACTCACCCTGAGAAAGGATGCTGTCAAACCCTATTTGCAGAGTTAACATGAATGCTCACAAGATGGTGAACCAATGAACTATTTCTCAGTGGCGTCAATGCAGTTTTGTGTGAGAGACAGAGAGAGGTTTCATCAAAGTGTACGTGCCACAGTTTTGAACTCAGTCAAGCAAGAGTGCAATATTTTCTGACGCTTCTGAAGAGACTGCCGTTCATTTTGTAGGATGTCAATTGCTCCAGGTGCAACAAACATGTCCATGAATTTCTCATCGTTGACAGCAAACAAATCCAGCCCAAGTGCTACCACAAGACGATCCCGGCTGTGTAAATTAAAAGAGAGCAAAATGAAATAAGTTGCTAAATCAACGCAGATGTGGAACCTTTTAATCCACAGAGTTTAGTCGTGGGCCCATTGATAATCCTATTGTGTTTGAATCAAGTTCGTTGGGAAAATTGAAAAGTACCCAAGGCTTGCTATGCAGATTAATGTACCCATTCCTATGCAGCATTCATGGCCTAATGTATACGGTTAAATCTTTTGCCCAATCAATGACACAGGAGAACTTAACATTCTGCAGATGAGACATGGAGGTTGTTTTAAGTTCATTACCTTGAACTTAAAACAAGATAAAGCATGCTCCCAAAGAATGAGAATGGAGCATCGTTACTTTATTTCTATAGATCTATTGAATGCTATCTACACAGTGCTTATAATTTGAACAAATAGTGCTTGCTCCCTATGGGATTCTTGTTATTTTTCATTTGCTATAAGCTATGCATTCCTCTGTTTGTTTGCTGTGTTTGGTTGTAATCAGCCCTATCTTTCTCATGTATTTTTTTTGCTCGGCCCTAACTTTCTCATGGTTTGGACTGTTTTATAGTTTCTTAACTAGTCATGCCACAAGTTAACAAAAGTTGAGGGTTCTATTCAGCCTAAAATAGATGAAACTATATTAAGATCATGAGACACTGGTTCATCATAAGCACCTTGGTTTGTGAATTGTGAAGGAGACAAACAATGCCCCAGCAGGTACCCAACAGTGACATTGTTGAACAATCACCTTAGGCGACCAAGTAAATACGTATTTCCTAGAAAACATATTTTGATTTCAGGTGTCTCAAGGGATATGAATGCCCATTGGACACAAGTACTATGTCCTACTAAGGATTAGTAACTTACCAAGGAGTTAAGAAACTAGAGTTCAAAGTTGATGTCACACTCCGCTCAACCAAAACTTCACGTATCCGTGCAAAATGCTGTGCAGCCAAAGAACAAATCTCTGAGTAAGCTGACCCTGATCGTGAACTGCTATCCCCACCCCTGAATAAAAGACCACCGCCATTCTGGACTCTCAAATGATCCGAATTTCTGCTATTGCCGACTATTCTAGGATGCCGTTTTCTTGCTCCTACCTCAATGCAGTTTCCAAGTTCCTTCTTAACTCCAACATAATTTCCATCACTTGGCTGATCTGGCGAAGGGGTCTCAGGTACAGTCATTTGGCTTTCCCTAAGAACTTCTCTGGCTTCTGTAACTTTTCCTGGCGTTGTTTGGTGGGCATTTTTTTCTGGAGGTATATTCTCTTGGTCTTTCATGGGTTCATCTTCCAATGTGGGCCCTCCGTCCGATAGCTCAAGACAAAATGATGTAGCTGAAGCTTGGTTGGATTTGGAAGTGTAGCTTACACCTGAACCATAAGTCCCCAGAAAGTCATTCTCATAACAGACTTGAGAATACGGGCTAGTAATTGAGTCAAGGTGATGCCGAACTAATTGCTTGCACTGTTTTGCGATATCCCTCAAAAAGCGGCTGTAAGAGTGCCTTAAAGCAGCATGAAAACCAACATAGCCATCCATATCTCCAGTTTTCCTGCCATCTGAATCACATGTTTTATAACTGGTGTGAGAAGCAAATATGGAAACTGTCAAACACCAACCAAAAAGGGAAAAGAGATTATCATTTCAGGGAAACTGATTTTCACAATTTATTTCCTTTTTATAACATGGACAGTGGACACATTTTATTGCATACTTACACAATGAAGAAATTCGACCAGTAGATGTGACCATAAGGAAGTGCAAGAGGATTATACTGGAAATGCTAGGGGAAGGGAAGACCAAAGTGCCATGGGAATTGGGATGCTGGTGTAACAAAATATACGAATTTATTTCACGTAACTGTATATATACCCTACGAAAGAGCAAAATGGCGGAGAAGAATTCATCTGGTCAGCCCCTATAGATGAGAGACTAGGAGATAAGGCTTGGTTCTGTTTGGTTATTTGTACAGAAGACATTAACCTTAATGTTTAGATCAGCAGCTAATATCCTCTCTACACGCACAGAGCAAAGTGAAAGAGATTAAGAAATTTAAAACGGTCAAATAGATTTAAGTTATTTCTCAATGGAAACTGTGAAATGCAAAAACAAGATAACTTCTTACAGCCTGAGTCTCGGCAATGGTTTCTCTCCACAGCAAGATCGAAGAGGTTCCCCAAAACAAAGGCAAGCCGATCACATGCCGTGTCGAGAAGAGGAGCTAACCATGACTGGGCAGCAGCACGTGCAATCTCTGCAGCTGCCTCTGTGACTCCTCTACCCCCACCACGGCCCGCATGCGCAAGTAATATATTCGCCACCTGTATTAAGGAGATCAGATCTAGTATTCTAATTTCCATCCCAAAAAAGATTGATTTTGGAGTAAACTTACCTTTTCCCTTGATATGGGGGGGCATTCGACGGAATATGTAGCACAACGAAATTCATGCATAACCCTTTCAAAAGCGGCCCCACCATACAGACGTAGGGTGGCATTGGGAGGTTTTATATCTGCTGTAATGCCAGGCCAGCTCCCAATACCACTCTCTGACTGTTCCTCATTTGTTGTTTTCCCCCATTGCTCTGGGGCAGGATCAGCTGCTCCATCAATCAGTGCTCCCTTCACCAATCATACAAGAGCAACCATGGGAGCTATGTTACTAAATTGACTCTTTCAAACTCAATAGGAATTAACAGGTCATTGTACAATCTTACAGATTCTCCAATAGCACGCTATATGAGTTGCTATAACTACTATTAAGACATTAAGCATGGATTTCTGGATTTTCTCCTCCAAGGGTGAGATAAAACACATGCTATGTCTTCCCATAAGAAGAAATTTTGGCACAAGGTATAGCCATTGATAAAATTTAGCATGCTCATTAGGGGACCCAAATATCACAAAGTCAATATGGCATTTGTGGAAAAAAAAATTGAATAGAAGAAATAGCATTTGCTCCGTTGGGGAAAACATTGCTATATTGTAGCAATTTGATAATATTATTCCTTCCTAAAGTACAGCAAAGCTAGCCATTTAGCTATTGAACCATGGAGATGCAAAGGTAAAAGGTCAAATACAACGCACCACATGATTGCAGATCGAAGCAGCATGCAACATTGCAGATTTCCGAAGATGAGAGACATCAGAAGTAGCCTGTATTTTGGTTTCCATTCTGGACAATTCAGCAGTGACTTCGCTGCAGCGCTGTTCAAGCAAAGCTAAAGTAGCGGGCGTGGCTTCTTTGTAGCGCTTTTGAAGCTCAGATTCCAAATAATCTCTGAGACAGGAAAACCCAATATAGGAACTGAACTTTTCTTCATCAAATCCCCCCTTAACACCCTCACGCAGATGGTGTATTACATCGAGGTCCACCTGAGATATTTGCCTGCGGAATTCATCATTTGAAACTGTGTTCCTATCCTTCGGCAGAGCCACAAAAAATGGTTTAATATTCTCTCCCAGGTAACCACTGGCACTCAAATAACGATCCACTTCCCACCGGTCAGTAAATTCCTGAAGTTAATTATTCCAAATCAGGAACAAATCGTAAATCATAAAAAAAAGAGAGAGGAAGAAACCAAATTGTCTGACGGCAAAGGTCTCATCATTCCATTAACCATGAATTTCTCCCGGTTATGAAGTACCAAAGTATACTCCAAAGCTGGAGGCACAGTGGTGCATTGCTATAAGTCACAAAACATTGGTCTTTACATTATGTTAACTACTAAATAATGCAAGCCTTTTTAGGAATGTGACGAAGAAAATTGTTTGCTATTGCAATAAAATTCATTTATGTCAACCAAACAACAAAAAAGTACCGATAATTGATGAAATTTTCTGCATTTCCTTGTATATGTGACACAAAAATGTAGTGGATTCGTACCTTGAGCCGATTGTCAAATTTCGAGACGACAACTACTATCCGCCTAAATGTTGGATCGATTTCGCGAACAGCATCCAACCACAGTGACGAGCACCATTCCACACTACTTTGCTGAAGGAACAAGACAATGCGATTGGGTGGACTAGCCAACGACTTC
Organism: Rhododendron henanense subsp. lingbaoense; assembly: GCA_020567845.1. Taxonomy (NCBI): domain Eukaryota; kingdom Viridiplantae; phylum Streptophyta; class Magnoliopsida; order Ericales; family Ericaceae; genus Rhododendron; species Rhododendron henanense. Next base: position 54,011,999 of record CM036313.1, read on the forward strand.
ACCATTGACAGAATTTCTTCTGGTGTATTCTCTGGTTCACCCTTCTTTGCCTGCCAAATTATTCACATTATTATGTTGACTAAAACATAAATAATATATTAACATGAGTTTCTAACTTTCTTTGTCATATCAACATTTTCTGTCCACTTACCTTGAGAACAAAGCCTGGCGTATCAATGATGGTGAGATTAGGACAATGGGCATATTCTGCTCTCATCACAATTGGCTTTGAAGACACTGCACTTCTGGTCTTCTTCAGAAGTGATTCAGTTCGTGACTTTATGATATCTGAAATTGTAGATGCTAAAACAATAGGATTTCCATATTCCTCGGACTCTTCTTCCTGTTTATGCATCATATTTCAGTATCTTACGAACATAGATGAAGAAAAGCTACGCTTTTAACAGTGAGAGCCTGCAAATCTGTGAGCATGTCTAGACCCTGAAATAGAACTTTTAGCTATAGCATAAAGTAGAAAATGTATTAGTTCCTAACAAATTTTCACTGAAAATACTCTTCGAAGTTCCTACCCACACTGTCAAAAGCACAGGTCCTAAATTCTCTCAAGCCCATTACATCAATAATATGCACAACAGATGATTGATTTGGCCATTCGAAACTACAACAGCAGCAGACTAAGCTTCAACTGACATTTCCACTCCACCTACTTTCAGGGCAAACAAACGGATTGCTGAAAGTCTAAACCATATCACTTATGTATACATATTATGTGACTTATGTCCCAAAGGTAGTAGAAAAAACCTGACATTCGAATGTCCACAACTAAGCCCTAAATCTACTGCATTCAAACACTAGTTCAAAAACCCACAACATCAAATGAAGTAAAAACCCTGACTTTTGAATTTCCAAAACGGCAAAACCAAGCCCCGGACTCCAATAAGAGTAGAAATTCCTAATTGATAGTTCAAAAACCCATGCACATAAAAGGAAGTAGAAACGCTGACTTTCGAATTTCCACAACCAAGCCCTAAATTCAATGAAAGTTGAAACCCTAGATCGACAGACGCACAGAAATTCAAACCCCATGAACTACTTTCCACAACCAAGCCCCAAATTCCACTAAGAATTGAAACCCCAGATTGATAGCCACATAGAAATTCAAAAACCCATAGACTCTGCTAAGGTAAGTAGTTCAAAGAAAACAACCGAAGTTATGATGGAGGGATAATATTCTCGGGTGCTAAATAATCCAGGTCAAGAATTAAACGTAATGGTGGGTTGTTATGTTCATCTTTGGCAAATGATTTCAAATCCCATACACCTTGCCAAAACTGTGCGTAGAGTGCCTTTTTTGTTTGAAGCATGCTATCTTTGTAGCAATTGCAAAAAAAATTGGACGGTTGATGGCTAACTAATGCAGTCATAAAATGTAGTAAGAACCCTGACTTTCGAATTTCAACAACCAAAACCCAAACACGGTAAGAGTTTGTTTTTTGTTTTTTTTTTTAAAGGTTGGGAGGGGGAGACCAGAGTTCAGGGAGAAGGGGCTCCCAACCGCCATAGCATTTTCAGCCAGTGAGTCAGTACCACCCATTAAAGGAGCCAAGCCCCATGGGAGGGTAGTCCATCATCACAGCCCCACCAAGATGCAAGCTGGACAGATGGTGCCCAATACACAACATCTAGTTCACGAGGACTACTAATCACAAGTAGGATTTGAACTCGCGACCGTGTTGTGTGGGTGTGGTGGTGGGTGGACACCCTCACACCACTTGCCATCTTGGCGACCACCTCCGGTGGTTCACTGAGAGAGTTGAAACCCCTAGATTGACAGCCGCACAGATATTCAAAAACGATAAACCTAAAATCTAGTAAAAAAACCCTGACTTTTTAATTTCCAAAACCAAGCCCCAATTCAGTGAGAATTCAAACCCCAGATTAGCAAAAGCACAGGAATTGAAAAACCCATAAACACTTGAACAACCGTAAAACCAATAGTGTAGATAAGAAAGGACCTGAAACCGACACCGGGGCTCTAATGCGGTGGGGTCGTGGACCATTTGGAGGATGAGAGGCCGTCGGGTGCCCATCTCGACTTCTCGGACGTTGAACCGGAACCCGAGGAGGGCTTCGAGGAGCGAGCTCTTGCCGTCGGACTGGCCGCCCACGGCGACTATCTCCGGTATGGGGAGGTTCTCGACGAATGCGACCGCGGCCGCCTGGAGGCGGTTGTAGGCGTCGAATCGGGTCTTGAAATCGGAAGCCGGTCGGGCCGGCATCGATTTGGTTTTGGTGGAAGGGGTTTTGCTGCTGGGTGTGGCCATGGCGTTTTTGGGTGGGTACTGGAGAGAGTGGAGAGGAGAATTGATGCAGAAGAGAGGAGGAGAGAGAGAGAGAGAGGGGGAGGAGGTTTTTGAATTTGAATTCTTGCTTTGTGTAACGAAGACCGTTAAGTATTAAATTACACTGACCTGCCCTCGAACAATTTTGAAAGTGCATATGGAACCCTAAACATTTATTCGAAAAAGCAATGCTACGCACACAGATTTATGCAAACAAATTCAAATGCTTTGTATTTAAATTCAAATACATATTCAAACACAGTCATCCGATGCATGTTAGTCCATCCCTCAATATTTTTTTAGTAGGATTTATGAAGGTTTTCAAACGCATTTGTATTTAAATTTGTGCACATTGCATACACAAACTTTTATTTTTCGGAAGAGCACAAAAATCATAAGCGATTTCATGAGCAAATGCTTCGTGCATGTCCATGTAACTTTTGGCTCAATTGAGGCTTGAAGTGGAAGACAGTGTTCGTTTGCTAGTTCTAGGCCTGCTATCTAGTAAAGAGCCTTTGAAATTGTTCTAAAAACCCTATTTCAGTTTTTCCCCATTCTTTTTTTATATGATGAAATTCGTCAAATATCAACCGCCTTGAGCCGCTTGGAATCGTAAAGGAGAGACAGAGATGTTTGACTGCTTAGAGCATCTCCAACCCTTGACTTCAAATTGGAGATGTTTATTTTTTTTTTTGAAGGCTTATGTGGCATTTTCAATTTGACATCAAAACCTCCTTTCCAACCCTTATACCTAATTCTTTTTATTTGACATCAAGCTATCCCTCTCCAACCCTTATGTCAAACAACATTTCTCAAATTCAAATAGCCAAAATTTTCAAACGGTTATATTTTTCAAAAATTGGCATGCCATTAGCTTGATGCCACAATTGACATGTTTGGAGCAAGCTTCAATTACACATAAACTTGACCTAAGGAAAGGCAACTTGATTGGAACGGAGGAAGTTGTCAAAAGTTTACGTTGAACATCCACCTCAGATTTGAAGTTAATCATGTGGTCCGGGCCATTTTTAACCCATCAAGTTTGATGCAATCTTGGTTTTCCTCATTTGCAATTTAGGATGGAGCACTGTTTTCACCATTTCAATGGAACTTCCATCTCATATGTTTCTTCTTTTTTTCGAAAGGTCACAGGTTAAGCGTTCGAAATCGTGAAAAATTACGCCAGCGTGCTGCTGATTCCTACCTTCCTGTTCTCCTTTGCGAGGCAAGAGTGTGCGCGCACGCACGCACACACACACACACACGGGGGGAGAGAGAGAGAGAGAGAGAGAGAGAGAGAGAGAGAGAGAGAGAGAGAGAGAGAGAGAGAGAGAGAGAGTAATACACCATGATTTGCACTAAGAATGTGACATTTTCTATTTTCTACTTTAGTGGTAGAACTTGACTATGCTTTAGCCAACCTCTAGGATTAGGCTCGACAAAATCTAGACTCTGCTTTAGCCAATATGTGATGGATTAGGCTTGCTATGAACAACAAAAGCAATTTCTAGGAAAATGACACATAATACATCAAAAGACCAACAGTTGAGACAAACGAATACGATCTTTCTGTGTCGCCCGTGCTGAGTCCTTCATAAATATCGGATAAGCTCTACTGCAAACTTTCCCTTCTTTGTTGGGTTTATTTCTCCAATCTGAACCCAAACAATAGAGAAGTCAAGATGGTTGGCTCAATGCAACTGCCCTAAAGTAAGTTAACAGGACAGCAGCGTTAACACCAATTATAATGAGTACTGACTCACCTTCAGTCTTCCTTTTCCACTAACTGAGACAATGTCCCCAGTCTTCATTGTGGTGGTACCTTTTGTCACGGTTGTCCAGTTAACACGCACATCCCCACTTCTGAAAGGAGGGAAAAATTTGGTTACTTTGGTTATCCCTTGCTCTTTACGGGACTTCGTGAATATGTATTTGCACGTACGAGAGATTGTCACATGTACAAAACCATGCGAATAGTTAATTGACATCTCCTCTTTTCAGGCATTTGATTTGGAATGGGACAGGTCAGTGCTTAATAATCGGAACATCTCAGATGTTGTAGTGAAAATTAAGCACTGAAGGTCCCATTCATAATCCCAAAAAAGAGGAGACAAGAATAGGGTTTTAAGTTGCCAAATTAATTACCAATTTACCATCTAAAACCCAAAATAAAGGACAACCTAACTGTTTCATTCTACCCTTTGACTTAAAGGCTTATAGGTTTGTCTCCAAATAAACTGAGGTCTTCATAAACTTATAAAGACACCCAAAATACAATAGGCACATGTAGTGAAGTTAAGCAATAAGAACTTCATCCAAATAATTACGTACAAAGGAATCCAATCCAAAAATAACAGGTTATACCTGATTAAATCGACTAGCTTTGTTCGTGAGATTTTGAATCCAGCACTTGCAATTGCATCGACCCTCAATGATGGTTCCACGGTTTTGAAAGTCTGAGTTCTGTAAAGTGTCAGGATTATACGTAGCCTATATGATTCGGCTGATGGCAAATGGAAAGTGTCAACATAGGGTCAACAAGATAACAATTTGCTACCTTGGTGGCTTATATTCAAGGGCAAGCAATGGAATCTTTTCACAAGTGACCGGAACGTTGCCAACCTGCAAAAGGAACGTATCAAATGTGATTGAACTTTTGCCCCTAAGTTGTACTTCAGCCAATCCTATACTTACTTCTTGAACTTCAAAACACAAGCTTGGGCATATCTCCTTTCCCAGGCCAATCTTCTAGGACCATAGTACTAGCAAAATTATGCAAAGAACAAGAATGTCGTACACATGAAAGGATTAGTACCTTGACCAAGGTTGATGTGATAAAGTCAGCTAGTTCTGGAACAATAAGAATCTGAGCTCCTTCTCCCTGGCACAACAGACGACAGTTAACAAACTGACAATAGGTGGGTAAACATTAAGCGTCAACATAAAAAGTAGCCTAAAACTCACCATATAAATAGAGAATAAGTTAGGGAAGATGAAGTGATCATTAGTTTAAATGCAAGGTAAAAAATGGAATCCAAAAAGGGGGCACTGGTCTGAAATGTAGCCATATATAATAACTGCAAGTCTGCAACTAATTGACACGTGCCACACATCATTAACTGTTGACCGCCAAAAGATAAGGAAAGTAGATGACCACAAAAAGCCTCTACCAACTTAGTTTCAAGCAAGGATCCTGCCACCAAGCATCCATCCTCCATTTTAGGTGTTGGTGACCAGTTTTAAATAAACTCAAATATTTGCCAAAGAAATTAGGTCCCACAAAAAAACTACTTCCAAATCAAGAGGTAAAAGTTCACACCACAAATGTATTTTCCAAGTTTCTTTGCTTAAAAACCAACCTTTGAGTCTCTGCAGTTTTAGAAGGAAATCAGGGGTAGGATACTGTACATATAGGTACTGTGTTAAATAATCCTATCCTTCCTAAACTACTTATCTAACCCAACATGTCATATTGTGAGCTATTCATACAACTCTTGTGTGAATGGTCTCTTCTAATCTTTGTACTATGCCCATCTACGCACTCAACATTCAGAAACCCTTCATTCCAGGCCCGAGGCAATCAATTAAGCACATTTTGTATATCACTCCTCTGGTTGGTCCTCATTGGTCTAAGTATTTCACCCATTCTACGCATTCAACAGTAAAAAAATGTTATCCACGTCCCGGACCAGCACAAGCAATTGTGATCCAATATCCAACTACAGGCAGAGTGATCACTTTTCCGAAGACCTTCCATTTGGTGTGTTTATCGAAATAAAAGGATGCTGCTTGTATTTTTTTCCAGTTACCTTACTCGGTAATAATTCTCAGTTGCAAACTTTTCCAGCAAGGCCTTATATTGGTTTTGATCATCATAACTCATGAGAGACGAGTATATAGAGAAGTTACATAGGTATCAAGAAATAATCTTCGTTTTCCTCTTTTCCTTACTAAATGATCTGAGGTTAAGAAACAAATAAGAAAATAAACATCAAAGATTTAAGATTCTAATATTGCCATTTTTATGCTGCCAATGTCGAACTCTGATAACGAACATGATACCTGCACCAAAATATCCCCCAGCTTCTCCCTAGCAATCCCTGTCCCAAGAATTGAGCCAAGGAAGTCACCATGAGAACAAGGTTGAAACCCAAAGTTGCCTGTGATACTGGAAAAGAGTAAACATTTAACAAATAAAGCTTTTTTCTCCCTCGTTTTTTAAAATGAAACTTTATTATGGTACACCCACAGGACAATGGACATCCAATGACTTGCCTTAATGCCACAACTATATCTGGATCACTTGTCAATTCTTGTGGATGTCCAACTGAAAGCCGACAACGCTCGGCCTGGAGGACATGCTACATATGTTACATGTAAGAGAAATATTAACAGAAACAACATTCCGACAGAAATATTTTCTTCAAGTTAACCTCTGGATATCCACCCTGAGCCACTGTTTTGATGTCAGTGAACTTTTCCAGTACTAACATAGATTCCTTCAGGATGAGTGGTGTGAGAAAATCTGTATGAAGAACTTCTCCCCTAGACGATGCTCGTTTTGCCTGAGAAGGGCAGAGGTTGATTGAAAAATCAGAATAATCTTTCATAAATAGTTGAAGAGAAAGACAATATAATCACTTCAAACTTCTTAGGACCACAAATTGTTAAACTTCTTCCTCCTCCTACATTCGAAGGTGTTTTTTCAAAAGGAAGTAAGGAAAATACCAATTCTACAATATGCTTCACAGCTTCATTGGTATTCTTGTCTCCCACTCCTCTGAGTAAACCATTTACATTGCCGTTAATAGCTTGTGACACTGCCAACTGACATATACCTGCAGCTGTATCACCGAAAGTATCAACAAGGGTGCAAGTTATCAAGTATAATAACTGAATTTTGCCTCCAAAGCTTGCAAGCCCAGTCAGCAAATGAATCTTAGGCATTTAGGATTTCTTTAATTGGTATTTCCCTAAGGTTGCATCCTATGCTACATAGACTCTTTTTGATGTATAAAAGTATCAGTGTTTGACACTGAGTAGTGGCGGTAAGGGTGTGGCTATGGGCAGCGGGCAAGCATACTCTATTTGAGTTTTCCATGAAAGTGTGACTAAAACTCCCACATTATGCATGACCCCTGGCACGAATATTTGCAATTTGAGTTTACCATGGAACAATGTTTAACCTCTCATATTATGCATGAAATACTCTATGATACCTTAATCTACCCAAGAAAATAGAAACAAATAATAAGTATATGGACATTTTGTCCAGTTGCCATGTTCTTGGATTGGTAACTATATCAATCTCACACTAAGACATGTAACCGCGCCCGATGTAACAACTAATAAGTGGCAGCAATTGTTAATGGTGACATAAAGGTGTCGCTATCACCAGACATAGACAACATCAATTGGCATCAGGAATTTCATGCTATTTGGAACACAAGATTAGGAAGAACCTATTCCCCGCAAGTGGGCGGCGGGATTGGTCCCAAGAATTAGTTGAGGTGCACATAAGCTGACCCCGACACCCAAGTTGTCAAAAAAAGATTAGGAAGAACCTATCTTAATCTTTACCAAAAAGAACATATTTGCTGATAGTGTGGTTCAAATAGGGGTGGTGAGAACAGGCGAAATTCATCAATTGTATGCCCCATAAGAAGCCAATGCTCATTGTCTACATCCAAAAGAGTAGCTTCTGTAAGTGACCTAAACATCCTCATCAACTACATAGTTCAACATAACATAATTCACGAAAAAATTCACAATTCATCACATGGGTATTCAAAAATCACAACTTTAAGATGAAAAATAACAGTTTCGGACGGAAGAAAAGTTGTAAAAGTCCCAAATAGAGGAAAGACGAGAACCTGAATTGCCGAGAGAAGTAGTGAGAGGAAGAGAGAGAAGGGTTCTGTAATGAGAGAAGTTCTTGCTGATTCCAACGGGAAGAGGGGAAGCAAGTGCCCTGAAAAGGGCTCTTCCTAGAACAGAATGAGACGCGAAGCTGGTGGCTGCCATGGTTGTGTACGCGTACTGCGCACTTGCGATGGCTATGAATAGCCTGGTGGTTGATAGTACTCCTACTTGTTTGAATACTTCGAGCCTAACGGAGATGATAGAGATGAGCTGAATTTTAATCCAGGTTGAATACAAACGGTAGTGGGTCGGATCCGACACCTCATGGACCCATCGGAGTGGGCAGCTGCCAGCCCAAACCGCACAAGGCCAGTTGGGCTGATGGCCTGCCCGTTCCGCATAAGCCCAGCGCGTTGGCCCAGGGTTTGGACCTGGTGGAGTTGGGTCGGGCCGAAGGGTGCCCGACTCATGGGACGAGCCATATTTTCACTACATCATGTTCTGCACACGTGGGGCCTGCTACGTGTCTGTCGAGCATCATCATCAGTGGTGTCACTCACTAAAACGGTTACGCATGATGTCACGCACTCAAGTTGGGCACGAGATACTTAGAGAGCAAGGGACCAACCTGTCATAAAACCCAGGGATAAACACTAGGGGAGCAAGCCATTTTCTAGATCTCAGATTTGCTGTTCTCCCAGTCCTTCTTCTCCAAGTACAAATTTAGGCAACGGAGTGCCCTCCGGCTCGCTTCAACCGGGTGGCGCTAACCGTTGCTCCTTTTGCAAGTTAGCTTGGGAAGAAGTGAAGACGCTCGGAACTATCCATCTAGCCACCCAAAACCACCACCCAGGCAAATCGATCTCAAGTAGTATGAAATATTATTATTTTTATATTATAAGTCAAACGAGACTAGTAGTGACTTGTTCGAGCTCAAGCTTGAAACCTTGACTAGCTTGAAAAATGTTCAAGTTTGGTTTATATTTATAACAAATTGATTTTGAACAAGTTTTCAACGAGCGAATTGTCCTCCCTTTTCTCTTCCCATTACAAAATCAATACAAGAAAATTAACGTATAGGGTAACTTATATTTTGTTGTTTGAAGTGTTATTCAATGGAGTATATCAGGAAAAACATTAAATTACCACAAATACAACTCAAGTAATAGTCCTCATAATCCTATGTAATTTTCGAATCAGTCACTCCTATTTCCTTTAATTGTTGACTTCCAAGTAGAAAGTGCGTAATGATGACTCTATTACTACCTTGGTTGTTGAGGTTTTGCATTCGATTGAAGTTTGAGTAACACGATTGTAACAGGTGTGTACCGAATTGAGCCGAGCTTTATAATGTTCAGGTTCGTTTGTTAAGTTTTTGAGCAAACTCGAGTCGAACTCGAACTCAATAAAAGTTTGACGAGTCAAGCTTTCCTAGGTTTGAGTCGAACTTGAACTTGTCCACCAGTCTTAACAAGTCTACAGTACTAAATATTTATGTTCTCATACAGGTCTAGCACTACAAATGAAATTTCCATTTTGTACATTAATAAGTTCATATAATTATGGAACATACTAAAATTAAGTTTATACGATTTAAATTTTCATTCTGTACATGTAAAAATTTATACAAATTCAAGATTACATGGGAAATTCTTAAGAGATAGTATATAAATACTCTGGGTTTGCGAGCCGAATCGAGCCGAACATTGTCAGGTTTAAGTTCGGCTCATTTATTAAACGAGCTTAAAATTGAGACTCAGGTGTTCGTTTGCAGCTCTAAGCACAAGATAGGAAGAATCCACTTCCCCTGCCATACTTGCTGACTGAGTAAGCTTCCATCACTGCTATCTTATCGTCGTGATCTGCAGGTCAATTCGTTAAGTAGACTCACAAAACTGCACTACAAGACCCCTTGTCCCTTGGGCTCGTAGAACTGAACTGCACTGCATTGTGTGCTCCACAGCACTTTCATGTTGGAGAGAACCCGAGCCCTCTCCAAAACGATCAATGCTAGGACAACAAACACGTACGCCAACACTTGCAAGCGTGTGCAGGGCCCCACACAAACATGTGAGCATGCGTACAAGTTTTTGTGTGCGTTCGTGATTCTAGAACTTTTGCTCCACAACCTGGGGAAGGAAACAAAATGTTTTCCAACCACTCAATCTGAAGTAATCTTGCCTGTAGAGATACCAACTTCCTGTAAAAGCAAATGCCTTAAATAACATTCCTTCCGGTCTAAAAGTCAAAATTCAAAAGTACACCAAGTAAAAGGTATATAGGTGATTCGCCTGCAAGTATCTCATACTCCCTGATCTACCGATAACCTAATGAGTTCTGCCGAGTCCATACTCGACATGTTATCAAAAAAACAAAAAAAAACATGGAACATAAACAAGTTACGTCCATAGTACATACCTAAACCACACGGATCACCAAAAAAACAAAAATTTGGTCCGTAAATTGTTCCACCAAATACGACCCTTTCTTCTAAACTTCAGAGGAAATACTTGTATCCAACCACTAAAAGCATAGCAACAGACAAAACAGCAGCAGGAGCAGCAGCCCATAACCAGTAGTTAGTTGATTTCTTTCGCTTGAGTATGACTCTGGGAAGTGAATCTGCACCTTTTGCTCTTTTGCTGTACCTAATTGTGGTTTCCTTTCGGTCCTTTTTCTTTGATGGAACTGGAGCTTCAACATTTTCCTCCGCCTTTTCCGGTTCAGTAACATCGGGACCCTCTTCGGCTGGTTGATCCTCCAGTTCGGAAGCAGGTCCTGATGCCGCAGCCTTCTTCTTTGCTTTCTTTTCACGATCCTGCAGTTCAAAAAAATCATTCAAGAGTTTTCGGCAGATCACTAGGGCTACTTCATCTGAAAAATGGAGGATAGAAATGAAGAATTGCCTTAAGCTTCTTTTCAGCTTCTTTCTGAGCCTTTATGGCTGCTTTTGCCGCCGCTTTCTCCGCCAGCTTCTTCTTCCTTTCCAAGGCAAGCTTGGCTTTTGCAATCTCCTCTTCTCTTTTCATCTCCTTCAGCTTAGCTTCATCCACAACTTCATTAGCCTTTGGTGGCAAATCTTTTTGCACCTTTTCAGACACGTAGAATTCCCCTTTGTCTTCCAACTCAATCGGCTCCATAGGTTTTCCAGAACTTATTGGCTTGTTATTCTTTGCTTCTTTCTGTGGTTTACTTTTTGCTTCTTTCGTCACTTCCTCAACAACAGGGACAGCAACTGGAGAGGAGATGGAATCTTCTTTTGTTGGTCGTTTTATATTGGTTTTAGTTACCATTACATTTTCATACGAATTTCGTGCCTCTTGCACCACCAATGGCTTCTCATCCGGGTTCCTAATGCGTCCATCTCTGCTCAACTGGCGCATGTCCAATGACGGCAAAATTCTTCTCTCATAATCATCCCTAAAATCCTTGCTACCGTTCCACTGGGACATAAATTCCTCAACCTAATAAGGATAGAAAAAAAAAGGTTAACGAAAACTACAATATGCTTGTCACATAAGTAAAGTAGTATCTTCTTCAAAAAGGACCAGATAAAGGGACAACAAACCTCCTTTTTTTCTTTTTCCATGAGGGCTCCAATATCCTTCTTTGCAGCAAGTCCTTTGACCTCGTACAAGAATTCACGATTTTGATAATAGCAAGAATTCTGAAAAACATCAAAACACCAAGTAAAAATGCGATTGTATACAATCCAAGTTTTGAGTAATGATCATTGTATCGTACCAATATTGAAATATAATAAGCTGATGCTTTCCCTGTTTTGAATTGTCAACAATCATATCAAAAAATTATAAATCTATAGAAACATTGGCTGGACCATTACTATTAAAGAGGATCATACCTTCCTCTCCACAATGTCAGAGAACTATCAAGCAAGTTTACAGTGCAAGCTGTTAGAGACTTCAACAAATTCACAAATGCATGTATTCTTGAGAGAGATGGTGGGGATGTCATGGCTGAACCCGAAAGGGGAATTTGACACACAAGGGTGCCACCATTTGGGAACTCAAGTTTAGTGTCAGTGCATAAAGTTATTTAAATTATGAATTTACTCTCAAAAAATGACTTACGTCAATACAAACTCAGAATTTTGAATGAAGGAAGCAAGATAATGAGCACGGAATTGAATCAGGTCTCTAGGCCTGCCCTCTCGATGCTCTCTAGGCCTGAGTTCATCGAATTTTGGAGGAATGGGGGTGTTATTTCTGTGGTAAAAACTTTTGAGACCAGCCACAATGTGCATATATTGCCCAAGGTTAGCATTGTTTCCAGTCTCCCCCAACCCAAACCCCCATCAAGTAGGAATTACATGGGTATTGCTATTGATGCATTCATTATATAGTCTAGTTGTTTTCTTGCATTTTATTGTGTTACTGCAACTTGGACATTGGCATGAACTATGTGGGCGTTAAATGGTCTTACACCAAAAAAATGTCTCAAAAAGTCCTTTACTCAACTCGAAATCAAAATTTATCTCATAATTTAATTCCCCATTTTCAAAGCAATATCTTCGTTGGACGTTACAACTGAATACATAGCATAGCGCACTAATTACCTCCCATTGGTCAACTCAAAGGGAACTAACAGAAAATGCTTATGTAAGCAACTAAATCCATCGGAATACGGTTCTTACCCCTGCCTTTCCATTTTCCACTCTCCCTCTCCCTCTACAGTCTCTAAAAACAACCCAGCAATATCCTGATATTCCATGCCCCTAGTGCCGTCAGCAAATACCAAAAATTTAACATTGCTATTGTTGGGATTTCTGCAGGCAAAAACACAGCTCAATTTCATTGGGATAGAGTCATTGGCCCCGGAGTGGCCTGGTGGTCAAACATTGAGAAAAACACTACACGTGTGTGGGGTGGTTTGGGGGGGGGGGGGGGGGGGGGGGGGGGGGGGGGTGTTGGATGGATCAATTGAATAGGTTGGAGAAAACAGGGAGAGATGGACTGGGAGGGGGAAATACAGAAAGGGGAAGGTAGTTGTTTGCCCAAGGAGAGTGGGTGGACCAAGATGTCAGCAGCGAAGATGTTCAGCCGTTTACTTAAGGAGGGTAAAAATGCAATTACAGGGTTTCCATTCCATCGTTTCCTTATCCGGAACATGAGAGGGAATTGCCACATAAGCTTTCGAAAAAATTGACATACCAATTTTTTTAAGTAGATGACTCAATGTTGGAGATACTCTGAGGGCATTAAGTAACCCAAATGTGGATATAAAAAACACAAAAGCCAAAAACAATTCACGGGTATTCCAAATACGGCCATCTACGCTACCATAAATTACAATCAGCCCCAAGAATTCAATCTGAACCCTAACTATTCTGACAAAACAATTTTCAATCCACGCAAGAAGTCGTTTACCATTCACACAAGTATTAGTTTACCATCCACACAAGTATTAGTTTACTATCCCCAATACAGCTAGAAAAATGTAAATGTAAATCCGTCGATTGCCGAGAAAAAATTGAAGATAAAAATCTACAAGATAGTGACACAATCAATAGAAAACAAACCATCATCAATTCTAACTTCTAACAATCTACAGGAAAAAAGAGTCAAAGATACATGATTGGAATGGAAACTAAACGAACATACCCCCTTGTCACGTTGATTCCTCAATTCCCAGAGTTTTTTATATGCTGCATCCCGGCTTTCTGTTGCAGCCGTCACTTCAGCATCCAGCTTAGTAATTTCATTTTTTATGATATCCCGTTCTTGGACAAGTGTCTTAATCTTGTCCTTCACTGCCTGCATATCCTTTCTGACTCCATCCAAATTGACTCCCATAAGCTGCATTAACACACAGGGAAAAAAAATCATAAAATAACAAACATGTATACATTACAGTCAAGAAAAGCAAAACAACAAAGGATATGAATTTAGTAAGTTCTACGGATCATATGGCTCTTGGCAGAGCAGAGTGGTGAAAAAGAATTCATACAACCAACAAAGGTTTATTGGTTTGGTTTGGTAACAGCACATGTTACATTTAATAGAGTAGAGGGGAATAAGGAGGATTATCTTACTTTAACCTGGCCCTGAATGACATCTTTTTCACCCAGCGAATCCTGAATCTTCACTCTCATAGCATCATTAGCAATTACTTTTTCCCTTGTCCCTTCAAGCTGTTTAATGTCTCTTAGGAGTTGCTTCTCCTCAGAAAGCGGGATACTTTCATGTTGAATACGGTAATGCAAGCTTTTGATCTGGATTTCACAATTACCACACACACACACAAAAGTTAGACGCCAAAGCTCCAAGTAATGGCAATTTTTCAACTGAAAATTTTGAAATAAAGACAGACATTGTTTGATTGTTGATTTCAGAATCATTTGGCAAAACATTTCTCAGATATTTGTTTACATGACCGTCGACGGTCTTCAAAACTTTGTTTTTGCAAACTTATCAGAAAACAACCAATTTTTAGAAAACCCCACGAAGACTGTTTCAAATGCTCGGAAAAGGGCCCCAGAAATTTAAAAAAGGTAGGAAAACAATGAGTGTATGTATTTTCTTAAACAGTTTCCATGATTGTGTTTCGTGAAACAGCAACCAAGCAATGAGGGGTCCTTGGATTAAAAAACTTTGGATATGAAGTCAAACAACTCTGACAGCAGAATAGTTGAAGCTTACAACATAATTAAGTTCATCTTCAGATGAACACAGACCAACACCCTTCTCTCGGTTAACACTGTTTGGGTTACGCAACTTGCCAAGTGCATGCTGCAGAGGTTCCATCTCTTTTCTCTTCTCACCCATGATTGTCCAGTACTGATCGTTCTCAGTTCTCAGAGGCCTTATTTGTTCATCCAGCTCAAATTTAGCGGACTACAGTGACAGAAAACAAATGCAGAGAAACAAATACATTTAGGTAATGAATAATTGTCAAACCAAGGCTTCATAGGATTCATCCTTCACTAGCTTTATACAATCAGCAATTCTTCTTCATTTAATGCATCGTGTAACTTTGATCGATTGAACAGTGTATTAAAAGGAATGATTTCAAAAAAAAAAAAATACAGAGAAATCATAGTTAACTACCAACAAAAAAGAGCACCACCAGAGTTGAAAAAACTGAATACATTTGACCGCATGACTCCAAATCCCCAAAAATTCATCAATTATCAATTATGAATTGGGAAAAATAAATCTCTTTTTCTTCATTGTATCAGAAAAACTAATCAAGAAAACTTTCAAAGCTGACTTGGCATCACAAAAGGCAAATGTTCACGAAATTTGAATTATCACCTTGATCAATAGTTTTTAAAGACAAAGTTCAGCTTACCTTTTTTGCCCTCCATTTTTCAATGAGCTGAGAGCGAGCTTGATCCTTCTTTCGAAGGTCACTATCAGCATACTCCAATTGGGCCTTGAGTTTAGGATCCTCGTATGATCGATACTTAACGAAAAAAAAGGAATGGATCTTCTGAGCTTCTGGCCACTCGTCCACAACATCCTTCGGGACATCGGGAACTGAAGCACTAATTCCTTTGATATTAACTGGCTCATCAACATCGTGTGAACCGAATATAATGGGTTCACTTGGACAAATTCCCTGATGCATTTTTCCATTTTCTTCACACGCAGATTCCATCGAAAGTTGGGCCAAGTCAGATTTCACCACCTCCAAATCCATGTTTTCAACCACAACTGACGGACAACACCCTTAATGATCCCGAATTCTGATGCAAAAGACCAAAAGAAAAAGGGCATCTCATTAGAAGAAACAAAAAGAAATCCAATGCCATTGAGAACCCATGTGACTACTCAGAAGAGGTCTTTCTCTATTGATTGAAGAACGGTACCTACAATCCTATGCTTGGAACTTTGGAAAATGGATTTTAGGAGGGATTTACTCAATGACTGAAAAATGTTAGGTAACCAAGTAAACAAATTTAGCTTCCTCACTTTGTCATCATTCCATCTTTCAGTCACTTCCTCCTTTACTTTATCCTTTGCCTCCATGAATCCTTCTGAATCCATGATCCAAAAACAGCCAAGGTCCTCCAAATAATTTCACGTATACCACAGCAAAGTTGTAGCAATGTCATCACTAAAAAAACAAACCAAATTGGAGGATCTACAAAATGTTAAGGCTGTGTTTGGATCAAGGATTTGTGGGCGTTTTAGCAAGAGAGAGACAGGAAAATGAAATCTAAAAAGTTAGCTTCTTCAATCCATTGTCTCCTTAATCTTTTCCTTTTACCTTAATACCTTATCCTTTCCCCTCATAAGTCCATCTACAAATTCATGACTCAAACACAGCCAATGCCAAAACAGAAACACACAACAGCTATCCAGACGACCAAACCAATGCTAGATTCAACCAATATATCATCAAAATTCACAACAGAAAGGGGGAAATAAAGATCAACCAAACATCACTAACCTTCTAATAAAACATGCATCAATGTATAGATATGTCAAAATCCAAATGCATTGCATATATTTACGACTATTAACAACGAAATCTAAAACCAATATAGCTGAATCCAAGAAAACCCACCAAAAAAAACAAACCTTCTCTACAAAACAAACCAAAATTTCAAAGACCAAATACACATGACTCGTAAACACTAAACAATAAGGATTTACCTGTTCAAATGAAAAAAGAGATCACTCGTATAGATGCATCAATGTATTGCATATATCTGGTAATTACAAATCAAAATGTATTGCATATATCTGGTAATTACAAGTTCACAACTATGAACAACGAAATCTATAACTTAAATAGATAAACCAAACCCATCAAAAAGATCAATCCTTTCTACAAAATAGACCAAAATTTAAACGACCCAATACGCATGAGTTGTAAATAATTACAATTTACCAGTTTATTTAGTTTTCTTTGAAAAAATCAAGTGTATATACACATCAACGTACATAAATTTCCAAGTCAAAACGCATACAGCTATAAACATCGAAATCTAAAACCCAGAGCTGTATCCAAGCAACCCACCAAACAAATCAAAGCTTTCTACAAAATAGACCAGAATTTCGAAGACCCAATACGCATGACTCGCAAACAATAGATTTACTTCAAATAAAAAAAATACGGCTCGTATATGTACATCAATATACAGATTTTACAAAGTCAAAACGCATTGCACGTATCTGCCAATTACAACTCTGAACAAGCAAACCCACAAAAAGATCACACCTTCTTCACAAAATAGAGCAAAAATTCAAAGACCCAATACGCATGAGGCGCAAACAATTAGGATTTACCTGAAAAAGAATCGAGATCGGGATAGATCGAGGGATAACGCACGGAGCAGAGGGCAAAAAGGGAAAATTTCGAGACAGAGAGGAGAGAAAAAAAAGGGAAAGAATTTGTGGATAAACAAGGGGAGACGAAAATAGCGGGGGGGTTGCCTTGATGGGAAACAAACAGGACAGAGGCAGGGATTCTTAGGAGAACACAAGAGACCCCCTTTTGACAAGGCCTACCGAGAAGAGCAAAAATAAGGTCAGATCTTGGGAAAAAGGCTTTTCCTATTTTGAGAGAGAGAGAGAGAGAGAGAGAGAGAGAGGGGGGTGGGAAGGAGTTTTTAGGGAGAGAGGAATTGTACAGAGCAGTAAATTGGGAGGGAGTGATACCGGTATTGTTTGACGCGGTTATCAATTTTGGGCAAAGGTTATATGAGGGTATAAAATAAATATTTTTCTGTATTTTTATTTTTCAAAACTTTTTATTAAGCTTATCGTCGTAATCTTTGGAGTCAATCTTTCGTCTCGACAAAATCAATAAAAAATATAGAAATGTGAGTCGATGTTGAAAAAATTCACATAAGACAACACTTTAAACAAAAAGACGGCTGTTTGATAATTTTTTCGTCTTTAGCGATTTTTTTTTCTTTTTGGTCATAATTTTAATTTTTTTAAATTGATCTCGTCGAGATGAATGGTTCAACCAAAAATATGACGCAAATCAAATAGAAATTTAGAAAAAACGAACAAAACACACCAAAGAAATTGACAAAAAATAATAAGGAGAATGGAGTTCATTCGATATTTTTGTATTTCTTGTTTTAGTATTTTGTCGTATTTTTGTTGATTTAACGTTTTATTTTTTGGATAATCACCCTATGAGATGAGTCTAAAAAGTATAAAATTATAACCAAAAGAAAGAAAAAGTTGCTAAAGATGAAAAAAATACCAAACCACTCTTTTTTTTATTATCCAAGAGTCCTTTTATAGAAAAAAATTTCAACATCAGTCCTTGCAACTTTAACCAACTCCCCTCTTATACCAAAATTTATCGTGGGATCGGATCAAACAACCCAAATTTGGATCATACATTGAAAAAATCATTATTTTTTTTTGCGAAGGGTCTCTCAGCAGATCTGAACCTCTGATTGCAGCATTGAACGATCCAAATTTTAACTGTCTCCTCCAGTCCAATACTTGAATCGGAGAGGATCTACATTTGCGGTAAAAAGGACCCAGTAGTTATTGCTTATGAATATCGTAAGTTGAAATCCTGTTAGGATCAGATTCCCACTCAATCTGGTAATTTGATTTCTAATCGAATGTGTCGTCAGGAATCACAATCCTATTTCTGTCTCTCCCAAACATGAAAATCCTGAGAGTGTGGCATCGCATTCTTATTCATGTTCCTTCCAAACGTTGGAATCATGAAAGTATGGTGTCACATTCTCATTCCTCCTCAAGATTCTTGTCATCCAAACTAAGCCTTAGGGTTATTGTCATGCAGGCCCTTTCCTCTAAGGATATGTCATATGTGTTGTCTTCTTTGTTAGAACTTGAAGAATCCTTCCTTGCAGGGAGTGGATCAATTGAGATGAGTCTCAAACCAGCAAACGCGGTAGGCCAAGCTGACTCCCTGGTTGTTCTCGTCCTCACTCCTCACCCACTCTTATGGCCAAAATGGTGTGTACCAGTGGGGCCGTAAACAAGTCCGGCTTTATTAAGTTCAAACTCGGCTCATTTACTTAACAAGTCAAAAATTCGAGCTCGAGCTCGGCTTGAGTCTTAACGAGCCGAGCCCTTATCGAGCCAAACTGAATTATTTACTAAACAAGTCTCTTTAATTGAGTCGAACCACCCTTAACGAGCCGAGCTCGTTTACTGAACGAGCCGAAAACTCGAGTTCAATGCCCGAGAGACAGGCTAATGTATGAGGAGGATAGAGTTGAGGCACCCACCTACCATGTCCGAGGGCACCCAATAATCACTCCAAAATCTGCAGTTAAATTTGACTTTTGATTTTTTGCCAAAGGCTGTTTTAGCTCGGTGGCGTCTTTTTGGAACAGAAGTACTGAAGTGACATGACATCTATTTCCACTGTTTTGTTGTTAAGGGGTTGTTTGGGAACACGTGTTAGAGATGATTCTGTTTTTTTAGGGCTTTGGATCTGGCACGTCACCGCCGATGATTACGAGGAACGTGTGTACTGTTACATAACTTAAGTACTACTTTACATTAATACGCTCGCCTACTAATTAAGGCCTTGTTCTCGGCTTTAGGAGCTTTTTGGTTTTATTCAACAAATTTTTTTTTAAAATTATTGATTCGTCTCGATGGAAGAAATTCGAAAACCCATTTTTTTTTGCTTTTATCCAAATATTTTTAGAAATATCCAAGATAAAGCCCCAAAAGCCGGTTTAATGCACATTTGGGCTTTATCTTAGATATTTTTCTAATATATTAGGGTAACAGTAAAAAAAATTACTTTTTTGATTCAAAGAATCAATAATTCATAAAAATCTGACTTAAAGCTAACAAGCGCGATTTTTTTTTAATAAAGACGAAACACCCAAAAAAAAAGGCCCCTAAAACTAAGGAGAACAAGGCCTAATTTTATTTTTGGGAAAATAACGGCTAATGATGTGTTTTGATAATTAATACCCGCTAAGGACATTTTCAGCACTAACAACTGTTCTCAACATGTTCTTTTTGACGGATATTAATTATCAAAACACGTCTTGGGCCGTTTTTTTCCCATTTATTTTTGGATCAAGGGAAGATCCATTCATAAATAAATAGCCCAAAAGTGCCAAGGGATCCGTTTCTTTCATCTAGACGCCGAGCATGTTGCTTTTTAACACATACAACGAAACGGATCGAAGCCTCAACAATAGTGTGAGTCAATGAGAGAGAGAGAGTTGACCTCTGAGGATTGTCTAGACTCAAATCAAAGTAAGGAAGAGCATCTTCAGCTTTGACTCATTTTAAGATTCAAATTCAAAATTTGGATAAAAATCTCAAAAGTCCTTCTCCAATCCTTTACCCAAACCCTTCTCCATCCTGGGTTTTACCTATTTTTTTTCCTAAATCTGGGACAACTTTTGCCTTGACCTATTTTTTACAATTGCTAGTTATAGAGCGAGAGAGAGAGATCTAGCCGGAGCTTCTGTATTTCGTCGGAGCCGGTCGACCTTTGCCGGAGTCGCTGAGTTGCCGACCGTTGAAGCTTTCTTCGCTGGATCTGTCGTCTGATCTTTGTGCTGCCGGATCGTTGTTCGTCGAAGCTTTGTATTGCTTGAAGCTGTGTGCCGATCATATAGGTGTAGATGAAGAAGATGTAGAAAGAGAAAGTGGTGGTTTTGATTGTGAGCAGACAAAGAAGAAGAAGGTGGAGACGTGATATGGTTTTATTGACTCTATTTACTATTCTATCATTAAGAATTAATATATATATATATAGGGGTCGGTTCTAGAGACAATATATTTGACAATACTTTTGACAATACATTTTTCGAAACCCCGCATGGGACCTTCAAACAAATGATTAGAGCTACTCAATGTATTTAAAACATGTTTTTAAGGGGTCCCGTAAAAAATTAACGCATTTGGATATCGGTAAGGGCTTGATCGGCTCATTTAGTTGATTCCTGTCAAATTTGACAGGATAAAATTGAATGAATCGATCAAGCCCTTGCCGATATCCAAAATGAGTTGATTTTTTACGGGAATCCTTAAAAACATGTTTTAAACAAATTGAACGCTTCAATTATTCGCGTGGGGCTCCGAAAAATATATTGTCAAAAGTATTGTCTCAAGAACCGGGCCCATATATATATATATATGGGTAAAATTTAGGTTTGATGATTGAAGATGTGCGTACCCATAATGGGTTTTTACCCAAAATTTGACTCAAATTTGACTGAAAAAATGGGTGAAGGCTGGAGATGCTCTAATGCATCGCTGGAAACCCATGCTAAAATATGTAAAATTAAAGGAAACAAAACTCCGAGATTTAAAAAACTCGAAGAACAAAAGCTGAATTATTTGGTTCGGAATTTGAGGAAGTTTTTCGGGAGTAATGAGTGAAGAGATATATATAGGGAAATGAAAGTAAAGGAGAAACAAAGGAAAATTAGTCTATGAGTAAAACTACGGAGTCACACAACTATCAACTATCAACTGTGTTTAGAGTCATTTGATGTATGTGGACCGACATCCAATTGTATCCTAAGTCGTGTTTTTAATTGTTGTTCTAATATTGCTCGACAAACGAATGGGCACTATGCCCTCTCAAAAGATACATCGCGAGCAGGTATATTATTTCCTCGAACCCTGCTAACCACACATATATCTGTGCACAGGTTTTGTTGTGGGGTTTATCACGGGTCCTACACAAATGATCCGAGCCGTTCGTTAGATGTAAAATATTTTTTCAAAGGTCTCCGTAAAAAATAAGCTCAATCTAATACCTATAGGTGCTCGATCCAATCATCTAAATTTTCATTCAGATTTTCGGGTAATGAAAAATTAGATGATTAGATCAAGCACCTATAGGTATTGGATTGAGCTGATTTTTTACGAGAACCCTTGAAAAAATGTTTTACATTTAATGAACGGCTCAGATCGTTTGTGTGGGACCCGTGGTGGGCTCCACAACAAAATCTGTGCACAGATTATCTGTGTGGACAGATTTACCGTATTTCCTCCGGAGGTATGATCAAGTCTTTGTTTTCAATTCACACCACTCTGGTGGGATTTTCAAGATCTTTTTTTTGCGTAAAAACCCTTTGGGGTTAGCAAAGGCTGGTTGGGGCCGTAGAGATTTAGTTCTGTGGTGCGCATAAGTTGGCTCAGAGACACTCTGCATTACAAAAAAAAAATTCGGATCTTGCTAACTTCCGCCTAAGTCGTAGGATAACATGACAATATTGCCAAACAAGTTCGGTTTCGCGGATACTAATATATTTTTATAGATATCAATACAATTTTTTCGAATAACGATACACCTTTTATTAATTATCTTTGGTCCTTAGAATTGAGGTTAGTGTTTTATTTTGGGGCGAGTTATTTACAACTACAAATTTTCTAAACGTAATCTGTTCTAAGCCTAACCCACAAATCTTATAACAATTTCCTAAATGCAACCTCAAAAATTCTCCTAAACTTCCAAAATTGTCCCTCCATACCCAAAAACGTATTTTTCCCCCAAAATTGAACCCTCTCTCCTGCACCACCACCAAATCCTCCATAACTGCCGGCACCACCACCAGACAACACCACCACCACCATGATTCTGCCCTTCTCCCTCTCTCCCCGTTTCCCTCTTCTCTGTTGTTCGTTCACCACCACCTCCGCCGTCCGTTCACCACCACCGCCGCACCAGACCTGTCGAACACCTTCGACCAGAAGCAGCACACCCTTCCTCCACCACACCCATCCAACACCAATCGAACATTTAGTTCCAAAAATCGCTACCAAAATCGGAAATTAACTTCCGAAAATGTTTACAAAATTCAGATTCTATTTCCTGAACACTTTATAATGCATATGTGTCATGTCCTTTTTTTTTGTTAAAAATGCAGATTTTGACTGTTAAAAATGCAAATTACGAATGCGTTATGTTCCGTATAACGCATCTTGAAGATACGTCATGTTCTCTTTTCCCGTTCAAAATGCAAAATCCGAATGCATCATGCTCTGTATAATGCATTTCGTGAATGCGCGATTAACATCACGCATTTCGCTAATGCGCGATGGAACTGGTTCGTCGGCGTCGGCAGCATCATCGTCGTCGTTCACTGTCTCTCCCAGCTTCTGGATGTTACCGATTTCTACCCCTTTTCAGTATTTCCACCTTCACTGCAACAGCACCAAAACAACCCAACAATCCAAATCAACGAAAACCCACTTTGAAGGATATTGGTTGCCTCAACGCCAGGAGATCGCATTGGGCTTGTGATAGTAACTGATGGGCTAAACTAAAGGGCCAATGGGGACAACACGTGGTGGGTCCGGGAAGGATGACGATCGCGATCGACGGCCATAATGACAGACCCACTACTGCCCACCACGAGATTTCAAGCGGAGCTTCCTTTGGAAACCTAAAAAACAAACAGATTTTCTCTTTGATTTGAGGGTTTGGGGGAGGGGATTTTGGAGCATAAACCCAGGGCAGAGGTTTCTGCCGACTAGTATGGTGGGACTCTTTTAGGGTTTTTGTAGGAAGAAGAGTGGGGAGGAAGATGATGGATGATTTTTTGTTATCCTAAAACTCGTTTTATTGGGGGTATTTTTGTCAACTTTTTTAAGAGCATTTTTGTCCGAGAGTAATTAATTTTTACAACAGGTTACGTTTAAGAAATTTGTGACTGCAAATAACTCGTCTCTTTATATTTTTTAAAATACAGCATTCACGAATTGACCAATCTCTTTTCAATTTACATCCAATTCCAAAATAGCTATTCAAAAAACACACACTCATGGTTATTGTCTCTATTTGGGATAGATAATCTTTTTTGGTTGTTTATGTATGCTTATAATTTTGTATCAATGAAATCTCCTTACTATTTTGGAAAAAAAAAACAAAAAAACAAAACGTGCAAAGGCAGTCAAAACAAAACAATAAATGGATCCAAGTGATTGCAATAAACACTTCAACGTTTTCGTTTGATGTTCTACATTGGGCATATTATTGCAATTGTAGTATAGTACAAAAATATTACTTTCAGGATTGAAGGACGCAAAAATATCCAAGGGAGAGATCAGATAATTAACCAAAAAATTCAACCAATTGGGATTAGTTCAGTTGGCCACCTTTATATACCGTCAATCATTGCCAAAACGAGTACTAGTTGTTTCTATTTCTTTCCCCGAATGGCAGAATGAGCTATGATTATGAAATATTTGCATTAGAAGGTATGGATTTCACATTCTCTCTTATGCATAGGAAGGTAATCGTGATTAGAGAAAAACAGAATAGGAGGGTAGTTATTAGAGAAAAACAGAATAGGAGGGTAATCGTTTGAAACTACAAACCGTAGAATATATCAAAGGTTGTAGTTATTTGAATTTAATGGTTGTATGAAACTTTGTATGTCCATTGATGAAATATTGCCTGAAAGATTGAAATATTCACTCAAGGAGTCTCCTTTTTGGATTTGTCCTTTGTCAATTGGGCTTATAAGTTGACCCCCGCTAGTGGACAATGAGAGGATTTATGGTCTCCTAAGATTAGTCGAGATGCGCATAATTTGTTCCGAAGTCCCTGTTTTTCAAAAAATTTGGCAACCAAGTTCTAAATGTTATTGATGCTATATTGAGTTGTTAAAAATTTTAGTACACAGATCAAGATTACATCTTACTCAATTTCATGAAAGATTTAAATATTAATCACCCAATGATTCTCCTATTTGGATAAGTCCTTTCTGTAATTTGGCAACTAATTAATTTCTAAAAATATTTGCGGGATGCGATTCTTAATAGTTCAGTGTTGAAGGAAGCCTAGGGATGGCCATCTCGGTCGATCCGTCCGTATCCGATCCGTCCCGAACGGATCGGATTTTTCGGAGATTTTTGGGATATCGGGGCGGATTCGGATTTATTTTTTTTAAAAAATTCGGAGAATGGATCGGATTCGGAGGCAAGTCTGTCTCCTATCCGATCCGCCCCGAATCTGATCTTCATCCCCAATCTGTCCCCGAATATCCGAAAATCTATTTTTTTGATAAAAAATCTGCCTCCGATCCGCCCCGATCTGTCCCCGAATACTCTTTTTGATAAAAAAAATCTGGTTTTTTTTTTCAAATTCGGATATCCGAATCTCCAATCGGATCTCCGTTCTCCGTTCGGGACAGATTCGGAGGACCGAAAATATATCCGATCGGGGATCGGGGCGAATTTAGAGGTCGGGTGGAAGGTTCGGATTCGGATATGTTAATATCCGCCTCCGATCCGCTCCGTTGCCATCCCTACGGAAGCCAGGGATCCAAGGGACTCGTTCTGAAAGAAAGAAGGGGAGTGGTGCTATGTTGACTTATTAAAAACTAAAGCAATGAATCCGTACAATACACGACGAGAGTTTGTATATATTATGAAGAACCGTTCGAGCTAAAAGGAATTAAGCTAAAAAACATCATGGCTAGAGAAAAACATGAGTTTCAGCCAAAACTAACGGGGGAGATTAGGCAAGAAACCAGCAAAAAAAAGCAATACCGAAAAACACCAAAATCAAGCACCCACGGAACAATAGTTAACATTGTTGTTCTGTTAATGAAGAAAAATGCCAGTTATTATATCGACTATGAGTACACTATTTAGTGTACACCAAATATACGCTGGGTGGTGCGGAACCACCATTGTAACTAATCTCCTATTTGAGTTATTTATTTGGTGGGTTTCGCTTGTTTGAAAGGATGGATTTGGGACCATTGTTTTGAAATTTTCTAGTTCCTTTGAGCGTTTTTTTTTTTTTTTAACACATTCAATTCATTTCATAACAAAATCCGAAGGCAATACAAATTTCATCAAAAGATACAAGAATGAGCCAAAACTACTCAGACTTCGACACAAGCACCCCCTGCAGAAGCAAGACCGGCGAAATTGCCAGATGAGAACCCATCTAGATCTAGATAGTAGAGACTCTCAAACGGACCGGACCCAGCTCAAACCCGAGAAGCGCATATGAAATCTGGATGGTTTCACGGCCGTGATACCAGCACCCGCCGGTGAACCAACGGACGGTGCACCCACGGCTACTGAATACCGTGACCGAAAAGCCCAATTCAAACCAACACCACTCCAGGAACATTGTCACCGGCGCAAGTCCGGCCACGGCGGCCACAGATGGCGTCCAAGCACCAGACCAACTAAACTAAAAAACCTGGAAAAACAAATCAACAGGAAAAGAGCTACAGAGCTTAAAGAACAAACGCGTGCCGGGTGCAACATTGGGCCCCATCGTCACAACGCGAATTTCTTTTAACAGAAGCTCAAACGCCTACAACAAAATTATAGAAAAAAAACAAAACCACAGATCCAAGTTTGAACCCTTCTGGCAAAGCTCCGAAAATAGATCTGACGCTCCTAGAAACCCAAAGAATTACCAACTCATTCCAACCATGGCTCGGGTAAACGGTGGACGGCGGAAAAGGACGGGTGGAATTAGCGGGGATGGTCTGGGGATCGAGGGGGATGGTTGCGGAGGTGGGTGTAGGCAGAGAGGGCGACCGAACGGCGGAGATGATGGAGGGATGGGCTACAGAGGGGTGGTGGGGATGGAGGGGAGGGCACGGGGAAGGGCTGGGAATGGAGGGAAGTGGTTGCAGTGGACAGTGGCAGAGAAGGCGGCCGGACGGCGGAGATGATGGTGGTAGATCTGAGGGGAGGAGATTAGGGGAAACAAGACAAACTAAAAGAAGAGGAAAAGGAGGTAAAGAAGAGAGGTTAGAACTTCACGGAGGAGGTAGACAAACCCCACTGAGGGGGTAGGAGCTCTCAGATCTCAGCTCCCTCCCGCCGCCAGCCGCCATAGGGAAACCCTAGGTTACAGAGCGTAGAGAGAGATTGAGCGTTTTTCTCACTTTTCTACATTTCCTCATCTTTGTAAAGTCTTGTTGTCGCTTGTTCTTTCTGGCTTCTGTTGTTCTTCAGTTGTTCGTATCTTGTTTGGTTCGGTAGGCAGTGTAGTGTCGGTTTTGTTCTGGTTTGATTATGTTTCAAGGCCATACCCAATGCAATCCAGAACTTGGGCAAACTCTACAGTGGAGATCAATGGAGGAGAAAGAAACTCTACAGTGAAAACGAGTCCTGCTACTGGTACAGCATTTGCTGTACAGCAGCGGGTACAGACCCCTTTTGCTCCCATCTCGGGTCCCGCAAAGATGATCGGAGCCGCTCATTTTGTTCAAAATACGTCGTTTAGGGTCCCTGTAAAAAATCACCTCAATCCGATATCGGGAAGGGTGTTTACGAATCATCCAATTTTGCTTCAAAATTTAGCCTAAATTTTGAAGCAAAATTGGATGATTCGTAAACACCCTTCCCGATATCGGATTGAGGTGATTTTTTACAGGGACCCTAAACGACGTATTTTGAACAAAATGAGCGGCTCCGATCATCTTTGCGGGACCCGAGATGGGAGCAAAAGGGGTCTGTACCCGCTGCTGTACACCCAAATGCTGTACCAGTAGCATTTTTGAAAACAAAACTATATCCATAAAGCAAATATACAAAACTGTGGTTCATAACTAAAATCGAGGAGACGTCGTGAGAAGCACGCGTTCACGCTAAAACCGAACTATATCTTGAAGGCAATCAAAGAAATGAGAAATTCTGATCTTCTCACTACCCGAGTAAACCGCTGCTGCTCCGCCGCCTTGTTCTCCTTGTGCAGCCATTTCAATCACCATGTATAGCTTCTTAATTGGCATCTATATATATAGCACCGACGTCAAACAATCAAGAGTAAGTAAGAATTCAAATCATCACCCCCCCTTGTTTACCAAACCTAGTCGCAGATATGTAGGCAGGGCCCTACTGAGAGAGAGAGAGAGAGACCTTTGGGGGTGGGGAGGTCCGGGCCACTCCTACTTTGTTAAAATCACCCTAGGTATATATAACATAAAATGTACATCTAAATAGTAATAATGTGCTGTATCGGTACCCGAAAACATCAAAATATAAATTAGACACCATATAAGAAAGTAAATAATTTTGCAATGTAAGCAAAGGTTTTTTGTATTTTCATTATTTTACACTCTTCATTTGAGACTCAAAACATATAATTTTGAAACTTATGAAAAGTTTGAAGGAGACTGATTTAGCACTAGGATGAGAAAAGTTTTACACAAAATAGTTTCAACCGTGAGAAAGAAATCGGCGATGCATATTCATCTCCTGCCATTCTGCTTCCGCCAGGTGAGTGATTTTAATTTGAAAGTTTTAATTTAAATTTCATGCTTGAATTTCAAAATATGTAACAAAAACCCAAAAAAGTCATGTAATCATGTCAACACATGGGATTTAAGGTTTTAAATTTCAGCCTCCCTTCCGACCGAGTAAATCCTGATTCCGTCCACAGAGAGAGAGAGAGAGAGAGAGAGAAGCTTACATCATTCAATGCCTCAGCAGCAGCATCCATATCGTCCTCAGAGAAAACATTAAGCTGTTGTAGCACCTGTTGGTGAAGAACACAAATATAATTACGCTGAAATAAAATGAGTACGAGTTCTCCATACAATGTTCAAAAAAATTCATCAGATTGACATATTTAAGTCATATCACACCAACAAGAGAACAAATAATACGAAAAAAGGTATGCAGAATTTGAATGTATCCCCCGATCCCAGAGAAGCTGCCCAACAATACTAGATTACCATTGTTTTCCTCCTACAGAAAACGTAATTATCTACTCTATCATGAGTTCATGACTACCTCTAAGCACACATTGCTGAAAAAAGCTCTTTAACATGCAGACATATGCAGGACACTTAAAAAAGGCACCCTTCTCCTAGAGTCACAGCGAAAGGGAAAGGGAAAAGTTAGAGAAGATCTTGTAATATGAAGAAGTCTTCTATTTCAAGCACCTCAAGAAATGGTCAATGATACTTAAGAGAGCCAGGCAAGTTGAGATAAAGATCATTATGCCATCAAGAGGGCAATTTTATCAGCCATTATTGTGTTTCTTCTTGAAGGTTTTTGCATGTTGAGAATGAAGTTATTATTACCTTTCTAGAATCTTCTGCCTGTAGTTTCGGAACATGGTAGGTGACAGAAAATGCATCGCAAATGCCAACTGAATCCAAGAAAGCCACCTCACTGGTAGTACCAATCACAAGAACATTTTTCCCCTGGAAATTTTACTGAGAGATATTAGATTAGACACAATATGGTAACTTTACCACTGAAAACAAAAATGAATACATGAAATGCGGATACTGCTTGAACGACCTTAAGGCATACTAACGGTAACCCAACTTACTGGTTCAGCACAAAAATGTGACCCTGTGAGTGATTGAACTATTATTTATCAACAGGAGGAAATAGTCTTCAATAAACGAAGATTTTTTGTTGGAGTAGATTAAGAGATCAAAAGAAGTCAGATTTAACGAGAACAGAGAGATACGGGCATGAGACTACAATGGTTGTTTGGGAAAGCTGTATGGTATATTTAGTTGCCTTTTAGAACTGCAATGAAACTGGTCCATCTCTAGGCCGTACTTTCAAAGAATCAGGAAATCCTCCTTTTCTAATAGTGTTTGCACTTAGGTTTCATCAATTTATGGTTTTGCATCACCTATTGATTCTTTGACTAAATTATCTTGGTAAATGAAAATGTCAACACAAATCTCTCATACTGAGCGTAATATCTCTAAACCTGCCCCATATCTCGGTACCAAACTGCCCAGTATATCCATTTCAGCTACCAATCGTCAAAAAGCATGTTGAGGGAAGAAAAGAACATCCCTATTCAAATGATAGAACTTCTTAAAAATGCCTTGTGTATGACCAATGCAGATAATAGAACTTTCAACCCGGGAGAAAGGGATGCGTTAGATCTACCACATCACATGATGGTAATGAATCAAACAACCAAAGGTAAGTTCAACAAGCAAAAGCCAACTTCACCATGATGAACTTTCAAGCACTCAGAAGGAGTTGATATCTATCATGTTACCATCATGGTAGTGAATCAAACAACCAAACACATTCAACAAGGAAAATAATTGCAACTAAACAACTCAGCCCATAGGCCCCATACAGAAACTGCATCAAAGCAAACCTTGGGAGGAAGCCTTTTGAGTAGGACCAACAACGTTTGAGAAATCAAATTGGAAAACCGAGGTCCAATTGCAACATACTCCAGTAGCCTGCACTAGGGAATGAAGAATAAACTGATTACGACGAAATGAAAGGGCGGACATATGACGAGTTATTGAAGTATAAACTGGGGACAAGCATGAGCTACCTCTCAATATCATCGAGGATGATAATGCTTAATGGTGACCTATAAGCATCCTCAAATACCTTGACAATCTGAGCACATTTGGTGCTTTCACTAAGCCCAATCATTGTTTCAGCAGATATCTATGACCAATAGAAAAGAATTTAGTGAGAGAGAGAGAGAGAGAGAGAGAGAGAGAGAGTTATGGGGATTACGTACTATCTTGACGTAGGGAAAATCACTATCAATGCCGACAGTAGCTGCTGTTGCAGTCTTGCCACTGTCCAAAACAAATCAGTTTAAGAAAAATGATCATTATTTGCTGATGAAGCGAAGAAATTACCAAGGCACTCACCAGCCACTTGGACCTTCTAGAAGACAAGTAACAAGGGGGCTTCCTTTGCTCACTCTTACTTGCTCAGCCAGTAGCATAGTTCTTTTGTATATGTGCTCGTGTCGCGCTCCACAGTCCACCATGCCATTAAGTCTGCAAAACTTGTTCGGTGGTGAAAGGTGAATAATGTAGTCTCAAAACAAGAAAATTAAGTAGCTTCAAAATTGAAAACTTGCTTCAGCTATCTATGAGGAAATTCCAATTATGCATAGGCATAATCAAAGCATTTACTAGACCCATGTTTTCCATGAAATGCATTCCGCTCATATACCGCTCTAATGGGGAAAAAACCTCTACAAATTGGTAACAAAATAGCAAGGGCATCTGAGTTAGTTGCGCCCAAGCTTGGCAAGCCACTTAACAAATCAAGGACAATGCTACTGACTAAAAAGTTGACATAATAACCTTGTCCTACCTGCATCGTTCTAGGTCATTCGTCGAAGCTCCAAATGCAGGTCTAACTTCATTGATGGCATTTAGAAAGTCCTCCATTGTGACTTTGATACTCTCCTCATCCACTGGTTTAGTTAGATCATCCATGCTTAATTGGCGGTTTAAAGCAAATGATACCGCACTCTTTGCAACACCTTCAAGCTCTGCCCCACTGTAATTTTTTGTCCGAGCAGCTGCATTTACGAAAACATAATTGTCAGTAAATTTTTTTCAAAAGGTGAAAACCTAAGTCAAAACTCCATCTCTGCATTTAGCAAAAAACATGCAGAACCACACTTGATGAATGCACAAAACAAAGTATAAATGATTTAATAAATTCCAAGGGAATACAAAATTGTACTCCAATAAATTTTCACGATGTTAATACCGCATTAAATCTGTACTCTGAAACTCATTTAAACTAGACTTCTTGTAGCGGTTGCATTCACATAGTCCCAAGAGAACAAGAAACACTAACATAAATCACTTAGCTCTCTAAAGTTTTCCATGACTCCACCACTACACAAGATTCCAGCTAAATCAGTTACTTCTCTAAAATCTTCCATGACTCCACTACCAATAGAATGTATCCAATGCAAACTTCCAACCACAGAAACTCGTAAATAGGTCTTCAAAGAAGCAACATCATACCCAACAATACTTGGATATAGCATTATGCTAGTCAAAGAAAAGACTGGCACAAGTAGAAAAGGAAATGCATAACTCACATACCCAGTTCTTGCAAGTTCACATCTGGAGCAAGAAAAGAATTCTCTTTCATTTTATTTGTATGAATTTGAAGAATTTGTACACGGCCATTCTCATCAGGCAGACTGATCTCCACTTGGACTTCCAAACGTCCAGGCCTAACTAACAAACCTCAAACAATTAGCAATCTTATACAGGGAAATTGTATACAGATTTATTCATCACAAGCTAGAAGAGGCATGGGGTGTGGAAGTAACCTCAAAAGTGCTTCATCTAGTAAATCTTTCCTGTTGGTCATCCCAATCAGCAAAACATTGTTAAGCGACTCAACACCATCAATCTAAATGGCAAGTGGTTTTCAATCATTTCCAGGGAAATCCAACCATGGTGCACTATACCAGAGTGTGAAACATTCCTACTTATTCTACAAACAAGTTGAAAACTGTTAAACCAACCTTTGTTAGGAGTTGGTTAACAATGCTATCATGAACTCCAGTACCGTCTCTAGTTGAACCTCTTGACTGCAAGAGCAAACCAAATGGTAAATTTCACAAACACACACAAAAAAGGGGGGGCATTACTAGTAATAACAAAATGCCAAAACTAATTGGCTAACAACAAAGGATTAATGTCAACATTGATAACAACAACAGATTGACAAGTAAAAGACCAGGCTGTCGAAAACATTAATCAATTATATACAATAAACTCTGCCCCAAATCAAAAAGCCTTTGGACAAAAAACTGTAGGGATCTAATTTGCAGATTGAGCAATGAAAAGATAAAAAACCAGGTTCTTTTGTGTGTGTGTGTGTGTGTGCGCGCGCGCGCGCCCAAGGCTACAAAGTAGGTTGACTAA
Organism: Rhododendron henanense subsp. lingbaoense; assembly: GCA_020567845.1. Classification (NCBI taxonomy): domain Eukaryota; kingdom Viridiplantae; phylum Streptophyta; class Magnoliopsida; order Ericales; family Ericaceae; genus Rhododendron; species Rhododendron henanense. Next base: position 54,044,735 of record CM036313.1, read on the forward strand.
ACTGTGAATGGTATGAACGGCAGTTCTCAATATTGTAGCTTCCCGGACTACATAATTATAGCTTGAGAAGCATATTTGTGAATGTAAATTGCCCCTTAAAGTACTCAATCTGATACTCAACCATTCAAATCACTAATCAACATTTATTATCATGATAAAGCAATAGTCTAACATGCTCCATAACAAGTATCTCTGCCTCAACCCAAAGGCAAAAGAAGAAATAACAAAACAACGGGTTCATTCATCATAGAACCACATGTATATAACTAGCAACACAGCTTATTATAATAGCTAATGCTCCCCCATCCCCAAGTTCCAGAAGTCGTGAGGAATTTCAAGCTTTAGCAGCAACAGTTCCTACCTTACAAATTGCATCAATTTCATCAAATATGATAACATGTAAGTCACTTTGATCCCCTGAAAAGCAGAATTATGAAAGCATTAGACACAAGAGGGAATGCTTGGAGTAACTTTTGCATAAGCCTTTTACCTTGAGTTCTCTGGTCTTGTTCAGCATCAGCAAATAAATCTCTAACATTCTTCTCAGTTTCACCAACAAATTTGCTCAGTACTTCAGGCCCATTGACAACCTAGAGTACACAATCATGTTAATTAGAATACAGAAAAGATAAGTGATCTAGTATTGTACTAGAAACCAAAGCATAGTGGTAGCAATACGATTACGAACCTACTTCAAGAATGTTTAATCAACCTTGGAAACAAGAACAATACATATCTAGCATCCACAAGCAGGGATGCGTCAGACATTATCCCTTTTACAGGGTGCAAATTAGAGGATTTTCACAATCCTAATTAAAGAATATTAACAGGAGATCATACATATAACAGTTAAGTGCCAAACCGTGTTCAATCTTATGCCTTAAATGATTGTTAACACAATACAAGTCACAAATACCAAAAAGCTAGTGTTGGCTGATTCCTAGATATTCTGTTTATTTAGATAGAGAGTGTGCAGTCCTGCTTAGGTATTGGGGCTGCACATTTAAACAATTTGTAGTATCAAAATCAAACACAAAAAGTTTAAAAGATGACAAAGGATCCATGCTCCTAAGGCTAAAACTATCAAACCGTACCGGAAAAAAGCTCCACAATTCATGTCATAGTTAAAGTGCAAGCATTTGAACAAGGCCTTTTAAAGTTCAACATTTTGGCTAAAATGCGCCGAAACAGTAAGATGCAGACTTGTATTCTCAACAAGTTTCCAAAAAACAACAAGACTACTCAACAGATCAAAGTTCAAATAAAGCTCACAGTGATAACTCCTGATGAACATGGATTAAAACCCCGATGAAAGCCTCATCATTTGTATACCTTTGGTTCCTTGCCATTTAGAATTTTTCCAATCTGCCGAGCCATTAGAGTCTTCCCAGTACCAGGGGGTCCGTAAAGCAGCATTCCCTTGACATGCTTGATGCCCAGTCTGAAACATATTTTTTTCCCGCATCAGAGTCAATAACAAAACCAATACAATAGATTCCAAAACCAGACAGGACAAAGGTGAACGTACGCATGAAAAGGAAATTACTTATTGGTCACATGTGGAGGAAAAACCCTAGAGGCAAAAGCTCTTCGAAATATATCTGCAAACTCTGCACTTAAACCACCTATACCAAGTGACTGAAGATTAAACTCTTTCTGCCTGAAGATGTTGCTGCTAGCAGCTTCACGCTGGTTGACAATCTGCAAAAGAGTCAGTCGAATATAGTGAGCCAACACATCAGTCTAACTAAGATAAATGGAAAGGAGAATGTAGCCAAGCATACAAGCTTCACCATGTACATACTTCCCATAAAGCACGGAATTAAAAACTAAACCCAACTATTAAATGGGAATCAAAACATAGCGCAACGATGATGAACATATTATTACCTTTATTCCACTGGATTTTGATACTTCAAATACAATGTATGTCTCTGTTGTAATAATCCCTCTTTCAATACTGTCTGGTTTTTCTTGGCCCTCCACAACAGCTTGATTAACAGTGAAAATATAACCATTGCCATGATACTCAAATGTTACCCTCTGTCCTGCTGTCATAACCTGCATGTTATGAAACTTCAAATCCAATTTCCGAAATCGTACTAAACCAGCGTACCACTTAAACAGACTACGCACATTGATCAATCATAGTAGCCAACTTCATCTAAATTGAAACTTTCAGCCAAATCACACTGTTTACCAAAATTAAGCATATCACGTAAGAATATAAATGGTACTAGTAAGTGGTTGTATTTCAAGTTCCCATGGAAGATAAAGAATTAACAAGAACCAAAATAAACTTGTTGGTCCTCTGTTCTAAGAGCAGACAAGACACCAACTTCCAGAAAAGCATGAAAAGAGGGTGGAATTACCTTAACCATACCAACTCACACCAACAATAACAGCAAGACTATTGATACGTCGGGGAAAATGAGCAAGGAAAATAACATGCAGCTCTTACCTGCTTGATAAATCTCTTCCGAATCTGCTGTGCTAAAAGAACTGCATCAACCTGCCAAACAGACGTAATAATTTACTTCCCAAAGGCAATTGCACAAAAATCATGACACGAGGCAGCAGTGAATCCCCAAGTATAACCCAAGCAGCCAAAGGCAAAATGGTTTCAACTATCAAAGCAACATACAGCAATATGTTTTGCTAACTGCTAGCCTATGAGACTGCAACTAAAAATGCAAGGGATACTGTGTCAATATTAAACCCAAGAGCGGAAAACCATGTACCTGCTCATCTTTTGTGCCTTTCTTTACAAACTCCAATTCAAGGGTAAGCAATGCTAGGTCGAATTCATCAGGCAGAATAAACCTTGCAAACATTATCACCATAAACCACAAGAAAAATTGCTGAAGACAAAGTAAAAGCAATCAGGAAGTCTTTGTGAATATAGATAACAAACCTGCTCACAAATATTGTGTCCCCAGTAGAAACTTTTGCATGGCGACGTTGGATGGCATTGAGGGCTATCTGGCCATTAGGTATGCTTTCATGGGCGGTAAGTTCCAGTCAAGGCAACAAGGGACTACAATACATTCAATGAGCATTCTAACAAGAACGTCGAAAAGCTCTCACATTCCAAACATCTTACAATTACATTTGCACAATGCTAGGAAGCACAGACACACCTACCAGAGTGTCATGCTGGGAGCCCTAAACAAATGTCAGAGCCCATCAATTCCTTGAAAACAATGTACATGAATCAAGGAATCAAGGGTCATGATATCAACAACAATGCCGAAAAGCTAGAACTTCATTACAATTCTTACACATTTCAAGAAACCAAACACTAACTAACTAACTAACAACTAATTGGCGGCCACCACTAGTGGACGTCCTCCAAGATTAGCCAAGGTGCGCGTAAGCTGACACGAAAACTAGCAGCTAATTGGCCCACACTAGTGGATGTCCTCCACGATTAGTTGAGGTGCGTGTAAGTTGGTACGAAAACTAACAACTAATTGGCCAGAATTTTTCGAATTTAAAATTTAAACTGGCCTTCTTTTCGTCTCCTCAATGTTCCAAACAACCAAACACGAACTAACAGCCAGCTAATTGGCCCCCGCCAGTGGACGGTCGGATTCAAGTAGGATTCAAGCCAACCACTTTGGCCACTGGTGATAAAGCAGTTAACATGCATTATGAAGTCTAAAGTAGTAATATAAAGAAACATTTCTATCATTGTTGTTTAACTCTAAAAATACGTAGGGCACCACCCACAATTTAGCCTTGGGCATCCAAATCCCTTGGGCCGCCCCTGCTGGCACGAAAACTAACAACTAATTGACCCCCGCTAGTGGATGTCCTCCACGATTATTTGAGGTGCATGTAAGCTGACACGAAAACTAACAACTAATTGGCCAGAATTTTTCGAATTCAAATTTTAAACTGGCCTTCTTTTCGACTCCTCAATGTTCCAAACAACCAAACACGAACTAACAGCTAATTGGCCCCCGCCAATGGACGGTCGGTCCTCCAGGATTAGACGAGGTGTGCGTAAGCTTGCGCGAACACTAACAACAAATTGGCCAATAGAACAACATGACATTCCAACAATGCATTCGAAAAAGCTAAAAAAAAGCATCAAAATTGGCAATGCTGGTTTATACCAAACTACAAATGTTCAAAAATTTATGCGTAGATAAACAAAGAAACGCGTAAGTAATCAACAAATACAAAAAGGATATGATAAAGACAAGACAAAGGCGTCGATTTGAGCGAAGGCGAGGTCGGATCCAGCGACTAAGAAGGAGCGGAGATCCGCGTGGGAGCAATAGGCCAAGTTTGTGTAAGCGAGATCTTTACCGGGGGTGTTGGTGACGATCATCGTTGTTGCAGCGCCAAACCCCATTGTTGCTGAACTTGCTGTGTATCGCGGAGAGAGAGAGAGAGAGAGAGGTTGGTTGTTTTCGTTTGCTTTGGTTCGAAGGAATGAAAAGAGAGAAGGCTTTGGGGTTCATTTAACGGTTTAGGGTCCCACATAACATTATGCATCATCAGCGGATTGTGGGCCATGAAAATATTCATAAAAGGAAAGAAACGAACAGTTCGGATTTATAATAAATAGACCGACTACTGACACAGATTTTCTCTGTGCACAGATTACTATGTGGGACCTACTAAGGGTCTCATACAAAAGATCCGAACCGTTCATTAAATCTGGACCGTTCGTTCATTTTTTTTTTGGGGCATTTTCATGTTTGTACTTCTCAAACCATACAATATCGTTTCTAAGAGTGTTTGAGAAAAACCACGTAGCGTGAATAATACGGAACTCTTGTAAAAACTGTGGAATATTGCATCCATTTTTTTTTTGGGATTATTGCATCCTCATGACAAGAGAAATCTAAAAAGTAAAAATTAGGCCCCGTTCGGCTAAATAAGCCAAGTGGCTTATTTTTTTGTTTTTATTCAAATTTTTTTTTATATCACTTGGCTTATCAATCATTTTTTTGGGGATTATTGTATCCTCATGACAAGAGGAATCTAAAAAGTAAAACTTTTTGATCGAAATCCAATTTTTTTTTAATAAAGACGAAAAAATTGACTTATTGGCTTATTTTCGTCTTTATTAAAAAAATGAATTTCGATCAAAATTTTTTACTTTGTAGATTCCTCTTGTCACGAGGATGCAATAATCCCCAAAAAAATTGATGATAAGCCAAGGGATACGGTTTTTTTTTTGAAACAAATGGATGCATTTAGATGCTATGTTGTAGTCAGTGGCGAAGCGAGGATTTTGACTCCGATGGGGCCGGTTTAAAAGACATACTGTATTTTTTATTGGAACATATATTTATTATATCATAAGGTTTTTGCTTTTCGATTCATTACATTTGTACATTAAAATGATTTTTTAGGCTAATTCAACTGTCACATACTTATTTTTTATTTATGAAAGAAATTGAGAAATGAGAATGTAAAATAATTGGGTTTTTTTTAATCAAATCGGACCAAAATTATTACAGTAAGATTATAAGTAGCTATACAAGAATAATCATCAATAATATTCAAAATCAGATATGTACGAAATCAAAATTTTAAAACTCGGACGCTCGGGAGTTGGGGGGCTCCACCCTTGGTTGTAGCATATGACTTTTTCGGTTGCGAAAGTTGGGCAAGGTAGCTTGAGGAAAACTTTTTTTTGTGTGTGGTCATTTGTTAATTATAATCTACTCTATCCTAGGGGATTTAGAGAGGGGGATGAGTGCTTACATGAATCGAACCCTGCGTATGTGCAAAACTTTTGTTTGAGCAAAAATAACAAAAGAAATTGACTAAGAATTTTTGATGATATTTAAATGAGTTTTATTTGCAATAAGCACTCACGAGTCCTCTTTTTTTTTTAAACCGGAAACACTCACAAGTCCCTTTTTTTTTGACCGGAAGCACTCACACTAGTCACGAGTCATGTCATGAAGATAGAATATAGGGAGATTTAGTGATAGGTCCACTATAGGTATTTTATAAGCCTACAAATTCACCTAATAGTTTTGTAAAGCCACAAGTTCACACAACCAAAATCCTAGGGTACCTGTTTGTCTATTTTTCACTTACTGTCGATGATCGATAGAGAATTGTTTTAAGTGCTAGAATGTGGATGTTCGTGGTGGTGGAGTTTGGTTCCTTACAGTATTTCAGGATTTCTCTGGAAGCAAACTTAATGAAGTGAATGGAGATGGAAGAAGACAACAAAAGGACTTTATTATTCTTCAAAGTAGAAGTCAATCGGCAATGAGAACACAGTCGAGGAGACGGTTACGTTACAAGCTACTCCTAGTGCAAGAAAAGTAAAGTACAGATAAAAAGTAGAAGCCTTTGGGCGATTGAGTGGGTGCTCTAAATGTCTTCTGTTCTTATATTTATAGGCTGTCTTCTTCGACTTGAAATTCAAACTTGACAAAGTTCCCCCTTCAAATTTGAATCAAGCGGTTACTTCTCCTGTTCTTCCTCTTCTTTATCAACGTTCTTGGACAGGCGGTTATTCGATATGATGCCATGTTGTGCACGCCCTTTTTTTTAACTGCCTTTGTCAACTGCTTCGACCACGATCTACTTGCTTTCCGTCATCTGACACGTGTCTTGAATTTAAGCAAAACGTTTTAACTGTCGATCAGTTCGTTCGATTCTTCGACATGCATAAATCATGTCTAAACTAGTCCGAATACCGTCGATACGTGTCACAATTTGACCTAGTCGATCAACATTGTCTAATTTACAAAATTGTGGTGTAAACAGTACTCTATAAAAGTGCCTAAAATCCTAAACTCTATGAAAGTGCCTAAGCCACTAAAACCTTATAATAGGAAAGTGTATCCTAAAACTTTATAAAAGTGTCTAAACCCTAGGGTACCTTACCCTACTTTAGGGTACCCTAAAATGAACTTTAGACCTTCCAAAATTAATAGGTAAACTTATGAGCTTTTGAAATTCACATAATGAATTTAAGAATAATTTTCTATAGAATTATAATGGCGTCAACGAAGACTTGGAAATTTCCCACCAGGACTTGGGAAATTTCCCACTAGAGTCTAGACTACACAGTCTCAAGGTTAATTGTCAGAGAGTATTATCAATGCGCCAAGCCGCCAACGAAGACTTGGAAATTTTCCGCTAGGACTTGGAAAAATTTACATCTTACGGAGTATCTAGACTAATAAGCCAACTGGTTTATTTTTTTGTTCTTATTCAATTTTTTTTCATATTTATTCGTTTAGCGTCAATTTTTTGGAGATTATTGCATCGTTATGACAAAAGGAATCTAAAAAGTAAAAAATTACGATCGAAACCTAATTTTTTTGAATAAAGACAAAAATAAGTCAATAAGCCAATTTTTTCGCCTTTATTCAAAAAAAATTGGATTTCGATCATAATTTTTACTTTTTAGATTCTTTTTGTCATGACGATGCAATAATCTCCAAAGTCTCAAGAAACGGCCAAGAAAGAAAACGAAAATAAGCCAAAGAAAAGTTAATTTGATTGAATTCAGTTCAATCAAATTGCCTTCATCAAATCTTCCACTAGGACTTGAAATAGCACGCATCTAACACGAAGATAAGAACGCGTACCATTCTTCCAAAAAAATTGCCTTCATCAAGACCGATAATATTTGTGGCACGGAAATAAAGGATACTTGACTATTTCATTTTACAAATTGCGTACACAAGCAGAGAGAAACAAATGAGAGATTGCGATTAATATTTCTACAAGGTGAAAATGTAATATCTTAACATAGTAGTAGAACTTTATATTCGTCTATGTTAATTAAGTGGGAGAAATAATTTTTTGCACCGTGCACGTCACAAAGGAGACAAATTTTAGGAGGTATAAAAATGGTTTATCTTAATTTATTAACAGGCACATGCAAACTTAAACTTAACGGAAAAAGGCAAACACAAGAGTTGGCCTTCGGTTTGTAGGAGTTTATCCTATCAGGTTTTATGTTCGGAATCTCTTAGTGCTTTGAATTTTGAGATTAAATTTGTTTTCGCCGGCAGTGGAAACTAATAGAGACCGTAGCAGCGTAGAATATTCATTCCAAAAATTAACTTAAGCGAACATCGATATGTGTATCAAAATTTGAATTTTGATTCATTAAATAGATGGTTATGGATAATTTAACTCGATAGAATCAGACTGTCCATTTTGTAAATTATAATTCAACTTTTGATATGTCTATCAATATCTGATCAAACTGATTTTTTGCCCTCATAATTTCCTTTGATTTTCTTTCTACAACCAAACTAAAAAACATAATCTATCAAAATTTGAATTTTGATTCATTAAATAGATGGTTATGGATAATTTAACTCGATAGAATCAGACTGTCCATTTTGTAAATTATAATTCAACTTTTGATACGTCTATCAAAATCTGATCAAACTGATTTTTTGCCCGCATAATTTCCTTTGATTTTCTTTCTACAACCAAACTAAAAAACATAATCCACTTTCTTCACATTTTCCATGGCTACGAAAATAATATCGATCTTGATGAAGGCAATTTTTTGGGAGAACGATACGCGTTCTTTTCTTCGTGTTAGATGCCTGCTATTTCATTTAATCGCAATATCTCATTTGTTTCTCTCTACTTGTGTATGCAATTCGTAAAGGGTAAATTACAGTTAACCCCCTCTAACTATGCCTCGGGGACACTTAACCCCCTCTAACTATTATTTTTGGCACTTAACCCCCTCTAACTAACTAAAATTCAAACGGTCATAACTTCAAACGGTCATAACTTCTTCGTCCGAAATCGAAAACATGCAAATTATATATCGATTTCGAGATCTTGAAGTCAACTTTCTAATGATACCAAAATCACATCACGATTCAAAGCACACAGAAAGTTATGATCAAAAGAGTAAGGGCTGGTAGACAGAAAGACCGTTTTGATCATAACTTTTTGTGTGCTTTGAATCGTGATGTGATTTTGGTGTCATTAGAAAGCTGACTTCAAGACCTCGAAATCGATATATAATTTGCATGTTTTCGATTTCGGACAAAGAAGTTATGACCGTTTGAAGTTATGACCGTTTGAATTTCAGTTAGTTAGAGGGGGTTAAGTGCCAAAAATAATAGTTAGAGGGGGTTAAGTGTCACCGAGGCATAGTTAGAGGGGGTTAACTGTAATTTACCCATTCGTAAAATGAAATAGTCGAGTATCCTCTGTTTCCATGGCTACGAATATTATCGAACTTGATGAAGGCAATTTTTTGGAAGAACGGTACGCGTTCTTTTCTTTGTGTTAGATGCGTGCTATTTCAAGTCCTTGTGTTTAGGATCAAAAAAAAAAAAGTCCTTGTGTTTGATGAAGGCAATTTGATTGAACTGAATTCAACAATTCAATCAAATTACCTTTTCTTTGGCTTGTTTTCATTTTCTTTCTTGGCCGTTTCTTGAGACTTCCCGTTCCAGAAACCTTCTTATAAAATAAGTACTTATTTTGAAACTTCAATTTGAAAAATAAGAAGGGTCATTCCACAAAACCCAAATAAAAAGTTTATTTCACATTTTCAAACTCAAAAATAATGTAAATGAAAAAAAAAAATCAATTTTTTTTGCACCGTATTAAAGATCTCAGTGAGATCTATCAAACAAGATCCATATTGATAAGAAAATTATTTGCGTAAGCACATGATTTTTGAGCTTGAAATTGCCTTTTTAAAAAATAAAGAGTTGTGCTATGAGTAATGGGCGCCGGGGAGGGAAATCGTATTGACGGCCGCGCCGGGCTGTCTCCGGCCACCGGACGGCCGATCCAAGCCGTCCAAAAATTCTATAAAAAAAAACCGAGGGGGCTGGCACGGGAATCAACAGCATCCGAGGTGTGTAGGGTGCTTGATCCGAGCATCCCTTTTTTGTGTATATTCATATATTATATATACACGAAAAAGGGATGCTCGGATCAAGCACCCTACACACCTCGGATGCTGTTGATTCCCGTGTAGGCCCCCTCGGTTTTTTTTATAGAATTTTTGGACAGCTCGGATCGGCCGTCCGGTGGCTGGAGATGGCCCGGCGCGGCCGTCGGTACGATTTCCCTCCCCGGCGCCCATTGGTACCTATATAAATTCTGAAAAAATAAGTACCTTCTTCTTATTTTTGTGGAACAAGCCTTATTATTGAACAAAAAATAAGAACTTATTCCCGTTCTAGTTATTAGTCTAGAGATGTAAATTTTTCCAAGTCCTTGTGGAAAATTTCCAAGTCTTCATTGCCGCCTTTATATTCTGACTGTAAACCTTGAGACTTTGCAGTCTAGAGGGAAACTTCCCAAGTCTAGTGGGAAATTTCCAAGTGGGAAATTTCCAAGTCAACCAAGTCTTCGGCCGTTGACGCCATTACTATATCCTACCTCCATGGCGGACTCGGGGGAGGTGCTAGCCCTTTGGTGCACAAGCGATTATATCCTACCTCCATTACTGTTAATTAGCAATTTTTGCTCTTAATTAAGTAGAGATGTTCTCTGCTCTCTGCAGAATCAGTAAAAAATCTAAAACGTGAATTAAGCTTGCAGCAAACAGGACCCTTGCGGGCTAAAAGGATGTATCCAAAATAGCCCCAAAATGGCGTCGGAAGGACTAGCACCTCCCCCGAGTCCCTCTAGGACATTAAACCTTTTCTAGACTCATGACTTGTGAGTGCTTATTGCAGATAAAACTCATTAGAAGTAATATCATCAAAAATTCAAAATGGAATTTCTTAGTCAGTTTCTTTTGTAATTTTTGCCCAAAACAGAAGTTTTGCACATGAGTAGGGTTCGATTTATGTAAGCACACATTTCCCTCCCTAAGGCCCCGTTCAGTTGCCAGGAAAGTACAGAAAAGGATGGGAAAATCAACTTTCCCATAACTTTTGTAGTGTTCAGTTGGCAGGAAAGTAGTGGGAAACATGTTTTTAAGTTTTCCTGCAGGATTTACTTTCTTGCAAAAGTGATCCGGCCAAAAGCATAGGATTTTGCGTCACGGGAAAAGTTTTATCCATTGTGAGGCAAAAATAATTGGCGGGTAAGAAAAAAGTGAATGACGCCAATAACAAAAAAATACAAATTAGGTTCTTAGAAAGACACTTCGAGATTTACGTGAGCAACAATAATTTCGACTACTATGGTACTTTATGAGATAATTGTTGTGAAAAAAGATTGGTAGTTTATTTTTTTTGGAAGTATTTATTTATCTTGTCATTAGTCTTCAATTTTGTTTTGTACTAACTAATTTTCAGTGAGTTTTTGCATCGGCAACTAATCAAGCACGGTTGTTTAATATTTATTTATTCAGTTATTATCTACTTATTTTTTAAACTTTATTTGTACGGTTAATTATCATAGAATGTCAATTTAAATGGGAGATTTGCATGACCATTCAGAATATAGCAAATTAAATAGGGAATTGTAAGTCGATTTTTTCATTTCATGTTAAGGCTTAATTTGCATTAGATAAAATACATGTGTTAATTTTTGAAATATGATAGCCTATTATTTAGCTCTCAAAGTTACTTTTATTTAAAATTAGCCATGGGAATAAAAATAAAGAAGTTTCTCATAAGTGTCTTTTCCCGGCAAATGAACCACTAAACTTTAGTTTTTCTGCCAAAAAAAACTGTCAAATGAACACTCATAAGAAAATAGATTTCTTTTTCCTTTACTTCACTTGACTTAACTTTTCTTGAGAATAACTTTCCGGTACAACATTCTTGGCAACTGAACGGAGCCTAAGGCTCCGTTCAGTTATCAGGAATGTTGTACCGGAAAGTTACTCTCAGGAAAAGTTAAGTAAAGGAAAAAGAAATCTATTTTCTTGTGAGTGTTCATTTGACAATTTTTTTTTGCAGGAAAACTAAAGTTTAGTGGTTCATTTGCCTGGAAAAGACACTTATGAGAAACTTCTTTATTTTTATTCTCATGGCTAATTTTACATAAAAGTAACTTTGAGAGCTAAATAATAGGCTATCATATTTCAAAAATTAACACATACGGAAAATGTATTTTATCTAATGCAAAGCCTTAACATGAAATGAAAAAATCGACTTGCAATTCCTTATTCAATTTACTATATTCTGAATGGTAATGCAAATCCCCTATTTAAATTGACATTATCTGATAATCAACCGTTCAAATAAAGTTTAAAAAATAAGTAGATGATAACTAAATAAATAAATATTAAACAATCGTGCTTGATTAGTTGCTGATGCAAAAACTCACTAAAAATTAGTTATATAGGACAAAACAAAATTCAAGACTAATGACAAGATAAATAAATATTTTCAAAAAAAATAAACTACCAATCTTTTTCCACACAATTATCTCAAAAAGCACCATAGTAGTCGAAATTGTTGTTACTCACGTAAATCTCAAAGTGTCTTTATAAGAACCTAATTCGTTTTTGGTATTGGCGTCATTCACTTTTTTTCTTACCCGCCAATTATTTTGGCCCCACAATGGAGAAAATTTTTCCCATAACGCAAAATCCTATGCTTTTGGCCGGATCACTTTTGCAAGAAAGTAAATCTTGCAGGAAAATTTAAAAACATGTTTTCCACTACTTTCCTGCTAACTGAACACAATAAAAGTTATGGGAAAGTTGATTTTCCCATCATTTCCTGTACTTTCCTGGTAACTGAACGGGGCCTAAGTCTCCTAAAATAGAGTAGATTATAATTAACAAATGATAAAAAAAAGAAGAAGTTTTCCTCAAGCTACCTTGCCCAACTTTCGCAACTGAAAAAGTCATAAGCCACAACGTAGCATCTATAACTCGTCCACAGTTTTTACAAGAGTTCCGTATTATTCACGCTACATGGTTTTTCTTAGACACTCTTAAGACGATATCGTATGGTTGGTGAACCTTGGATCATCCATAAGCGTACGTTTGGATCATCCATAAGCGTACGTTTGTCTCGAGGAAGGATTTGTAAAGAAACTTGATAAGAGAAAAAAGCACCATATGCAAGTAACAAAACAAATTTATCCTTCCATTCCATATTTCCGTTTGCCTCCTTAAAATTTCTTTATGAATTGTTGATCCAGCATTCGCGAGGGATCTTTTAGAAAGTCTAGATAGCTATATAATACTTGATAGATATTTACGGCTTTGCATAATCTCAGCTGTCCGTTTCGGTAATTAATGGTCTAGATTTTAAATTAAACTCTTCTAGCAAAGAGTTAAACTCTTCCAGCAAATAGTTTTTAAAAAATCCCGACTGTCCAAACACTTTTGGACGCGCGTGATTAAGCACCATAAAGTATATTCACGGCTCCGCCGTAAAAAAGGTTTTTCTCATAATACTTGTATTGATTAAAGTCGATTAGTGGAATTAACAAGTATTCAACATGTACATCATGATGCCTACATTTCGTCACCAAGTCCAAGTCTCCCCCAATTAAGTAAACACTCATATTTCCTCCTCCTCCTCCTTGTTGAGCAAAATTGTGATCATGGCAATGAATCCTCCTTCTCTCTCCTTTATGTTTCTCTCTCTCTGCACTCTCTTCTCTGCAACTTCAGTCTCTTCTTCGACCTCCATCTCTTACTCCCACCACTGCGCTTCCGTGGTCCCCATGTCGACCCCAACTGCTCCCTCCACCACCATATTCCCATATCTCCGACCAGTCCTCACTCACTACGCCGGCGGGGACAGAATCCTTAACAACGACAATAACATCTCCTCCGAATTCTCCCTCGAATCCGAAAAATACTTCTGGTTTTATCTAACCCAGAACATCTTCGAAACCAACACGTCTGGAGTTCACAAGATCGAAGCATACTTAAGCTTTTATTTCCCTGGGAATCATACAAGGAGCAACTCATTGCGGTTTGGGTTTCATGGGTTTTGGTCACGGTACTCTGGGAAGCTATGTATGGTAGGCTCGGCTTCTTGGTACTCGAACGAAGGTAATTTGTTCAATCTTGATGCAGTCCTTAAGCTTAACTATCCTATGAATTTGACTATCTTCAATAGTTTAATAACTGGGAAATTGGAGAGCTTGGCTTCTCCGAATGATCCGAATTATTTCGAACCCATTTCACTTTTGGAGTACGGTTCATCGAGTAACTATCAGTATTCATTGGTTTCTGGGGAATTCGACAGTGATTGTCACGGTGGGATTGATATTCCTAAAAGTCAATCACTTAGTTTAAATCCAGGAATGTTATGTTACTCAATGAGTGGGCAAAACGAGGTTTTTAACTTGGAGTACTCGAATGAGTGCAGTTCTTCAAAAAATTGTACTCCTCTTGGTAAGGATGATAACGATGAGTTGCCAAGTGAAATGACGTTGAATGCCATTCAGTGTTCTGAGGAGGAACACAAGGTGCAAACCGTGCAATATGTGATCAAATTTGGATCAGGTTACCAATACCGATCTTTTGATCCCACTACAACGCTCGTTGGAGAGGGATCGTGGGATGAAAAGAAGAATCAGCTATGCATAGTTGCTTGCCGGTTTTTGAACTCTACCGACTCGTTGGACAATGCCCGGGTTGGTGATTGTTCGATTAGGTTGAGCTTGAGGTACCCTGCCTTCTGGACAATCAGGAACAGAACAAGTATTATGGGCCAGATTTGGACAAACAAAACTGCTAACGAGTCCGGATACTTCAATAGGATCACGTTTAGAAGTCGCGACAATAGCATGGCTGTGGTTCCGGGTTTGAGATACGAGTACACGGTAACCGAAAAAGTAAGGAAGTCGTGTCCTTTCAACAAGCCGGTTATTAAGAAGGGCAACAGATATCCGAAGTGGAACTCTGACGACTTGGCATTTTCCATGTTGGTTGAAGATTCTATGGGGAATCAATCTTGGTCTTGGAGTAAAGCAACGCCTAGCTTTTTCGGTGATCAAAATTACGTGCTGAAGCTGAACCCATTTTCTACCCGTACGTCAATGAATGACACGATTGCGGTTGAGGGAAAGAGTACACATCACGGCCCATTGAATATTACCTACGCGATTTCACCATCTTCAGCTACATCGGTAATTTTCAATAGTACACTTGACATTTCTGCTGAAGGGTTGTATGATGAGGGAACAGGAAGGGTATGTATGGTAGGCTGTAGAAAGCTATCAACAGGTGAATCTTTGGACTGTGAGCTTCTTTTGAAATTCCAATTCCCGCCGGTAAATGCAAAGGAAGCAGGGCAAATTACGGGAAGCATCGAAAGCATGAGGGAGGAAGCTGACCCTCTTCATTTCAAGCACTTGGAAATGACTGGATGGGTTTACTACAGAGAGGAAGCCATAAGATCTGTTCAACGGTTGGATTGGGAGATTGTGATGGTTTTGATCTCCAACACGCTCGCTTGTGTTTTTGTGGGGCTGCAAATTTTTTACGTGAAAAGGAACCCTCAAGTGCTTCCTTTTGCGTCCCTTTTCATGCTTGTGATACTCACTTTAGGGCATATGGTTACTCTTGTGCTAAACTTTGAAGCTTTGTTTCTAGGAAATCGCAATCGAAATAACGTATTGCTTGGGAGTCGAGGGTGGCTCGAAGTGAATGAGGTGGTTGTGAGAGCAGTTACAATGGTGGCTTTCTTGTTGCAACTCCGGCTTCTCCAACTGGTGTTTTCTGCACGTTTGGGCGACGAAAAGCAGAAGGGCATATGGGTTGCTGAAAAGAAGGCAATGTTGGTTTCTTCAACAATTTACGTATTGGGGTTGCTTTTTGCTTTGTTTCTAAATACGAGGAATTTAATATCTTATGGTGGTTTGGTCCTCGACGGTTTCCTTCTCCCTCAAATCCTCCTCAACATTTTCCATATCTCAAAGGAAAATGCTCTTTCTCATCCATTTTACATCGGAACCACTTGTGTTCGGTTGCTACCTCATGTATACGATCTCTACCGGGCTCACAACTTTGCGCGAGTCCACTTTGATAGGGCATACCTTTTCGCAAATCCTTACGTGGATTTCTACTCCCTCACTTGGGACGTAGTTATTTCTTGCGGGGGTGTTCTATTTGCAGTTTTCATATACTTGCAACAGCGATTTGGTGGGCGGTGTATCCTCGGGCGGAGATTCAGGGAGGTTGAAATGTACGAGAAGGTGCCGGTAACAAGCAGTGAGCAGTAGATTACCATAAGATATAAGGTTCTAAATGTCTGTTAGTTTCACTATGCATGTTTTCAGTACTTTTAATCATGTAATGTTGTCCTAAGTTTGACTCTCTTTCTCGTATGCTTATCATGTTTTCCCTGTAAAAGGTGTCTAAGTTGGACTTCGACATGTTTATAGAAGCTGCTTCAAGAATATAATGTTTGTGTATCGTATACAGCTGTTTATATTAGCTTTGGATTGCAGTCCAGTTTCTTTTACTGTTAAATTTCATTGTCGTTGTTGTTTATTTTTTCGGAAAGAACTCTTGCTTTATTACATCGCAGACGTTTATAGCTATAATTCTGCAATTTCTTCCATTACAGCTAAGTGAATTCAATCAAATTACCTTGGGCCGGCCTTGCTGACATGAAAACTAACTACTAATTGGCCCCCACTAGTGGATGTCCACCACGATTATTTGAGGTGCCTGTAAGCTGACACGAAAACTAACAACTAATTGGCCAAAATTTTTCAAATTCAAATTTTAAACTTGCTTTCTTTTCGACTCCTCGATGTTCCAAACAACCAAACACGAACTAACTAACAGCTAATTGACCCCCACCAGTGGACGGTTGGTCCTCCAGGATTAGACGAGGTGTGCCTAAATTTGAGCGAACACTAACAACAAATTGGCCAATAGAACAACATGACATTCCAACATTGCATTCGAAAAAGCTAAAAAAAAAAGCATCAAAATTGGCAATGCTGGTTTATACCAAACTACAAATGTTCAAAAATTTATGCGTAGATAAACAAAGAAACGCATAAGTAATCAACAAATACAAAAAGGATATGATAAAGACAAGACAAAGGCGTCGATTTGAGCGAAGGCGAGGTCGGATCCAGCGACTAAGAAGGAGCGGAGATCCGAGTGGGAGCAATAGGCCAAGTTTGTGTAAGCGAGATCTTTACCGGGGGTGTTGGTGACGATCATCGTTGTTGCAGCACCAAACCCCATTGTTGCTGAACTTGATGTGTATCGCGGAGAGAGAGAGAGAGAGAGAGAGAGAGAGAGAGGTTGGTTGTTTTCGTTTGCTTTGGTTCGAAGGAATGAAAAGAGAGAAGGCTTTGGGGTTCATTTAACGGTTTAGGGTCCCACATAACATTATGCATCATCAGCGGATTGTGGACCATCCATCAAAGGAAACGAACAGTTCGGATTTATAATAAATCTGGATCGTTCGTTCATTTTTTGTGTGGACATTTTCATGTTTGTACTTCTCAAACCATACAATATCGTTTCAAGAGTGTTTGAGAAAAACCACGTAGCGTGAATAATACGGAACTCTTGTAAAAACTGTGGAAGAGTTTAGATGCTATGTTGTAGTCAGTGGCGAAATCAGGATTTTGACTCCGATGGGGCCGGTTTAAAAGACATACTGTATTTTTTATTGGAACATATATTTATTATATCATAAGGTTTTTACTTTTCGATTCATTACATTTGTACATTAAAATGATTTTTTAGGCTAATTCAACTGTCACATACTTATTTTTTATTTATGCAAGAAATTGAGAAATGAGAATGTAAAATAATTGGGTTTTTTTTTAATCAAATTGGACCAAAATTATTACAGTAAGATTATAAGTAGCTATACAAGAATAATTATCAATAATATTCAAAATCAGGTATGTACGAAATCAAAATTTTTGGAATGAATATTCTATGCTGCGGGCTCTATTGGCTTCCACTGCCGGCGAAAAAAAATTTAATCTCAAAATTCATAGCACTTAAGAGTTTCCGAACAAAAACCTGGTAGGATAAACTCCTACAAACCAAAGGCCAACTCTTGTGTTGCCTTTTTCCGTTAAGTTTAAGTTTGCATGTGCCTATTAATAAATTAAGATAAACCGTTTTTATACCTCCTAAAATTTGTCTCCATTGTGACGTGCACGGTGCGAAAAATTATTTCTCCCACTCAATTAACATAGACGAATATAAAGTAGTACTATGTTAAGATATTACATTTTTACCTTGTAGAATATTAATCGCAATCTCTCATTTGTTTCTTTCTGCTTGTGTATGCAATTCGTAAAATGAAATAGTCGAGTATCCTCTGTTTCCATGGCTACGAAAATAATATCGATCTTGATGAAGGCAATTTTTTGGGAGAACGATACACGTTCTTTTCTTCGTGTTAGATGCGTGCTATTTCATTTAATCGCAATCTCTCATTTGTTTCTCTCTACTTGTGTATGCAATTCGTAAAATGAAATAGTCGAGTATCCTCTGTTTCCATGGCTACGAATATTATTGAACTTGATGAAGGCAATTTTTTGGGAGAACGGTATGCGTTCTTTTCTTCGTGTTAGATGCGTGATATTTCAAGTCCTAGTGGAAAATTTGATGAAGGCAATTTGATTGAACTGAATTCCAATCAAATTTCCTTTTCTTTGGCTCATTTTCATTTTCTTTCTTGGCCGTTTCTTGAGACTTATTAGTCTAGATGTAAATTTTTCCAAGTGCTAGTGGTAAATTTCCAAGTCTTCGTTGCCGCATTTATATTCTATGACAGTGAGCCTTGAGACTGTGAAGTCTAGAGGGAAACTTCCCAAGTCTAGTGGGAAATTTCCAAGTCTTCGTTGACGCCATTATATCCTACCTCCATGACGGATTCGGGGGAGGTGCTAGCCCTTCGGTGCACAAGCGATTATATCCTACCTCCGTTACTGTTAATTAGTAATTTTTGAGACTACAAGGATGTGTCCAAAATAGCGCCAAAATGGCGTCGGAAAGGCTAGCACCTCCCCCGAGTCCCTCTAGGACATTAAACCTTTTCTAGACTCGTGACTTGTAAGTGCTTATTGCAGATAAAACTCATTAGAAGTAACATCATCAAAGATTCAAAATGGAATTTCTTATTCAGTTTCTTATGTTATTTTTGCCCAAACGTACAGAAGTTTTGCACATGGGCAGAGTACGATTCTTGTAAGCACTCATTCCCTTCCCAAGTCCCATAGGATAGAGTAGATTAGGATTAACAAACGAAAAAAAAAAAAAAAGTTTTGCTCAAGCTACCTTGCCCAACTTTCGCAACCGAAAAAGTCATAAGCTACAACATAGCATCTATAACTCGTCCACAGTTTTTACATGAGTTCCATATTATTCACGCTACGTGGTTTTTCTTAGACACTTTTGAGACGATATTGTATGGTTGATGAACCTTGGATCATCCATAAGCGTACGTTTGGTTTCCTTTCGGCTATATGTCTCGATGAAGGATTTGTAAAGAAACTTGATAAGAGAAAGGAGCACCAAGTAACAAAACAAATTTATCCTTCCATTCCATATTTCCGTTTGCCTCCTTAAAATTTCTTTATGAATTGTTGATCCAGCATTCGCGAGGGATCTTTTAGAAAGTCTAGATAGCTATATAATACTTGATAGAGACTTATTCACGGCTTCGCGTAATCTCAGTTGTCCGTTTCGGTCATCAATGGTCAAGATTTAAAAAAAAACTCTTCTAGCGAAGAGTTAAACTCTTCCAACGAATAGTTTTTAAAAAATCCCGACTGTCCAAAACACTTTTGGACGCGCGCGATTAAGCAAGCACCATAAAGTACATTCACGGCTCTGCCGTAAAAAAGGTTTTTCTCATAATACTTGTATTGATTAAAGTCGACTAGTGGAATTAACAAGTAGAAACATGTACATCATGATGCCTACATTTAGGGTGCGTTTGGTTGGATGGAATGAAATGTGAATAGGAATGGAATTAAGAATGGAATAGAATTGGAGGAATTGAGAATGGAATAATCATTCTCTTTCGCATGTTTGGTTGTACTTAGGAATAATCATTCTCATCTCCAATGGAATAGTGTGGCAATAGTAATTTTTGGAGTGACAATAGCATTTTTTGGAGTGGCAATATTAATTTTTGGTGTGGCAATAGTGAATGTTGGAGTGGCACTAGTAATTTTGGTGTGACAAAGAAATGGAATAACAATTCATTAGTTTTTTAGATGGAATGACAATTCCTTTATTAAGGTGAATAGTGATTCCATTTGGAATCATCATTCCATTATTCAATGATGAACCAAACATTGAAATAAGTAAGTCATTGGAATGACTATTCTATTCCAACCTTGATTACATCCAACCAAACATACCCTTATATTCGTATCGTCACCAAGTCAAGTCTCCCCCCATTCAGTAAACACTCATATTTCCTCCTCCTCCTCCTCCTCCTTGTTGAGAAAAATTGTAATCATGGCAATGAATTCTTCTTCTCTCTCCTTTATGTTTCTCTCTCTCTGCACTCTTTTCTTCGCAACTTCAGTCTCTTCTTCGACCTCCATCTCTTACTCCAACCACTGCGCTTCGATGGTCCCCGAGTCAACCCCAACTACTCCCTCCACCACCACATTCCCATATGTCACACCAGTCCTCGCTAAATACACCGGCGGCGACAGAATCCTTAACAACACCAACATCTCCCCCGAATCCGAAAACAAGTACTTCAGGTTTCTTCCAACCCAGAACATCTTCGAAACCAACACGTCCGGCGTTTACGAGATGGAAGCGTCTTTAATCTTCCCATCATCAGGCTCTTCTTTTCATGGGAATCATAGAAGGAGAAACTCATTGGAATTTGCGTTTGATGGGTTTTGGTCACAGAACTCTGGGAAGCTATGTATGGTAGGCTCGGCTTCTTGGTACTCGAACGGAGGTAATTTGATCAATCTTGATGCAGTCCTTAAGCTTAACTATCCTATGAATTTGACTATCTTCAATAGTTTAATAACTGGGAAATTGGAGAGTTTGGCTTCTCCGAATGATCCGAATTATTTCGAACCCGTTTCACTTTTGGAGTTTGGTTCATCGAGTTACTATCAGTATTCATCGAGTAACTATCAGTATTCATTGGTTTCTGGGAAATTTGATAGCGATTGTCGTGGTGGGATTGATATTCAGAAAAATCAATCACTTGGTTTAAATCCAGGATGGTTATGTTACACAATGAACAGTAGGCAAATCGATGTTTTTAATTTGGAGTATTTGAATGAGTGCAGTTCTTTAAAAAATTGTACTCCTCTTGGTAAGGATGATAACGATGAGTTGCCAAGTGAAATGACGTTGAATGCCTTTCAGTGTTCTGAGGAGGAACACAAGGTGCAATATGTGATCAAATTTGGATCAGATTACCAATACCTAGCTCTTGATCCCACGACAACGACGCTCGTTGGAGAGGGATCGTGGGATGAAAAGAAGAATCAGCATTGCATAGTTGCTTGCCGGTTTTTGAACTCTACCGACTCGTTGGACAATACCCGGGTTGGTGATTGTTCGATTAGGTTGAGCTTGAGGTTCCCTGCTCTCTGGACAATCAGGAATAGAACAAGGATTTTGGGCCAGATTTGGACCAACAAAACTGCTAACGAGGCCGGATACTTCAATAGGATCACGTTTAGAAGTCGTGAAAATAGCATGGCTGTAGTTCCTGGTTTGAGATACGAGTACACAGTAACCGAAAAAGTAGGGAAGTTGTGTCATTTCAACAAGCAGGTCATAAAGAAGGGCAACAGATATCCAAAGTGGAAGTCTAGCGACTTGGAATTTGACATGTTGGTTAGAGATTCCATGGGGAATCATTCTTGGTTTTGGAGTAAAGCAACGCCTAGCTTTTTCGGTGATCAGAATTATGCGCCGAATCAATTTCCTGAGGTCGAGGAAAAGACTACATATCGCGGCCCATTGAACATTAGCTACACGATTTTGCCTTATCAGAAATTTTCAGCTACATCAGTAATTTCGAATTGGACGCTTGATATTTCTGCTGAAGGGTTGTATGATGAGGAAACCGGAAGGCTATGCATGGTAGGCTGTAGAAAGCTATCAACAGGTGAATCTATGGACTGTGAGCTTCTTTTGAAATTCCAATTCCCGCCGGTAAATGCAAAGGAAGCAGGGCAAGTTACGGGAAGCATCAAAAGCATGAGGGAGGAAACTGACCCTCTTTATTTCAAGCACTTGGAAATAACTGGATGGGTTAACTACAGAGAGGAAGCCAAAAGAACTGTTCAGCGGTTGGATTGGGAGATCGTGATGGTTTTGATCTCCAACACTCTCGCTTGTGTGTTTGTGGGGCTGCAAATTTTTTACGTGAAAAGGAACCCTCAAGTGCTTCCTTTTGCGTCCCTTTTCATGCTTGTGATCCTCACTTTAGGGCATATGGTTACTCTTGTGCTAAACTTTGAAGCTTTGTTTCTAGGAAATCGCAAGCAAAATAACGTATTGCTTGGGAGTCGAGGGTGGCTCGAAGTGAATGAAGTGATTGCGAGAGCAGTTACAATGGTGGCTTTCTTGTTGCAACTCCGGCTTCTCCAACTGGCGTTTTCTGCACGTTTGGGCGACGAAAACCAGAAGGGCATATGGGTTGCTGAAAAGAAGGCATTGTTTGTTTCTACAACATTGTACGTATCGGGGTTGCTTTTGGCTTTGTTTCTAAGTACGAGGAATTTAATATCTTATGGTGGTTTGATCCTCGACGGTTTCCTTCTCCCTCAAATCCTCCTCAACATTTTCCATATCTCAAAGGAAAATGCTCTTTCCCATCCATTTTACATCGGAACCACTTGTGTTCGGTTGCTACCTCATGTATACGATCTCTACCGGGCTCACAACTTTGCGCGAGTCCAATTTGATGGAGCATACCTTTTCGCAAATCCTTACGTGGATTTCTACTCCCTCACTTGGGACGTAGTTATTACTTGCGGGGGTGTTCTGTTTGCCGTTTCCATATACTTGCAGCAGCGATTTGGTGGGCGGTGTATCCTCGGGCGGAGATTCAGGGAGGTTGAAGTGTACGAGAAGGTGCCGGTAACAAGCAGTGAGCAGTAGATTACCATAGGATATAAGGTTCTAAATGTCTGTAAGTTTCACTATGCATGTTTTCAGTACTTTTAATCATGTAATGTTGTCCTAAGTTTGACTCTCTTTCTCGTATGCTTATCCTGTTTTCCCTGTAAAAGGTGTCTAAGTTGGACTTTGACATGTTTATAGAAGCTGCTTCAAGAATATAATGTTTGTGTATCGTATATAGCTGTTTATATTAGTTGTGGATTGCAGTCCAGTTTCTTTTACTGTTAAATTTCATTGTTGTTTATTTTTTCGGAAAGAGCTCTTGCTTTATTACATCGCAGACGTTTATAGCTATAATTCTGCAATTTCTTCCATTACAGCTAGAGGTGGCAATCCAAACCCATATTTCTTAACCCGCCCAAATCCGTCCACTTATAACCCAACCCAATCCGTCCATATTATGTAATGGGTTGATATGGGTTAACCCATATCAACCCATATTTATATGGGTTTAGATGGGTTGAGAGTGGGTTAAATATGGATCAGAATTAAAAATGGCCCAGAACGACAGGCGCCTGGATGATAGCCTTCGCTACTGCATTGTTGCTGGCAAGAAGGCGCTCGAAGACGCTGATCTTGCCGCTGATCGCCTTGGAACGGTCTGTTTGCTATTAATACTTGTCAATTGATGGATTTCATTGTTTTTATCCTAGATGTAATTCCTTCTCAATTGGGAAATGATTTTAAAACTTCCCTTTTATCCGTTGGCACTCGTTTTTTTCAAAAATATATAGGTAAAGGACAAAAAAATTTACTTTTCCATTGAGCTCCTATGAGCGACAAGTATTTTACGATTTTTGATTCGCTACAATCAGAAAAGTACGGAGTAAAAAATTTTGACTTTTACCCAAATATTTTTGAAAACATCCAAGATAAAGCCCAAAAAACCGGTTGTTGGGATTTATCTTGAATATTACAAAAAATATTAGGGTAAAAGTAAAAAAAAAAGTTTGTCGCAAAACAAACAAATACCAAAAATTGAGTTTTAATCATAAAATTTTACTTTTCTGAATTCCCTTATTGAGACAAATCACCCGCGGGGGGAAGGGAGAAAAAGGAAAACAAAAAACAAAACCAAAACCAAAAAAAAAAAAAAAGAGGGGAGGAAAACGGGTCGGGTCGGGCGGGTTTGAGTTTGGCTTGACCCATATTTGACCCGACCCGCTTCAACCCGTTTACTTTTTGACCCATATTCGACCCGCCCATATTTGACCCACGACTCGTTTCAACCCGTCCAAACCCGCCCGTTTGCCACCTCTAATTACAGCTAAGTGAATTCAATCAAATTACTTGGGCCGGTCCTGCTGGCACGAAAACTAACAACTAATTGGCCCCCGCTAGTGGATGTCCTCCACTATTATTTGAGGTGCATGTAAGCTGACACGAAAACTAACAACTAATTGGCCAGAATTTTACAAATTCAAATTTTAAACTGGCCTTCTTTTCGACTCCTCGATGTTCCAAACGACCGAACACGAACTAACTAACAGCTAATTGGCCCCCGCCAATGGACGGTCGGTCCTCCAGAATTAGACGAGGTGCGCGTAAGCTTGCGCGAACACTAACAACAAATTGGCCAATAGAACAACATGACATTCCAACAATGCATTCGAAAAAGCTAAAAAAAAGCATCAAAATTGGCAATGCTGGTTTATACCAAACTACAAAAGTTCAAAAATTTATGCGTAGATAAACAAAGAAACGCATAAGTAATCAACAAATACAAAAAGGATATGATAAAGACAAGACAAAGGCGTCGATTTGAGCGAAGGCGAGGTCGGATCCAGCGACTAAGAAGGAGCGGAGATCCGAGTGGGAGCAATAGGCCAAGTTTGTGTAAGCGAGATCTTTACCGGGGGTGTTGGTGACGATCATCGTTGTTGCAGCGCCAAACCCCATTGTTGCTGAACTTGATGTGTATCGCGGAGAGAGAGAGAGAGAGAGAGAGAGGTTGGTTGTTTTCGTTTGCTTTGGTTCGAAGGAATGAAAAGAGAGAAGGCTTTGGGGTTCATTTAACGGTTTAGGGTCCCACATAACATTATGCATCATCAGCGGATTGTGGACCATCCATCAAAGGAAACGAACAGTTCGGATTTATAATAAAGAGACCGACTACTACTGACACAGATTTTCTGTGCACAGATCACTGTGTGGGACCTACTAAGGGTCTCATACGAAAGATTCGAACCGTTCATTAAATTTAAAACATTTTTTCAAGAGCCTCTGAAAAAAATCAGCTCAATCCGATACCTATTGATACTCGATCCATAAATCTAAACTTTCATTCATACTTTAGATCCTAAATTCTGAATGAAAGTTTAGATGTATAGATTGAGAATCAATAGATATCGGATTGAGCTGATATTTTGCAGGGACCCTTGAAAAAGTGTTTTAAATTTAATGAACAGTTTGGATCGTTTTTTTGGGACCCTTAGTGGGCCCCATACAGTGATCTGTGCACAATCTATGCACAGAAAATCTGTGTCAGTAGACTTTTTGTATAATAAATCTGGACCGTTCGTTCATTTTTTTGTGTGTGGACATTTTCATGTTTGTACTTCTCAAACCATACAATATCGTTTCAAGAGTGTTTGAGAAAAACCACGTAGCGTGAATAATACGGAACTCTTGTAAAAACTGTGGAATATTGCATCCATTTTATTTTGGGGATTATTGCTATCCTCGTGACAAGAGAAATCTAAAAAATACAAATTAGGTCCCGTTCGGCTAAATAAGTCAAGTGGCTTATTTTTTTGTTTTTATTCAATTTTTTTTTATATCACTTGGCTTATCAATCATTTTTTTGGGGATTATTGTATCCTCATGACAAGAGGAATCTAAAAAGTAAATTTTTTTGATCGAAATCCAATTTTTTTTGAATAAAGACGAAAAAATTGACTTATTGGCTTATTTTCGTCTTTATTAAAAAAATGAATTTCGATCAAATTTTTTTACTTTTTAGATTCCTCTTGTCATGAGGATGCAATAATCCCCCAAAAAAATTGATGATAAGCTAAGGGATACGAATTTTTTTTTGAAACAAATGGATGCATTTAGATGCTATGTTGTAGTCAGTGGCGAAGACAGGATTTTGACTCCGATGGGGCCGGTTTAAAAGACATACTGTATTTTTTATTGGAACATATATTTATTATATCATAAGGTTTTTGCTTTTCGATTCATTACATTTGTACATTAAAATGATTTTTTAGGCTAATTCAACTGTCACATACTTATTTTTTATTTATGAAAGAAATTGAGAAATGAGAATGTAAAATAATTGGGTTTTTTTTTAATCAAATCGGACCAAAATTATTACAGTAAGATTATAAGTAGCTATACAAGAATAATTATCAATAATATTCAAAATCAGGTATGTACGAAATCAAAATTTTAAAACTCGGACGCTCGGGAGTTGGGGGGGCTCCACCCTTGGTTGTAGCTTATGACTTTTTCGGTTGCGAAAGTTGGGCAAGGTAGCTTGAGGAAAACTTTTTTTTTTTTTTTGGTCATTTGTTAATCATAATCTACTCTATCCTAGGGGATTTAGAGAGGGGGATGAGTGCTTACATGAATCGAACCCTGCGTATGTGCAAAACTTTTGTTTGAGCAAAAATAACAAAAGAAATTGACTAAGAATTTTTGATGATATTTAGAGCATGTACACCAATGAAAATGTATTTCACCTACTCAACAGTACACTTTTTTCATTTTACCTACTCAAATCTCTCTCAATCCCACATCAATACTCTCTACTTTACCTATCATTTATTAAAATACTATTTCTTTTTTGGAGAGAGAGAGAGAGAGAGAGGAGAGAGAGAGAGAGAGAGAGAGAAGGAGGAGGAGGAGGAGAGAGAGAAACTAATTGTTTAAGAATGACTCATGAACAGTGCATAGGTATTAATAGCTACCCATTTCTTCAAATCTATTTTACCTTCTCCTTTAGCTTTAGCTCATCTGCTGCAGGTGACTTTTTGTGTTTTTGTTAGGTAAAATAGCTAAAAAAAGCATTATGCCTCCACTGATAAACTTGCTCTAATGAGTTTTATCTGCAATAAGCACTCACGAGTCCTTTTTTTTTTTTTAACCGGAAGCACTCACGGGTCCCTTTTTTTTATTACCGGAAGCACTCACACTAGTCACGAGTCATGTCATGGAGATAGAATATAGGGAGATTTAGTGATAGGTCCACTATAGGCATTTTATAAGCCTACAAATTCACCTAATAGTTTTGTAAAGCCATAAGTTCACACAACCAAAACCCTAGGGTACCTGTTTGTCTATTTTTCACTTACTGTCGATGATCGATAGAGAATTGTTTTAAGTGCTGGAATGTGGATGTTCGTGGTGGTGGAGTTTGGTTCCTTACAGTATTTCATGATTTCTCTGGAAGCAAACTTAATGAAGTGAATGGAGATGAAAGAAGACAACAAAAGGACTTTATTATTCTTCAAAGTAGAAGTCAATCGGCAATGAGAACACAGTCGAGGAGACGGTTACGTTACAAGCTACTCCTAGTGCAAGAAAAGTAAAGTACAGATAAAAAGTAGAAGCATTTGGGCGATTGAGTGGGTGCTCTAAATGTCTTCTGTTCTTATATTTATAGGCTGTCTTCTTTGACTTGAAATTCAAACTTGACAAAGTTCCCCCTTCAAATTTGAATCAAGCGGTTACTTCTCCTGTTCTTCCTGTTCTTCATCAACGTTCTTGGACAGGCGGTTATTCGATATGATGCCATGTTGTGCACGCCCTTTTTTTTAACTGCCTTTGTCAACTGCTTCGACCACGATCTACTTGCTTTCCGTCATCTGACATGTGTCTTGAATTTAAGCAAAACGTTTTAACTGTCGATTAGTCCGTTCGATTCTTCGACATGCATAAATCATGTCTAAACTAGTCCGAATACCGTCGATACGTGTCACAATTTGACCTAGTCGATCAATATTGTCTAATTTACAAAATTGTGGTGTAAACAGTACTCTATAAAAGTGCCTAAAATCCTAAACTCTATGAAAGTGCCTAAGCCACTAAAACCTTATAATAGGAAAGTGTATCCTAAAACCTTATAAAAGTGTCTAAACCCTAGGGTACCTTACCCTACTTTAGGGTACCCTAAAATGAACTTTAGACCTTCCAAAATTAATAGGTAAACTTATGAGCTTATGAAATTCACATAATGAATTTAAGAATAATTTTCTATAGAATTATAATGGCGTCAACGAAGACTTGGAAATTTCCCACCAGGACTTGGGAAATTTCCCACTAGAGTCTAGACTACACAGTCTCAAGGTTAATTGTCAGAGAGTATTATCAATGCGCCAAGCCGCCAACGAAGACTTGGAAATTTTTTTTTGATAGGCAAAAGTAATATTTTATTAAGGGGATAGGGGAGGGGAATCCAACAAAAAGTTGGACAAATACAGCCAAATGGGACGCAGCCCAACCGCAAAGGGACAAAGCCCAAAACACCCGAGGGCCTATAAGCCCAGATAAGTCAAATACAAGCACAAACCCTCAAAAGGCCAAAAGCCCAGATCAAAACAATTAAGCCCAAAACAAAGAAAACCCTAAACCTAACACACTAATCAGAGCACATCCAAACACCGCCACCCTCCGCCGCCCACCGCATCAGACAACAACCACCAGCCAACAGATCCCTGCCACCACGCTCCGCCACACCACCACCGGTAAACCCTATGGAAGCAAACAGATCCGACACCCACCCAACTGCCGCGGAAGCATCACAGCCGTTAAGCAAAAACCAAACCACCCAACAGTGATATGGCGGACGACCACGCCATCCATCACACCGCCGCAAGCCCACCCAAGCCGTTAGGCACACCTCGGAGAACCCAGCAGAAAACCGAAGGGGAAAGCAAAACAGACAGCTGATGAACGAGACACGGGGGAAACAAAGGGTAGCCAATGATCGATGCACACAAACCAGCAACTAGGGGGTCGAAAAAAGAGAGTGAGAAAGAGAGAGATCTGAAGAAACAGGAGATCCTTACCAGTGCCGCCCTCGTCGCCAACCGAAAGCCCTCGAAATGACCGCCGAGTAGCCGCCAAACGGAACCCACAAACGATCGGAAGGAAAGCGGATGTCGAAAACCATAACCCCGGCCAAAAACCACCAGCTCCGCCGCCTCACGCCAACTCGTTACAGATGCCCATCGTTTTGTGAATAAAAGAAAGGAGCCGAGATCAGAAATCGAATGGTGGATGAGGAGGAAAAAGCGGAAAGAGAGAGTTCAGGGAGAGAGAGGAGGAGAGGGAAACAGAGGAGGGGAGGAGGAGGCGCGGCGCCGGCGAGGGCGGCGCCCCCCCTCGCCCAAGAGAAACCCTAGGATAGGCGGCTGGAAAGGTAGAGAGAAGGCAGAGAGATTCTAGAGAGAGAGGCGTCTAGAATCGATCTTGAAGACTTGGAAATTTTCCGCTAGGACTTGGAAAAATTTACATCTTACGGAGTATCTAGACTAATAAGAGCATGTACATCAGCTTGGGGAAAATAGCATTTTAGGTTTTTTAGCTAAGCAAAACCCCAAAACGTACACTGCACCAGGTTAGCAATAACCTTTTTTGAGGTTAGCTAAAGTAAATTCAGGTACAGTGCTTAGGTAAATCTACCTAACAACTATTCACCATCTAAATATTTAATATTATTTTCTCTCTCCCCCCACAATAAAAAAACCCAAAGATCAACATGAACCTGTAAACCCAATTCTTATTAAAAATATTATTTTAATAAATGATAGGTAAAATAGATGGTATTGTTGTAGTGTTGAAAGTGATGTGAGTAGCTAAACTGAAAAATGTGCACTGTTCACTAACAATTATTGCTCAAAATTTACCGAACCTGGTGTACATGCTCTAAGCCAACTGGCTTATTTTTTTGTTTTTATTCAATTTTTTTTCATATTTATTCATTTAGCGTCAATTTTTTTGGAGATAATTGCATCGTCATGACAAAAGGAATCTAAAAAGTAAAAAATTACGATCGAAACCTAATTTTTTTGAATAAAGACAAAAATAAGTCAATAAGCTAATTTTTTCGTTTTTATTCAAAAAAAATTGAATTTCGATCATAAATTTTTACTTTTTAGATTCCTTTTGTCATGACGATGCAATAATCTCCAAAGTCTCAAGAAACGGCCAAGAAAGAAAACGAAAATAAGCCAAAGAAAAGTTAATTTGATTGAATTCAGTTCAATCAAATTGCCTTCATCAAATCTTCCACTAGGACTTGAAATAGCACGCATCTAACACGAAGAAAAGAACGCGTACCATTCTTCCAAAAAAATTGCCTTCATCAAGACCGATAATATTTGTGGCACGGAAATAAAGGATACTTGACTATTTCATTTTACAAATTGCGTACACAAACAGAGAGAAACAAATGAGAGATTGCGATTAATATTTCTACAAGGTGAAAATGTAATATCTTAACATAGTAGTAGAACTTTATATTCGTCTATGTTAATTAAGTGGGAGAAATAATTTTTTGCACCGAGCACGTCACAAAGGAGACAAATTTTAGGAGGTATAAAAATGGTTTATCTTAATTTATTAACAGGCACATGCAAACTTAAACTTAACGGAAAAAGGCAAACACAAGAGTTGGCCTTCGGTTTGTAGGAGTTTATCCTATCAGGTTTTATGTTCGGAATCTCTTAGTGCTTTGAATTTTGAGATTAAATTTTTTTTCGCCGGCAGTGGAAACTAATAGGGACCGTAGCAGCGTAGAATATTCATTCTAAAAATTAACTTAATCGAACATCGATATGTGTATCAAAATTTGAATTTTGATTCATTAAATAGATGGTTATGGATAATTTAACTCAATAGAATCAGACTGTCCATTTTGTAAATTATAATTCAACTTTTGATACGTCTATCAATATCTGATCAAATTGATTTTTTGCCCTCATAATTTCCTTTGATTTTCTTTCTACAACCAAACTAAAAAACATAATCCACTTTCTTCACATTTTCCTTCTCTTTTCTTTGAGCAAGAATACATGACACTCAATATGAAAATGCCCATGTTCTGGTTTCCTTTCATGGACATTTTCATGTTCCGAGTGTCATGTATCGTACTCTTGCTCAAAGAAAAGAGAAGGGAAATGTTAAGAAAGTGGATTATAAAGTTCTACTATGTTAAGATATTACATTTTTACCTTGTAGAATATTAATCGCAATCTCTCATTTGTTTCTTTCTGCTTGTGCACGCAATTCGTAAAATGAAATAGTTGAGTATCCTCTGTTTCCATGGCTACGAAAGTAATATCGATCTTGATGAAGGCAATTTTTTGGGAGAACGATACGCGTTCTTTTCTTCGTGTTAGATGCCTGCTATTTCATTTAATCGCAATCTCTCATTTGTTTCTCCTACTTGTGTATGCAATTCGTAAAATGAAATAGTCGAGTATCCTCTGTTTCCATGGCTACGAATATTATCGAACTTGATGAAGGCAATTTTTTGGAAGAACGGTACGCGTTCTTTTCTTTGTGTTAGATGCGTGCTATTTCAAGTCCTTGTGTTTGATGGTGGTGTTCCACTTTAAGAAAAAGTGCTTCTTTTTCAAACGGAGGTAATTTCAAGCCCAAAAATCATGTGTTTATGCAAATAATTTTCCTATCAATATGGATCTTGTTTGATAGATCTTATTAAGATCTTTTAAACGGTGCAAAAAAAATTGAAAAATTATTTTTCATTTTCATTATATTTGAGTTTGAAATTACATCCGTTTGAAAAAAAAACATTTTTTCTTAAAGTGGAACACCACCTGAACTGAATTCAACAATTCAATCAAATTACCTTTTCTTTGGCTTCTTTTCATTTTCTTTCTTGGCCGTTTCTTGAGACTTCCCGTTCCAGAAACCTTCTTAAAAAATAAGTACTTATTTTGGAACTTCAATTTGAAAAATAAGAAGGGTCATTCCACAAAACCCAAATAAAAAGTTTATTTCACATTTTCAAACTCAAAAATAATGTAAATGAAAAAAAAAATCAAAATTTTTTTTGCACCGTATTAAAGATCTCAGTGAGATCTATCAAACAAGATCCATATTGATAAGAAAATTATTTGCGTAAGCACATGATTTTTGAGCTTGAAATTGCCTTCTTAAAAAATAAAGAGTTGTGCTATGAGTAATGTGCGCCGGGGAGGGAAATCGTACTGACGGCCGCGCCGGGCCGTCTCCGGCCACCGGACGGCCGATCCAAGCCGTCCAAAAATTCTAAAAAAAAAAACCGAGGGGGCTTTTTCACGGGAATCAACAGCATCCGAGGTGTGTAAGGTGCTTGATCCGAGCATCCCTTTTTCGTGTATATTCATATATTATATATACACGAAAAAGGGATGCTCGGATCAAGCACCCTACACACCTCGGATGCTGTTGATTCCCGTGTAGGCCCCCTCGGTTTTTTTTATAGAATTTTTGGACGGCTCGGATCGGCCGTCCGGTGGCCGGAGATGGCCCGGCGCGGCCGTCGGTACGATTTCCCTCCCCGGCGCCCATTGGTACCTATATAAATTCTGAAAAAATAAGTACCTTCTTCTTATTTTTGTGGAACAAGCCTTATTATTGAACAAAAAATAAGAACTTATTCCCGTTCTAGTTATTAGTCTAGAGATGTAAATTTTTCCAAGTCCTTGTGGAAAATTTCCAAGTCTTCATTGCCGCCTTTATATTCTGACAGTAAACCTTGAGACTTTGCAGTCTAGAGGGAAACTTCCCAAGTCTAGTGGGAAATTTCCAAGTCAACCAAGTCTTCGGCCGTTGACGCCATTACTATATCCTACCTCCATGGCGGACTCGGGGGAGGTGCTAGCCCTTTGGTGCACAAGCGATTATATCCTACCTCCATTACTGTTAATTAGCAATTTTTGCTCTTAATTAAGTAGAGATGTTCTCTGCTCTCTGCAGAATCAGTAAAAAATCTAAAACGTGAATTAAGCTTGCAGCAAACAGGACCCTTGCGGGCTAAAAGGATGTATCCAAAATAGCCCCAAAATGGCGTCGGAAGGACTAGCACCTCCCCCGAGTCCCTCTAGGACATTAAACCTTTTCTAGACTCATGACTTGTGAGTGCTTATTGCAGATAAAACTCATTAGAAGTAATATCATCAAAAATTCAAAATGGAATTTCTTAGTCAGTTACTTAATATCATCAAAAATTAAGTAGAGATGTTCTCTGCTCTCTGCAGAATCAGTAAAAAATCTAAAACGTGAATTAAGCTTGCAGCAAACAGGACCCTTGCGGGCTAAAAGGATGTATCCAAAATAGCCCCAAAATGGCGTCGGAAGGACTAGCACCTCCCCCGAGTCCCTCTAGGACATTAAACCTTTTCTAGACTCATGACTTGTGAGTGCTTATTGCAGATAAAACTCATTAGAAGTAATATCATCAAAAATTCAAAATGGAATTTCTTAGTCAGTTTCTTTTGTAATTTTTGCCCAAAACAGAAGTTTTGCACATGAGTAGGGTTCGATTTATGAAAGCACACATTTCCCTCCCTAAGTCTCCTAAAATAGAGTAGATTATAATTAACAAATGATAAAAAAGAAGAAGTTTTCCTCAAGCTACCTTGCCCAACTTTCGCAACCGAAAAAGTCATAAGCCACAACGTAGCATCTATAACTCGTCCACAGTTTTTACAAGAGTTCCGTATTATTCACGCTACGTGATTTTTCTTAGACACTCTTGAGACGATATCGTATGGTTGGTGAACCTTGGATCATCCAAAAGCGTACGTTTGGTTTCCTTTCGGCTATATGTCTCGATGAAGGATTTGTAAAGAAACTTGATAAGAGAAAAGAGCACCATATGCAAGAAACAAAACAAATTTATCCTTCCATTCCATATTTCCGTTTGATAGAAACTTATTCACGGCTTCACGTAATCTCGATCAGTCGTCCGTTTCGACAATCAATGGTCCAGATTTAAAAAAAACCTCTTTCGGCGAAGAGTTAAACTCTTCCGGCGAATAGTTTTTAAAAAATCCTGACTGTCCAAAACACTTTTGAACGCGCGCGATTAAGCATCATAAAGTATATTCACAACTCCGCCTAAAAAAGGTTTTTCTCATAATACTTGTATTGATTAAAGTCGATTAGTGGAATTAACAAGTTGAAGTCTCATGATGCCTACATTTATATTCGTATCGTCACCAAGTCCAAGTCTCCCCCCGTTAAGTAAACACTCATATATCCTCCTCCTCCTCCTCCTTGTTGAGCAAAATTGTAATCATGGCAATGAATCCTTCTTCTCTCTCCTTTATGTTTCTCTCTCTCTGCACTCTCTTCTTTGCAACTTCAGTCTCTTCTTCGACCTCCATCTCTTACTCCAACCACTGCGCTTCGATGGTCCCCGAGTCAACCCCAACTGCTCCCTCCACCACTGAATTCCCATATCTCACCCCAGTCCTCGTTAAATACACCGGAGGCGACAGAATCCTTAACAACACCAACATCTCCTCCGAAGCCGAAAAATACTTCTTGTTTCAAACCCAGAACATCTTCGAAACCAACACGTCCGGTGTTTACCAGATCGAAGCGTCCTTAATCTTCCGATCATCAGGCTTTTATTACCATGGCAATCATACAAGGAGAAACTCATTGAAATTTGCGCTTGATGGGTTTTGGTCACAGTACTCTGGGAAGCTATGTATGGTAGGCTCGGCTTCTTGGTACTCGAACGGAGGTAATTTGATCAATCTTGATGCAGTCCTTAAGCTCAACTATCCTATGAATTTGACTATCTTCAATAGTTTAATAACTGGGAAATTGGTGAGTTTGGCTTCTCCAAATGATCCGAATTATTTTGAACCCGTTTCACTTTTCGAGTTTGTTTCATCGGGTTACTATCAGTATTCATCGAGTAACTATCAGTATTCATTGGTTTCTGGGAAATTTGATAGCGATTGTCGTGGTGGGATTGATATTCCGAAAAATCAATCACTTGGTTTAAATCCAGGATTGTTATGTTACACAATGTACAGTTGGCAAAACGATGTTTTTAACTTGGAGTATTTGAATGAGTGCAGTTCTTTAAAAAATTGTACTCCTCTTGGTAGGGATGATAACGATGATTTGCCAAGTAAAATGACGTTGAATACCATTCAGTGTTCTGAGAAGGAACACAAGGTGCAACATGTGATCAAATTTGGATCAGGTTACCAATACCTAGGTTTTGATCCCAATACAACGCTCATTGGAGAGGGATCGTGGGATGAAAAGAAGCATCAGCTATGCATTGTTGCTTGCCGGTTTTTGAACTCTACCGACTCGTTGGACAATACCCGGGTTGGTGATTGTTCGATTAGGTTGAGCTTGTGGTTCCCTGCTTTCTGGACAATCAGGAACAGAACAAGTATTTTGGGCCAGATTTGGACCAACAAAACTGCTAACGAGTCCGGATACTTCAATAGGATCACGTTTAGAAGTCGCGACAATAGCATGGCTGTGGTTTCTGGTTTGAGATACGAGTACACGGTAACCGAAAAAGTAAGGAAGTCGTGTCCTTTCAACAAGCCGGTTATTAAGAAGGGCAACAGATATCCGAAGTGGAACTCTGACGACTTGGCATTTAACATGCTGGTTGAAGATTCTACCGGGAATCATTCTTGGTCTTGGAGTAAAGCAGCGCCTACCTTTTTCGGTGATCAAAATTACGTGCTGAAGCAGAACCCATTTTCTACCCTTACGTCAATGAATGGCACGATTGCGGTTGAGGGAAAGAGTACACATCACGGCCCATTGAATATTACCTACGCGATTTCGCCATATCAGACTTCTTCAGCTACATCGGTAATTTTCAATAGTACACTTGACATTTCTGCTGAAGGATTGTATGATGAGGGAACAGGAAGGGTATGTATGGTAGGCTGTAGAAAGCTATCAACAGGTGAATCTATGGACTGTGAGCTTGTTTTGAAATTCCAATTCCCGCCGGTAAATGCAAAGGGAGCAGGGCAAATTACGGGAAGCATCGAAAGCATGAGGGAGGAAGCTGACCCTCTTCATTTCAAGCACTTGGAAATGACTGGATGGGTTTACTATAGTGAGGAAGCCAAAAGATCTGTTCAGCGGTTGGATTGGGAGATTGTGATGGTTTTGATCTCCAACACGCTCGCTTGTGTGTTTGTGGGGCTGCAAATTTTTTACGTGAAAAGGAACCCTCAAGTGCTTCCTTTTGCGTCCCTTTTCATGCTCGTGATCCTCACTTTAGGGCATATGGTTACTCTTGTGCTAAACTTTGAAGCTTTGTTTCTAGGAAATCGCAAGCGAAATAATGTATTGCTTGGGAGTCGAGGGTGGCTCGAAGTGAACGAGGTGGTTGTGAGAGCAGTTACAATGGTGGCTTTCTTGTTGCAACTCCGGCTTCTCCAACTGGCGTTTTCTGCACGTTTGGGCGACGAAAACCAGAAGGGCATATGGGTTGCTGAAAAGAAGGCAATGTTGGTTTCTTCAACAATTTACATATTGGGGTTGCTTTTTGCTTTGTTTCTAAATACGAGGAATTTAATATCTTATGGTGGTTTGGTCCTTGACGGTTTCCTTCTCCCTCAAATCCTCCTCAACATTTTCCATATCTCAAAGGAAAATGCTCTTTCTCATCCATTTTACATCGGGACCACTTGTGTTCGGTTGCTACCTCATGTGTACGATCTCTACCGGGCTCACAACTTTGCGCGAGTCCAATTTGATGGGGCATACCTTTTCGCAAATCCTTACGTGGATTTCTACTCCCTCACTTGGGACGTAGTTATTACTTGCGGGGGTGTTCTGTTTGCCGTTTCCATATACTTGCAGCAGCGATTTGGTGGGCGGTGTATCCTCGGGCGGAGATTCAGGGAGGTTGAAGTGTACGAGAAGGTGCCGGTAACAAGCAGTGAGCAGTAGATTACCATAGGATATAAGGTTCTAAATGTCTGTTAGTTTCACTATGCATGTTTTCCGTACTTTTAATCATGTAATGTCGTCCTAAGTTGTCTATGTACCCAAAACTATGAAAAGAGTTTGACTCTCTTTCTCGTACGGTTATCGTGTTTTCCCTGTAAAAGGTGTCTAAGTTGGAACTTTGCCATGTTTATAGAAGCTGCTTCAAGAATATAATGTTTGTTAGCTGTGGATTGCAGTCCAGTTTCTTTTACTGTTAATTTCGTTGTTGTTGTTTATTACATCGCAGATGTTGATAGCTAAAATTCTGCAATTTCTCCCATTACAGCTAAGTGAATTCAATCAAGTTACCTTGGGTGTTCTTTTTTTCCCTTTTCTGCGTTCATGTAAAATTCGATCCCACCTTGTCGTCCGGAGGCGCAACTATACCACTGAGAACACCCTTTGGTCTCTATTTGCTTGTACAAGTAAATCTTTCTTTTCTTTTCTTTTTTGTATAACGCAAGTGTTTTGGCCAACTTACGTGCACTTCGACTAATTCCGAAAAGTTTCGAACTAAGACTCTAAGAGGGAGTAAACCCTACGTCACAAGTGATTCTTTCTGAGGGAGTGTCTTTTTTGTTTGTTTTGCCCAAACAGAAGTTGTGCTCAAGCTAACTTGTCATACTTTCACAAAGGAAAAATATATACAAATTTATCCTTTCAGTCCCTATTTCCGTTTACCTCCTTGAATTTCTTTATGGATTCTTGATCGATCCAGCTTACGTGAGATCGATAGAGATCTTTTAAAACGTCTAGATGCAATGTAATTCGTCTCTTGATTATGTCAACCAGTGGAATTAACAAGTTGATGGCGGATATTTGGAAGAAAGAAAAGAAAATGGTACAACAGGATAAAAACGGAGTAAAAATGGGTAAGCTCACCACCCTAGATAGGACGCTAGGGTATATAGATAATCACAACCCTAGGTGTCTAACAAGGAATACAGGGATTAAAGAAGAGGAAAGTCCACTTTCACCCCCTGTGGTTATCGCCATGTGCGGATACCCCTCTCATGATTTAAAACTGACCAAATAACCTACCTGTGGTTTTGAAAATGTGCGAATAGACCCCCTGCCGTCATGTTTTCCATCCATATTAACGAAGGTGTATCTTACACGCCTTTAGAATGTAATCTGAGTCGTTCATAATGTATTAAATAAAGAATCGAGTATTTCTGTAAAAAATCATCTCGATCAGACATCAATAACCCAGTAATATAATTTTTAGTAAATTCAAATTTGAAATTTTAATTTCATTACAAATTCGATTCGATCATGAGCTTTTCATTTTTGATTGACTTGAATTTTGGTATAGACGTAGTACTCGTCAAAATTTACAATATCAACGGTTTGGATTCAATTTTTGGTATAGGAGATGGTGTGGTTAGATTTAAAAAAGAAGAAGAATCAAGGGACATAATGAGGGTATATCGGTCTTTTAATGTTGTGTCCGTTAATATGGATGGAAAACATGACGGCAGGGGGTCTATCCGCACATTTTCAAAACCATAGGTAGGTTATGTGGTCAATTTTGAACCATAAGGGGGGTATCCGCACATGGCGATAACCACATGAGGTGAAAGTGGACTTTCCTCATTAAAGAAACTCGCCACCTATCAAAATTTACCAAAGGATGAGAGTTAACAAGAAGACTAAATCTTCTCACAAACCAAAGGCTATTAAACTCAACACTCAAAACTACCGAATCCATTCATATCAGCTTTATTATACTTTCTGCATTATTCTTTGACGTCCAGTGGAATTAGAAGCCAGTTTCAAAAATAGAATTTCAACGTCCAGTGGAATTAAGAAGTCATGATGATGCCTACATTTATATTCGTATCGTGACAAAGTCCAAGTCTCCCCCCATTAAGTAAACACTCATATTTCTTCTTCTCCTTCTCCTTCTCCTCCTCATCCTCCTCCTTGTTGAGCAAAATTGCGATCATGGCAATGAATCCTTCTTCTCTCTCCTTTATGTTTCTCTCTCTCTGCACTCTCTTCTCTGCAACTTCAGTCTCTTCTTCAACCTCCATCTCTTACTCCCACCACTGTGCTTCCACGGTCCCCATGTCGACCCCAACTGCTCTGTCCACCACCATATTCCCATATCTCCGACCAGTCCTCAGTCACTACGCCGGCGGGGACAGAATCCTTAACAACGACAATAACATCTCCTCCGAATTCTCCCTCGAATCCGAAAAATACTTCCGGTTTTATCTAACCCGGAACATCTTCGAAACCAACACGTCTGGAGTTCACAAGATCGAAGCAGACTTATATTTTCATGGGAATCATAGAAGGAGCCAATCATTGCGGTTTGGGTTTCATGGGCTTTGGTCACGGTACTCTGGGAAGCTATGTATGGTAGGCTCGGCTTCTTGGTACTCGAACGAAGGTAATTTGTTCAATCTTGATGCAGTCCTTAAGCTTAACTATCCTATGAATTTGACTATCTTCAATAGTTTAATAACTGGGAAATTGGAGAGCTTGGCTTCTCCGAATGATACGAATTATTTCGAACCCATTTCACTTTTGGAGTACGGTTCATCGAGTAACTATCAGTATTCATTGGTTTCTGGGGAATTCGACAGTGATTGTCACGGTGGGATTGATATTCCTAAAAGTCAATCACTTAGTTTAAATCCAGGAATGTTATGTTACTCAATGAGTGGGCAAAACGAGGTTTTTAACTTGGAGTACTCGAATGAGTGCAGTTCTTCAAAAAATTGTACTCCTCTTGGTAAGGATGATAACGATGAGTTGCCAAGTGAAATGACGTTGAATGCCATTCAGTGTTCTGAGGAGGAACACAAGGTGCAAACCGTGCAATATGTGATCAAATTTGGGTCAGGTTACCAATACCTATCAGGTTACCAATACCTATCTTTTGATCCCACCACAACGCTCGTGGGAGAGGGATCGTGGGATGAAAAGAAGAATCAGCTATGCATGGTTGCTTGCCGGTTTTTGAACTCCATCGACTCGTTGGACAATGCCCAGGTTGGTGATTGTTCGATTAGGTTGAGCTTGAGGTTCCCTGCTCTCTGGACAATCAGGAATAGAACAAGGATTTTGGGCCAGATTTGGACCAACAAAACTGCTAACGAGGCCGGATACTTCAATAGGATCACGTTTAGAAGTCGTGAAAATAGCATGGCTGTAGTTCCTGGTTTGAGATACGAGTACACAGTAACCGAAAAAGTAGGGAAGTTGTGTCCTTTCAACAAGCAGGTTATAAAGAAGGGCAACAGATATCCAAAGTGGAAGTCTAGCGACTTGGAATTTTACATGTTGGTTAGAGATTCCATGGGGAATCGTACTGGGATTCAAGCAATGCCTATCTTTTTCGGTGATCAGAATTATGCGCCGAATCAATTTCTTGAGGTCGAGGAAAAGACTACATATCGCGGCCCATTGAACATTAGCTACACGATTTTGCCTCATCAGAATTTTTCAGCTACATCGGTAATTTCTAATTGGACGCTTGATATTTCTGCTGAAGGGTTGTATGATGAGGAAACAGGAAGGCTATGCATGGTAGGCTGTAGAAAGCTATCAACAGTTGAATCTATGGACTGTGAGCTTCTTTTGAATGTCCAATTCCCGCCGGTAGATGCAAAGAAAGTACGGCAAATTACGGGAAGCATCAAAAGCATGAGGGAGGAAACTGACCCTCTTTATTTCAAGCACTTGGAAATGACTGGATGGGTTTACTACAGAGAGGAAGCCAAAAGAACTGTTCAGCGGTTGGATTGGGAGATCGTGATGGTTTTGATCTCCAACACTCTTGCTTGTGTGTTTGTGGTGCTGCAAATTTTTTACGTGAAAAGGAACCCTCAAGTGCTTCCGTTTGCGTCCCTTTTCATGCTTGTGATCCTCACTTTAGGGCATATGGTTACTCTTGTGCTAAACTTTGAAGCTTTGTTTCTAGGAAATCGCAAGCGAAATAACGTTTCGCTTGGGGGTCAAGGGTGGCTCGAAGTGAACGAGGTGATTGTGAGAGCAGTTACAATGGTGGCTTTCTTGTTGCAACTCCGGCTTCTCCAACTGGCGTTTTCTGCACGTTTGGGCAACGAAAACCAGAAGGGCATATGGGTTGCTGAAAAGAAGGCATTGTTTGTTTCTACAACATTGTATGTATCGGGGTTGCTTTTGGCTTTGTTTCTAAATACGAGGAATTTAATATCTTATGGTGGTTTGATCCTCGATGGTTTCCTTCTCCCTCAAATCCTCCTCAACATTTTCCATATCTCAAAGGAAAATGCTCTTTCTCATCCGTTTTACATCGGAACCACTTGTGTTCGGTTGCTACCTCATGTGTATGATCTTTACCGGGCTCACAACTTTGCGCGAGTCCAACTTGATGGGACATACCTTTTCGCAAATCCTTACGTGGATTTCTACTCCCTCACTTGGGACGTAGTTATTACTTGCGGGGGTGTTCTGTTTGCAGTTTCCATATACTTGCAGCAGCGATTTGGTGGGCGGTGTATCCTCGGGCGGAGATTCAGGGAGGTTGAAATGTACGAGAAGGTGCCGGTAATAACCAGTGAGCAGTAGATTACCGTAGGATATAAGGTTCTAAATGTCTGTTAGTTTCACTAAGCATGTTTTCAATACTTCTAAGCATGTAATGTTGTCCTATGTTTGACTCTCTTTCTCGTATGCTTATCCTGTTTTCCCTGTAAAAGGTGTCTAAGTTGGACTTTGACATGTTTACAGAAGCTGCTTCAATAACATAATGTTTCGGTATCGTATATAGCTGTGTATATCAGCTGTGGATTGCAGTCCAGTTTCTTTTACTGTTAAATTTCATTGTTGTTTATTTTTTCGGAAAGAGCTCTTGCTTTATTACATCGCAGACATTTATAGCTACAATTCTGCAATTTCTTCCATTACAGCTAAGTGAATTCAATCAAATTACCCTAGGTCGCGCACGTCGAGTTGCCAAGTCAAATGAAGGCCTCGGGACTATTGCCCCAAATGGCTTTTTTCATTTCCTCTCTTCGCCATTTCCTTTCGGCCATGTCTGGATGGAACATTTGTAAAGAAATTTAACAAGAGAAAAGACTACCAGACGTGAGTAACAATACAAATTTATCCTTTCATTCCCTATTTCAGTTTGCGTCCTTGAATTTCTTTATGGATTCTTGATCCTGCTTACGTGAGATAGCGATAGAGATCTTTTAAAAAGTCTATATGCTATGTAATTCGTCTCTTGATCATGTCAACCAGTGGAATTAACAAGTTGATATGTGTATATGATGACGCCTATGCTGGGATTTTAGCGAAAGCAAATCAAAGACGAGATTAGAAAATAAGTATTTCACAACGACAGCGAATAAATGAATGATGAAAAAAAACTCGAAAGAAGAACACCCAATAAATCTTTATCAAACCCGAGATTTAGAAGCAAATTCTTCTTGTGTGTTCTTTGGAGTTTCTTGTCATCGTAATTAATTCGCTGTTGTGAATTATTTTATTTCTGAATCTCGGCTTTGATTTGCTTCCGCTGAAATCCCAACGGCCTGCATTTATATTCATATCATACGCATTGACCAATCGGATCCAAGTCCAAGTCTTCCCACATCTAGTAAACACTCATCTTTCTTTCTCCTCCTCCTTGTTCAAGAAAATTGTGATCATGGCAATGAATCCTTCTGCTTTTCCCTTTGTGTTTCTCTTTCTCTCCACTCTCTTCTCTGCAACTTCAGCCTCTACTTCAACCTCCCACTCTTACTCCCACCACTGCGGTTCTATGGTCCCCGAGTCGACCCCAACTGCTCCCTCCACCACCACATTCCCACATGTCTCGCCAATCCTCGTTCACTACACCGGCGGCGACAGAATTCTTAACAACGACAATAACATCTCCTCCGAATTCTCCCTCAAATCCGAAAAATACTTCTTGTTTAATCCAACCCAGAACATCTCCGGAACCAACACATCTGGCGTTTACAAGATCGAAGCGTACTTAATCTTCCCATCAAGGAGAAACACTTTGGAATTTGCCTTTTATGGGTTTTGGTCACAGTACTCT
The DNA here is from genome assembly GCA_020567845.1 of Rhododendron henanense subsp. lingbaoense. Taxonomy (NCBI): domain Eukaryota; kingdom Viridiplantae; phylum Streptophyta; class Magnoliopsida; order Ericales; family Ericaceae; genus Rhododendron; species Rhododendron henanense. The sequence goes on from CM036313.1 coordinate 54,087,694, forward strand.
GGGAAGCTATGTATGGTAGGCTCGGGTTCTTGGTACTCGAACAAAGGTAATTTGATCAATCTTGATGCAGTCCTTAAGCTTAACTATCCTATGAATTTCACTATCTTTAGTGGTTTAATAACTGGGAAATTGGAGAGCTTGGCTTCTCTGAACGATCCGTATTATTTCGAACCCGTTTCAGTTTTGGAGTATGGTTCATCGAGTAACTATCAGTATTCATTGGTTTCTGGAAAATTTGATCGTGATTGTCGCGGTGGGATTGATATTCCTAAAAGTCAATCACTTGGTTTAAATCCAGGATTGTTCTGTTCCTCAATGAAGAGTGGGCGAAACAAGTTTTTTAACTTAGAGTACTCGAATGATTGCAGTTCTTCAAAAAATTGTACTCCTCTTGGTAAGGATGATAACGATGAGTTGCCAAGTGAAATGACGTTGACGTCCATTAAGTGTTCTGAGGAGGAACGCAAGGTGCAATACCTGATCGAATTCGGATCAGGTAACCGACCTTTTGATCTCACTACAATGCTCGTCGGAGAGGGATCGTGGGATGAAAAGAAGAATCAGTTATGTATTGTTGCTTGCCGGTTTCTGAATTCTACTAGTTCTCTGGAAAGTGCCCGTATTGGTGATTGTTCGATCAGGTTGAGCTTGAGGTACCCCGCGATCTGGTCAATCCGGAACAGAACAAGTATTGTAGGCCAGATTTGGAGTAACAAAACTCATAATGATTCGGGGTACTTCCATGGGATCGGGTTTAGAAGTCGTTACAATAGCATGTTTGAGGTTCGTGGTTTGAGATACGAGTATACGTTAACCGATAAAGTAAGAGAGTTGTGTCCATTCAACAAGCCGGTTCTAAAGAAGGGCAACAGATATCCGAAGTGGAACTCTAACGACTTGGCACTTGACATGTTGGTTAGAGATTCTACGGGGAATCAGTCTTGGAGTTACGCAACACCTAGCTTTTTCGATGATCAGAATTACGTGCTGAAGAAATTTGATATCTCTACGTCAATGACGGACACGACTGAGGTTGAGGGAAAGAGTACATATCGTGGTCCATTGAATATTAGCTACACGATTTCCCCTTATCGGACTTATCAGAATTCTTCAACTGCATCGGGAAAGATTCCGCATAGTATGTTCCATATTTCTGCTGAAGGGTTGTATGATGAGGAAACAGGAAGCCTGTGCATGGTAGGTTGTAGAAAGCTATCAACAGGTGAAACTATGGACTGTGAGATTCTTTTGAAGTTCCAATTCCCGCCAGTAAATGCAAAGAAAGGAGGGAAAATTAGGGGAAGCATCGAAAGCATGAGGGAGGAAGCTGACCCTCTCTATTTCAAGCAATTGGAAATAACCGCATGGCCTTACTATAGAGAAGAAGCCGAAAGGTCTGTTCGGCAGTTGGATTTGGAGATCGTGATGGTTTTGATCTCCAATACACTTGCGTGTGTATTTGTCGGGTTACAAATCTTATACGCGAAAAGGAACCCTCAAGTCCTTCCTTTCGTTTCCCTGGTGATGCTTTTGTTCCTCACTTTAGGTCACATGATTCCTCTTGTGCTAAATCTTGAAGCTTTGTTTTTGGGAAATTGGAACCGGAATAACGTATTGCTCGGTAGTGGAGGATGGGTCGAAGCGAACGAGGTGGTTGTGAGAGTGATTGCAATGGTAGCTTTCTTGTTGCACTTCCGGCTTCTCCAACTGGCGTTTTCTGCACGTTCTAGCGACGAAAACCTAAAGGGCTTATGGGTTGCTGAAAAGAGGGCATTGTTTCTTTCTCCACCGTTGTACATATTGGGGTTGCTTGTTGTAGTGTCTCTTAGTACTATGAAGGAAAATCACCGCAAACTAACGGTTTCCTCCAATTCTGTTGTTTACGATACGCATGCTCTCTGGAGAGACTTAAGATCTTTTGGCGGCTTGGTTCTGGACGGTTTTCTTCTCCCTCAAATCCTCCTCAACATTTTCCAAATCTCGACAAAGGATGCTCTTTCTCGTCCATTTTACATCGGAACAACTTGCGTTCGGATACTACCCCGTGCTTATGATCTTTACCGGACTTATCACAATGCGCGAACCCAATTTGACGGGGCATACATTTTCGCAAATCCTAACGAGGACTTTTACTCCCCCCGTTCGGATGTAGTTATTTCTTTCTGGTGTGTTCTGTTTGCAGTTGTCATATACTTGCAGCAGCGATTTGGTGTGTTATGTATGTTTCCGCTGGTTGCAGCCTATGAGAAGGTGCCGGTAATAAGTGATCAGCAGATCACCATAGGACACGAGGCTCTATATGTTGTTGTTTTTTTTTGGTAATGCAGGGTGTCCAGACCAGCTTGCGCCCACCTCGGATTAATTTCTACATCCCCTCTCGCAGACGTTTCACATGCTTACGCATGAGTTTGAGGCGGTCTCAAGAGTTTTTGGCAAGAAGAATCGAACCTGAATCTTAGGATGCAGCAAACACCTAAGTCCCAGGCCAAGACCACTTGGCCAACCCACTGGGGTTCTATGTTTACAGTACTTTTTAGTATGTAATGTTGTTGTAAGTTGTCTATGCACCTTGAACAAGAAAAGATACCTCCTTTGTTTATAAATGCAATAAGAGAAAAGAACACCATATCAATAGGGCTGTAAATGAGCCGAGCAGCTCGCGAACTCGGCTCGTCTGGTTAACGCTCGGTTTGGCTCGACTCGTTTTGTAAACGAGCCGAGCTCGAGCATGAGTTTTCGGCTCGTTTAGTCAACGAGACTAAACGAGCCAAGTAGAGCTCGCCTCGTGCTCGTTCGACAAAAGCTCGACTCGTTAAGAGAGGCTCAGCTCGATTAAAGAGGCTCATTTAGTAAATGACAAAGCTTGGCTCGTTAAGGCTCTAGCTGAGCTCGAGTTCAAGTTTTTGGCTCGTTTAGAAACGAGCTGAGCTCGAGTTCGACAAAGCTCAGCTCAGCTCAGCTCGTTTACCACCCTAACCATATGTGAGTAACAAGACAAATTTATCCTTCCGTTCCCTATTTCCATTTGCCTCCTTGAATTTCTTTATGGATTCTTGATCCAGCTTACGTACGTGAGATCAATAGATATCTTTTAAAAAGTCTAGATGCTATGTAATTCGTCATGATAAGTCAACCAGTGGAATTAACAAGTTGATATGTGTACATGATAACGCCAATGCTGGGATTTTAGCGGAAGCAAATCAAAGATAAAATTCGAAAATAAGATAATTCTCAACGACACAAATAAATGATGAGGAAAAGAAACTCGAAAGAAGAACACACAATAAATTTTTCATCAAACCCGAGATTTGAAAGCAAATTCTTCTTGTGGGTTCTTCTTTCGAGTTTCTTCTCATAGTAATTTATTCACTCTTGTGAATTATTTTATTTCCGAATCTCGGCTTTGATTTCCTTCCGCTAAAATCCCAACGGCCTACATTTAAATTCATTATCATACACATTGACCAATCGAATCCAAGTCCAAGTCCTCCTGCATCAAGTAAACACTCATCTTTCTTTCTCCTCCTCCTCCTCCTCCACCTTGAAGAAAATTGTGATCATGGCAATGAATCCTTCTGCTTTCTCCTTTATGTTTCTCTTTCTCTCCACTATCCTCTCTGCAACTTCAGCCTCTTCTTCAACCTCCCTCTCTTACTCCCCCCACTGCGCTTCAATGGTCCCCGAGTCGATCCCAACTGCTCCTTCCTCCACCATATTCCCATATCTCCAACCAGTCCTCAGTCGCTACAACGGTGGCGACAGAATCCTTAACAACATCCCCTTCGGATTTGAAAAATACTTCAGGTTTCGTCCTGCCCAAAACATCTCGAAAACCAACACAACCGGCATTTACAAGATCGAAGCGTGCTTAATGTTCGAATCACCAGAATATTATCATCTCCACAGTTCAACATATGGTAATCATGGCAGTCGAAACTCTTTGAGATTTGTATTGAATGGGTTTTGGTCAGAGTACTCCGGGAAGCTATGTATGGTAGGCTCGGCTTCTTGGTACCCGAACAAAGGTAATTTGATCAATCTTGATGCAGTCCTTAATCTTAACTATGATAGGAATTTGACTATCTTTAGTAGTTTGATTACTGGGAAATTGGAGAGCTTGGCTTCTCCAAATGATCCGAATTACTTCAAGCCCATTTCACTTATGGAGTTTGGTATATCTAGTAACTATCAGTATCCATTGGTTTCTGGGGAATTCGATAGAGATTGTTGCGGTGGAATTGATATTCCAAAAAATCAATCGTTTCATTTAAATCCAAGTTCGTTGTGTTACACATTGACAGAGCGATATGGTTATTTTAACTTGGAGTACTCGAAAGAGTGTCGTTCTTTAAAATGATGTTGAATGCCATTCAGTGTTCTAAGGAGGAACAAAAGGTGCAATACGAAATCAAATTCGGATCCAGTTACAAACGTTTTGATCCCTCTACAACACTTGTTGGAGAGGCATCGTGGGATGAAAAGAAGAATCAGTTATGTATTGTTGCTTGCCGACTTTTGAATTCTACCGGTTCTCTGGAAAATGTCCGCGTTGGTGATTGTTCGATCAGGTTGAGCTTGAGGTTCCCCGCTTTCTGGACAATCCAGAACAGAGCAGGTATTGTAGGCCAGATATGGACTAACAAAACTTCTAATGATTTGGGGTACTTCCATAGCATCACGTTTAGAAGTCGTTATGATAGCATGTTTGAGTATCCTGGTTTGAGATACGAGTATACGGTAACCGATAAAGTAAGAAATTTGTGTCCATTCAACAAGCCGGATACAAAGAAGGGGGATAGATATCCGAAGGGCAATTCTAATGACTTGGCGTTTTTCCCGAACGCTGGAAATTCTGGGGGGCTTCAAGCTTTTCCTAACTTTGTGGGTGATCATATTTACAAGGTGAATAATCCATTTCCAATCTCTAGATCAATGAGCACGCCTCGCGGCCCATTCAATGTCAGCTACAAGATTTCACCTTATCAGACTTTTCAGAATTCTTCAACTGTATCGGGAAACATCCCGTTGTTCCATATTTTTGCTGAAGGGTTGTATGATGAGGAAACAGGAAGCCTATGCATGGTAGGTTGTAGAAAGCTATCAACAGGTGAATCTATTGACTGTGAGATTCTTTTGAAGTTCCAATTCCCGCCAGTAAATGCAAAGAAAGAAGGGCGAATTAGGGGAAGCATTGAAAGCATGAGGGAGGAAACTGACCCTCTTTATTTCAAGCCATGGGAAATGACTTCAAGGACTTACTATAGAGAAGAAGCCGAAAGATCTGTTCGGCGGTTGGATTTGGAGATCATGATGGTTTTGATCTCCAATACACTCGCGCGTGTATTTGTAGGGTTACAAATCTTATACGCGAAAAGGAACCCTCAAGTTCTTCCTTTCGTTTCCTTGGTGATGCTTTTGTTCCTCATTTTGGGTCACATGATTCCTCTTGTGCTAGATTTAGAAGCTTTGTTTCGAGGAAACCAGAACCTAGAACACGTATTGCTTGGGAGTGGAGGCTGGGTCGAAGTGAACAATTTTGTTGTCAGAGCGCTTACAGTGGTGGCTTTCTTGTTGCAACTCCGGCTTCTCCAACTTGCGTTTTCTGCACGTTTGGGCAACGAAAACTATAAAGGGTTGTGGGTAGCTGAAAAGAAGGCATTGTTTGTTTCTACAACATTGTATACACTGGGGTTGCTTTTTGTTTTGTTTCTAAGTACGAGGAAGCAAAATCACAGCAAACCAATAGATTCTTCCACTTCTGTTGTTCACCACATACATTATATCCGGAGGGATTTAATATGTTATGGCGGTTTGGTGCTCGACGGTTTCCTTCTCCCTCAAATCCTCTTCAACATTTTCCAAGTTTCAACGGAGAATGCTCTTTCTCATTTGTTTTACATCGGTACCACTTGTGTTCGGTTGCTACCTCGTGCGTATGATCTTTACTGGACTCATAGCTATCCTCGACTCCAATTTTATGGGGCAAACATTTTTGCAAATCCTAACGCGGATTTTCACTCCGCCACTTGGGATATAGTTATCTCCTATGGGGTTGTTCTGTTTGCGGTTGTCGTTTACTTGCAACAGCGATTTGGCGGGCGATGTATCTTTCCGTGGAGATTTAGGGAGGTTGAAATCTACGCGATGGTGCCTGTGGCAAGCAGTGATCAGTAGATTGCCAGAGGAAATGAGTTTCTAAATGTTCTGTTTGTTTTACAACTGCATGTTTTCAGTACTTTTTAAGTATGTAACGTTGTCCTAAGTCATCGATCTATGTTATCTTGTGTATATAGTTGCAGTAAGTCTCTCTTTCCCTCATCCTTGCCATTTTTTCCCCCTGTAAAGGTGGAGTTGACGCGTATCCACTGGTTTATGCAAACCAAACCATCTTTTGGGTTTCATTTTTTTCATATTAGGTATTTGATCTATCGACAAAACAATCTAAAAGCATTTGGTTTCCTTTCGGCTGTGTCTGGATGAAGCATTTGTAAAGAAATTCAATTAGAGAAAAGAACACCATACTAATAGGGATGAAAATGAGCCGAGCAGCTTGCGAACTCGGCTCATATCGTTAACGCTTGGTTCGGCTCGACTCATTTATTAAACGAGCCGAACTCGAGTTTTCAGCTCGTTTAGTATACAAACCGAGTAGAGCTCGGCTCGTTCAATAAAAGCTCAACTCGATTAAAGAGGCTCTTTTAGTAAATGACTAAGCTCGGCTCGTTAAGACTCGAGCCGAGTTCGAACTTATGTTTTTGGCTCATTTAGTAAACGAGCTGAGCTCGAGCTCGACAAAGCTCGGCTCGGCTCGTTTACCACGCTAACCATATGTGAGTAACAATACAAATTTATCCTTTTCATTCCCTATTTCCGTTTGCCTCCTTGAATTACTTTATGGATTCTTGATCCAGCTTACGTGAGATCGATAGAGATCTTTTAAAAAGTCTAGATTGATATGTACATGTAAATGATGACGTCTATGCTGGGATTTTAGCTGGTTTAGTAAGTTCTGCTCGGCTCGTTTACCACCCTAACCATATGTGAATAACAATACAAATTTAACCTTTCATTCCCTATTTCCGTTTGCCTCCTTGAATTTCTTTATGGATTCTTGATCCAGCTTACGTACGTGAGATCGATAGATATCTTTTAAAAAGTCTAGATGCTATATGTAATTCGTCTCTTGATTATGTCAACCAGTGGAATTAACAAGTTGATATGTGTACTTGATAACGCCTGTGCTGGGATTTTAGTGGAAGCAAATCAAAGATAAGATTCGAAAATAAGATAATTCACAACGACACGAATAAATGACAAGGAAAAAAAACTCGAAAGAAGAACACGCAATAAATTCTTCATCAAACCCGAGATTCGGAAGCAAATTCTTGTGCGTTCCTCTTTCAAGTATCTTTTTGTAGTCATTTGATGGCTGTTGTGAAGTATTTTATTTCCGAATCTCGGCTTTGATTTGCTTCCGCTAAAATCAATTTATTATATAGGAATTGATTCTATTTTTTTTTAAACAATAATAATCTAAACTTTTTATATAGGAATTGTCAAGCATATGATCGATCATATATCCTATTACAATCGATTCAATTTCTTTTTTTATAACAATAATAATCTAAATTTATTTTTAGTTCTATGGGCCATAGAACTAAAAAAATTTATCCTCAAAACCAATGGAGGTAACAAAAATTGGCAAAAAACTACAGGCGATAGCCAACTCAATAAAAATGAACCAAAAGGAAATATTGGGATTCCTTTGGGAAACGGCCTACATTTAAATTCATATCATACACATTGACCAATCGAATCCAAGTCCAAGTCCTCCCACATCATGTAAACACTCATCTTTCTTTCTCCTCCTCCTCCTCCTTGTTGAAGAAAATTGTGATCATGGCAATGAATCCTTCTGCTTTCTCCTTTATGTTTCTCTTTCTCTCCACTCTCCTCTCTGCAACTTCAGCCTCATCTTCAACCTCCCTCTCTTACTCCCCCCACTGCGCTTCGATGGTCCCCGAGTCGACCCCAACTGCTCCTTCCTCCACCATATTCCCATATCTCCGACCAGTCCTCAGTCGCTACAACGGCGGTGACAGAATCCTTAACAACATCTCCTTCAGATTCGAAAAATACTTCAGGTTTCGTCCTGCCCAAAACATCTCCAAAACCAACACCACCGGCGTTTACAAGATCGAAGCGTGCTTAATCTTCGAATCACCAAAATATTATCATCTCCACAGTTCAACATATGGTAATCACGGCAGTCGAAACTCTTTGAGATTTGTATTGAATGGGTTTTGGTCAGAGTACTCCGGGAAGCTATGTATGGTAGGCTCGGCTTCTTGGTAATTTGATCAATCTTGATGCAGTCCTTAATCTTAACTATGATAGGAATTTGACTATCTTTAGTAGTTTGATTACTGGGAAATTGGAGAGCTTGGCTTCTCCGAATGATCCGAATTACTTCGAGCCCATTTCACTTATGGAGTTTGGTATATCAAGTGACTATCAGTATCCATTGGTTTCTGGGGAATTCGATAGAGATTGTTGCGGCGGAATTGATATTCGAGCGATACGGTTATTTTAACTTGGAGTACTCGAAAGAGTGTCGTTCTTTAAAAAACTGTACTCCTCTTGGTAAGGATGACAACGATGAGTTACCAAGTAAAATGATGTTGAATGCCATTCAGTGTTCTGAGGAGGAACAAAAGGTGCAATACGAGATCAAATTCGGATCTCGTTACCTACCTTTTGATCCCTCTACAACACTTGTTGGAGAGGCATCTTGGGATGAAAAGAAGAATCAGTTATGTATTGTTGCTTGCCCGCTTTTGAATTCTGCTGGTTCTCTGGAAAATGTCCGTGTTGGTGATTGTTCGATCAGGTTGAGCTTGAGGTTCCCCGCTTTCTGGACAATCCAGAACAGAGCAGGTATTGTAGGCCAGATATGGACTAACAAAACTTCTAATGATTTGGGGTACTTCCATCGCATCGCATTTAGAAGTCGTGATCATATCATGTTTCAGGATCCTGGTTTGATGTTTCAGGATCCTGGTTTGAGATACGAGTATACGCTAACCGATAAAGTAAGAAAGGTTTGTCCATTCAACAAGTCGGATACAAAGAAGGGGGATGGATATCCGAAGGGCAATTCTAATGACTTGGCGTTTTTCCCGAACGCTAGAAATTCTAGGGGGCTTCAAGCTTTTCCTAACGTTGTGGGTGATCATATTTATGGGGTGAATAATCCATTTCCAATCTCTAGATCAATGAGCACGCCTCGCAGCCCATTCAATGTCAGCTACAAGATTTCACCTTATCAGTCTTTTCAGAATTCTTCAGCTGTATCGGGAAACATCCCGTTGTTCCATATTTCTGCTGAAGGGTTGTATGATGAGGAAACAGGAAGCCTATGCATGGTAGGTTGTAGAAAGCTATCAACAGGTGAATCTATGGACTGTGAGATTCTTTTGAAGTTCCAATTCCCGCCAGTAAATGCAAAGAAAGAAGGGCGAATTAGGGGAAGCATTGAAAGCATGAGGGAGGAAACTGACCCTCTTTATTTCAAGCCATGGGAAATGACTTCAAGGACTTACTATAGAGAAGAAGCCGAAAGATCTGTTCAGCGGTTGGATTTGGAGATCGTGATGGTTTTGATCTCCAATACACTCGTGTGTGTATTTGTAGGGTCACAAATCTTATACGCGAAAAGGAACCCTCAAGTTCTTCCTTTCGTTTCCCTGGTGATGCTTTTGTTCCTCATTTTGGGTCACATGATTCCTCTTGTGCTAGATTTAGAAGCTTTGTTTCGAGGAAACCAGAACCTGGAACACGTATTGCTTGGGAGTGGAGGCTGGGTCGAAGTGAACAATTTTGTTGTCAGAGCGCTTACAGTGGTGGCTTTCTTGTTGCAACTCCGGCTTCTCCAACTTGCGTTTTCTGCACGTTTGGGCAACGAAAACTATAAAGGGTTGTGGGTAGCTGAAAAAAAGGCATTGTTTGTTTCTACAACATTGTATACACTGGGGTTGCTTTTTGTTTTGTTTCTAAGTACGAGGAAGCAAAATCACAGCGAACCAATAGATTCTTCCACTTCTGTTGTTCACCACATTCATTATATCCGGAGGGATTTAATATGTTACGGCGGTTTGGTGCTCGACGGTTTCCTTCTCCCTCAAATCCTCTTCAACATTTTCCAAGTTTCAACGAAGAATGCTCTTTCTCATTTGTTTTACATCGGTACCACTTGTGTTCGGTTGCTACCTCGTGCGTATGATCTTTACTCGACTCAGAGCTATCCTCGACTCCAATTTTATGGGGCATACATTTTTGCAAATCCTAACCCGGATTTTTACTCCACCATTTGGGATATAGTTATCTCTTATGGGGTTGTTATGTTTGCGGTTGTCATTTACTTCCAACAGCGATTGGGCGGGCGATGTCTTTCCGCGGATATTCAGGGAGGATGTCTATGAGATGGTGCCTGTAGCAAGCAGTGATCAGTAGATTGCCAGAGAAAATGAGTTTCTAAATGTTCTGTATGTTTTACAACTGCATGTTTTCAGTACTTTGTTTAAGTATGTAACGTTGTCCTAAGTCATCTATGTATCTTGAACAAGAACAAAATACATCTTGTGTATATAGTTGCAGTAAGTATCTCTTTCCCTCATCCTTGCCATTTTTTTTTCCTCTGTAAAGGTGGTGTGTTATTTTAGCTTTTTCTGTTCTTTTAGCCTAAAAAATGTGCATCGATGGAGTTAACGTGTATCGACTAGTTTATGCAAACCAAACCATCTTTTGGTTTTCATTTTTTTCGTATTAGAAATTTGATCTACGACAGAACAAAAGCATAAAGGCAAAGAATATTTAGCAAACGAACACAATATATCATAGGTTAGATTTAACAAAAAGCAGATCAATTTTTGCGCACCTTAATGATTTTCTTCAAATTTGGTCTATACTTGTAATTTTTCTAACCATTATCATGAAAATTTTACCCAACTCCAAAACTGAATTAGAAGTTCAAGAACTCAATGAGCAAAAATCATGGAAAAAGTTAGGCCAAACCTGAAATGGTCTTCCTACTTGAGACTTGCCCTATCAAGGTGACCCTCATAACCAGGACTCTATCTAGAATGTGATGACTGATAACAACATCCAAATGCAAGCGGGGTGAAGCCAATGATTGATCATGGGTACGACCTTGCAACTCTCGCTCCCGGCCTCCAATTCTCTAAAGCATATACGTACGCAACGGCCCAAGTTTGATCTTTTCTCGTACTCGTTGTGGACCGGCGGTCGATGTACTGATTCTTGTGTTCGAACGTCACCATCTTGCCCGGCTTCAAGATCGAGAAATTCCTCGGATTTACGCCATAAAGAGAATCTAGCGGCTTGCCGGCCCTCCTCTTGCTTGCAAGAGGTAGAAGAACACAAACACAGCGTCACACCCCAAAACGAATGATATTCCCAACTCCCATGTACCTTTTCTTATCTTTCCCTAGCAAAAAATTGAAGCCATAGTGCTCTATCCGTTTATTCATTCAACCCAACTTAACATAGAATTTCTTTTGTTCCCCATCAAGGATGCAAATTTTTTTTGAATGATACTCCCAAAGATAAGTAAGTTACCTTGTCATATGTGCGTTCTACTTTTACCCAATGTTACTGAACTCTAGTTTGTTCTTGATTAACTACTACTTGGATAAGAATGACTACCGCGTTTGAATATTCTTTCTCAAAAGTTCTTTATCCGTCTTAAATCATGGTTATATACTGTTTATGTTGGAGTAGTTGCTAATCGATTCAACTTTTTGCGCTTTTTCATGCCCTTATTTTACTTTTTCTTTTGATTCCCAATCTACAAATTTCTTGAGAATCAGATTTTTGCAAGGCTGTTGATTTTGTCACTCTCTTTTTTGTTAACGTCACTCCCCTGCAAGTGTGTATCTGTGGTGCAAAAATACACTTGCAGGGAAGTGACGTTAACAAAAAAGGGAGTGGCAAAATGATTTCCCTTTTTGCAAAACAAGAAACTGGATTCCTGATCATTATTTCACTTCTGGATCGGATCCAGACTCCAAATCCATCACCACCCTAGTGGAAAGCCCCAAAGGCCCATTTACTTCGACCCAATCAAAAACGTAAACGTCTCCGCGCGGCCACTGCACGCCAGGTGCCCGTTAACATCATAATCATACGGAGTAATTCGCAAATCACAAATCAGTGCCGGGTTGGTATCACGTGATGCCCGTTCGGCATATTTGAGCCGTTCGATATGATTTTGGACGACTCAAATTTGGAGAGAGAAAAATGAGAGAGAAAGAGGAGGGGTGAGAGGAGAGAGAAAGTTCTAATTTGAACCGTCCAAAAGTTCATCGGCTTGAGAGAGAAAAATGAGTTTTCAGCTTGTTTATTAAATGAGCCGAGTGGAGCTCTACTCGATTAAAGAGACTCGCTTAGTAAATGACTAAGCTCGGCTCGATAAGACTCGAGCCGAGCTCAAGCTTAAGTTTTTAGCTGGTTTAGTAAACGAGCTGAGCTTGCTCGACAAAGCTCGGCTTGACTCGTTTACCACCCTAACCATATGTGAGTAACAATACAAATTTGGGCAAAGTACAGATTACCTCCCTGTGGTTTAGACCTTTTGCGCATCACCTCCCTGAGTTTTTGAAATGACCAGTTCACCTCCTCGTGGTTTTGGACTAAAGTGCTACCGTTATGTTTTCCATCAAATTTAACGGAAGGTGTGCTACACACGCCAATTTTGAGAGTTGGAAAGGGGAAAAAGATTTAATAAAGCTTAACTTCTGTGTAAAAAGACACTATTACCCTTATTCTATCTTCCCCAGACAATATCCCCTCTCTCTCTCTCTCTCTCTCTTCCCATTTATCCCTCCCCTGCTTTTTGGAATTCCAATCTCAAATCTCTTCTTACATTCCCATCTCCCTTGGCTTCACCCAACTTAGTTGTTTCGAAGAGAGAGAGAGAGCCACGATTCTCTTCTCCAACCGACGACACCGATTCCCTCCGTCATTGTTGTTATCATCGTGATTCTTTCCATCCATTGCTGATGATGCCGGCTTAAGAATTAGTCTTTCTTTTACAGATTTTGAAATTTTTCAGAATGATTTTTGTTAGTATTTAGGTGATATTGAAGCATAGTGAAATTGTTTTGGGTTTATTTATGGAATGTCTCAAAATTCAAGTTGGGTTCTGTAAATTGTAAACCATTAAACACCAGAATCGGATGTATTAGTGTACATGGGTTTCAGCTAGTGTTGAAATTCATGAAATGAATGCGTATGGGCACCAAGTGTTTGACGTTATTCCATAAAGGACCTGGATTTCACTTTATCCTTGTTTCTGCGTTTATGGTCTTAGATGGATTGGATAAATTGGCTACAGAAGCAGAGAGAACTGCCGGGAGTGCAAATGGTCGCCGGAGAGAGAGAGAGCGAGCGAGCCTGGATTTTCAATTTTTCCTCGCTCTTCTTTTTTTTCGATCCTGGGTTTACAATTTGTTCGGAAAATTCAGGGCAATTATGAGAGAATCTAATGTAACATTTGGGTAGACTAATTTTTCCAAATCAAATCATCCCAAAGTGCCAAGAGTGAAATTGGGTGCAAAGGGGAAGCTCGAATGGGTTAGAAGAACTTGGAACAAGGTGGCTCACCATGTGGCAGCTCTGGCTTCAAATGGGAAGCTTCCTCCAAGCTGGGTGTCCAACCCCATTTATCTTTGTATTCGTTGTTATGTTCAGATGTTTCATTTTCTGCGTTGTAGCCCTTGGGGCTTTTTTGTCTGATCAATTGGGTGCATGGTGGGTGCTGTCAATCTAGACAAAATTGGATTTAACTTCACAAAATTGGGTTTTCGCCATTGAAGAGGTGGTGTTTTGTCTGTTACCTATTTCTCTCTAAAAAGGACCGAGGGTATTACAGCCATTTGAGCGATATCCGTTAACGGTGTTAGCTTGGCACATTAGTCCGAAATCACGAGGAGGTGAACTGGTCATTTCGAAAACTCAGGGAGGTGATGCGCAAAAAGTCTAAACCACAGGGAGGTAACCTTTCATTCCCTATTTCCGTTTGCCAATTCGTCTTGATTAAGTCAACCAGTGGAATTAACAAGTTGACAGGTGTAGTACATGATAACGATTTTAGTGGATTCAAATCAAAGATAAGATTCAAAAATAAGATAATTCACAATGGCACAAATAAATGATGAGGAAAAGAAACTCGAAAGAAGAACAAGCAATAAATTCTTCATCAAACCTGAGATTCAGAAGCAAATTCTTCTTGTGCGTTCCTCTGTCAAGTTTCTTTTCATAGTCATTTGATGGATGTTGTGAATTATTTTATTTTCGAATCTCGGTTTTGATTTGCTTCCGCTAAAATCAATAATAATCTAAACTTTTTATATAGGAATTGTCAAGTATGTGATCGATCATATATCCTATTATAATCGATTTCATTTCTTTTTTTTATAACAATAAGAATCTAAGTTTATTTTTAGTTCTATGGGACTAGAACTAAAAAAATTTATCCTCAAAATCAGTGGAGGTAACAAAAATTGGCAAAATACTGTAGGCGATATTGGGAATCTTTGAAAAACGGACATTTAAATTCATATCATACACATTGACCAATCGAATCCAAGTCCAAGTCGTCCTTGGGAAATTGCTTTCCCCCCCCCCCCCCCCCCCTCCTTTCCCAAACTACCCCCGGCCGCCCCCCCCCCCCCCCCCCCCCCCCCCCCCCCCCCCCCTCTCTCTCCCCTTAAATTGGACCCGCCCCACTTACACTAAACGGCACCGTTTTGGTTAAATAAAAATTTCTCACCACCAATTTGCAATCCTATGGAGCAAAAACGTGATTATGAGAGCTTTAGAGACAAAATTTGATTATGTCTCTTTAGAATAATATGATCAGAATAGTAAGATCTTCACACCCGTTCAAACGGATTAAAAATTGGACCACTTAATTTTTTAACTATTCTCTTTTTCAAAAAAAAAGGTCTCAAAAAATTAGTGCTCAAATTTTCACTCCGTTTAAATCGGTGCAAAGATCTTTTTTTTTAGGAAAATAGTTTAGTGAAAAAAAATTTGAAAATAGTTTTTTTTCATAAAGAAAGCAGTTTTTTTTTTTTGTTGAAAAACTGTTAGAAACCGGGTCCCCTTAAATTACTCCCACTTTTAAATTTCTTTATTTATTTAATTACTTTTATCTTATTTATTTAATTTCTATAAATACACCCTTTCTATATTAAAAAATATAATTCAAGAGTTAAGCGCTCCAATTTTCAGTTCCGTTTTATTTCCTTTTATTTCTATCCAGTTTGAATTCTTTTTTTCTTTTTTTCTAGCTTTATTTCCTTTTATTTCTATCCAGTTTGAAATCTTTTTTTTTTTTTCTTTTTTTTTCTTTTCGGTTTGAAATTTTTTCCTCTTTGATTAGTCTTGAACGGAGAAGACGCGTGAACCCAAGAGAAAAACAAAACTCATTTCGAAACCCAGATTACAACGATTCATATTTATCCTCTTGTTTATCTGTATTTCACTCATACAAATTTTACGCTAGCTCCCTGAGGTTTTGGTTGCGCAGCAGATGAAGTGAAACTTTACTCTGATAAAGACATTTGTCTGAATACAAACAAACGATATTAGTAATTTGCAAAGAAAATGGTGATATTTTTTTTGATCAAAGAAGATGGTGATTTGAGTTGGTCGTTCTTCCAAACTTTGAAGTCTTATTTGATATGGACTTGGAAAAATCAAAAAGAGAAATTTGAAGTTCTACAGAAACATACACTCTACTAGTATGAAAAATTATTCGGTTGCTCGGTTGCCTAGACCACTGACCACTTTTTTTTTTTTAATAACCGGATTGAGTTAACCCAAAAAAAAACAGAAGGGAGGTAAATGGGAAAAGAAACAAATAAAGAAAATAATTGAAAATAAAAAAAAGAAAAAAAATTTCAAATTGAAAAGAAAGAAAAAGAAATAAAGAGAAAAAAAAAGAAAAAAAAATTTCAAACTGAGCGGCCAAAAAAAAAAAAAAGCAAACGGGAAAGAAATAAAGAAAATGGGAGAAAAAAAAAAGGCAAATTGGAAAATACTTTCTTTTTCTCTCAAAACTAAAGAGGTTGGAAAATTGAAAAAACTATATATTTTTGTGGTAGTTTAAACAGTATAAAGAGGTTGGAAAATTAAGTGTTCCAAAATTCAATCCGTTTGAACGGGTGGAAAGATTTTAGTTTTCTGATCATTTTATTCTAAATGGTCATATTAAATTTTGACTGTAGGACTCTCGTTGATTAATCCTAAGAAAGTGGTAGAATCAAATATCTCTTAGGGATAATCAACGAGAGCCCTACAGTCAAAATTTAATTATGACCATTTAGAATAAAATGATCAGAAAACTAAAATCTTTCCACCCGTTCAAACGGATTAAATTTTGGAATACTTAATTTTCCAACCTCTTTATACAGTTTAAACTACCACAAAAATATATAGTTTTTCCATTTTCCATTATTTCACCATCAATATTAGGCTCGTTTGATAGGTTTCGTTGAGTAGATTTCAAAAATATAAAATTTTATTTTAAAACAATACATCAAGAAAAAGTTATTACAGTACCATTTAAAATTTTATAACAAAAAAATAAAAAGAGAGAGAGAGAGTGAGAGAGAGAGGGGAGTGGGAGCCGGGGGTAATGTGGGAAAACGGGGGGGGGGGGGGGGGGGGGGGGGAAAGCAGCTCTCTCCCACATCAAGTAAACACTCATCTTTCTTTCTCCTCCTCCTCCTCCTCCTCCTTGTTGAAGAAAATTGTGATCATGGCAATGAATCCTTCTGCTTTCTCCTTTATGTTTCTCTTTCTCTCCACTCTCCTCTCGGCAACTTCAGCCTCTTCTTCAACCTCCCTCTCTTACTCCCCCCACTGCGCTTCGATGGTCCCTGAATCGACCCCAACTGCTCCTTCCTCCACCATATTCCCATATCTCCGACCAGTCCTCAGTCACTACAACGGCGGCGACAGAATCCTTAACAACATCTCCTTCAGATTTGAAAAATACTTCAGTTTTCGTCCTGCCCAAAACATCTCGAAAACCAACACAACCGGCGTTTACAAGATCGAAGCGTGCTTAATCTTCGAATCACCAGAATATTATGATCTCCGGAGTTCAACATATGGTAGACCATCTAGGTTGCTTACGTTTTCGGATAGAACTTCCAGGAAAGAAAATCAGTTTGACTTAGCATGGTTTATTTTCTGATTGTGGATGATACAGGAATATATAAGAAAGTTTCAGGATTATTAAGTTGTAGTGTTTCAAACTTGGTTCTCTAATCATACGGGTGCAGTACCAGCAGCATTGGTGCCAAATGAACATGGTATAGGCACATGAAAATTTGCATGTTGAAATCTCGTTGACGAATTTTGGATTTCCGGAAATTTTTCCATGGGAACATGCAGTTAGCACTTCGTACTTGTGGATTTCACAAAAGTGAGAAGCAAGGCCATATGCCACACTTTTGTAGAAAAAATTCTGCAGTGGATTTCACAAAAGTGAGAAGCAAGGCCATATGCCACACTTTTGTAGAAAAAATTCTGCAGTGTTTCCTAGCATTTGTGTGTAGACAGAACATTTTCAAATCCTTATACAACGTATGTATTTTCCAGTGTGGAGTGGTAGTTAAAATATCTTGTAGCAATTACATGTACGGCTTGTAGTTAAGTTGTTTTGGCAAACCTATGCAGATGCTTTTCAAGGGATTTCCCGACGAATGTAATTTGTTGAAGTCATTGAGGGATGGATCAATGGAGATGGGGTCCTCTGCCAGACGGGCAAAAGAGTTTACAAGTTATTTCTGGGAACGTCAATTGATCTCTTTTCATGGCAGAAATTGATTCAAGGCCTATTTCTTAATTGAGAGTTTGTAGCATCAGTAATCCCAGTTATGAAAGTCCTTCGAAGCTAGCATATGTTCCATATATTTGAAGGAATTGCATTATCCGAGTTGGAATTTCCCGGCATCTTTTTTTTTCTCTTCAAATTTCGGTTGTTTTCAGAGGCATGAAGGATGTATGAAATTGTTGATGAGCGAAAAATGCAGAAAGTGTTTGAAATCGTGAAGGGCCGAAATGATTTATGTACTGTTGTGTTTTCATTTTTTACAGCTAGCTCTACAAGACTTTATACCTCCTCCCAACCCGTTGGAGAAATGAAACCATCTTCCGATGGTTCCATGCTGCAATAATAAAGAGGAGTGAACTGTGAATGCAGTGTAGTAATAAATGAAAGTGCTTATTTTCCCCGTTCCGACTTTTCTGGGATTTGATTTTTTAGCTACTTCTCTTCAGTTGTGAGGAAGTCCATGATGACATCTCAAAGTTATAATGTATTAACAGTAAACCAGCAGGTGGGATGCTGAACTGCACCTCAGGTGGCCAGTTCAAGATTCCAATGTTGTGCTTCACCCACGTGGGATAATTTTCCCACGCTCTGGAATATATATTCACGTGATTTTGGGTCATTAATTTGCAAGTCTTATGACTCTTATTTGCTTTGGAAGAATCCTAAATGAGGAGGAATTGATTTTGGGAATAAGAGTTTTTTTTCCTAATTGAAGTTCTCGTGGGAAAATGAATTCCAAAGGCAGTAGGAAGCCTTTACGAGCAAACAAAGGTGGAAATTCTCTATAAATGCCGAGACGTGTTTGGGATTCTATATGTGTGTGAGAGATACACAATTGGTGAGAGCAAGAGAGAACATATATTGTGAGAGTGAGGGAGAGATTAAAAAATATTAGTGAGCTTGGGCTTGGGGATTAATATTTTTCTATCTCAATCAATATAGTGGGATTTCACTTTTTTTTGTGGAGTAGGTATTGAGACCGAACCACAGAAATCCTGTGCTCTTTATTTTTTCCTTGTGCTTGTTTTATTTTGTGGCGTGCTTCCGAAGTGGCGAGGGACTAAAATCCCAACATGGAAGTGGGGAAGACTTGGGGAAAGGCAAGTGGAAAGACTTGTGCACATTGATGGGAAGACTCGTGTCGTGCACATTGATGGGACAAAAGGAATCAAGTACCACAATTGACTAATGCTCGAAAGTGAGGCCAATCATAGTAGATTGTTGTTGGAAATGTTTAGCACTTGAAGCCCACTAAGACTTCCTTGTGCTTGTTTTATTTTGTGGCGTCCCCCGTGCCACCATTTTTCTTTCCCACATCAAGTAAACACTCATCTTTCTTTCTCCTCCTCCTCCTTGTTGAAGAAAATTGTGATCATGGCAATGAATCCTTCTGCTTTCTCCTTTATGTTTCTCTTTCTCTCCACTCTCCTCTCTGCAACTTCAGCCTCTTCTTCAACCTCCCTCTCTTACTCCCCCCACTGCGCTTCGATGGTCCCTGAATCGACCCCAACTGCTCCTTCCTCCACCATATTCCCATATCGCCGACCAGTCCTCAGTCACTACAACGGCGGCGACAGAATCCTTAACAACAACGCCTTCAATTTTGAAGAATACTTCAGTTTTCGTCCTGCCCAAAACATCTCGAAAACCAACACCACCGGCGTTTACAAGATCGAAGCGTGCTTAATCTTCGAATCACCAGATTATTATGATCTCCGGAAATATGGTGATCATGTAAGTGGAAACTCTTTGAGATTTGTATTGAATGGGTTTTGGTCAGAGTACTCCGGGAAGCTATGTATGGTAGGCTCGGCTTCTTGGTACCCGAACAAAGGTAATTTGATCAATCTTGATGCAGTCCTTAATCTTAACTATGATAGGAATTTGACTATCTTTAGTAGTTTGATTACTGGGAAATTGGAGAGCTTGGCTTCTCCAAATGATCCGAATTACTTCGAGCCCATTTCACTTATGGAGTTTGGTATTTCTAGTAACTATCAGTATCCATTGGTTTCTGGGGAATTCGATAGAGATTGTTGCGGCGGAATTGATATTCCGAAAAATCAATCGCTTGGTTTA
The DNA here is from genome assembly GCA_020567845.1 of Rhododendron henanense subsp. lingbaoense. Lineage (NCBI taxonomy): Eukaryota > Viridiplantae > Streptophyta > Magnoliopsida > Ericales > Ericaceae > Rhododendron > Rhododendron henanense. The sequence goes on from CM036313.1 coordinate 54,107,702, forward strand.
GATCGAAGTGAGTTGTGTTACTCATTGACAGAGCGATACGGTGTTTTTAACTTGGAGTACTCGAAAGAGTGTCTTTCTTTAAAAAACTGTACTCCTCTTGGAAAGGATGACAACGATGAGTTACCAAGTGAAATGATGTTGAATGCCATTCAGTGTTCTAAGGAGGAGCAAAAGGTGCAATACGAGATCAAATTCGGATCCAGTTACAAACGTTTTGATCCCTCTACAACACTTGTTGGAGAGGCATCTTGGGATGAAAAGAAGAATCAGTTATGTATTGTTGCTTGCCGACTTTTGAATTCTACTGGTTCTCTGGAAAATGTCCGCGTTGGTGATTGTTCGATCAGGTTGAGCTTGAGGTTCCCCGCTTTCTGGACAATCAAGAACAGATCAAGTGTTGTAGGCCAGATATGGACTAACAAAACTTCTAATGATTTGGGGTACTTCCATAGCATCACGTTTAGAAGTCGTCATGATAGCATGTTTAAGTATCCTGGTTTGATGTTTGAGGTTCCTGGTTTGAGATACGAGTATACGGTAACCGATAAAGTAAGAAATTTGTGTCCATTCAACAAGTCGGATACAAAGAAGGGGGATAGATATCCGAAGGGCAATCCTAATGACTTGGCGTTTTTTCCGAACGCTGGAAATTCTTGGGAGCTTCAAGCTTTTCCTTACTTTGTGGGTGATCATATTTACAAGGTGAATAATCCATTTCCAATCTCTAGATCAATGAGCAAGCCTCGCGGCCCATTCAATGTCAGCTACAAGATTTCACATTATCAGACTTTTCAGAATTCTTCAACTGTATCGGAAAACATCCTGTTGTTCCATATTTCTGCTGAAGGGTTGTATGATGAGGAAACAGGAAGCCTATGCATGGTAGGTTGTAGAAAGCTATCAACAGGTGAATCTATGGACTGTGAAATTCTTTTGAAGTTCCAATTCCCGCCGGTAAATGCAAAGGAAGGAGGGCTAATTAGGGGAAGCATTGAAAGCATGAGGGAGGAAACTAACCCTCTTTATTTCAAGCCATGGGAAATGACTTCATGGAGTAACTATAGAGAAGAAGCCGAAAGATCTGTTCGGCGGTTGGATTTGGAGGTGGTGATGGTTTTGATCTCCAATACACTCGCGTGTGTATTTGTAGGGTTACAAATCTTATACGCGAAAAGGAACCCTCAAGTTCTTCCTTTCGTTTCCCTGGTGATGCTTTTGTTCCTCATTTTGGGTCACATGATTCCTCTTGTGCTAGATTTAGAAGCTTTGTTTCGAGGAAACCAGAACCTAGAACACGTATTGCTTGGGAGTGGAGGCTGGGTCGAAGTGAACAATTTTGTTGTCAGAGCGCTTACCGTGGTGGCTTTCTTGTTGCAACTCCGGCTTCTCCAACTTGCGTTTTCTGCACGTTTGGGCAACGAAAACTATAAAGGGTTGTGGGTAGCTGAAAAGAAGGCATTGTTTGTTTCTACAACATTGTATACACTGGGGTTGCTTTTTGTTTTGTTTCTAAGTACAAGGAAGCAAAATCACAGCGAACCAATAGATTCTTCCACTTCTGTTGTTCACCACATACATTATATCCGGAGGGATTTAATATGTTACGGCGGTTTGGTGCTCGACGGTTTCCTTCTCCCTCAAATCCTCTTCAACATTTTCCAAGTTTCAACGAAGAATGCTCTTTCTCATTTGTTTTACATCGGTACCACTTGTGTTCGGTTGCTACCTCGTGCGTATGATCTTTACTCGACTCAGAGCTATCCTCGACTCAAATTTTATGGGGCATACATTTTTGCAAATCCTAACGCGGATTTTTACTCCACCATTTGGGATATAGTTATCTCTTATGGGGTTGTTATGTTTGCGGTTGTCATTTACTTCCAACAGCGATTGGGCGGGCGATGTCTTTCCGCGGATATTCAGGGAGGATGTCTATGAGATGGTGCCTGTAGCAAGCAGTGATCAGTAGATTGCTAGAGAAAATGAGTTTCTAAATGTTCTGTATGTTTTACAACTGCATGTTTTCAGTACTTTGTTTAAGTATGTAACGTTGTCCTAAGTCATCTATGTATCTTGAACAAGAACAAAATACATCTTGTGTATATAGTTGCAGTAAGTATCTCTTTCCCTCATCCTTGCCATTTTTTTTTCCTCTGTAAAGGTGGTGTGTTATTTTAGCTTTTTCTGTTCTTTTAGCCTAAAAAATGTGCATCGATGGAGTTAACGTGTATCGACTAGTTTATGCAAACCAAACCATCTTTTGGTTTTCATTTTTTTCGTATTAGAAATTTGATCTACGACAGAACAAAAGCATAAAGGCAAAGAATATTTAGCAAACGAACACAATATCATAGGTTAGATTTAACAAAAAGCAGATCAATTTTTGCGCACCTTAATGATTTTCTTTAAATTTGGTCTATACTTGTAATTTTTCTAACCATTATCATGAAAATTTTACCCAACTCCAAAACTGAATTAGAAGTTCAAGAACTCAATGAGCAAAAATCATGGAAAAAGTTAGGCCAAACCTGAAATGGTCTTCCTACTTGAGACTTGCCCTATCAAGGTGACCCTCATAACCAGGACTCTATCTAGAATGTGATGACTGATAACAACATCCAAATGCAGGCGGGGTGAAGCCAATGATTGATCATGGGTACGACCTTGCAACTCTCGCTCCCGGCCTCCAATTCTCTAAAGCATATACGTACGCGACGGCCCAAGTTTGATCTTTTCTCGTACTCGTTGTGGACCGGCGGTCGATGTACTGATTCTTGTGTTCGAACGTCACCATCTTGCCCAGCTTCAAGATCGAGAAATTCCTCGGATTTACGCCATAAAGAGAATCTAGCGGCTTGCCGGCCCTCCTCTTGCTTGCAAGAGGTAGAAGAACACAAACACAGCGTCACACCCCAAAACGAATGATATTCCCAACTCCCAAGTACCTTTTCTTATCTTTCCCTAGCAAAAAATTGAAGCCATAGTGCTCTATCCGTTTATTCATTCAACCCAACTTAACATAGAATTTCTTTTGTTCCCCATCAAGGATGCAAATTTTTTTTGAATGATACTCCCAAAGATAAGTAAGTTACCTTGTCATATGTGCGTTCTACTTTTACCCAATGTTACTGACTCTAGTTTTTGTTCTTGATTAACTACTACTTGGATAAGAATGACCACCGCGTTTGAATATTCTTTCTCAAAAGTTCTTTATCCGTCTTAAATCATGGTTATATACTGTTTATGTTGGAGTAGTTGCTAATCGATTCAATTTTTTGCGCTTTTTCATGCCCTTATTTTCCTTTTTCTTTTGATTCCCAATCTACAAATTTCTTGAGAATCAGATTTTTGCAAGGCTGTTGATTTTGTCATTTCTTTTTTTGTTAACGTTAAAACAAGATGATTTACTTTGGGCAAAACAAGAAACTGGATTCCTGATCATTATTTCACTTCTGGATCGGATCCAGACTCCAAATCCATCACCACCCTAGTGGAAGCCCCAAAAGACCATTTACTTCGACCCAATCCAAAACGTAAACGTCTCCGCGCGGCCACTGCACGTCTGCACGCCAGGTGCCCCGTTAACATCATAATCATACGGAGTACTGTAATTCGCAAATCACAAATCAGTGCCGGGATGGTACCACGTGATGTCCGCTCAGCACATTCGAGCCGTTCGATATGATTTTGGACGACTCAAATTTGGAAAAGGAAAAATGAGAGAGAAAGAGGAGGGGTGAGAGGAGAGAGAAAATTCTAATTTGAACCGTCCAAAAATTCATTGGCTCGAGAGTACCGAGCGAGCGCCACGTAGAATATACCAACTCGACACTGAAAAAATTCTCCACAAATCAAAACACTCTCTCTCTCTCTCTCGTTCAGTCGTCATCCATCCACTCCTCCAGTGCTCACACATACAACCAAACAAACAACAGCCATCCACACATTCCACGCCTCTCTCTCTCTCTCTCTAGTCAGATGGCGGGTGTACTGGAAACCCTCACTGTCCCCCGTGCCACCACTTTCCCGGCTGCCACGTTGGCTCCGATGAGGAGTTCATCAGTTCGATCACTATCTGGCAGCCGGAGATCCGTCAACATTCAGTCTAGTTATATGACTAGCTCTCGGGGATTAGTGAGTCGGAGACTCGGTCGCCGTGGTAGTCGAATCGTGTGCGAGGCTCAAGACACGGCTGTTGAAGGTTAGATTTGATTTTTCTGATCTGCTTTCAGTTCGTATCGGATATTTCGTTTACGTACAGTGTGTTTGTTTTCTACTATTAGGTGAAAACAATTGACGGAAAAAGAGAGAAATTTGGGACGAGAGTGTATTGGATTAGTTTGGTTGACCATTAGGTGTGGTAATTGGTATCTGTTACTTGACATTGCTTGCTAAAAGAAGCCACGGTTTTTAAAATAATGAAAATGGGTACAGAACAGATGTGTTATTATTTGCAATAATTCAAATTGCAACCAAGAACACTAATGTTTTTCTTATCAAAACAACAAACAAGGAAATTGTTCATCTTATTAAGCTTATGAAAATAGAGGAATGGCGATTGGGCGAGTTGTGGTCGAGAGTTGTGTACCTACTCTTTTTAAAATGTAATCATCCTCCACCCTTGTTCCGTTCGATCTTCCATGGAGGATTGGTTTTGATCCCCGATATTCGAACCAAATAGAGAATGGGTTTTACCATCTCATACAGAATGAAACCTCGTATTGCTATTTTTTATTCGTACTTAATCTATTCTTACTTTTTTTATATTAAAGCTGGCCCGTACATTTGAGATATATAAATAAATAAATAAATAAAACTACTTTTATTTGTATATTAGTTATGCATATCTTATATTCTCCCATTGGTAACCAAATAATCTAGTAAAAATATTTACGTTAGGAGTAAAAAGTTTTGTTGTAACTTAGACTTGGACTTGCACATGGAGATGCAAATATTCATAGCAAACAGGGAACAAATGCAAGTACGGAGATTTGAGCTCATCCTCTTGCAACTAGGGCTGCAAATCAACCGAGCTTTTTGAAAGCTGCTCGAGGCTTGGCTCGTTAGAGGCTCGGCTCGTATAGTAATCGAGCTGAGCTCAAGTTCAAGCTTGAGTATTAGGGCTCGTTTAGTAAACGAGCCAAGCTTAACACTCCAAAGCCCGGCTCGGTTGTATAGGCTTGGCTCGTTTAAAGTGGCTCATTTAGTAAATAAGCTAGGCTCAACTCGTTAAGGGCTCGGCTCGTTTACAACCAAGCCAAGCTCGAGCTTGAGTTAATGGCTCATTTAGTAAACAAGCCGAGTTTGAGCACATCAAAGCTCAACTTGTTTGCACCCCTACTTGCAGCATTAGCTTTGATACCATGTTAATTACTCCCAAAAGCTTAAGCCCTTAGGAAAGGGGCCCAACAATGTATACAAGCTATCGAACAGTAATTTACTTTAGACACTTTTAACAAGCATTGTTCATTGCATTCATGATCAACCTTGTTGCAATCATTTCTGGAGTCTCGGTTGCTTCCACAGGAATGTCATCATGACTAGTAGTTGTGTAATCACTTGTGTAAAGCATACTGTGCTATCCAAATGTTGACTTCTGCCTTTGGAAACCTATTGCTTGGTGTGACAGTGAGAGATCATATTTGTTTCTTTAACAACTGCAGTTGCTCCCGTCACTGATTCAACTTGGCAGTCGCTTGTCCTCGAGTCCACTTCTGCTGTTCTAGTTGAGTTCTGGGCTCCATGGTGCGGGCCATGCCGAATGATCCACCCTGTTATAGATGAGTTGGCAAAGCAGTATACTGGGAAGCTCAAATGCTACAAGGTAAACACCGATGAGAGTCCTGCAATAGCAACCAGATATGGGATCCGCAGCATTCCAACAGTTATGATCTTCAAGGATGGAGAGAAGAAAGATGCAGTTATCGGTGCTGTTCCTAAATCAACACTGACCACCAGCATTGAAAAATTCTTGTAGAGGTGTGTCTTCTTCTGCTTGTTTCACCGTCAAGCTCTTTCTTGTACTTATTTCTTCTCCCGTTAGTTGAGGATGATGGTGCAAGTTCAGACATGTTGCCTTAATAAACTTCAATATGCTCCTGTATAGTTTCTGGATGCTGCTGTATTTCCTTTTTTCTGTAATACGATGTTATATATGTCTATTTTCTTGTTTATTACCGTTATCATGCATTTAGGAGGTTGGTACATCTCGTGAAGGGAAAAAATGAAAGAAGATTGTCACGACCCACATCCCACACCGGTGGGTAAGAGGTGTGATTCTACATAGTGAAACATTAGCTTGCTATTAAGTCACTTGAGCTTGAGATTTCTTTACCAAGTTGTTACTTGGTAGCTTGGGCCACTTTCACAGGTTATTGGGTCTGCAAGCTGTGGGTCCTTACGGAGATTGGTTGCTTGATTATTAATTTGTGCTAGGTTTGGCTATTTGCGCCCTTGGTTAAATTTGGTTCCCGAGTGGCCTTGAAGTAATCCGGGAGAATCTTTCTAGAGGTTGCATCCTCTGTTATTTTTCTTATTCTTTATTAGTTTCCTTCTGTTTGGACATTGTCAAGCTCGGACAATGGAAAGGGAGAAAAAACAAAAAGGGATGGTGTATATGGAAGAACTTTATGCTCTTATCAGTTGACTCCTCTTCTTTAGTTTCCTTCTTTTCTATAGCAATACTTGGTGCAGAAAGGAAAGAGGTGCACAACTCTATTGGAAACATCGAAATACTTGAAGTTTACACTTATTCTGTCTTTTTGTGGAAAATTTTTGTCGGAAAAGATACATTTTAGTTCAAGGGGTTACTGCTCGTGACAAAACGGATAGTATCAGACCGCTAAGCCGCTAAGCCTTGAAGTTGGGGTGCGGATTTTGTGTTCGGAAGTCGGTTGTGGATGTGGGATGGATTTCCTCCTCCTTGGCCAATAAGTTAAAGAAAGAAGAGCAAAAACAGGAAGAGCTGATACCATCATCTTTGGTTACTCTTTAATACCATCATCTTTGGTTACTCTTTAGTATTTTTGTTGGGCTGTCATTAAATTTTAAGTGAGCGATGCCCACGGGAATGTGTTGGTTATTTGGTCTGGGTTTTAGCACAGCTAGCTCTTTATATGTTGAACTTTCTGGGTTAATTTTACCGAACATAGATCATTTGGCTTTGGCATTCACTTGTATCCAAAATGAAGAACTATGAAAACAAATTTATGTGAAAAGTTATGAACGATGCGATAATGACTTGAATCGTCCACAAAGTTTGGGGGTTAGGTTGGCTTTATCTGACACAAACATGCACATGACCTGACTTGACAACATGGTTACCTAATGTGCTGTATTCGGATAAAACCTACAAAACCCAAAGTTGTGACATGAGTAACCTGTTTATAAAACATGTTATAGGCTAAGCGGGAGCATTCACGTTACAGTGTTCATTAGTTTACCAGCATTAAATGTAATCGTGTCAACCATGTCATATGACTCATATTAGGGTTGATATGGGTGACTAACAAGTTGTTAGGGTTAGCAGTAGCCAGTAGGCCGGGTTAATGTTGAGACTTTTCTAACACGATATGAACACTCGTTAGGGTCAGGCAAGGTGGTACATGTAGATAGTAGGCCGGGTTAATGTTGATACTTTTCTCTCGTTAGGGTCAGGCAAGGTGGTACATGTAGATAGTAGGCCGGGTTAATGTTGATACTTTTCTATTACGATCTGAACACGGCTCAACGCGCCGGATGCCTAACCCCTAAGAACAATCTAGAATTTGTAGGAAATTACCCAGAACTGGCAAGTTGCATGTATTAATGAAAGAATTTGACCATTTTGCTTATTTCTCTCCGAAGACTCCAAACCCTTTGCCTTCTGCACAGGGTAAGTTTGGGTTTTTATTATTGATTGGACCAGTGGTTTCAAATTTCAACAAATTGGACCAAGTTGCTAACTGGGTTCTAGTTAGTACCATGTTTGCCTCTCTTTCAGTGGTACAAACATGCAAGAACCAAAAGTTGAGCTGACGATTTCCAAAATGAAACCATTATTTATACTTGAAACTATGGTGCTTTTAACCCCCCGGGGTTTGACCAAATGGGCATCACAGAGCAAATAAGGCTTGCCCCCAAAAGGTAGCAAGTTCGAATCTCACGGATGCTAAACAATCCAAACCTTAGAGCCACTGAAAGTTTGCTCGGCCGTTAACTTCAGGACCTTGGAATTAGTCGAGGTACGCGCAAGTTGGCCCAGATATCTAGTTATAAAAAAAGAAAAGAAATTATAGTGCTTTTTTACTGAAGGAAAATGTTTAAATG